>CM076569.1:467036521-467738255 GCA_034641835.2 Pinus albicaulis
TTCCCAAGTTGTACCCAAAACGATATTAGCGTGTGAACGATATAGGCATTTGATAGCTACACCTGCCTATACCGCCCACATCGCACTAGTACACCTACCTACTAAGATCAAGATTACATAGATTGGGAACTTAATATTAAGATTTCAGATTTATATTAAGTTCAACTAAGTATAAATTTGATGAAAAGAGGTAATAAGAGAAATGAAATAATTAAGTTAAATCCTTAAGTTAAAAATGAGTATGCAATATTAAAGATTAATATTAAAAGAACTTAAATAAAGTCCCAACCTCTATAAATAAAATAACTATATAATCCCACCTTCATAAATGTATATTCGTACTCACCTTAAATGTGGATCACCCACCATAAAAACATTTAATATGAAAATAAAGTTGGATAAGGCCTCGGGAGGCTAGAGGCGGTGGAGGAAGATTGTTTAAATTATATTCCTATCCAAATTTAATGAAAAGTATACCACCATAAATGCAGAAAATATCACCATTAATAAGGGGAAGACCTCGGGGAAGTATGAGGCGGTGGAGGGAGCTTATTTAAGAGAGGTGATATGGAGGTGAAAGGGGGTTTTTTTTTAAGTGAGGGAAAAGAAACGGATTTTGCTTAAGATAGATTGGATTGGGAGATTGAATTGTTTGGGAAGGATTCTCTGGTTCTTGGAAATCTGGGCACGAGGGCAGAGGAGACATCCTCTGGGTTTGGGATTGTCCCGGATTTGGCTAGGAGGATTTGATTGTCCCGGTAATCTGTTCTGTTCACGACATCACCAGGTGCTCAGCTAATCTTCAGCCGTTTCAGGATTTGTAAATTTGTGCTGATTTTCAGGTATTCTTCTACATATAGATTAATTATGCAAGCTGAAATTTCAATTTTAACTGTTACAATGTTTATTAGATCTGTTTTACTTAAACTTAAGTGCAGATGGGTAAAATCTTAGAAATCAGGATACAATGTCCTTAAATATGGTATCAAAGGGTGTTTCAAACCCTTTTCCGACCTTATAGGCCCATTAAAATTCATTTATAAGCTGCTGCAGTTCTGGTTGTTCCAAATTTAAACAGGACAGACATTAATACAACTCAGAGCTCTTGTACAAACTTTCGGACCTGTTAGTTAAGATTTATGTTACAGTTGCTGAAGTAGATTGTAAATACTCAGGGATAGCCTCGGTACTTATGTCATTGGCCACAGGGATTAAACTTAAATTTTGTCTATTATCTTCCATAGTTAGGACAGAAGACTCAAAAGACTCAAGCAGCGGCATACCATCCCAAAATAGTGTTTGAAAACTTTGCCTAAAGAGATCTTGGTCAATCCAGGAGATTCGCTTTATTCTAGCTTTCTAGGTCACTGCATGTACTCCAGAACTATTACAAGGGTGATCCAAAGTTATTTTATGTATGTGCAGATTAGACCTGTATCAAGTATCAGAAAGCATACTTTCCCCTAAAATACATAAAAAAATTAAAAAAAAAATTAATTACACAGAAAAGGAAATAATATAATTGGAATTTTTGGAAGTTCCGAAACCCAAGTACAGATCTTGCTGACTGAATAAAATTTTAAATTATCCGACAGGCAATTAGACGATTCCATGACTCATAGCTGGCGGTAAACCAGAGGAAATAAATACATAAATATAAAAACATGTCTGAAATCGTGAAAATGTAATACAGTTGCACACGGGTTTACACACTTAAAACCTAGCTTGGCGCCATTCGTATCGAACTGCTTCACAATCATTCATTCATTTTTACGGATTCAAGAAATCTATTCTTTTAACTGTTTCCACACTATTGTTCGATTTCCGCTCATTAAGTCTGAATCTGACTTTGATCACGAGCCTCTGGAATCAGACGTCGAAAAGGACGACGCCAATATTCTCCAGGCAATTCGAAACAGATTTGCGGATCCAGGCTTGCGGGAGAAGGCGTCCACTAGTTACGTTCTTGGTCATCTGTGGCATCGTGATAGAAAATGATAGGGTACTGTGAAGTACCGCTTTCCCCTACATTTTGATTCCCTTGCGCGGCAATTTCGAACACGCAATCCCCAAAACTGTAAATTCGAATATATAATAAAGCTAAAAGCACGATATGTGAGTCTTGAAAACAGTGGATGATGCAATCACTCACTCCTAACTTGTGACCAGCAATACGGCGAACAGAAGGAGACCGTGCCACTGACGATGCTGCTGCAGCTGCTGCAACTCGGATCCTAGAAATATGAGACAATCAGAAAATCGGTGAGCCATTAGAGGCAGGACTAAACATGCCTTTATCCTTCAGGAAATGCTACCATCCATAAGAACAGGCGTGAAGAAGAAATCATAAAAGTCGTGTCCAATTTTCTCACATGCCCATATATTGGACTTAGAACCATGTAAACATGTTTCAATATACAATGTGCATTGCTGTAAAGGAAGGTATTGACAAGCAAAGAAAATATTTCCTTCAGCTACTTTCTCGGTAAAAGCTAAAACAAATTACTCAAAATGTAAATATCTCAGACTGATCTATCATCAATAAATATTAAAACCAAAGTCAACCTGGCAATAGATTATTCAATAGCCAAATTTCGAACTCGCAACCTTCCGTTTCGCAAAGAAATTGAGCCGATGCCCTTTTGAATAGTGCCTGAAATTAACGTCGGCCTCGTCTGCAAAGATTTAAACCAGTTGCTTGTCCACCCGCTTGCTCAGTATGTCAATATGTCAGTTGCGTGAGAAAATTTAGTATAAATTCATGATGATATAAGTAGGAAAATAACCTGGACGTCGAATTTCCATCTGGGTCACATGTGATTTGCTGTCAAATGTTCAAAGTTGGTGTGTATATAGGGAGAAGCCACGAATAAAATACGATAAGGATAAAAATCTTTGTTACTCCTTATCGCATACGGGAAGAAATATGATACGGGATTTAATTTTATAGTTCAAGGTTCGACTATAGTCCATCGTAATATATTAAAACCGTCGCAAATCAAGGTCGGAATATTAAAAGTTGCAATAGTCTGCGTATTATATAGTGCGATGTAATTAACATAGGGTTAAGTTTTAAAAATTTTGTATGCGCAAAAGCTTGTATAAATAGGAGAGGGGCCGGATTTTGAACCTCAGACCTCCGCCCCAACAGGCCCGCGCCCTTCATCTATAAATGTCCGGTGACAAATCTATGGCGCAAATATAGTTTAAAACCAAAGTTTAAATATAAATATACCATCAAAACCTTAGTTACATGATTGCCACCGTTGATAGGTATCCACACTTTGGGTTGTTTAAAATAATATATGTGGAGTTAACATAGGTACATAAGGTTGAATTATATATATACGATATGATAACCAAACCATATATATAAAAATATATATGTATTATATTTTATTTAAAAAAAAAAGAAAAAAGAAAAAGAAAAAAAGAGAGTAAATAAATAAATCGTATGGCATATTAGAGTGTGATATCTAAGTTAGGGTGACAAACCTGATGATATGACATATTATTAAACACAGCCCGAATGGTGGCATTTATATATTATGACCGTATTCCTATGTGCGTGGTAGTACATTAAACTATAGTTAATTTTGGGAAAATAGTTAAAATTACTTAAATTAGATGATTCACTTCAAAGATTGATTGAGATTAAATAGCTTTTGCATATAGAAAGTTTAGAGTTAAGCTATTGTATATAATGTAAAAGTTTAAATGCTTGTACCTATGGTTTAAAAAGGTATAGTGTGTATTTTGTTTATATACATTATTAAAAATAGTAATTATTAATAAAATAATTAAGCTAATAGAGTAATGCATAAACATTTACCAATATATTTATATGATAACAAATAAATTTGTTTGGGAAGTTCGATTTTATATCAAATAAATTTAAGAATTGTATTTTAATTCGCATTTATTTTGTTACAAAAGTAGGGAAAGAAAATCAACATTCATGTATTAGTTATGTCATAAGTAGCTGAAAATCAATTATCCCTTCTATAACTGCATCTAGGAATAAAACCTTTTTGAGAAGTTTGTAAACTAACACTTTGATCGATAAAAAACCTTGCATTCCACTCTAGATTTAGTAAGCATACATTACCCTGCATAGGACAAGGAGGTCGCGTTGCCACCCTCCTTGACCTCGGTACCAGTAAGACCTGCCTGCAGGTAAAATAGCAAAAGAACTATACCCGTATGCCAGCTCTAATCTTACGAATATTATATTTTGTCAGTCTAAAATTTATCCACTTCTCATGAATTTATTATTATGTATTTCAGAAAAAATTTTACCATGTTGAATACATACCAAAGGCGGCAGCGCCGCCACCTCCACCTTCACCATCACCTTCACCACCATCAAGATCGCCGTCAGCACCTGTGGCTCCGCCTGATCTCACTACTGTGATGAGCTCATTAGAAGCCATTATGGAAACCTTGAAAGGGTCGCAGTCGACCAGGAACAAGGAGGAGCGACGTCAGTCAGAGGAAAGACATTCAGAAAGACCGAGGGATTTTGATGACAAACCTATCAGAGAAGATATTTCACGGGAACTGCAAAAGATTAAACTCCCTGAATTCTCTGGAGGACGAGCTGGAGAGCACGCCGAAGCATGGTTGGAAGGGATGATAAGATGCTTTGCATTAAGGGAATATTCTTCGACGTCTAAAACAAAGATCACTGTTTTCCAACTCAGGGGGAATGCTCTGATTTGGTGGGGGAATATGGAAAAACAGTTGCATCTCACTTCAGATGCCGTTCCTTGGGAATTGTTTGTGGACCGATTCCGTGCGAAATACTTGCCACCTTTCTTTCAAGAGCAGCAAGCTGGAGCCTTCCATACTCTAACCCAAGGGGGTAAAATCGTGGAAGAATACGAGACAAAGTTCATGGAACTTGTAAAATATGTTCCTTATCTAGACACGGATGAACGCCAGGCCGAGCATTTCATATTTGGATTAAATCCTCGGATCCGAGCCATGGTAAGAATGTGGAAACCACCAACGGTGGCGGAGGCAGTGGAATGTGCTCGTTATGCAGAAGAACATCTGGGGATAAAAAGGGATTTTAGGCCAGCTGAATCAATACCGCAGGCATTTACAGGAAAGACTCCTCGAAATTTCTTCCGAGGAAATAACTCGAGACCACCTCCTTATGGTAACAAATTTACCCCAAGAGGAGCGGGGGCAGGAGCTCCCAGGACCATAAATGTACTAGCTTCCGGGTCCTCAAACAGTGGTACTTGGAGATCTCGAGGGACTGGTTACGGGGAAGGAATGGGAGAGGAAGCAGCACCAGGGGACAGAGTTCTTGGCCGGGGATTTCTCAGTCAAACGAAAAAGGACCAACCCGAGCGGACTGTTGGGGATGTGGAGGACCCCATCTTCGACGGGATTGTCCGGAGAACTCGCAGCGAACAGGAAAAGAACCGGAGAAATCGCGGCGAACAGGAAAAGAACCGTCATCAGATGCTCAAAGCAATCACAGAATCCATGCTGTCGTCAATAACAACCAAGCAGCGCATCAATCCACGGTAGTGGAATCTTCAGGTACAATCAATGGGATAAAACTCAAAATCTTGTTTGACACTGGAGCTACTGATAGTTTTATTTCATCTTATGCATTGAACAAATGTGGGTTGGCAGCCTGCAAACAAGACGATTTTGGACAGGTAGAAATGCCTTCAGGAGACCTTCAATCGGTAGAATTATGTGTGGAAGAATGCAAAGTTGATATAGGAGTCTGTTTGACCAAAATAAAAGTTTATGTCACAGCCCTAGGTACTTACGACCTGGTGATAGGAATGGATTGGTTAGAGTCTCATCGAGCATGGGTAGATTGTTCCGGGAAAACAATACTTTGCGTAAATGATATGGGTGAGACAATCCAAATTCAAGGTATTAAGAGAAAGGTATCCTTGCGTTTCATCTCAGCCATGCAGATGAAGCGGTGCTTGAGGAAGGGTTGTCAAGTGTATGCCGTTCAAATGGTAAGCAAAGAAAAAGGGCCTTCCTTAGATCAGTATCCGATTCTAGCAGAATTTCCGGATGTTTTTCCAAAGGAACTACCTAGACTGCCTCCTAGGAGAGAGCTAGACCTCACCATTGAATTGAAACCTGGTACGGAACCTATATCTAAAACTCCTTACCGAATGACTGCCCCGGAACTTCAAGAGTTGCAAATACAGCTAAAAGAACTGTTAGATGTAGGGCACATTCGACCCAGTGTTTCACCATGGGGTGCTCCTGTAATCTTTGTCAAGAAGAAAGATGGTTCATTACGACTATGTGTGGACTATCGAGATTTGAACCGGGCCACGGTAAAGAATAGGTATCCAATGCCTCGCATTGACGACCTTTTTGATCAAATGAAAGGAGCTACAGTATTTTCAAAGATCGATCTGCGATCAGGTTATCATCAACTCAGGATTAGCGAGAGTGATGTTTCTAAGACTGCATTCCGAACTCGTTTCGGGCATTATGAATTCATTGTGGTGCCATTTGGGTTGACCAATGCACCTGCAGTCTTCATGAACCTTATGAATAGCGTTCTCCGCAAATATCTCGACAAATTTGTACAAGTTTTCCTGGACGATATTCTCATTTACTCTAAGAATGAGAAGGAGCATAAAGAGCATCTTCGGATAGTGTTATCTTGTCTCAGAGAGCACAAGTTATATGGAAAATTATCCAAATGCGCTTTCTTTCAGAAGGAAATCCATTACTTAGGTCATATCATATCAGGCGAAGGAATCTCCGTAGACCCTGAAAAGGTAATTACAATCAGGGAGTGGCCGATACCTAAAAATGCACATGAAGTGCGTAGTTTTATGGGTTTAGCAGGTTACTACCGGAGGTTTGTGGAGGGATTCTTCAAAATTGCAAAACCAATCACAAACCTTCAGCGCAAGGGTGTTAAGTATGAATGGACTGAGGAATGTGATAAAGCTTTTTCTGAGCTTAAGCGATTATTGACTAGTGCACCGATTTTGCGAGTGCCGGATATGGATAAAGATTTTACTGTATGTACCGACGCGTCTAAGCTAGGGTTAGGTGCAGTTTTAATGCAGGAAAGAGGCGTAATAGCATACGCTTCGAGAAAATTAAAAACACATGAAGAACTTTATGCTACACATGATTTGGAGTTAGCCGCGGTGGTCTTAGCTTTAAAGATGTGGAGACATTACTTGGTGGGGAGAAACTTTGTGCTTAAAAGTGACCACCAAAGTTTGTAGTATTTATTCATCCAGCGAGACTTAAATGCAAGACAAAGACGATGGAGTGAACTCCTAAGCGAATATGATTTTGCAATTTCATATATAAAAGGGAAGGAGAATGTGGTAGCAGATGCCTTAAGTAGAAGACCCCGAATATTCTCCCTCGTACCTATCAAGGTGAACTTGAGAAATCAAGTGCTTGAACATCTTGTAAGAGATAGTTGGTACTTAAAAGTAAGGTCGGGGCTCGAAGGCAACCACTCGAAAGAACCTAAGTTCGAAGGGTATGATGTGGAAGAGGACGGAATTCTACGATTTCACGGAAGGATGTATATACCAGATAGTGGGGATCTCCGAAACACCATCTTGAAAGAAGCACACCGGGCAGTATATTGTGCACATCCTAGGGTAAAGAAGATGTATGCTGACACCAAGAGACTTTTCTTCTGGTCAGGCATGAAAAATGACATTGTCCAATTTTTTGCTAGGTGCCTTGAATGTCAACAGGTAAAAGCTGACCATCGTCACCCAGCAGGTCTCTTACAACCTCATGACATCCCTATGACCAAATGGGAGATAATTTCTATGGATTTTATCGTTGGGCTGCCTCTTACGCAACAAAAGCATAATGCCATTCTGGTTGTAGTGGATAGATTAACAAAAAGCGCCCATTTCATCCCAGTAAGGGATACTTATGAAGTAGCTGATGTAGCTAGGGTATTCATAAATGAAATCATCAGATTTCATGGAGTACCTAAGAAAATCATATATGATAGAAATCCTCGGTTCACATCCAGGTTCTGGAATTGTATGCAGTCGGCCTTGGGAACTCAGTTAAATTTGAGTACTGCCTATCATCCTGAGACCGATGGACAGACAGAAAGGGTAAATCAAGTACTCGAGGATATGCTAAGGATGTATGTTATGGACCAACAGTCACGCTAGGAAAAGTACTTACCCTTGGTAGAATTTGCTTACAACAATAGCTATCACAGTTCAATCAGGATGCCGCCATTTGAAGCATTATACGGAAGACCTTGCAGAACGTCGTTGAGTTGGGACAGGTTAGAAGATCGAATAATCGTTGGACCAGACTTGATCCAAGAGATAGAGGATCGGAGTAAAACTAATTAGACAACGGTTAAAAGAGGCTCGGGGATAGACAGAAAAGTTGTCTGGAGACACTCCTGGGGCAGATAGAAGCTATGCGGTAGGAGATCAGAGTTTTCATCAAATCGGACAGCAGAGCACCATTCGGTTTGGGAGGGGAACAAAATTATCCCGGTTTCGTGGACCATTTGAGAAGTCCTGGAAAAAGTTGGACCGGTCGCTTATCGTCTTCACGCACCCCACACTCGGGAAATTCTGTGTATTTCTATATATACGCCTTACGACACGGTATATTGGCGATAAATCTCATGACCTTCAATGGAAGGAGCTGGGGTATCGAGCGAGGGAACCCAAACGGTCGAACCATTGCGTGCAGACGTGAGGTTGACTCGGCAGCTCGCAAGTTGACCAAGTGAAAAGTCCAATGGGACAAAGTATGTGCACAGGTCGGCGACTTGGGAGGATGCTAAGACTTTACACTAGAATTACCTGTATATGGGTACGAGCTGAAAACTTTTTATGTATATGGCTGCTCCTATTTTGATGCCAGTATTTTGAAACATTATGGAAAGAGGAGTTTTTAACACTATTTGTTATGGATACCCATAAATCTGGAATGCTACTTCATTCTCTTGTCTGGCATTATCTTGTTTGTTTAAAATTCTTGGTACTGGACACGATACTTGCAATATGTCATTTAAATTAACATTACAGAATGTGAAATCATAGATTAGACATTATAGATGAAAATATATAATTATTTCATTTGCATTTCAAATGAGTTCAAGAAAGAAATAAAAAAGTAACTAGATTTTGAATATGAAAACATACAGATATCTGATTGAAAATAGTAAAGCAATGCATCATAAATGAAACATGAATCTGAGCAAAACAAATGACATCACCGAAATGAAATTTTATTGAACATATGGATGTATGTGAACAAATTTTCTTTTTTGTATATATAAGTTCAGGATTGATATCATACTATCAAAGTATTTTGGCAATCTTACAATCGAGTTGTTATATGGGTAACAAATGGATATATTTAATATAGATGCATATCTTTACGTAATATGTGTACGAGTGTTTACATTGCAGATTATGTGCCGGTGAGTATCATGCTCAGCAATTCTTGAAGCAATCTGCGTGATGACAGAGATTTACAAGAACAACCGGAGCTCACTGAGATCTGGGATAGGGTGTTGACCACCAGGTCTCTCACAGGAGGAGTGGAGGTGTTGCTCGTTTATCCTCCAATGCAGGTCATGGGAGGGACTCTGTGGTCAACGCTCCCCTAGACGTGTGATGATGAGCTGCCGGATGCCTACGAGCATGTCGGTCGACATAATCGACCTTTGATATCATTGAGGTCTATGAATGGATTAGTGAAGGCGATGCCATGGCATATCCTGTGAAAGGATGGGTGAGATGAGGAATTGGAAGAGATTAGGAAGAATAGGATGATTTTTAGAATAAGTTGGAGATTCGGTGAAGATGGAAAGTAACAATTAAATTACGAATACATACTTATTTAGCGAAAATTTAATCTTAAAATACAAGCATTCTGCGTGTTAAATGCCCTAATCTAAGAAAATACTATATATATATATGTATGATATGGTATACTAAAACCATAAACTTCGGAATGAGAAGTTTTTACGAGAAGGAGAAGTATGTAACGACCCCATTCCCAAACTATATACAAAATGATATTGGCGGGTGAACGATATAGGCATTTGATAGCTACACTGCCTATATCGCACACATCGCACTATTAAGCCTACCTACTAATATCAAGATTACATAATTAGAACAATATTAAAGTTTCGAAGGATGTATATCAAGTTCAACTAAGTATAAATTTTGAAAGGAGGTAATAAAAGAAATGAAATGATAAAGTTAAAACCTTAAGTTAAAAATGAGTATGCAATATTAAGATTAATATTAAAAAAGACATTAAATAAAGTCCCAAGCTCTTGTCATCTAAAATAACTATATAATCCCACCTTCATAAATGTATATTCTTATACATTAATAGGATCACCCACCATAAAAACATTTAATATGAACATAAGGATGGACAAGGCCTCGGGAGATTAGGCGGTGGAGGAAGATTGTTTAAAATTATATTCCTATCCAAATATAATGAAAAGTATACCCTCATAAAGATAGAAAATATCACCATTAATAAAGGAGAAAACCTCGGGGAAGGAGAGCGTTGGAGAGAGCTTATTTAAGGGAGGTGATATGGATGAGAAAGGGGAGGTTTTTGGAAGAAAAAGAAGCAATTCTCTTCCCGCGTGAGAAGAATTGTCAAATTGAATTGTTTGGGAAGGAGTCTGGTTCTTGGAAATGCGGGCACGGGGGCGAGAGGAGACATCCTGCGAGTGCAGGATTGTTCACTGAATTTGGTTGGGACAGAATTAATTGTCCACGTGTCTGTTGTTCACGACATCACTAGGTGTCAACTAATCTTCGGTAGTACATAGGGATTTGTAAATTTGTGCTGATTTTTAGAACATTCCTCTCATTATGAATTAATCATGCAAGCTGAAATTTAAATTTTTAAGCATTACAATGTTTATTAGATCTATTTTCATAACAAGTTCGAGATAGATACAATCTTAGAAATCGGAAATTTGTTTTTACTTAAACTTAAGTTCCTTATAGTCTGATCTTAGAAATTAGGGAACGAGTCATTACACCCTGAATCTGGCTGCCTTTGGTTTCCCGCATTTGGTTTTAGGGGACTTACTCCAAAATAAAGGTGTCCTATGTGTGATTGATTTCTGGTGCTCAATTTCCTTGTTTCGAGAATCATATTTAATTAAGTGTAAGTTGTCTTGAAATAGTTACTTCAATAATTCATGATGTATTTTGAATTAATTGTGTAAATGTATATTTACATAGTAGAGAAACAAAATGGCCCAGAAATTGTTGCGATAGGATTCCATAACGATTTTTTGATATAGTAATTTTCACATGGTATCATAGCATGCTGATGGCTGAACGGAAAGACGAGAATTGTACACGTCGAAGTGAAGGCCGGCATGCAGCAGCTGCGAGATCGAATCCCCAGCAGGGATTGCACGGTTCTAGCCGGGAGGGCTAAATCCTCGGGCAAGGTTGTCTCTCTCTTTGTGAGCCCGATCGAAAGTAGGACTTCCGATTCGAGATTTTTCCGAGCGAGAGGGAGAAACACGCAGCCTTCACGTAGAGCCGCAGAGGAACGCAATTTTTTTGCATGTAGTTGCTCGAGCGAGAAAAGCGTTAGAAGATACAGAAAAAGAGCACATAGCGGGGAATTCTTCCTTAGTGAGTTCCTAGCACCAAGGGATTCGGCGATTTTTCCGGGATCTAGCGATGAATCGAGGCATAGATCTACGATCTGAGCAAAGCGATGCATAAGCTGCCTCAGTGTTATGCGAGAAGGGGAGAAAGAGTGAGTAGTTCGATAGTTGAGTTCATCGAGATGGAGCTTGAATGGTCTTAGACGATCATGACCGGTTGGAGGGTTCCACTCCAACTACGTAATACGGAGAGGAAAATGATCCAATTCCTTTCAGGTCGAATACAATCTCAAGACATTCGTGGAAAATGTTGTGGTTGTTGTACTTACGGATCCGCGGATCAACTTAAGAAGTACAAGTTCTATGTGAGCAAAGGCCAAGAGGATAGCTAATCCTCGATGGTGTCAACGCGATCACATAGTCTCTCATGTGGTGGCGAGGGCACCATCGGGGAGATGTGGGAGGCCTTGTCTCCTGTTGTCTGAAATACGAAGGAACTTCTCGGCGGCAGTGAAGATGTACTTGGAGTAGAAGCTCCGGTTGGTCTAGATACATAAGGGGGAGCGCATTGCTCCATTCCTTACGCCAGGCTTCAGAGCATTCGGGGACTGTTGGTAGCCGATGGGATCCAATTCCATCTTCGCTAACTATAGTGAGAGGCTAGCCCTTAACGTGTACCACGGAGGAGTGGCAGGAGTCTTTTTCCAAAAGCATTTTTGGGCGGGGCTACGCTTCCTAGTTGGGAGCAGATGTGGGCAACACTTCGAGAGAGATCTAGTCAAGTGCAAGCTTTCGACGGTGTAGCGAGAGCGAGATCTAAGAGTCCGGGAGGAGGAGAATGCGACCTTCGCATCGAAAGGGTAGCAAGGGCAACAAAGACAAAGGAGAGATTTCTCAAAGGTGAAATTCTTTCGTATGTGATGAGATGGGCCACTTTGCATCGAAGTCGTCCCCTTGAAGAAAAAAGGACAAGGATGAGAAGCATGATCCGAAAGTTGTAGCCGCTAAGATCGAGCGAAAGATGAGTTCGCCATGAGTGCCCATGCTTCTCTGGGTAAGAAGTGGGGCGACATTGAACCCCGTAGTTCACTTTCGAACTTCATTTGGGCAGAATCCTTGAGGAGCCCACCTCATGGATCGGTGCCTTGCTACGGGAGCCCATAATCGCAGTACGCGGGATGGAGGAGTTTTAGTGAGAGCCGAGGAGTGATGGAGATGACAGGGCATAGTACGTAGCAATGCCTTTTTCAGGAGCAGCGCGATAGCACAGATAGCGACAACATAGTAGTAGCGAGTGCAGAGTGGCGAGCAAAAGCAACAACGAAGTGCATTAGAGGGACATTGCGGTAGTTATCAGCAATCGGCCTTCAACATCGAGGTGCATCCACTGAACACTTGTTCGAGCTTTTTTGGGTGATTTCAAATTGTTTCTCTCAGAACTGGAGTTGCGGTGTTAGCAGAGTGTTGTGTTAGCAAGCATAGTAGATGCAACATTTGAGAGGGAGTTGTATTACGGATGCAGCGATGGTAGTGGCGATGTCATGGGCAGGGACGATACATGCTGGCAACTAACAACGTAGTGGTTGATGGACATCGCAGCGCACATGAATGCTTCGAGTGACGAGCAAAGATGTAACAGGCATATTGTTAGAGCACTTTCCTCGCTAAGAGGGAGTGTTGATTTTTGGTAGCATCGAAAGTGCTCTAAGCCCCAAATTTTGTGGAGAGACTTAGACACTCGTATTCCAAAGAACCCAAAAATTGTTAGTGAAAATTCCACTCGCATCATGTTTTATTAAAACAGAGTGTGAATGATCTAGAAGAAGCGCAAGATCAAGTCAAGTTATAATCTTAGCCATTGATTAGAGATTTAATCTCGGTCGTTGATGTTTCAACGAGAAGACTATAAAGAGAAGACTTGAGGGTCATTTGGAAAGAGACACCGAGTGAATCTTGAGATCAGAAGTTATTACGACGGTATGGACGAAGATTAGGTCAATGATTTAGATGCGTTGGGGGCAAAGTAGCTTTCGGAGAGAGATTTTCTCATGTAATATTCCCAGTGCGTGATTAATTGGAAATATTAATTTTTGATCAATTTTACCTTATATAATTAAATTATAAATAAAAGTGAGTAGGGGGACATAACTCACTCTAAAAATAAAAGCTGCACTCCCTAAAAATAGCCCAGCACAACGTTGTAACTTAAGCGAGCCAAGAGGGGGACGAGAGACCACGAGAGGGGACGCGACGTAGACGACATGGAGAGAGCTCGCGATGGTTGGGTTGAGTCACGTGGCACAGGGAGCTACGTTGGAGGAGGGTGGGCCCTGATGAGTTTGAGAGGTGCCAACGCTATAAGTAGAGAGAGAGCCCTCACTCATTTTGGTCATTCGTAGTTTGATGCATATTGAGCTAGTCACTTCGACTTCTTGAGTACGGCCCTGGCTTTTAGCTTTGCTTTATGCAACTGACAACCCCATCTAGTACATCGAGTGTCTCACGATCGGAGAGATCTGCACCCTTAGCCTCGGGGGGACATGATGTCTGCTCGAGCAAGGTAGTTTCATCATCATTTGTAGGAGGATTGGTGTTTTGGGCTTTTACTTTGTCGGAGCATCGTGCATTCGAAGTTTGCCTGTGGGTCATTGAGATGGAGGACGCGGTCCATTCTTGAGGAGCTCCGGATTGAGTTTCTTGCCGGGGTTTTGAGCTGGGAAATTGAGCAAGAGGATCAGCCCTTGTAACCCATTGGAGGATTTTGGTGGAGTTTGAGGCTGCATTTCAGTGGTTTCTATTCGGCCTGCTGCGAGCACTTGGAGGGACGGTGTAATTCCCCAAGGGGTGATTTTCGAGTCGACCATTTGACGATGATATGGTTTTAAGGGTTTCTTTGTGATTGGTGAGTAGAGGTGCATTCAGTTTTCAGCCCATTCCGAGAGGAGAACGACCCCAAATCATCATTTCATTTCAGCGATGGCAGAAGTTACACGACGAGTTTTCCGGCGGGCTAGGGCATGGGTTCGGATAGCCGACTTCATTCATGGACATTACGAGTGATATTTCTTCTACTTGCCTTGAGCAAGTCTAGGGTGCCATCACTCACGATCACCTATTGTACTTCATTATATTTCTCAGATATAATAAAATGGCCAAGCATGTCTCTCTCTACTCAGCTTTTGGAGCATTTGTTATACATATCTATCTATGCTATTGTATGCTCTGCATTACGTTATTTTTTCTATCTTCGAGCATTCTAGTTCTACCTGCTTGGTGTGTTTTCCATATGCTACTGACTTGATGCAGAAGGAGCCGGAGCAGCTCGGTCTGCCTCTTCTCGGAGGTAAAGCCTCTGTCCGCACTCCTAATTATCTCTGGGTAGAGTTTGCTTGTGTTTGGTGTCGGTGATATCGGAAGCATAGATCTGGCTATTTTGTGGGAGCTAATCGTCTATGACACGGAGGGGAGAAGCCCTACATCTACTATAGTGGAAATGGAGATATTGAAGCATAGGTTGGAGAAACACCTACGAGAAGGAAATTTGTGTTCGGGTGGTAGACCTGACAGAGGAGAGGAGCTTTAACTGATAGACGCGGCAGGGGAGGGCACATGTTAGACTCGGAGAAGCGAGAGAGAGGCACGATGGAATGATGTGAGAACCATGGTTTGGGGAGGCACTCCTCAAATCGGTGCGGGGTCCACAGTGAGAATGGATGAGGTGATGGGTCAGAGATTCAGGGCGTGCAGGGCTAGGCAGGTGTGAAACCCAAGGGTTTCAGTTGGTGAGGAATCGGGTACATCCACCATGCTGACGAGCAGTGCTGTACCCGTGGAGATGGCCACATACACCCAACAATTCCACTATGCCTGCAGGTGGGGCAGCACGGACGGAGCATAGCAGGAGCCGAGCCTAGCCACATGGGTGATTATTTCTGCAAAATTATCGGGCATATGGGCAAGAGTTCGGGGATGCCTTCCATTCGGGGTACATTCGACTCTAAACGGAGATAGCAGACCCATAACCACGAGAAGGAACGGCACTCTGGCCGGGGGCTTACAGTGACCGCATAGTGGGCGATTCCATTTACGGAACGCGTGGTCATCCGAGCATTCGGAAAAAGCTTGGGTGGAGAAGTTGGATACCTCTTTCCAGTCTTGGTCGACGTATCGGAGGGAAACCATCAAAATGGTTACCTCGCACTTGGAGGATGAGGGCACGCGAGGATTGCGGGGAGTTCGAGGTTGCACCCTAGTGTGACACGCAGGGACTACACTCATTGGAGACCTCCTTGGCGCGTAGTCAGGTTGATATCGTAGTGGGAGAAGGTAGAGCCTACCCCGGTGAGAGCCATCCCATTAAGGTGACTGACGCGAGTCGCGTGTGCGAGTCTTCGAGGTGGTAGTGGCCCTGACAATGGGTGCGAGTGTCCGAAGAGATGTATCCACCTTCGATGAGGAGCCTGCGGAGTATGAGACGGTATTGAGATGATGGTCGCGAACGGCGGGTATCATCGACTTGGGGGCAGAACTGTCTAGTTTTGAAAGGGAAGGCCCACGTAGGGTACGGGAGGCCATTTGTTGCGGGACAAGAGGCTGGAGGTGCATGAGAGTGGCTTGTGCTAAGTCGGCGGCCAAGATTGGTCTGCATTGGGGAACGAGCCGATTCCGCTGATGGTACGACCCGAGCAGGGCAATTGGGCGTCGGACTCATTCCCCTTAAAGCATGCATGTGGACGGAGGACTAGCGGCGTTGTTGGGTCCACCCCTCTTCCCATTGGAGAAGAGACGGAGGCACCTGAAGTCGGACCTATCATACCGTTGAATTGGTTAGCGAGATGATGAGACGATCGGGTTGCACTGATGTGCGACATCCACATAGTTGAGGGATTGGATGGAGTGAGAGATTTTGAGTTGGTACTCGGTGGAGTGGGGTTATGGAGAGATAGTGATTGGGATCCGAGTGTAGTTTCAGCGGGGAGTTTCCAAGTATACGGGAATACGGGAACCCCGAGACTGGCATTGGGATCCGAGCGGGACTACCCTCGTTTCCCCGAAGCGGGGGGAGGGTTGACTCTGTCTCGGAGGAGTACGATTGTGCCTAGACAATGGGCGTGCAGCATGTAGCGAGGAGTCGGTTAGCTTCGGGTGCCCAACCGGGTTTGTAGGCGGACTCCTTGGGTTGTCTTGGTACGACACTTGTCCATGGGAGATCACGGGGTGATCGACACACCTTGGCGAGAGCTTGTGTCGGAGGGAGGTGGCATTAGCGGGCCACGGATGGTGCCTTGTATGGGAGCCAGGATTCTTCACCTTTGTGTGAGACAGAGAGGATCGCGGCGGGGCAGCCGGGTGGTGGTAGCCACTGCGGCTCACGGAGAGATTCGTTCTCGGACCCTATCGGGGGAGGGTTTGGTAGTGATGATCCGATTCGTCGGTGAGATATAGCGATGCGACGGTGGAGGTGATGATACACGATTGGGGGTGGTCCGACATGTATGAGACACGGCTCTATGCCATCACATCGCAAGGATGTGTGCAGGAGCATCTAGCGTTGAGCGGTGGACTGCTCGGTGGACATGGAGTTGTGTGGTGGTGTACGTGGTGTGTGGGAGCTGCGTCGTGGAGTAGGAGTGTCCTACATCGCGTGAGAGCATGCGACGGGAGTGACCTGATGCGCTTGACACGGATCAAGGCACGAGATGATGTGACGGGTGATACGAGCGGCCAGTAGTAGGGGGTACCGGCTGGTGCTACAGGGGTATGCCTGCGGTGTGCGGTGGCATGTCTGGGGGTACATGGAGATGATTGGTGGTCTGCGAGGGCGTACGGAGCTGCCGTAATGGTCTTGGAAGTATTGCCTCCGGGGGAGACTCGCAGGACAGGGGACACGGAGGCTTACCTTTGGGGGGTAGTTACACCGAGGATCCATGAGGAGACGAGATGAGCGATACTTGTCGTACGTATCTGCGGGGACTCACACGATCACGTACTCTTCGACATCACTCACGGGCACTGAGTCGATTTTGTTGTTGTCATTTGGCACTGCGGGCATGAGCGACGGTGTAGCTCACAAAGATATTTGGATGACACCCGGCCACACTGGGGAAGACTTCTCGCGGTGGCACTAAGTCGGTACGCCAGTTGTGACACAGTTGGGGATGAGATGATCATCTACGGGGGTGGCACAGGTCATCGGCGAGCCTACACCTGAGGAGCGAGGTCATGAGGGAGACATGTGTTACTCTTTCTCCAGGCTGCAAAGAGACCTTAAGCAGACGGTCTTTCGGGCTCGGCGGAAGGCATCCGGCTGTGTCTAGACTCCAGACAATGTCGATACATTATTGAGGGTGGATGGCAGACCTAGTGGAGATATGGCGGAGGCAGGGACGGAGGGCATTCTTCTAGTAAGCGAGGTGAGGACTCTTCTTCAGGATAGTCCATAGGATTAATTGAGGAAGCAGCTTCTCTAAGGAGGGGTGAGCGATCACGGGACTGCGAGATGCTACGGTGAAGAGTCACTTGTGATGATTCGGCTAAACGTGGTGTGTTGGTACAGTCGGCAGGAGGAGACACAATACATCGACTGTCGTCTTTGGGGGAGACGGATAGGCACCCACATTGAACCGATATGAGGGATATACGGCTAACATTGGGGTCAAAAATTGAGGTGGACGGATTAGATGCACGACCTTAAGATACACAGTGTGTGATTGTAGATCCTCCTCTGGAGTGTTGGAGGTTGATGGGATTGGTGGAGCCGGTAGACAGCGGGGGCATGACATTCTACGATCGGGAGTGGGAGGGAGGTGTTGGATATGGGTAGACATCCATTTGTGGGTCGACACGAGGATGAAGAGCGCGGATAGATATACACGGGTTAGCGGTACGGTGTTTTTAGTGGGTAGCACTCTCTAGGAGTACATCGATGGAGCTTGCGGCTTTATCTTGCCCACTTTGGCCTTCTCAGAAGACTTCCTTCTACGGGCAACTTTCATTGGTAGATAGGCGGGCTTGATGGGAGTTGATTCTGGTGCGGCGGCAACCTCCGGGTGTTTTTCCATATGCGGTTGTTGTTGCTACATGATTCTTCTTCTAGGATGGGCCATGAAGATCATGAGGTTAGTACCCTCTTGATGGTATAGTATTCTTCGCAGAGCACGACGGAGCGAGGCCATGGACATAGCAGTCTTCACAGTTCCAGTGGCGAGCCTGATCGTCGTTTCTTCAACACTCCATCGATTTCGGCCAGTAGGAATCGGCGTAAGGATTGATCGGGCCAGATTGGAGAGGTGATGAGTTGTTCGGTTGATAGGACGGCTGCAGGTCACGAGAAACGAGCGCAGCAAGGATCATGATCTTCGCCTCTTAGAGCATCGGTCACCCAGCAAAAGCGTGCGTAGTCCGAGCCGTGGGACTTGGGCGATTATTGGCCATGGTGTGTGCTCCAGAGGATTATTTGATTTGGGCATTTGGCGTCTGGTGAGAGATCGGTTTGGGATCTTGGCATTGAGAAGATCCTTCGCCTCGGGGTGATGGAGAAGGACGGGGAAGATTCGGTGGCGCATCTGGGACCTGGGCACATTTTGCGGTGTCGGTGAGAGCATCAACTAGAGAGGAGGCTTGTTCGAGCATTGCTTGAGAATGACTTTCTTTGAAAACGGAAATATAATATTTAATTAGTATAAAATTGAATTGGAAATATTAATTTTTTGATCAATTTTGCCTTCTATAGTTTATTTATAAATAAAAAAAGTGAGTAGAGGGGGACATAACTCACTGTAAAAATAAAGCTGGCTCCCCTATTAGACACAACGTGTAACTTAAGTGAGCCAAAGAGGGGGGCCAAGAGACCACGACGAGGGGACGCACGAGCACATGGAGGGGGCTACGCGAGTTGGGATTGAACATCAGTGGCAAAGCTTTACGTTGGAGGAGGTGGGCCTGTGGGGTTGAGAGGGGCCAACGCTATAGAAGAGAGGAGAGCCCCCTCATTTTGGTCATTCAAGTTTGATGCATTTGAGCTGGTCGTTTTGACTTCTTGAGCACGGTGGCTGTTTAGCGTGTGCACATGCCTTGTTTAGTGCGTCGAGTGTCTCCGATCGGAGATCTGCACCCTTAGCCCGAGGGACTTCGGGTGCTTGCCATAGGGCAAGGTAGTTTCTTCATCATTTTGTAGGAGGATTGGTGTTTGGGTTTTTCTGTGGAGGCTGTGCATTCAAGAGGCTGCTGATCATTGAGATGGAAGACGCGGTCCATTCTTGGGAGGAACTCGGGATTGAGATTTCTTGCGGGGGTTTTGAGCGTGAGAGATTGAGCGGGAGGATCAGCCTTTTTTGCCCTTTGGAGGATTTTGGTGGAGTTTGAGGCCGTATTTCAGTCATTCCTATTCGACCTGCGCGAGCCTTGGAGGCCGGCGTAATTCCCCAAGGGGGTGTTTTCGAGTCGACCATTTCGGATATGATCTAGGGTTTCTGTGGGATTGGTGAGTAGAGGTGGATTCAGTTTTTCAGCTCATTCCGGGGAAAGGAACAACCCCTAGTCATCATTTCATTTCAGCGAGTAGCAGCTACACGGCGAGTTTTCCGGCGTAGCAGGACGCGATTCGGAAAGCATTTCGTGGTTATTACGAGAGTATTTCTTCACTTGCCTTAAGCAAGTCTAGGTGCCATCACTACGATCACCTATTGTACTTCATTTTATTTCTCGGTATAATAAAACTAAGCTTAGTATTCTCTCTCTATTTACTGGAGCATTTGTTACACATTCTATCTATGCTATTGTATGCTTTGCATTCCGTATTTATTTTTATATCTTCGAGCATTCTAGTTCTATACCACTTGGTGTGTTTTCCCTATACTCTTGACACGAGTACGGAAAGGGACGGAGTAGCCTCCCGAGATCTCACTCTCTTCTCGAGAGGTGAAATATACGGTAAACGCCCTCCTAATCCATCTCTGGTTGGAGTTTGCTTGTGTTTGGGGATATCCCACGAAAAGGGATATTACATCTCGGGCAGCCAGAATCATCAACGAGAGAGAGGAAAAGAGACGTCTAGCGGAGCCAATCAAAGTTGACGCGGAGCCATCGCAGAGCCACACTGGGGCTACCGCGGGCTGGTTAAGAGGGTTTTTCGAGATTTCACTATCGGATCTGATCCAGAAGCCGGGAGCCGGTGTGAGACCGGGAGGTTTCGAGATCTAGTGATTCGAGAGTCGAGATTGATCCCCAACTTGGGGTGATGCGGTGCCTACGCAATCTCCCGCGCAAAGACCTCCAGGGGCATCTTTTCCAAATGGACCGGATCACCCATATTTTTACGATGATTGAGTGAGGTAAAACTCACATTATTTCGCCCGAGATTTCTCTCTCTTTAACCGAATAACCCTAGAGGTGTTCGTCGATATATTCAAAAATTACTACTTTCGCTTTAATAATAAAAACACTCGGGATCCGCTGCACTAGTTTTTCCCGCATTGCTTTTTTTCGGGCACTTAGTCCAAAATAAAGGTGTCCTATGTGTGATTGATTTCTTGCTCGCCTTCCTTGTTTCTCGTAATCATATTTAATTAAGTGTAAGTTGTTTCGTAGTTTACTTCAATAATTCATGATGTATTCGAAATTAATTGTGAAATCTAATTTACATAATAGGAGAAGTAAACTCTCGATTGTTACGTAGATTCTTGATATATGTCGGATCTAGGAATTTTCACATGTTCACTCTCGCTCCCGGGTAACCTTGTTTTTGGGGCATCTAAGGTAATCTTTGTGCATTGGTTCCTCTATCTTTGCATTAGAATTTGCATTGATCATCTAATTGGCTACCATCGATCTGGTAAATAAAGCTACAATAGTCTATTGATTTTTTGGCGTTGGTATTTTTTTGAGGGATTTAAACAATCACAATTGGTTTATCTCTTTAGACTTGTGGATAAGCTAGCTCTTGCATATTGACTCTTTTGCCTCTTGCATTCTTGCATCATTTGCATTGTGCTTTCTAACATCCCTTGTTTGTTTGCATCTTATCATTGCATTTCACTATTAGCAATTTCATTGTGCTATTTTAATGTGCTTAAAGGGTGTTGCAATTTCCCTTTCTCCTAATTGCTTTCATATTATAAGTGCAATAGAACCTTAAATAGGAACTTTGAAATCATCTTATCTTTTCTAATATTGCTTCATCAAATAACCTCTTAATAGGCATATTGAATTTTAGTAGGATTGTTTTATTGAGATAACTTTAAAAGCGCTCTACAAGTAACTATTGGTAATTTTTTGTGATCTTGTGCTTAAAGGCTATTCTTGTCATCTTGATTGCAAGTAGTTTAACATTGTCATCATTGGAGAATTTCATGTTTCTAATCTCATTGAAGCAGTCTAATCTTAACATCATAATTGCATTTTCATTTTAGGGTAGAAATGCATATCTTAAAATTTTACCTCCTAGCATAAGTTTGGTTGAAAGAGAGAGAGGACCTCCTTTTTCACGCAATTTGAGAAGCCTAGTCCCTCATTCGCAGTGAACATAGGTGAACTTGCAGTTCTCTTGTGGGCAATCCCTTGTAGGAATGGAGGCACCTAGGTGGTTAAAACCCCAGCGGGAGGTATCGTTAATGAGGCCATATCCTCCTCTCCTTTTGGGCTTCTCTACGACTTGCATTTGAGACTAGCTTCAAAATAATTGAGGAGAAGGATTCATCTAGATTAGGCATATAATTAAAATCTTCCAAGAGCTTGCATCTCGCATAGATTTAGGTCCCGCATTTCATCTAGGGATAGAATTTTGCATCCCGCAACAATTGTCTATTTCGGTGACACTGGAATTTAATTCATATTGTGCAAGTAATTAAATTTTTTAAAGGTAATCAGGGTCTCTAACTCTATAATATTAAGGAATCTAATCAAATTGTGCTTAATAATCATACTTGCCTCTTCATTTCAACC
Source organism: Pinus albicaulis (assembly GCA_034641835.2). NCBI lineage: Eukaryota > Viridiplantae > Streptophyta > Pinopsida > Pinales > Pinaceae > Pinus > Pinus albicaulis. Next base: position 467,059,089 of record CM076569.1, read on the forward strand.
AAGATTCATTTAGCGCTATTGGGTCATGTGTCTCCCTTGGCTTGTTGGTTCCCAAATGAGTTCCTCAAATCGTGCTTGAAGTAATCATACTTGCCTCTTAATTTCAATCAAGTTGCTAGGCCATTTTAGCTAGTGTCTTCCCGCAGTGTTGGTTCCCCGGACATGGGGTTCCCACATCATCTGTAAACGATGGTGGGACCACCTCATTAGCCTCTATTTAGGAGACAAATTAAACGGAGAGGGCGGGGGATCGCAGTCACAAACCTTGCCCACGAGCGTTGTCGCGCAACCTTGTGTACAATTTGAGTGACAACATTTTCCTCAAGGTTCCGTTTCCAGGTGGATAAAGTTTTTCTACGTTCCCCAGTTCTTGACTAACCTTTTGGTTTTTCCCTTTTGGATTTTTAGAGTTAGGTTCTATGTTCAAGATGCGACTCCACTTCTTTCATTTTTTGCAAGTATTCCTACTGAGAAGCTCCTTCTTTGTAGTACTTCTCTTTTTTTCTTGAACAAGGATCTCTCTACGACATCCATTAGCTCCTTTTTCCTTTAAGCAAGTCATCATCAATGACTTGTTTTTGCCCCTTGTTATTTTACTAACATTCAAGGATATCCTCATGACATTCCGAACAAAAGTCATTGATCATTTTGCGTGTTTCGCAAGGTAATACAAATCGCAATTACTCGTTTATTAATCATCTCGAAGTTTAACCTTTATACACTAAGATGGTGTGGACACCCCTGCACGTTATAACCATGAAGACATCAAAATGCGACTCTTTGTCCTTTCTTTGAAAGATGATGCTATGGATTGGTTTCATGATTTTCCCGACAATCCCTTTTGATTCTCTACAAGCTATCTTCAATGCTTTTCAATGATAGATATGGGATCAAAAAGGATGAAATGGATTTGCTCTTGTGCCACTTACAATGATGAAAGTGGGACAAGTGACCAATCATATAATATTGTTGATAACAAACATCACTTGTGTATAGAATATCATGAAAAGGAAATGACAAGCATATTATCAAGGATTAACTCAAATTTTTAAAGACATGCCCATTCAATCAAGAGAATCACACCAAGGAAATGAGCTTTATGTATACGATTAGCCATGCAGAAGAGAAACATGTTGAAGAAATGAAAAATCATGGAAGTTAATCACTTTAATCAAATGACCACCATGCAAAATCATTTGATCACCATGGAAGAAAATCATAAGAAAGAAAATGAGTTCTATTCAAGTAAATCATAATAAAGTAGATAAAAGGATATGGAAGTCGATGATATCTCTCTTCAGTAACAAAGTTACGTGATCTATGGAAGTTATTTAGTATAATCAAAGGGTCACTTTTCAAAACATGATAGACCATGGAGGCTAATCACATGCACAGCAAATAAAAATTATGAAGACAAAAAACACACCTATTATGAGCCCATTTTGTCACATCGAGATCAATAGGCCTTCAAACAGGATCATTCACATCCTTGAACTCTTTGTCATCATCCCTACACGCACCAAAGTCACCCAAAAGCCATGACTCCTCCTCAAAACCCTAAATTTCATGCACTTTAACTGACTTCATTGTCGGTGATTTTTAGGGCCCGGCTGGCAACTCCGGCCCGTAAGAGGCCAACGTTCACCGCACAGGTTGGTCCTCTCGCGGACTCTCGTTCGATCACCAACAAGTTGTCCCTTGCTAGGGGTGTGCCGATTCGTAGAAATTCGGGAAATAAAAAAAATCCCCGAGCATTTGCTCTTTCGGAAAGCTTTCGAGGAGGTTGTTCTAACTATTTACCTCGGATAGAGAAGTGTCAAATCTATCCTATCCTACCTTGGATATTTTCACACCCTTATCCACTTGAGCTCATCCTCCCATCGAGGGTGGATCTCAAGCCTATAGATTCGGTAAATGGATAAAAAACTCAACCTACCATCACTCTTTCTATATATTTCACATCGCCATCCACAAGCTAGGGGTTGGATTTTGGAGATAGATTCTACCCTCATCTTCGTTGCTTTGTGAGAGTCATCTGGTCCATGCATTAGGGTGACATAGAGGTACACTCTTTGGTGGCAAGGAAGGACAAGTCAACTTGGAGGAGCTCTTCTACAAAGATCAACTCCCTAGTATTTGGTTGTAACTCTCCATTTCTATGACATACAATGAGCACATTGTTTTCCTATATAAATGTTGATAGTTCATATGTTTCAATGTTATGTTGTGATCCTATTGAATGAACTGATTGGATAATGCTACAGATAGATTTGTAGATCTCTTTTGATCTTGTTGTGTTTGTATGTACGTGTTCTAATTATAGCAAAGGCTCAAAGCTAAGATTGGAGGACAGGCAAGCCAAGAGAGGAGCAAAGCTTATGATGAATAATCTTGGGTAGGCTTCATTTCATTGTCCATTTACTTAAGGAAAACATTAGCTTCTTCGCTTTCCTTTCGTTGCTCTAGTCTAGGCCATCAAGTCTAGAGAAGATACTTATGTTTGTAGTCATAGATCCACACAACACGTCGTGAAAGAGTGATCGCCATGAGGATTGAATAGATGCGCTCTTCGAGCGTAAGACTAGACATAGTGGAAAAATCATAGGTTCAAGAAACTTCCTGTACCCCAAACTAAAGGACACTAAGGGGACAAGCATAAATAATTTCAAGACAAATGCACGAAGCCCTCGTAGTCCACTAAAGCAATTCCCATCTCATTGTAAGGGAGATCACTTGTCCAGTGAAAGGGGTTGATTGGAGGTAGCTTAGTTGGAAAGAAGCTTTGGGATATTGAGGGATAGTATGAGAGTCAATCGAGGTACTTGTTTGACAGAATCATGTGTCACCTTTGACATAATACCTCAAATTTTTCATCCAAGAATTTTTAAGATCAAGACGAAAGAACCGTATGTTGGTCACATTATTAGCACATCACAACCCAAGCTCAAAAGAAAGTAAAAGTGCGTAGTAAAAGAAGATGGTAGAAGTTTGAGGCATCGACGACTCGGTAGCAACATGTTATTCAGATAATTCAACAAAGGGTCCTCTGTCATATTTAGAGATCTAGCATGACACATCCAAGAAAGGCCAGTTCGCATGGCTCTGTTCGAAAGTTCTACTTTGATCTCTCAACATGCACTTTATTGAAGACATCCGATGCCATACGACATCTTTGGTATAGTATCTCTAACGCGACTGAAATGCTTTTCATTTTATGTCATTAGAGTTTCAACATTTAGCACTATTCCATTGATTTGACGATTTATAAATATGATGATTTGAATATAGAATGGATATCTACCTAATGTTAGCTTTGTTTTGTTAGTTATAGGATTCTCGTATCTCTACATTCCCCTTTCAATGAAAGCAACGTGTCCCTACAGTAAGAGCCGCATGTTGACCATGTACATGTCAACGGTCCTGAAAAAGCAGAAATATAAAGCAAGAGATCAATTTTTTTATGTCAATTTCATCATTTTAATCCCAAAATTCTACAAAATTATTGTTAAGATGATTTTAGTACTGTACCTATACCATGTAGCAACACCAGTGGACTATGATTCTTCTCAATAGGGTTTCATCCTAGGGAGTTTTTTAAACCCTCCCCAAATTATGTGTATGCTGTAAACATGAATCATTAGGGTTTTCTTCAAATATACCCCCAAACCTAGGGTGGAACTCATTGGCGAGGTCTTCGGTGAGTCCTAATGTTATCGAGTCACATAGTATTTGTAATCATACTAGATCTATGTCTTGAGTTACAGGAATTTGTGTTTAGTCTGTAAGGGTACTATGTCTATTGTAATTTTTCTCCTTCCAAGGGTTGAATATTGTAAAATCTTGATGTAAAAGTGTGTTTAGGAATAATTTAGTGCATGGTTAATCATAATTAGATACCATGGCTATTATTATTTTTAGACCCACTGGAGGGCGGGAAAAATATTTATTTTGCCTCTAGAGTCTTTTTTTATTAATTCTTTCCGCAAAAAATTAAAAACGAAAAATAATTAGCTAGAAAATTCATTAAATTGAGTAAAAAAATAATTTGAGAGAAATAAATTCTCTCCAGAGTGGAAAATTATCAAAATTTAGGTGGGTCAAGAAAAATTAATTTTTCTGGGGTCATCCATCAAGGGAAAAAACATTTTTTTAAGAGAAGTTGACCCTTTGGACCATGGCGATTAAGTCAAAGAGAATTTTTTTGAAAGTAAAGTTCAAAAATATTAGTTTTTGGACTAAGAAAAAAAGAGGTTTAATGCGGAATTCGATTTTTTCTTCAAAATCAAGGAATACAATTCAAATTTTGGTTGAGATCAAAATTTTTCTCCATCAACCAGGAAGATCAGAAATTTTTCAAGAAGATCAATTTATCAAATTATTTGGAAGAGGATTAAGCCATGGATCAAGGAACTAGCCGTTATTTTTCACTTCCAGGGGGTTTGATCCTCTCATCTTTTCTATATAAGGAACCTAAAACCCCTCGATATATCATGCACTCATTAGAAAATCATTCGATGTCTATGACTGAGCTCTAGTGGAGTATTTTTAATAAAATTCATCAAGGTTTAATTCGAGGTGTCTCTCTCTTGATGATTCATGGTATTAATTAAATTGAGTAAAAAAATAATAATTTGAGAAAGTAAATTCTCTCCAAGTGAAGAAGTATCAAAATTTAATTGGGTCAAAGAAAATTTATAGGGTCATCCATCGAGAAAAAAACATTTTTTAAGAGAAATTAACCCTTTGGACAATGAGCGGTTAAGTCAAAGAAGATTTTTTGAGTAAAAGTTCAAAATATTGGTTTTTGGACTAGAAAAAAAGAGGTTTAATGTGGAGATTCGAATTTTTCTTCAAATCAAGGAATACAATTCAAATTTTCATTTTGAGATCAAAAGAATTTTTCTCCATCAATTAAAGCGGTAGAAAATTTTCAGAAGATCAATTTATCAATTGACCCGGATGAGGATCAAGCCATGGATCAAGCAACTGTCGTTATTTTTCATGAGGGTTTGATCCTCTCATCTTTTCTATGTAAAGGAAGCTATTAAGCTCCTCATTTGCATATGCACTCACTAGAAAATTGATGATGGTCTGTCTTGAGCTGAGCTCACAGTGGAGTATTTTTAATAAAATGCCTTTGGGGTTTTAGTCCGAGGTGTCTCTCTCTTGATGATTCATGGTATGTGATGTATAATTTTTATTGCTCTATTGATTTATTTTTAATTATTATTGTTCCATAGCACCATAGCGAGTATTAGTGGTTGGATTATCTATTAGCACAAATATTTTGATTCAGGTATTAGGCTAGAGTAAACACATTGAATCTAGCAGATGTGCAAGTATCTCTAGTTTTCTTGTGTGAATCGAATCCCTTTGGAATTAATAAACTATCTTTTGTGTATAGATCTTCAAGTATTCAACCCTTGGGTTTTTTCCCGAAGTACATGGACTTTGAGGGTGACTACATCTTGTTTGGACTCGGCTTATCTAACAATTTATGGTGCACGGTCTTGGCTTGAACGCTAAATAAAAATTATTCCTATCGATTACTTTTTAAATCCTATCTAGGATATTAAGGAATTTATCACCTTTAACTAAAGCTTGTAAATTAAGTGAATATTGTAAAATAATTTTGTAGTTGCTTTCTACTAACCCTTGTATCTATATTTTGGTTTTTCCTTTTGTATATACTAACTATTTGGGTCCTTTTTGTATATACTAACTATTTGTGTTTTTTCTTGAAGATTAAATTGTATTTGCAAAATGTCTAGTGTCTTTTCATGAAATTGTTTTGCGAGTTGATCAATTTTTAAGCTTTGACTCTTAAAAAACTTTGAATGAAGGCTAGGGTTGTTGACCCATTTTTGCGGGTGGATTATTTTCATATCAAGGGCAGAGAACATTCTCTAAAGGCCCTAGACCTCATTCACCCTAAACGGCTGGGGTTTAGGGCTATTATTACACTTTTTTAAGACATCTAGCCTCCTTTCGTATTTGCAAAGGGTATTGTGCCTCTTCTAGGCCTTTCAAGAAGAGAGATCAATTCATCATTTTTTGGGCTCCTTGTCATGCTTTTCCAGAGCCGTAGGGTTCAAGCCCTTGTTTTACTTTCAAATTTGAATTTTGGCAAGTGTTTGAGCTTAGATAAATTTGTGAATAATCTTGTGAATTATTTGCTCCATTTTCTTGTCAAAGAATTGTTGGGTTTGGAGTTTCAGAGCTACATTCTCATTTTTATGGCTCAGTCTGATTTGTAGGACTTTATGGTGGCTAGCTATGGCCTTTTGGGCCAGTATGGCACGGATGCGACCATTTCGACCTTGATTTTCTAGCCGCCGGATTTTCACGTACGACCCCTTGTGGCATGAAATTTCAGAAAGTGATCCCTTCGATTTTGCGGCCTAATCAAAGTATTATGTAGGGGTTTGATGGGGGTTTTTAACTTTTGGGTTTGGGTGATCATTGATTCCTCAAATTTGCTCATCATCCCTAATCGCGAGAGCGGAAGGCCTCTCCGGGTCTAGCGCAAGCATTTCAAAAGGCCTATACTATATTGTATACGGTCAGGGGGCTAACAAGCTTGTGATTGCAAGGCGTGCAAATCTGGAAGGCTACATCATCATTCCAAACAAAATAACAAAAATCGCGATCGGGATAAAATCGCCGAGGGAAAAAATCAGGCATTCGTAAAAATAGGAAAAAATCGTAAAAATAGGATGGCTTTATAAAATATTCAACATAATTGCACCCCAATATCTAAACATCTCAAACATAAATAAATGAAACTGACACATAATATGAAAAAAAACTAATATATAAAATGTATATATATCGTATATATTTATGTATCACACATAAAGCCAGTCACATCTTTGAATATAAGTCCTACGTCTCGCTGTATAAAACATATATTGTATCTCATATGTAGTCATAAATGTTATATACAAAGGAATGCACCAAATAACCTATACTCAGTTTCTCTTGCCCTCTTATGAGAAAAATGCCAGCTTTCCCTCACAGGCTGAAAAAAGTTGGCGGGGCAGCAATGGACTCTGCATTGTGCTCCGGATGCGAAGCACTAGGGTTAAGGGAGTGAACCACGTCCTCTAAATGCTGTGGGTAATTGGCCATCCTCTCTCCTATTGTTGCTCCTCCTCCTCCTCCTCATGAAACTCATCATTGATTCATCGCTACTAGAAAATGGGATCATCTAACAAGAGATACATAAACATCATCTAGCTCAAAGTCATACTTCGTTGTAACCTTAAAATGCAGTAGAAAAAGATTAACATGCCTAACAATTAAAACACTGAGTGAAGAATTTTATTCTTGTTGAAGCCCATTAGGGAGTTCAGCAATCAATACACCAAACATCAACAAAAGTTCAACAATCGATACCACCAACATCGAGAGTTCTTAAGACTACCTCTTGATCAAATGCTAATCTGCACCTAACATAATAGAATCAAATGGAAACAATACAAATCCCCAAGCCATGAAACCACCATCAATGCATTCTGTGAATTTTGAGTGAAATCTAAAATTCTAGTTCGCATATGAAATCCAATGAGGTGAAACCACTCTTAAACATCTGGTCATTTTCTCATGGTAATGTTAAAAATTTAAGTAAAAGGATGAAAATGAGATTAATACGAGAAGAAAATGAGAGGGCTGCAAAAATGGCAAAGATGAGTTTTTGAACTTATAGAGTTTCTGTTGAATGTGCACGATTTTTGCCTAAATAATCGCGATTTTTTCGTAAAAATCGCGATTTTACTCCGATGACGATTTTTCAAAAAAATCGTTCAAAAAATCTTCGATTAAAATCGGCAACTTCAGAAAACTGCGATAACATCGTTTTGTTACTTTGGTTTGAAGCCTAAACATTAGCATTTGAGGACTTGACTTGATATACCGGCCCTTTGGAGTAAGTAGTAAGACTCAAGGCCTTGATCCTCTTCCACCCCTCATTATTTTGGTGTCATGTCATTTGAGATCTGACATTTTATTTCAGACCTTAATCATAACAAAAAATAATGATAATAAGAGCCTAAAAGCACTAAATTCTCTCACATAATAATCATAAGAATTATAACAAGTGTTTTAGCTTTTGTTTCTCCCTCGTGGATGACCCCGGCCTTGAATGATTGGCAGAATACAGTGGTCGATATGAAGCGTGAGTAGTCTGATCTAACCCTATAATGGCATTCATTTGTGTTTTTTTTGTAATATCAAATTGCACGTTGTGTTTGTTATTTGTTGCATTTGTTAGTGATTTGTGAGCAAATCTTGAGCTTTGATCTCACCATGCTGCGGACTAATATATACTTAGCTAGCTACATTGATTCATTTTTCATTAGCAAGCTGGTATATTGAAGTACGGTGCATTCTTTCTTAGTGGCTAACAATTGTGGTTGCGGGCTTTGCTCTTCATCATTGGAAGAGGCAACATTGTATTTTTGACAATCCATAAAAAACTGGAGTTTCGGTCACTAATCTTTCCATTGCGGGTGTTGAAGGAAGGCCTCGAAAGCTAAGCGCTTTTCTTTCTACCATTTGTTGACTATCTTAAGAATAACCCGGACTGCAAAGCAAGTTCCTTTTGCGGTGACATAATCACATATTTAATCTAAGATAAAACACTCTAATCATACTCATTTGGCATTGAAATATGAGCTATAAACTGTCGTTGCATGCATATTTTGGGTGAGACTTGAGTTTTCAACCTATTGCAAAAGTCTTTCTGATATACTTGTTGCAAAGGTGCTGATTTCAAAGGGATGCGGTGGTTTTTTCACTCTCCGAGGTACTGCCAGCAAGCATTTCGGAGGCCTATACTATATATTGTATACGAGTCCGGGGCTAACAAGCTTGTGATTGCAGGGCAGCGGCATGCATCTACGGAAAGGGATCACATCACTAGTTTACGAAGCCCTAAACATTAGCATTTGAGGAATTGACTTGATATACCAACCTTTGGAGTAAGGCCCGTAAGGCTCAAGGCCTTGATCCTCTTCCACCCTCATTATTTGTGGACTGTCATATCATTTCGGATACTGAAGCATTTTATTTCAGTCCCTAATCATAACAAAACTAATAGATAATAAGAGCTGAAAAACCTGAAATTCTCTCACAAGTTAATAATCGTAAGAATTATAACAAGTGTTTTAGCTTTTGTTTCTACTCCTACGTGGATGACCAACCTTGAATGATTGGCAAGTTACGGTGGTCTGATATAGAGCTGTGTTGGTACTGATCTAACCCTATAATGGCATCCATTTAGTGTGCTTTTGTATCAAATTGCATGTTGTCAGTTATTTGTTGCATTTGTTAGTGATTTGTGAGCAATCTTGAGCTTGATCTCATCATGCTGCGGACTAATATATACTTAACTAGCTACATTGATTCATTTTTCATTAGCAAGCAGTATATTGAAGTACTGGTGCATTCTTTCTTGTGGTTAACAATTGTGGTTGCGGGTTTGCTCTTCATCATTGGAAGAGGCAACATTGTATTTTTGAAAGTCTTGGCCTAAAAAATCTGGAGTTTTGGTCACTAATCTTTCCATTGCAGGGTGTTGAAGGAAGGCCTCAAGGGGCTTAAGCGAGCTTTTTCTTTCACCATTTATTGACTATCTTAGGAATAACCCTGAGACTCAGAAGCAAGCCTTTGCAGTGGCATAATCAATCATTTAATCTAAGATAAAACACTCTAATCTAACTCATTCATTGAAATATGAGCTTTTGAAAAAATGTTGTTGCATGCATATTTTGGGGTGACTTGATTTCTACTGTTAGAAAGTACTGATATACTTGTTGCAAAGGGTCTGATTTCAAGGTTGCAGTGGTATTTTCACTCACGCAGGTCTGGCACGCAAGCATTTCAGAGGCCTATACTATATATTGTATACAGATCCAGGGCTAACAAGCTTGTGATTGCATGGGCAGCGTGCAAATATCTGGAAGGGGATACATCACTAGTTTGAAGCCTAAACATTAGCATTTGAGGACTTGACTTGATATACCAACCTTTGGAGTAAGGCCATAAGGCTCCAAGGCCTTGATCCTCTTCCACCCCTCATTATTTGTGGACTGTCATGTCATTTCGAGATCTGAAGCATTTTATTTCAGTCCCTAATCATAACAAAACTAATGATAATAAGAGCCTAAAAAAACATGAAATTCTCTCACATAATAATCGTAAGAATTATAACAATGTGTTTTAGCTTTTGTTTCTACCCTCGTGGATGACCAACCTTGAATGATTGGCAAGTTACAGTGGTCTGATATAGAACTGTGGTAGTCTGATCTAACCCTATTATGGCATCCATTTAGTGTGTTTTGTATCAAATTGCATGTTGTCTGTTATTTGTTGCATTTGTTAGTGATTTGTGAGCAATCTTGAGCCTGATCTCATCATGCTGCGGACTAATATATACTTAACTAGCTACATTGATTCATTTTTCATTAGCAACAGTATATTGAAGTCTGGTGCATTCTTTCTTGTGGCTAACAATTGTGGTTGCAGGTTTGCCTTCTGTGTTGGAAGGCAACATTGTATTTTGAATTCTTGAAGCCTAAAAATTGGAGTTTGGTCTACAAATCTTTCAAATTACCCAGTGTTGAAGGAAGGCCTCAAGGGCTTAAGGGCTTTCTTTCACCATTTGTTGACTTTCTTAAGAATAACCAGACCTAAAGCAAGCCTTGCAGTGGCATAATCACATTTAATCTAAGATAAAACACTCTAATCTAACTCATTTATTGAAATATGAGCTTTAAATGTCGTTGCATGCATATTTGGGTGAGTTGATTTCACTGTTAGAAGTCTGATATACTTGTTGCAAAGGTCTGATTTCAAGGTTGCGGTATTTTCACTCAGCGGAGTCTGGCCGCAAGCATTTCGAGGCCTATACTATATATTGTATACAGTCCAGGGCTAACAAGCTTGTGATTGCAGGAGCAAGCGGATAAATCTGGAGAGGATACATCATCATCACTGGTTTAAAAACCTATTTTTATTATTGCCATTTGAGGACTTGACTTCGATATACCAACCTTCCGAGTAAGGCGTGAGCTCCAAGGCCTTGATCCTCTTCCACCCCTCATTATTTGTGGACTGTCATGTCATTTCAGATCCTGAAGCATTTATTTCAGTCCCTAATCATATATCAAAATAATGATAATAAGAGCCTAAAAAACCTAAATTCTACTCACATAATAATCGTAAGAATTATAACTTAGTGTTTTAGCTTTGCCATTTCCCTCGTGGATGACCAACCTTGAATGATTGGCAAGTTACAGTGGTCTTATATAGAACTGTGGTAGTCTGATCTAACCCTATAATGGCATCCATTTAGTGTGTTTTGTATCAAATTGCATGTTGTCTGTTATTTGTTGCATTTGTTAGTGATTTGTGAGCAATCTTGAGCCTCATCTCATCATGCTGCGGGCTAATACATACTTAACTAGCTACATTGATTCATTTTTCATTAGCAACAGTATATTGAAGTCTGGTGCATTCTTTCTTGTGGCTAACAATTGTGGTTGCAGGTTTGCCTTCATCATTGGAAGAGGCAACATTGTATTTTGAAGCCTAAAAATTGGAGTTTGGTCACTAATCTTTCCATTGCAGGTGTTGAAGGAAGGCCTCAAGGGCTTAAGGGCTTTTCTTTCACCATTTGTTGACTATCTTAAGAATAACCAGACCTGAAGCAAGCCTTGCAGTGGCATAATCACATTTAATCTAAGATAAAACACTCTAATCTAACTCATTCATTGAAATATCAGCTATAAATGTCGTTGCATGCATATTTGGGTGACTTGATTTCACTGTTAGAAGTCTGATATACTTGTTGCAAAGGTCTGATTTCAAGGTTGCAGTGGTATTTTACTATTTTCACTCTCCAGGTCTGGCCGCAAGCATTTCAGAGGCCTATACTATATTGTATACAGTCCAGGGCTAACAAGCTTGTGATTGCAGGGCAGCGTGCAAATCTGGAAGGGATGCATCACTAGTTTGAAGCCTAAACATTAGCATTTGAGGACTTGACTTGATATACCAAACTTTGGAGTAAGGCCGTAAGGCTCCAAGGCCTTGATCCTCTTCCACCCCTCATTATTTGTGGACTGTCATGTCATTTCAGATCTGAAGCATTTTATTTCAGTCCCTAATCATAACAAAACTAATGATAATAAGAGCCTAAAGACACTAAATTCTCTCACATAATAATCGTAAGAATTATAACAAGTGTTTTAGCTTTTGTTTCTACCCTCGTGGATGACCAACCTTGTATGATTGGCAAGTTACAGTGGTCTGATATAGAACTGTGGTAGTCTGATCTAACCCTATAATGGCATCCATTTAGTGTGCTTTGTATCAAATTGCATGTTGTCTGTTATTTGTTGCATTTGTTAGTGATTTGTGAGCAATCTTGAGCCTGATCTCATCATGCTGCGGACTAATATATACTTAACTAGCTACATTGATTCATTTTTCGTTAGCAACAGTATATTGATGTCTGGTGCATTCTGTCTTGTGGCTAACAATTGTGGTTGCAGGTTTGCCTTCATCATTGGAAGAGGCAACATTGTATTTTGAAGCCTAAAAATTGGAGTTTGGTCACTAATCTTTCCATTTCAGGTGTTGAAGTAAGGCCTCAAGGGCTTAAAGGATTTTCTTTCACCATTTGTTGACTATCTTAAGAATAACCAGACCTGAAGCAAGCCTTGCAGTGGCATGATCACATTTAATCTAAGATAGAACACTCTAATCTAACTCATTCATTGAAATATCAGCTATAAATGTCGTTGCATGCCTATTTGGGTGACTTGATTTCACTGTTAGAAATCTGATATACTTGTTGCAAAGGTCTGATTTCAAGGTTGCAGTGGTATTTTCATAGCCTAACTTGGTCTGCTTGGCATCTAAGGTAATCTTTGTGCATTGGTTCGTCTATATTTGCATCGATCATCTAATTGGCTGCAATCTACTAGTAAATAAAGCTACAACAGTCTACTGATTTGTTGGCAGTGGTATTCTTAAGGGATTTAACAATCACAATTGATTTATCTCTTTAGACTTGAGGATAACATAGCTCTTGCATATTGACTCTTTGCCTCTTGCATTCTTGCATCATTTGCATTGTGTTTTCTGACATCCCTTGTTTGTTTGCACCTTATCATTGCATTTCATCATCAGCAATTTCATTGTGCTCATTTTAATGTGCTTAAAGGGTGTTGCAGTTTTCCTTTCTCCTAATTGCTTAATATTATAAGTGTAATAGTACCTTAAATAGGCACTTTGAAATCATCTTATCATTGCTAATGTGTAAGATCCCAAACACAATCATGGACTGAGATGGTGCACTCATTGACTGAGAATATTGCTGGTTAAAAACAGAGGGAAAAGGCTGTTTTACGGTCTAATTCCAGAAGGGCTGTGAATATTTCTAAGTCAATTTAATGATGTATGTACTGCTGGGTTGAGATTTTTGGCATTATTTTTATGAATGTAGATATTCTTTTAGTTCTTCCAATGTATCATTGAGCATGTAATCTACCTTCTTGGAGATATCTAAAATACCCCATAAAAGAAATACATACACAGAATTAAGGTTCCACACACACAGATTTAATTTAATTGCAGAGAAAAGATATTCGGCAGTGTTGTATTTCAATGAACATTTGCAGTAAAATTAAATGGAGAAACAAATCTGTACTCAAAAGAAATACCTGGAACGCTGTTGATGATTTTGAGGACTGTGATGATAGTTCTCCTCCCAATGATGTTGATGCTCCCAATGATGTTGTGAACAGAACAGATTACCCAAAACAACAATCCTCCCAGCCGATCTAGGAGCAATCCTAGACCCAGAAGAGTGATCTTCTGCCCCCATGCCCAGAATCCCAGAACGGTGAAACTCTCCTTTTAGAACTCTGCGTATCCTTCAAACCCTTGTTAGCCAGAATGTAGAAATTTTCTTCTCCCCAACTGTCCCCTTACTCCTTCACATCCTCCCCCTTATAACCATCTCCCCACCGCCTTTCACTCCCGAAGATCTTTTATCATATTTATGAGGGTCTGCCACCATTTAAGGCGACCTTATCTTCATTTAAGGGTATATTTAATGTTGAGATAAGTTTTTGGGATTAAGTGTATTAAATATCTTCGTTGAGTCTTTATCCACTTACGTAGAGGAGATGACTTTATGGAAGCTCAATTTGTATTATGTTTGTTTAATACTTAATTAATTTGGTTTAATTAAATGTTTTTATTTATAAGTTAGAAATGGGTGTGATGACTTTATGTTTGTTTATAAATTAATTAATTTTCCTTAATTAATTTATATTATTATTTTATTGGATCATCCACATATAATTTTAACGATTATACTATTTATCAATTAGGTATGGGTCATTACATATTGCTTCATCAAATAACTTCTTAACAGACATATTGTATTTTCTATGATTGTTTTATTGAGATAACTTTTAAAGCGCTCTACAAGTGACTATTGGTATTTTTGTGATCTTGTGCTTAAAGGCTTATTCTTCTCATCTTGATTGCAAGTAGTTTAACATTGTCTCATTGGAGCATTTCATGTTTCTAATCTCATTGAAGCAGTCTAATCTTAACATCATAATTGCATTTTCATTTTAGGGTAGAAATGCATATCTTAAAATTTTACCTCCAAGCATAAGCTTGGTTGAAAGAAAGATAGGACCACCTTCTTCACGCAATTTGAGAAGCCTAGACCCTCATTTGTAGTTAACATAGGTGACCTTGCAGTTCTCTTGTGGGCAATCCCTTGTAGGAACAAAGACACCTAGGTGGTTAGAACCCCACGGGAGGTATCGTTAATGAGTCCATAGTCTCCTTCCTTTGGGCTTCTCTCTACTACTTGCGTTTGAGACTAGCTTCAAAAGAATTGAGGAGAAGGATTCACCTAGATTGGGCATATAATTAAAATCTACCAAGAGCTTGCATCTCGCATAAATTTAGTTCCTGCATTTCATCTGGGATAGAATTTTCATCCCGCAACAACTGTTCATCTGATGACTTGGAATTTAATTTAGATTGTGCAAGTAATGAATTTTTTAAAGGAACCGTTCTCTAACTAATAATCTTAAGGAATCTAATCAAATCATGCTTAATAATCATACGTGCCTCTTAATTTGAACCAAGTTTCTAGGCCATTCAATTGTGTCTCCTTGGCTTGTTGGTTCTCATCAAGTTCCTCTTCAACTCAGCCATAGGGACTACCCCCCTTAAGCTGCATTTAGGGGACAACTTAAATGGACAGGGCATGGATCAGAGTGATAGCCCCTGCCATGAGCATTATCGCAATCCTATGGACAATTTTAGCGACAACAAAGTCAATTGAGTGTTTGAACTAACACATGAAAGTAGAAATCTTTGGAGTCTGTATGTCTCTAAAATCTTGTCCACCTGCATTTGTTTGTCGAGAGGCCCTGTGCTGAGGTTTTGGTGGTTGTAGGGACCTTCCTTTCACCTTTTGAGTGAACCATGAAGAGGACAGACTTCGCAGTCTGAGAGATTACCTTTCGATACTGTTTTGTTGAGATCAATGAAATTCCAGTAGTTGAAACTACTTTTGGTACCTTGTAGAGATGGCCTCAACAAGTAACAATGACACTATGAGGATGAGACTCATATATAACATGATGTTTCCACATATAAGGTTGTCCTAAAAGAACATCACGAACTTCGGGTGGCACAACATCACACAATACTTTAAGGGGTTGATGCCTTTGGACAGGCGACATTATTGGCTGACATGGATGTCTTGTCCATGGCTCAACCAACTAATGGTGTATGGTTGGGGGTGTGGCATTGTCGACTTCTTCAATCTGTTGATGAATTCGGCTAAGATCAAGCTCTTTTGGTTTTCGCTGTCAATCGTGAAATGTAGTGGGGTCACCTTCACCCACATCTGTGAATGGAAGAGACACTCCCCTTCTTCAAGCTCCTCTGGCTCTTTTGGTTGGATCTTTGTGGTCGCAATCAACGTTGCATGAAGCGGGGACGCGGAAGTGTCATTTCCCAAAAATCTAGTAAGTGAAGCGTCTACTATATATATTGTTATTTTTTTATTTTTTTGCATTTATATTAAAAAAGAACATCCCAAATACCAAATTAGTTGTAAAAGGCATGAAAACATGCATATTTTTACATAAATCATGATAGATATGGCATCCAAGATTCCATTGTACATCAATGATTAATTATTCGAGGATCAATCATCTAGATTCTAACAATTACAAACATACATCAAATTTTCAAGCATATTATAAAACATAAAACATTTAGAAGATAAAATCATCAAACATTCAAGTAACTTATTTAGCAAGTGAGTAACTTTCAACATTAGTCATGTCCAAAACTCAAATAATAATGTTTACAAAATATGCCACTTGGCCACCACCAAGACTCAAGTACACACTGAACTAGGAAGAGTAAGACAAAAAAGTTCAAATTTGCAACAAGTCTACAAGTCTAATCTATGACAAAAGTAGTAAATTGTGAATATATATACTAATCTCTCCTCCTTCCACCACGGACAGTATGTGGCAGTGGCAATGAAGAAGATGGTGGTTGTGGAGGTTGTGGCACTGGAAAATCCCCTGCAGTTGGTGTTGAAACATGGAACCTGGGAACCAAGGGACTAGATTGGGTCGCATCTCAATTCAATCATCATCTTGGATAAGAACATCCTCTAATTGCTCTAATCGCAACACTCCATCCTCCAAATTTGGATCCTCTAGAATTTTGCCCCAAACCTTAAGGTCTGTATTAGTCTTTGCATCATCATTGTAATGGGACAACAATCACAAGTTGCAGTGAACATAAACCAAGCTCTTTGCCCGATCTAAATTTAACCTATTCCTTTTAACACTGGATGAAAGAATAAAAGTTCCAACACCTCTCTGCAGAAGAAGTGTTTACCACATGTGATAGCACCCGCAATGCCAAAGTCTGTAGAATTGGAGTAGCACTTCCATGCATGTTCCACCACTCAAGAGAATAAAAATTCTCTCGATCTCTAATTTCATGCATGCTCCCAAATGGACCAGTGCTAAGCGTATAGTTGCTCGACTGTTTTCGTACCATGGCAGCTTCCTCCTCATCAGGGACTACTTTATCCAATGCTTTCATATAACCAAATAGAACCTCTAGATCTAGGTGTGGTTTTCTCCTACTCCCCCTAGGTGCTAGTGTTGAAAGCCATGATAGATGATAGTATTTAGGTGTAAGAACATATGCTAAGGCATGCAATGGAACATTTAGCATATCCCATCGTTTTTCCACCTCTGCACAAATATAATTGTAGAAGGTGATATCTCTAGGCTCAACAATGTCTTTAATTTGCCCCAACATGCTATCCATTTTCTCATACACCTCCCCAATTATTGGCCGATCTAAATATACAAACTTTTTCATGTAATACATGGGTTTGGTGAATTGAAAAACATATTTAATTTGTGACCAAAAGAACATGTCAAGAATAGTGTCCTTGGCTACATTAGCACCATCTCTATCAATGTTAATTTCCTCCCATGATTCAAAGGTCACCATATTAGTTAAAGCTTGTCTCACCTTCACTAGTCGCCTAAAGGTGAGGTAATAACTTGAAAATCTAGTTTTTGCAAGTTAAAGAAACTGCAACTTGGAGTAAGTGTCATAAAAGTAGTTTACCCTTGTTTTCCCTGTGATAAATTTAATGAGTTGCTTCCCTCTCTTATAAAGCTCATTAATCCATCCACATTCTTTATGCTTCACAATATCATGCATTAAAAGGTTCAATTTGTGCACCAAGGACCCAAACCAAAAGATGTGTGGATGAGTACACTCAATAATGTTTCTTGTTGCCTTACAATTTGCTGCATTATCAGTGATCACTTGAACCACATTATTAGGACCAACATCTTTGATTGATTGCAATAGGATATTTGTAATGTTTAGGGAAGTTGCCCCGACGAAGGAGTCATGACATGTAATAAATACTGCACCACTAGCAAAAACACCAAGAAGGTTTATCAAATGTTGGTCTCTAATATTTGTCCACCTGTCCGATATAATGGATTCCACAATCCACCCACTCATTTGTAAAACGTGTCAAAGCTCTTTGAACCTTTTCTTTTTCACTTTCTAATAACGTTGTTCTATCTTTCTCATAGTTGGGGCTCTTGTATCCTTTTGGGGTTTCATTGATGGCCTTAACCATATCATGCCAATAGGGAGAGAGAAACACATTGAATAGTACACCACAAGCACAAAGAAATCAGACTGTCTTTCCATCCACATTATCCCTCCCAGCAACATTCAGGAAAGCCACTATTGTTCTTCTATTTCGAGAGGTTGCAGAAGTACCATGAGGAGATGAGGAGAGGAAAAATTTGTATCCCCACGACACTCTTTTTGTCATCACTATCCAACACCCCACAAAGATGCCTCCTCACATGGGTATATGAACCACTATATGGTTTTCCTCCATGAGGGCACAAAAACTTGTATCTTCCACCACCTTTTCCCCCGTTAATTTTGGTCACATAGTTCCACAAACGTGTCAACGCAATTTTCCTCTCTAGTGTTTTAGAGTTCTCTTCAGATTCATCCCCTTCCTCTTCAAACCCTTCCTCTTCATCATACATTGGGTCACTCATATGGGGACCACTATCCTCTTGTTCTTTGATGAGAGTTTTAATTAGCGATTAAACCTCTTAGTATTTAATTGTCAATCCGGGACCCGTAAACACGAGATGTACTGCGCTTTTGATTCATGTTATGATCAAAGCATATAAATTCCTTCAATGGTCACTTAAGTACAGAATGATAAGCAAACTTCTATTTGATTAGCACTAATTTTATCTGCGAACAAAGAATTCTGAATAGAGGTAAAATGAAATCAATTCACTTAGTTTACCAAACCAAGTGAAAATACCCTTAGTATCTTTCTCATAGTTGGGGCTCTTGTATCCTTTTGGGGTTTCATTGATGGCCTTAACCATATCATGCCAATAGGGAGAGTGAAACACATTGAATGGTACACCACAAGCACAAAGAAATTAGACTGTCTTTCCATCCACATCATCCCTCCCAACAACATTTAGGAAAGCCCCTATTGTTCTTCTACTTCGAGAGGTTGCAAAGGTACCATGAGGAGATGAGGAGAGGGAAAATTTGTATCCCCAAGACACTTTTTTTGTCATCACTGTCCAACACCCCACAAATATGCCTCCTCACACGGGTATATGAACCACTATATGGTTTTCCTCCATGAGGGCACAAAAACTTGTATCTTCCACCACCTTTTCCCCCGTCAATTTTGATCACATAGTTCTACAAACGTGTCAACGCAATTTTCCTCTCTAGTGTTTTAGAGTTCTCTTCAGGTTCATCCCCTTCCTCTTCAAACCCTTCCTCCTCATCATACATTGGGTCACTCATATGGGGACCACTATCCTCTTGTTCTTTGATGAGAGTTTTAATTAGCGATTAAACCTCTTAGTATTTAATTATCAATCCGGGACTTGTAAACACGAGTTGTACTGCACTTTTGATTCAGCTTATGATCAGAGCATATAAATTCCTTCAATGGTCACTTAAGTATAGAATGATAAGCAAACTTCTGTTTGATTGGCACTCATTTTATCTGCGAACAAAGAATTATGAACAGAGGTAAAAGGAAATCAATTCACTTAGTTTTCCAAACCATACCACTTTGCTTTAGTCTAGTCTTCCTGCAACTCTGGCAATTAAATTCAATCTTCTCTATTCAAAATAGAAAACAATCTTTCTGTGCAAAGGGCATAATCAATAATCAAATGAAATTGTTATGAAAATGACTAATTAACCCAAATCAAACTGACAACAGAGTAAATCACATTGCATTTAAATGACTCCTCACTCAATCCTGAATGAAATTGAAATGTTGGACTTGAATTCACACCTTCAATTAACGATGGAATGAAAACCTAATCGTTTCATTGTTTAATTTAGTCCTAGAAACAAATCATAAGTTTAACTGGAATCACACAATCCCTTTTAAATGAAACTACTCCACTTAACTAAATCACACCTTGCCCAAATAACTCTCACTGTTAAAAAGAAATCACATAGTCAAATCACTGTAAATTTCGCAGTAGAAATGAAACCACTTTGTCTAATTAAAATCACACTATTATACTACTTTAGCTTATGAACACTGGAAGATGAACACACACACACAACAATCACAATTCGATCTTAAATGCACAATCTGGAATGGAATCACAACGCTTTAAACATACACACAATTCACAATGTAAACGCAAGCCCTATCCTTTACACAACTCTGATTAGTAGCAAATCGAAACTTCATTCATCAAACGAATCACAAGTTAACTATTCGATGCTTTCAAGAAGAGATTCATTCGAAATTCTCACCCTGTCCTATATACTAGTGCGTGTAATTTCTATAACGCGAACCACGTTCTGATCAAAGGATAGTTTGGTGACAATTGAAATGAACTCGGCTCTTTTATGAGGAACAAAGCATAGCTTTGTGTTAAAGATTCACACGCAGTCTCTATCACAAATGTCAATAGATATACTATCAATGAATGCAAGGTTGAACAATTATGAACACTCCGCAAATAAAATCAAATATCTCACACAATTGCATAAAAAACCTTATCGAATTCACACTTTGGCTGGATGAAAGACGAATGTAATGAACTATCATACAGTGATCCTAAGAACTAACAGTGAAGCTTGCTCCCAGATGATGGTGGGCCCCGCCACACCTGTGTAAGCTTTAAACGATTTACAATAAAAGAGAGATTTAAAGCATTCAAATCAAGAACTCACAATATACCATAACTCGAAACGATTTGGTTCAAATTATAGCCATGATGTATTAACTGGAACAGTCTTCCATTACAAATTTTAATGTATGAACAACAACTGGACAACTTAATAACTTGCACCAATAACTCCCTCGTACATGCAGAGCTCTGGCTTTTTATACAGAGTTGTTGATGAAACGAAGCATAACTATTTTCCAAATAAACTTAACAACAATCTAACAAATGCCATATCTAATTCTTTTGGAGAGCCTTCGAATGGGTCACGGTTGGGCTTATCCTGATCATGGCAAGGATGGAGGAACCGTTTCCTTGTTTAGCACAATACCGTTCAACAAAAGGCGTGCACAACCAAACCCGAATTGACCCGTTCAGGTCGTTCACGTTCAACATGATTCTATACTTAAATTTGCACTGGAATATTCCCCTGACCGTAACTTCCTCATTATGTCGAATTTTGCCAAACCCTTTCTGGGTTAACTGAATGAGGGTGCTCTGAACAATACTCGCATGTCGAAATTTCAAGATTCTTTCCCATTTGACCACAAACTTCATATGTTCACCTACAACAATCTCATTCCGTACTTAACGTTGTAGTAACTAGTTTCACTGACTTGTGAATAATTTCGGCAACAAAGGCACTTAGCAAGACCGTCATTAGAAAATCATGGTAAAATCATATTTAATCATAGAAGAGTCAAGAAAACTAATAATAACCAACCATAGAGTGGAATAAATAGGTTATGGAATTAGGGTAAGAAATAGGTTATGGAACTAGGGTAAGTTATAGAATTAGGGTAAGAAATGGGTTAAAAGTACATGAATATAGGTTATGAATGATAGTATGGTATGATGAAAACATGGGCATTTTTAAGGCCCAACACCCCCCCATGCATGCAAACAAGCACTTTGCTCATTTATAGATTTTATGGCATCGTAGCTTTGGGCAGGGTTGGTTCTTGTGGAGCAACACTGCGTGAAGATTTGAGGGTGTTGGTTGTTGTGGAGCAACACCATTCTTATTTGACTGCCATAGATTTAATTTTGAGAGTGATACAAATTGAGAATAAGCAATAGATATGGTAGGAGGCGATGATGAATGAGATGATAGGAGATAATGGAAAAGGTGGGTGAGATGAGGTGGTGATGGAGATAGTGGATGAGATGAGGTGGTTGCATACGCTACTCTTTTGAGGCCAATGCTTATGGATGGTTTCTTTATGAAGGGCAACAATGACTTCCTCCTTTTTTGAATACATTAAATTGACAATATTTTGCGAATGTAGGAGGGGAAGGCACTGTAGTTTATGTTTTGCTTATATGAACCAATATCTTTTCTTTTCATGATTGTGACCTTATTAGAGTAGCATGCATTCTATTATGAATGAGCAATTTGCAAATGGAGGGTATATCGAAATTGGAATATGTGGTGGTTAATCATCAAAGCTTTCTTCAATATCTAATAAATTAAAGAATCTTAAGCCAACTTTACCTCAGGTTACCTTTACTTTTGATGTACTTGCTGTTGTAGGATGAAGTGGAAGATGAACCTGAACACGGTTGAAAGTTGAAGTTGGAATGACTGCTGATCTAGAGATGGAATGGTTGGAGCTGATGTGTATAGTGATATGGATCTGTTGAAGAAGGCTGAACTGAAGATAGTAAAGAAGGTTGAAAAATGAAGGTTCCCTTCTCCCCCATGCCTGAGGAGTTGTATGTCCCCAAACAAAGAAGGAAGGTGACTGCTGCAAATGATGATCAAGCTGCTATAAGGCAACCTTTAGTGAAACAAGATGACTGCTACAAGAAACGGAAATGCTGGTACAAAGAACCAAACTGCTGCAAACTTGTTTTGAGATCTCAAAACCATATAGTCTTAAATCGCTACTCACCCATGTGCAATCTTGCTTATGTGAATAAATGGTGTCGATGTCGAACTCAAGCAAGAATCACTGGATTACCGACCATTGATGATGTCGTTAACCAATGCGAGATATCCCACACTTGATGTCAATGGGAATCAAGGCACCAGGTACATTCTACTAGCCATGAATAGATTTATCGGAGCCGAATGGACTGCAAAATTCACCCCCCAAGAAACATTGATGTATTTCCTTAGTAGATGACAAGGATACCTGCTATAAAGGCATGCAAGCTCCCAGGTACCTTATCTAACCATAACCTTGGTCCCAGATAATGTGCTGATGTTGATGGGACAAGGCTCGTTGGCAGGTGGGCCTTAAGGAATCCCACATCAACCAACTCGAGTACAAACCTAATAACTTAAAAGATTAATGATTTGAAGAACTTATACAAATTTACAAACTTTATTGGGAACCTTTCTCGCCAGTTCCCTGGTTTTTAAGCAAAGTCCATGTCCAATTGTGCCAGACAAGTTGGTTTTCACAAAAGGACTTATTTTTCTCTTTACTATTTCATTTATTTATTTACAATGTTAACTTTCCTACTATATTGTGGAGAAAATATGTCCTCCTTCAAGTGAAAGAGAACTTCCAATGAAACCATGTGCGGATCAGGTACAAAGATATAATCATTCCCAAATTTAACATATAAACTTTAGAAGGTATATGAGAATGAACAATCAACAGCTTTGAAAGATATGATGCAAAGATTATTTGAAGATTAGAGTGGTATTTTGACTGAATTGTAATCTGGAACCAATGCTCGATGTAATCCTGGTGGTATTGGCTCATTTCTTCTTTTGGACCACTCTGAAAGTCCTCGGTCGTGCCAGGAAAACTTGGATAATTTCTCTCTGGAATGCATACAAGGCTTGCTACTGGACATGGTGAAATTTCTTCAATCTCAGGTTCAACTGGATGCTCCCCATCAGATTTGATATATGATTCATCGATCTCCTTGGTAGATAGGTAGGAGGAATCAAGGGAGACTTCCAAATCTTTTTTTAGTTGTGGAGAGATAGATAATTTCCTGAATGCGGTCAGTATGAACTCTTCCTGAGAGGAAGATACCCCAGCTACTGCTAGGATTTGATAAAGTGATTCGAGGGACATTCTTCAAGCTTTGAATCATTCTTGAATTTCTCCTGCTAGTTGATAATCCCTATCTCGCAACATGGATTAGTACCCAGGGGTTCTTACAGCACCCCAAAAATGTTTAACCTTGAAAAAGCTTGAATTTTTAATCTAAATGAATTAAAGCTAATTACAGTAAAACTCACCAAACTTGCTTACTTGTACAACCAAACTTTGGAGCAACCCCACCATAGTGGATGTGTGGCTCTTCACTCACGTCTTACCATACATTCTCCGCCCTTTGATTGTCCTGCAATACCCTTGAAAATCCGTAATAAAAATCTTACCTGAACCAAAATACAACTCCCCAACAACGACGCCAAAATGTTGAGAGTTTTAATTAGCAATTAAACCTCTTAGTATTTAAGTGTCAATCCGGGACTTGTAAACACGAGTTGTACTGCACTTTTGATTCAAATTATGATCAGAGCATATAAATTCCTTCCATGGTCACTTAAGTACAAAATGATAAGCAAACTTCTATTTGATTAGCACTCATTTTATGTGCGGACAAAGAATTCTGAACAGAGGTAAAAGGAAATCAATTCACTTAGTTTACCAAACCATACCACTCTGCTTTAGTCTAGTCTTCTTGCAACTCTGGGAATTAAATCCAATCTTCTCTAGTTAAAATAGAAAACAATCTTTCTGTGCAAAGGGCAGAATCAATAATCAAATGAAATTGTTATGAAAATGACTAATTAACCCAAATCAAACTA
This sequence comes from Pinus albicaulis, assembly GCA_034641835.2. NCBI lineage: Eukaryota > Viridiplantae > Streptophyta > Pinopsida > Pinales > Pinaceae > Pinus > Pinus albicaulis. Next base: position 467,083,728 of record CM076569.1, read on the forward strand.
ACAACAGAGTAAATCACACTGCATTTAAATGACTCCTCACTCAATCCTGAATGAAATTGAAATGCTGGACATGAATTGCGCACCTTCAATTAACACTTGAATGAAAACCTAATCGTTTTACTGTTTAATTTAGTCCTAGAAACAAATCATAGGTTTAACTGAAATCACACAATGCCTTTTAAATGAAACTACTCCACTTAACTAAATCACACATTGCCCAAATAACTCTCACTGCTAAAAGGAAATCACACAGCCAAATCACTGTAAATTTCGCAATAGAAATGAAACCACTTTGTCTAATTAAAATCACACTGTTATACTACTTTAGCTTATGAACACTGGAAGATGAACACACACACACACAACAATCACAATTCGATCTTAAATGCACTATCTGGAATGGAATCACAACACTTTATACACACACACAATTCACAATGTAAACGCAAGCCCTATCCTTTACACAACTCTGATTACTAGAAAATTGAAACTTCATTTATCAAACGAATAACAAGTTAACTATGCATTCAATAAGAGATTCATTCGAAATTCTCAACATGTCCTATATACTAGTGCGTGTAATTGCCATAACGCGGACCACGTTCTGATCAAAGAATAGTTTGGTGACAATTGAAATGAACTCAGCTCTTTTATAAGGAATAGAGCATAACTCTGTGTTAAAGATTCACACGCAGTCTATATCACAAATGTCAATAGATATACTATCAATGAATGCAAGGTTGAACGATTATGAACACTCCAGAAATAAAATTGAACATCTCACACAATCGCATACAAAACCTTATCGTATTCACACATTGGCTGGATGAAAGACGAATGTAATGAACTATCACACAGTGATCCTAAGAACTAAAAGTGATGCTTGCTCCCAAATGATGGTGGGCCCTGCCACACCTGGGTAAGATTTAAACAATTTACAGTAAAAGAGAGATTTAAAGCATTCAAATCAAGAACTCACAATATACCATAACTCGAAACGATTTGGTTCAAATCATAGCCATGATGTATTAACTGGATCCGAATTTTCCATTACAAATCATAATGTATGAACAACAACTTGACAACTTAATAACTTGCACCAATAACTCCCTCGTACATGCAGAGCTCTGCCTTTTTATACAAAGATGTTGATGAAACAGAGCATAACTATTTTCCAAATAACATAACAACAATCTAACAAATGCCATATCTAATTCTTTTGGAGAGCCTTCGAATGGGTCATGGTTGGGTTTATTCTGATCATCGAAAGGATGGAGGAACCGTTTCCCTGTTTAGCACAATATCGTTCAACAGAAGGCGTGCACAACCGAACCCGAATTAACCAGTCCAGGTCGTTCACATTCAACATGATTCTGTACTTAAATTTGCACTGGAATATTCCCCTGACCATAACTTCCTCATTATGTCGAATTTTTCCAAACCGTTTCTGGGTTACCTGAATGAAGGTGCTCTGAACAAAACCCGCCTTGCCATCATGAAAACCAAAAATGGAATGATACATAGAAGCCAAAAGAACACCATCTTGAAATATGAATATAGGTAGTGGACAACCTGCAATTAAATGAGCAAGACGAAAGAATGGGAAAGAGTAGGAGAGGGAGGAGAAAAAATACAAACAACAATGACAAAAAACAAAACAAAAAAGTGAGGGAGTTTGGAGTTTGCACTTACCTCTTTAGTCATTGTAGATGGAAACCCTTCTTTACTCCTCCAACCTCCTCCTTCACTGCTCCTACCTCCTCCTTCACTCCTCCAAGCTCTCCTCAAGTCTCTCTTCTCCAAGCTCTCTTCTCCTCTCTTCTCCAGGCTCTCCAAAAATACAAGAGTGAGGAAATGAGAGGAAAAAATGAGTTTTATTCCCCCCATTCTTTTCCCTAACCCAAGTTAAACCCACCCCCAACCATAGTTAAGCAAAAAAAACAAATGGGTGGGTTTGGCCCACAAAACCGACCGGTGGGCATCGAAACCACTCAGGATCTGCTTGAAATCTGCCTCGATTCGCGATGGATCCAAGGTGGAGTTATGGTTCAGACATCCAGACCGCGGATCGGGTCGTCATGGTTCCGAGGGTCCAGGAACCATGCTTTCCTGCCCCATCCGCGGTTGCATATTTCCAAACGGCGGTTACGAAGCCGGATCGCTCACGGATCCGTACCGGACGCAATTTCGACTTTTGATCTGGTGGGGGGAAAGGGGGGGGGGGATTTTGTGCAACACTGGTTGCAATGGGGGCGTTTCGAGTCCTTTGTTGTATTGCTTTCGCTCATGTTCCAAAAAAATTAAGAAAGAAGCATGATGGTAGGAGCGAAAAGTATATCTTTATAGGGTATAGTGACCAATCTAAAGCATATAGATTGTTTAATCCTATTCCTAAGAAGTTTGTCGTAAGTCGAGATGTGAAATTTATGGAGGACAAATCTTGGAATGAAATGGAGAACAATACTTGTCCCAATCCTTTTATTATGTTAGATGAACATCAAGCACCTACAACAAGCACTCCAAGATTACAGGTTCAAGACAAAACTAGTAGCAGTTCATCAAGCAGCAGCAGTTCATCATCTTTAAGTAAGTCTGATTCTGATAATCCAAAAATGAGAAGCTTAAGTGATATTTATGCACAAGACGATGTTGATGATGTTATAAATTTTTCATTTCTCTCATTTCAACCTACTTATTTTGAAGAAGCTATAAAGGAAAAAGAATGGCTAGATGCAATTAATAATGAAATTGATGCTATTGAAAGAAATCAAACTTCGGATTTGGTCGATCTACCTAATGATAAAAAATTCTATAGGTGTCAAATGGGTTTATAAAGCTAAGTTAAATGGGAGAAATGAAGTTGATAAACACAAAGCAAGATTAGTTGCCAAAGGTTTTTCACAACAACTTGGCATAGATTATGGTGAACATTTGCACCTGTAGTAAGAATTGATACAGTTCTATTTGTATTAGCTATTGCAACACAAAAGAAGTGGCCAATTTACCAAATGGATGTAAAGTTTGCATTTTTAAATGGTGTATTGAATGAAGAAGTGTATGTTGATCAGCCACTTGGTTTCGAAATCAAAATTAAAAAACATAAGGTGTACAAGTTGAAGAAAGCATTATATGGCTTGAAGCAAACTCCAAGAGCTTGGTACAGCCGAATAGACCATTACTTGCTAAATATTGGTTTCGGAAGGAGCGACCATGAACCAACCTTGTATATCAAGGATGATCATCAAGGTAATATACTAAACGTATGTCTTTATGTTGATGACATAATTTATACAAGTAACATGCAGTTAATTTGGAGCTGTAATGAAAAATGAATTTGAAATGACATATCTTGGATTAATGAGATACTTCTCAGGTATTGAAGTAAAACAAACACATGATGGTATCTTTATGGGTCAACAGAAGTATGCTACTGATATTTTGAAAAAGTTTAAGATGGAATTGTGTAAACAAGTGGATACTGCTATTGAGGTTGGTAAAAAGTTAAGTAAAAATGATGTGGGTACTGCTGTTAACTTGACTTTGTATAAGCAACTTGCTGGTAGTATTATGTATCTAACTGCTACTAGACCTGATACAGCATTTGCAGCTAGTTATATTTCCAGGTTTATGGAATCTCCTAAAGACTGTCATTGGAAAGCTGGAAAAAGGATGTTAAGATACATTGCAGGTACACCTACTTATGGTTTATGGTATACAACCTCTAATGACAGTAAGCTTGTTGGTTATACAAATAGTGATTATGCAAGATGTATTGATGATCGGAAAAACACTTCTGGATATGCTTTTCTATTTGGCAGGAATTTGATTTCGTGGTCATCCAAAAAGCAGCCCATAGTTGCGTTATCTTCAACTGAGGTCGAGTACGTTGCAACAAATATAACATCATGTCAAGCAGTGTGGCTGAAGAGACTTCTCTCTAACTTCGGATATACAAAAAATGAACCTATTTCAATCTTTTATGACAACACTTCCGCTATTTCCTTGTCGAAGAACAATGTATTTCATCAAAAGAGAAAACATATCGACACTCGTTTTCACTTTATTTGTAAACTTGTCAAAAATGGTGATATTGTTCTCAAATTTTGTGATTCCAAGGAACAATTAGAGGATATCTTCACCAAACCACTAGGAAAAGTTAATTTTGAATTTCAATGTCAAAAGTTAGGCATTAAAATAATGTAACCCTCAATATTAAGGGGGAGTGTCAAAAATTAATCATGAGTTAAGAATCAGTTTCTAGAGGATTAGTTAGAAGTTAGTTGAATTGTTTGTTAGTTGTAATTGTCGATCAATGTATATATATACTTCTCCATAATAAAACATTGGTTGTGTGTGTGTTCTCACCAGTTTAGTGTTTCTCTTCTCTCTCTGTCGTAAATTTGTCACTTCCTACATGAGAGGTTGAGAACTCGAATCTCTACTTCATTGGTAACCCCAGGATGGAAACCCTCGAGTATGTTGTTGAGTGTTGGACGAAAACCCAACTCTCTTTGAGGAGACTTCATCTATGAGTTTCATAGAGCTTCAGGGATATTGGAATGAGGATCATTTCGCTCCTCAATTGGTGCTTCATATTCTTTCAGTTGATTCAGTGGCAACTGTCATCGGAGAGAGAGTACAGTCGTTGTGGGATCAGGATCAGCATAGCAACAAAATATTTGGAGGTCCACTCAACTATCTATTTGGAGGTCCACTCAACTATCATCTGTCCCATCTTGTGAGTTTTTGGTAAAAATGTCGACATTTTTTATAAAGAACATTCTCAGAAAAATACCTCAAAATTCCCGAAAAAGGACATTACAGTAGTATCAGAGCCGGTTTTCCTGCAAGCCTGGAGATTTTATTTTGAAGGTGTCAAATTCTATTTGTGGGAGTCTATTATTTTGCAGGTTGTAATATTCCCAATTAGCAGCAGCTAATTGGCAATATTAATTTTGTTCAGATTTTTGCTTTCTAATGTTCAACCATAAATAAAAAGGGTGTTGGGACCCATAACCCAACTTAGGAGAAATAATCTTCCTAAAACCATTTAGCCAACATGATGCATTCATCGTAGGGCCCAGGGGGACCAAGTGGCAATGCAGGGAGAGGGACAGTGTGGGTCAAGACAATGCAGAGTAGGCAGGGGCAGCGTGGCAAGGAGAACAACACAGCGCAGTGGGGCCCAAGGGAACGTTGGGGTCTCAATCATAAAAGGGAGTGAGGGACTAGCTTCTCGTTCATTCTATCATTCATCTTCATAATTTTTGTCTAACAGATATTGAGCACGCTTATGCTGTTTAGCTAAGTTTGCAAATGTTGTTCAGCATGCGGGTGTCTCCGAGCAGAGATCCCAAAATCAGCCTCGGGGGACTTCGAGTGCCCGCTCAAGTGAGGAATTTCATCATAAGTTTTCAAAGCAGAGAAAGAAGAGCCAACATTGAAGAGATACGTAGTTCATCAGGCAGCGCAATCACTCAGAGGGATTACGCAGTCTTGGAGGAGAGCAGCTCTGGGAGTGAGGAAGATTCAGGAGTTTCAGTCCGGGAGAAGTGTGAGGGGATTAACCCTCACAAGTTGTGTTTTGGAGCAGTGAGAAGCCAGCATTTCCAGTTGTTCCGTCCAGAGACCAGCGTACTCACCATGTGTGTGTAATTTTCCCAAGGGGGGTCAAATTCCGGGGTCAGCCTTTCCGGAATTCCTTCTTGGGATTTTGTAATATTCCGAATAGAAATAAACAGCAATATAAAGCTCATAAACAAGAAACTACAACAACTAGAGAGATATCATACGAACAAGACAAAACATGGAGAACACTGAGCCATTTTATTAAGTGCTGAAAGATAAAATGAATACAAAGGTGATCAGAATGATGGCACCTTGGCTTGCACTAGGCAAGCATAGAAATACTCTCAGACTATATCATGGAATGGCTGCACCCTCAATGACTGCATGATCTCCAAAGCTGCCGGTGCTGCTGTTGTGCTACTGCTACTGCTGGAATAGACTAACTCTTTGGGGTTGCTCCCCTCCTCCAAAAGTTATGAAACTTTGGGAATAGGCTCTCCACCAAATACCCATAAAAGCCCAAAAAGCGTTTCGGAAATGGATGACCTCGGAAAATGACCTTCCTTGAGGTATGACGCTGTCCTAGTGATAAAAACTGGCCCTGAATGATCTGCTGCAAATGCTGGCCTCCAACTCTACCAAAATTATGGAATAGGGAAGTGTTAACCCCTTTTCAACTCTCTCGCGCTGAATCCCCTGAAAAACCCTCAATCCGAAACCTCCTCCTTCGAAGGCTGCTTGATCCCTCTCACTGACTGTGTTGTCCAAGCAAGTGAATGATCCCAACTGTAGCTGCTAAGACTCTCTCCGAAAAATCAAAGATTGAACTCCTCACCCGAGTAGGCACTCGAAGTCCCCCGGGGCTGAGGTTGGGATCTCCGCACGGAGACACCCGATGTGTTGAACAACACTTGCAGACTTCACTCAACTGCAAAAGCATGCTCAATGTCAAAGGAAAAATATCATAGATGCATAATAGAATGAGAAAATGAGGAGCCTCTCTCCCTTTTTATGCTTGGAGAGCCTTGCTCTCACCTAGGCCCCACCAAAATTGCATTGTCCCTCTAGCACTGTGTTATCATTGGCCCATGCTGCCCACGCTGACACCTCCTTCATGCTGCCACTTCGTCCTCTAGGCCCCACGTTGCCAAATAATCATGTCTCCAAGTGACTTTAGGAAATGCTTTTTATCGTAAGTGTGAGTTAAGTGTCCCTTTCACCCACTTTATTTCTAACTTAACTTTATTAAAGTAAAGTAGTCAAAAATTAATATTTCCAATTAGCTATTGCTAATTGGGAATATTACAGTCCTCCCCGCCAAAACGTTGCTTGTCCTCAAGCAACTGCAATGATGGAAGCTGTAAAATTTTCTCACTCTCCCAAGTGGTATCCTCATCTGGTAAGTTCCTCCATCTCACCAGATATTCCTTGAATGTCCTGCTCCGCAGCTACCTCTCCCTGGTGTCAGTGATGGCCTCTGGTTGCAACACTAAATGCCCCTCATCGTCTGTGGGTGGGAGCTCCTCAGTTGCAGTCACCTACTGACCCAATGCCTTTTTCAAGCATGATACATGGAAGATATTATGAATTCTGCTACCGGTGGGCAGCTCCAACACATATGCAACCTCCCCGTTTCTGCGTGTCACCCTATATGGTCCATAAAAGCGAGGCTTGCGCTTCTCGACCCCCTTTTGCTTCAGTGTGGATTACCGATATCGTTGCAATCATAGGTAAACCAAATCCCCTACCTCAAACTACCTCTCAACCCGTCCCCTGTAGGCATACAACTTCTGTTGATTCTGCGCTATAGCTAAGTTATCCGTAAGAGCCCGGAGTATATCTTGACTCTTTTGGATCCAGTCCTTGGCCCTGGGGGCCATGCTAGCACCAAACATCACGTCAGCAAAAGATAAAGCATGATACACATATAAAGCATAAAATGGAGACATACCGATAGACATATGGAAAGTGATGCTATAACTGTACTCCCCCAAGTGCAACCATCGTAACCATGCCTTTTGCTACCCGGTGACATAGTTTCGCAAGTAGCCTTCCAACCACTTGTTCACTATCTTAGTCTACCCATCCGTCTGTGGGTGATAACTGGTGCTCGGGGTCAACTCGATACCCACCAAACGGAAAAGCTCCTGCCAAAACCCGCCCATGAAGCGGCTATCCCTGTCACTAACAATGGTCTTTGGAAGACCATGCAATCTGAAAACATCCCTGAAGAACAACTCTGCTACCTGTGCTGTAGTGTATATCATGCTAATATAGCGAAGAAGTGTGCATACTTTGTCAGCCAGTCAACAACTACAAATATGCAATCCTTATCCTGTACAGTGGGCAGCCCTGTGATGAAATCCATCGAAATGCTTTCCCATTTCCCCTCTGGTATGGGAAGAGGCTGAAGTAAACCCACCAGATGGTTCATCTCCCCCTTATTACGCTGACATACTTCACACTCCCTGACATGTCGAAGTACGTCTTCCTTGAGGCCCTTCCATGAGAACCTCCCTCTAATGGCCCTATAGGTCTTGGTGAACCCCTGGTGGCTTGGTAATGGCGAGTCATGTGAGGCGTGCAATATCTTCTCCTTGAGCTGGGAGCTCCTGGTCAAGAAGATCCTATCCCTGAAGTAAATCACCTCATCCATCACCCTGTACCTGCCATCTGTAACCTGTCTGTCCAATACCTCACAAGCAAAACGGTCCTTGGAGTACTCTACCAACAACTGAGCCCTCCAGTCCGTATCTAAGCTCATCAAAGACAACGTTGCTGGTCTGCGTGAAAGTGCATCGACCACCACGTTGTTTTTCCCCTTGACATACTCGATGTTGAAATCATATGCCTGGATCTTGCTGACCCACTTCTGCTGCCTCTCCTGCAACTACTTCTGCTCCAAAAAGAATCAGAGGCTGTTGTGGTCAGTCCTCACTTTGAACCTGTTCCCCATCAGGTACTGCCGAAATTTTTCCAGTGCATGCATGATGGCCAACATCTCCTTGTTGTATATAACATACAACCTCTCATGTGGCAATAGCTTTCGACTCTCGAAAGCTATGGGGTGGCCTCCTTGCATCAAGATTGCTCCTATCCCCTCCCCTGATGCATCACACTCTAGGACAAAGGGCTGTGTGAAATCTGGCAATGCCAAAACTGGATAGCTACTCATCACCTCCTTGACCCTGTCGAAAGCCCTCTGCGTTTTGTTAGTCCAACTGAATGCCCCCTTTTTGGTAAGGTCTGTAAGGGGTGCAGCAAGTTGGGAAAACCCCTTGACGAACTTTCGGTAGTAGGTGCAGATGCCCACAAACCCCCGAAGCTCATCACATTCCTCGGCTCTAGCCAATCCCTGATGGCCCTGATCTTCTCCTCGTGAACCCTCACTCTGTCCACACTTATGATATGCCCCAAATAGAGCATCTCTGTCAGCCCAAACTCGCATTTGGAGAGCTTGGCATAAAAATGTTGCTCCTCCAATATGCACAATACAACCTCAATATGTTGTAGGTGCTCCTCCCATGTCCTGTTGTAAATCAAGATGTCATTGAAAACACTAACACAAACTTCCTCAAGTGATTGCGGAAGATGTGATTCATGCATGATTGGAAAGTGGCTAGAGCATTGGTTAGCCCAAAGGGCATCACCAAGAACTCAAAGTGACCGTAATGACATCTGAAAGCGGTCTTCGGAACATCCTGGTCCTTCACGCGAATCTGGTGGTACTCGGATCTCATATCAATCTTCGAAAAGAACTTCGATCCCCTCAACTCATCCATCCGTGGAATGGGGTATCGATTCTTCATGGTCTTTTTGTTGAGAGCTTGATAGTCAATGCACATCCTCAGTGTGCCATCCTTCTTCTTCACCAATACGACAGAATCACCAATACGACAGAAGAAGCAAATGGGCTAGTGCTAGGACGGATGTGCCCCAACGCTAAGAGCTCATGAACGGCCCACTCAATCTCATCCCAGTAGGCCTTAGGATGCCTATAGGGTGTAGTGATCACCGCCTGCATGCCCTGATCCAACTCAATGGTGTGCTCAAATCCCTGATCTGGTGGTTGCCCTGGTGGTATATCTCCAAAAATCGTGGCATATCTATCTAAGATGGACTGCACATCTGGGTGTACGCCCTGCCCTGTAGACCCTGCCTCCGAAGCACGCAGCTCCACTGCCCACTCTATGACTCCCTTCTGGAAATCTGCCTCCATCCGGTGTGCTGAAACTGTCTGTGGCGAGTAAGTGTGCATGCCTCGAATCATCTCTTGCTTCCCGGTTTTCTTGTTTGTCCACTCCATCTCCAAGGTCTCCCAATCTATGGTGACCTTCTCCAACGTGATCAACCACTGCACTCCCAGTATCACATTGGTGTCCAGAATGTCCACCACAAAGAAATGATCTGTCAGAGTGTACGTCCCCATGGTCACTGCCAAGGCTAGCACATACCTGGCAAACTGCATGGTTCTGGCACCTGGAACCAGTAACAAAAACCCATCAAAGTTCTTTGTCGGTATGCTCCTCCGCTCTACCAACTGTGCATCAATAAAATTGTGGGTAGCCCTACTATCCACTAATACCGAAACACGTTGTCCCTGCACTGTACCTCAGACACGCAGTGTCAAGTATTTGGGAACCCCTCACAAAGAAGCAAGGACTCCCCCGGTAGGTGCAAACGTTGCACCTCCCACTCCTGGTGGTGGAGGTGGTGGATGATCTCCTCTCTGTACCGCACTACTGCCTCCTGCCTCCATCTCCTCGTACTCATCCTCTTCTCCATCACTGTCGGAGAAAACCTCGATGTAGTGTTCCTCTCCTGCGGCACAACGATGTCCTAATGCCCATGGCTCCTGGCATGTGAAGCATAGCTTCTTCCGCCTCAGATCTCTCCTGGTCTCATCATCCAACGGCCCTCGGCTCTGGTTCCCCTTTGGAGGCGGAACCCTCGTGTCCTTCCCCTTCGGCTGAAATGCCGGTCTCTGGGGGAAAGGAGCTCTAGTCCTGGATAGGGCATCTTGCAAGTCTCGAGTCCTCCCAACTACGTCATGAAGTGTAGCCGGCCTCGTCGATCTAACTAACCCCCGAAGAGGCTCTGCCAATCCATCGATGAACATGTAGATCATCCTAGATGAAGACAAGTCAGGTACCATCACGAAGAGTCTCAAAAACTCAGAAATGTATGTGTCTGGATTCCCGGTCTGCTTGAGCTTAGTCAGCTCAACAAAGTGCTCCTCTGGATCGCTCCGATCAAACTGCTCTATCAGCCTCCGTGTAAACTCAGCATATGCTGTCACCCCTGAGTGCCCCAGCATGGTCATCCCATGGAACCACCAATCATGGGCCTCACCCTCTAGGTGCAGCGTTGTTGCCTCGATGGCCTCTAACTCTGCCATCTGATTGAGCTGGAAATAGATATCCAACTTCTCCACCGAAGCCTTTGTCGAACACTTGGAGGATTCATCAAATGTCGACAGGTAAAATCTGCCTACAGTGCGTTGTACATCCCTATCCTGTGAGTCCCTGTTCCCCCTGTTCTGGTTGTGAGGTCTGTTGTCCCTCTTGAGTTGTACAAAGTCATGGAATGTGAGAGCCTCTCTGAACTCTCGACCGTAGGACTGATACTTGGCAAAGTAGTTCCCCATGTGAGCCGGTTTCGGCTCCTGCTGTGCTCCTGCCCTAGTGTCTGTGGCAAGAAATGTGGGCATCGTGGAACGTGGGGATGTATGTGATGCCATCTGCTGCGCTGTGAGATGCTCCTGCAAGTGATGGGATGTGCTCAATCCCTCTCCGGTATGAAAACCCCAAGGGGTTTCACGCTATCTAGGTTCTGTGGTGAGGTTTTGCCCCATCTCTTCTATCCGTCTCGACAACTCCTGCTCTGACTTGAGGAGAAGTTCCCCAAACTCCTTCCCGGCATCTCTTTCCTCCGCCATCGGTTCCTCCTCTTCTGCGTCCACTACTCGAATGCAATCACCTTCCCCGAAAGTGACCTCTAGCCTCCGCTCTTGGTCTTTATACTTTCTTCCCCTGTAAGTGATGTATGGTTTTCCTGCTGGTGTCATAGACAATCTGCTCCATAGGATGAGCCAAGTCTATGAGCTCTGATACCACTGTAATATTCTGAATAGAAATAAACAGCAATATAAAGCACATAAACAAGAAACTACAACAACTAGAGAGATATCATATGAACAAGACAAAACATGGAGAACGCTGAGCCATTTTATTAAGTGTTGAAAGATAAAATGAATACAAAGGTGATCAGAATGATGGCACCTTAGCTTGCACTAGGCAAGCATAGAAATACTCTCAGACTATATAAGGGAATGGTTGCTCCCTCAATGACTGCGTGATATCCAAAGTTGTTGGTGCTGCTTCTGTTGGAATAGACTAACTCTTTGGGGTTGCTCCCCTCCTCAGAAAATTATGAAACTTTGGGAATAGACTCTCCACCAAATAACCAGAAAAGCCCAAAAAGCTTTTCGGAAATGGGTGACCTCAGAAAATGACCTCCCTTGAGGTATGACACTGTCCCAATGATAAACGCTGGCCCTGAATGATCTGCTACAAATGCTGGCCTCCAACTCTACCAAAATGATGGAATAGGGAAGTGCCAACCCCTTTCCAACTCTCTCGGGCTGAATCCCCTGACAAACCCTCAACCCGGAACCTCCTCCTCCAAAGACTGCGTGATCCCTCTCACTGACTACGTTGTCCAAGCAAGTGAATGATCCCAACTGTGGTTGCTACAACTCTCTCCGGAAAATCAAAGATAGAACTCCTCACCCGAGCAGGCACTCGAAGTCCCACGGGGCTGAGGTTGGGATCTCTGCACGGTGCTGAACAACATTTGCAGAGTTCGCTCAACAGCAAAAGCGTGCTCAATGTCAAAAGGCAAATATCATAGATGCATAATAGAATGAGAAAATGAAGAGCCTCTCTCCCTTTTTATGCTTGGAGAGCCTTGCTCTTACCTAGGCCCCACCAAAACTGTGTTGTCCCTCTAGCACTGTGCTGTCATGGGCCCACGCTGCCACTTCATCCTCTAGGCCCCATGCTACCAAATAATCATGTCTCTAAGTGACTTTAGGAAATGATTTTTATCCTAAGTGTGAGTTAAGTGTCCCTTTCACCCACTTTATTTCTAACTTAACTTTATTAAAGTAAACTTAAAGTAGTCAAAAATTAACATTTCCAATTAGCTATTGCTAATTGGGAATATTATAGTTTTTCCGAGTTTTGGGAGGAGATTTCATAGCCGGAGTTTCAAAATTTTATGAGCAGGGGAACAACCCCAAAGAGCAGCTCCATTCCAGCTAGTAGCAACATTTTCTAGCAGCAGCAGCAGCCCAGAGAGTTATGCAGTCACTAGAGGAGCAACCATTCCATAGCAGGGTTTGGAGAGATATTTCAGCTTGCCTTGAGCAAGTCAAGGTGCCATCATTCTGATCACCTCTTGTACTCATTCCCTATTTCCAACAATATAATAAAATGATTCAGCTTTTCTAAAATGTTTGCATTGATTTTCATGGTGCATCTCTATTTGTTGTAGTTTTGTTTATGTTGCTTTGTATTGTTGTTTATTTTCTATTCAGAATATTACAGTGGTATCAGAGCTCATAGACTTGGCTCAGCTTGTGGTTCAGATCAACCTAAGACACTCGGAGACAAATAATACATCACTTACCATAAGCAGCGGAGGCTCAAGCCCACATTTGGTGAAGGGGACTGCATTCCGGTTGAGGATGTAGAGGAGGAAGCACCCATGGCGGATGAAGTAGATGACGAGCAGTTCAGTAATCTCCTCTTGAAATCTGTACAAGAACTCTCCAGAAAAACAGAGGAGATGGGTCAGAAGATTGTCGGGGAGAATAGACAGCGTGACACCCCAAAGGGATTTCATATCAGGGAAGGGTCTGACACTTCTCATCATACGTAGGAGTAGAACACTACGCACCAAGTGGTGCTACGCACTTCCCCACGTTCCACTATGCCCACATTCTTGACTGCAGGTACGGGAACGAGAGGACCCCAGGAGTTGGAGGTGGATCATTACGGGGATTATTTTGCAGAATATCAGTCATACGGGTGGGAGTTTGTTGAAGCCCTCACTTTCCACATTTTTTCCAGCTGAAGAACAATAGCAGACCTCGTAGCCAAAATAGAGGAGGTGGGTACACGCAGGGAGGTGAACTGCAACATACAATGGACAGATTTTTCTTGCCGACATACGACGGGTCATCAAAATGTTCAGCAAAGGCTTGGGTGGAAAAGATGCACATTTACTTTCAGCTGAACCAGATGGCGGAGGTGGAGGCCATCAAGGTGGCAGCACTGCACCTTGATGGGGAAGCCCATGACTGGTGGTTCCATGGGATGTCCACGCTAGGTCATTCCGGAGTGATAGTGTATGCAGAGTTCACTCGGAGATTGGTGGAAAGATTTGACCAGAAGGCTCCTAAGGAGCATTTTGTCGAGCTGACCAAGCTTAAGCAAACTGGGAACACAGAGACCTACATCTCTGAGTTCTTGAGACTTTCAGTGATGGTGCTAGACTTCTCCACAGCCAGGAGGATTTACATGTTCATTGATGGGTTGGTAGAGCCTCTGTGTGGGCTAGTCAGGTCTACTAGACCTGCTACACTTCAGGACATAGTTGGGAGGACAAGGGACTTACAGGATGTCTTGCCCAGAACTAGAGCTCCACTTCCGAAGGGGAACCAGGGCTGAGGGCCTTTGGACAATGATACCCGGAGAGATTTGAGACGAAGGAAGCTATGCTTCACATGCCAGGAGCCATGGGCACTGGGTCTGGTATCTTCTTTGCATTGAATGAGTCTTTTACAGAGGAAATCGAGTTTGCAATTTCTGTAACACGAGATTGATGGAAGAGTTTATTTGTGCATGTTTGTGGAGTGGCTGAGCGAAGTATTTATGAGATTGTTGCTGGATTGTTGAAGTGTCCAAGTGCTGGAAGAGACAAAAATCAGAGGCTGAACTTAGTTCATGCAGAGGGTTAATAAAGATTGTGGCTGTGCGTGTTCATTCTCCAGGCAGTCTCTCAATTTCTCTTGCACTGCATGGCTACCGGTAGCTTCAAATGGCCGCCAAAATAGGGCAGATATTACCTAAACAAAGCTTGAACTGTTCCCAGGTTCCATTTTCTATTGTCTGTGTTACAAATCTTTCACTTTATAATTGCAGAAGTTAGAGACAATATTGATGTGTTGAACAATATTTTTTAGTTGTGCCAAAATGCTTGGTAATGGGCTGCATTAGTAGATATCAGTGATTTTATGTTATGCACAATGGTATGTGATATTCCAGCTATTGTTTGAGTTGGGTTCAAGCTCTGGTATTCCAATTGTGCCACTGAACTTGTAAATTCATTCTAAACAAACGAACTTACACCTACAGCAGCTTGCATGTGAAATGCTTGATAAAACACCTGACCAGAGAAAAGATCTCTAACTCAGAAAATAGTATTTCAAAATACTGTGAAATTTTGAGAAAATTCTAGGAGGCAGAATTGTTGGTAGCCTCAGTGCCAGTCTGTTGAATGGCGAATTGACTGAAGCTTCATGGGACCAGTTTCATTACTGTCACAAGGAGCCATATTGTTTGTATTTAACAGTGGAGTTTGTAGCTGTGCAAAAGGGATCACATTTGCCAGAGTCACATTAATTTTGTTTGCAGGTGTTGGACTGAGTTATTTGTTGGGTTCATTTTCCTTGGAGGCGCCAATTACCCTATTTTCAGTTGCTATTATTCATAGTTAAAAAGGGACTGAGTTTCATGATGGAGGAAGCTGATACATACTGTTTTGCTTTGAAGAAGTCTAAAGTCCAAGCCAATCAGCTAGGGAGATTTCCAACCATTGTCGGCTAAGTCAGGTCACAAACTCAGTTTATTGCATGCTGTAAGATTCCTTCCATTGTTTAATCCTTGGTGACTGAAAATGTCATTTAATGACTGCCGTAATTATATTAGTTATGTTCCCTTGCTGCAGAATTGATATACTCATTATGAAGTTATTTCAAAGCTATGTTGGGATAATATATTCACCCAAACAACAAAATTTACTTACAGTCATACTGTCAACAAATTGTTCGGCAAAGGTTTTCAGTGAGAAATTCATCAAACTCAAAAAACAGTGGCCTCATTATCACCATTGTACTTGTCATCATTAAGAAAAACATGGACCAAACCTTCAAAAATTCCCTTAATAAGCTAGTGACAACAATCAATAGAACCTTTTCTAGAGAGATACTTTGTATGCTACAACAGGAGCAGCCACAAGAAGAGAATGAGTTGGAACTTGGGACAGATTTGAAACACATGAGGATCACAGTGAAAGCTCTTCTCAAACTAGAAGAATTGGTTGCACTCATTTCCAAAGTAGACCAATTAGAGGGGAAGAAACTAATTTGGGCCCTAAAACCAGCTATGCTTTCCGTAATACAAACCAAGTTCTTGGAGTACCCTTGTGAAAGGGTCACACTTCCAATTGCATCCTGTCTCAGTAGTATCATAACGTTGACCACACCTATACCTCTTTATAGTGATGACATAATGAGGAGAGTCCTTAGACTGATTGTAGAGACCTTTTAGGATTTGGATAACAGTGAGGGTCCTACTTTTCGGAAGAAGCTCTAGATTCTAGAAACCATGGCCCTGGTTAGTTCTTATGACATCATGCTTGATTTGGAGTGTTATGACCTCATCCTGCAGATGTTCTAATGCATCTTCAGCATTAGGAAACATCATCCTGACACAATCATAACACACATGCAGTCCATTTTGTCCTCATGTATGGGAGGCCGTGATGCCATTTGCAGAAGATTGCGAACTAGGTTGTTGGCCATTTGGAGGAGCGAACAATTGGTCTCGCTTGCTGCTTATGAACTAGCCGAGAGGTTGGTTGAGCAGCACATTGGATTGTTTAGAAGACAGTTGACCAAGGAGGAGTTGCTCAGGTTTGGTGGATCATGCAGCAAGAATGAGCTGAGGAGAAAGGGACTTTGCTACATCTACAAGGGACCTGACCACTCACGCTTGAGTAACACTAAGGAGATGACAGAGGTAGAGCAGGAGGAGATCCCTTTAAACTCTCAGGGTTAGGATTCTTTTTCGGACAAGTCCATAAGTTCATACGAGGATGCCTCTAAGGAGCATGAGTCATGTAGAGTTATTAACAACAGGCCCGATTTATATTTCGGGGTGTGTGATGAGCAGTCAGTGGACCCTATGGGACACATTCAAGATGATGAGTCACCAGTCATGATTCAATATGAGCAGCATATGGCAGAGCATGAGTCAGCTGAGGAGGATGCGCATAGTATGCATGATAAGCCTTTTGGGGAGAGCTAGTTGGAGGTTCATATTGAGCCTGTGATGGAGGAGGATGGGCAGCCACCCTTGGGGTCAACCATTGATGAGGAGCAGACAAATGTATAAACATCTAACAGGGTGGCAGTATTTGCAGACACTTGTCCTCAGGAGGTTTTGGAGGTTGATAGGGTAGCTTTGCAGGAGGCTGGCAGACGACAGGAACATGGAGTTTCAAATCGGAGAAGGGAGGAATTGTTGGAGATGGTGGTGCACCCATCTTTGGGCCGCCCATTGATGAGGTGCAGGTAGATGCACAGGCAACTGGTAGAGCTGTAATACTGTCAGGGAGAAATCCTCTCCAGGAGTACATAGATAAGGCTTGCAGTAGAGTTTGGCCACTTGAACCCGTTATAGGGAGAGAGGTCGGGTTTTCTCGATGGATAGTGTTGACTGACCAGGCAGGGTTGCATGAGCGGGGCATGATGCAACATAGGGGACTTATCACATATATAGGTGCTTATACATCTGATCCTTCCCACATGATGGATTGGTGAGAGATCATGGGTTGGTATCCTTTTGATGGAGTATCAACCATAGTCTAGGGCACAGTACAACAGGGGAGCTTAGATGAGAGGTTTACTACACGTTTCAGTGGACAGTGGGATATGGATCGACAATTCATCAATGTTTCAGTAGCACTAGCCCAACATCAATAGAGTGGGGTTGAACTTGGCCTACGCCAGAGGTGGGATTGGAGAGAGTTGATGAGTTGGTATTCGCTTTATGGAGCAGCAGCTATAGCCGAAGATAGAGGACCGTCTGAGCCATGGGACTTGGGCGATGATTGGCCATCGTGGCATTGGGATCTAGGAGGATTGTTTGATGACAAGTACAGAAAGAGATCAATTTGGGATCCGGGCATTGAGGGGTCCGTTCATGATGGGTTGACATAGGGAGAGCATCACCCAATGGTTTGTATGGGATCTGAGCATTAGGTCTCAGTTGTGTTGGGCCACTAGATGGACCCACAGGTTTCGATTGCTTGAGGGAAATAAATCTTGGGGCGAGAGGATTTGTAATGTTCATTTTTCTGGTGACATGGTTATGATGGACTCTTAGAGTTGGGAGAAGACTGGTCACAGGTGTAGGTTGGTGTCATCAGTGGGCCCAAGGGCTTTTGGAGGGGTTTTGACGAGTTTTTATGAGGTCTAGTGACATTCGCTTGGTATATTCCATCATCGTCATAGTTTTCCTTTCATTGTAGTCCATTCTGATCACTTTCAGAAAACAAAGTTATTATTGGGCCAGACTCAATTAATTACGCTTAAGGTGGCATTCTGGGAGGAATACTTGACAGAACATCTTAGTGTAATAGCTCGTTGGAACTAGAATGAGAAGATCTACATGATGGGATGGTTAGATGAGAGTTTCAATGGCCTGAGGAAACATGGTGGCCAATTTACCCTTTTCCCGCATTAAAAAATAATATTTTAATTAAAATAAAAGAGGGAAAAGTGCTTCATGATTAAAATAATAATACAATAAGAGGTTTTGGAGGGATCCATCAGATCTATAAAAGAGGAGGAGACCATTGGAGGACATCTTGGATTTGACATTTCTTCCTACATGAGAGGTTGAGGACCCAGTTCTCTACTTCATTGGTAGTCCCAGGACAAAAACCCAACTCTCTTTGAGGATACTTCATCCAGGAGTTTCATAGAGCTTTAGGGATATTGGAGTGAGGATCATTCTGTTCAGTTTTCTTAAGTGATGGGGTAGCATCGGTTGTGCTCTAGCTCCCAAAATTTATGGAAAGACTAGAGTACATGAGATCTCCAATATCCAAAAGGGATTTGGTAAATTTCATCCGGTTTGGGAGATAATTAATTAATTAATAATTTTAATTATGGACCCTAAGTCTAACTTAGGAAAATTAAATTATTAAAGGTAATTAATTAAAACATGTGATGAAATTGTCTTAAGTCACACGGATCAAGCTTTCTTTTAATCTTAGCCATTGATTCAAGATCTGATCATGGTCGTTGGTTTCCCAACGAGAAAAGTATAAAGGAAAGGCTTGGGGTCATTTGGAGAAGACACACAGAGGCAGAGCACTGAAGCTAAGCTGGAAGTCTAGGGCGTGGTTTGCTAAGAATTTCCAGAAGTTTTTCAGCTGCAGAGAGCTGTAGTTTAGGCAAAGGGGATGGTATGATCCCAGTGCCTAGAATGAACAAGAGGCAGTGCAGAGAAGCAGAGGCAACAACAGCAAAGAGGGCAGCAGCTGCGTAGCACAGGGGTAGCTTCAACTACGCAGGTGCTACACAGTCCCTTTTGGGACAACATTGGTCAGTCAAGGACCCATCTGGGTTACGCAAAGACCCTCAAGGGAAGCGTAGGGTCTGCGTCACCCATTTTGGGGTTATGCATCCCTCCAAGCCAGCGCAAAGGTTGTAGAGGCTAGCGCAAGGGCTTCCGGGGCAACACTGGGGTTTCTAGGGCCAAGATCTGGCTAAGTCTTCTAAATCCCATTTGAGGGTATGGATCAGTCAACGTTTTGGCTTCAGAACAACAAGTTAGCTGTAGATCTATATTTTTTTCTATCGGGTTGACCAATGTGGTGCCCAGATTTGTTGTATTCAGAAAACTACTTAATAATACAAACCCTCCAGTAGTCAGAAGACCGGTTTTCCCGCATTAAGTTTTTTCGGGGACTATTGTCGAGAAAATCTTGTGTCACTTTTTCTATGTGCATGTATTTTTCTGTTTTAGATTTGAATCAATGAAAGTCTATTATGTGTTTACTTCAATGTTAATCTGAAGATTTCAGCATTAATAACTTGCTTAAGTAGGAGAAGTATAACCAGATCTAACAATAGATTTCTGCATAAGTAAAATTCAGAAATTTTCACATGGTATCAGAGCGATTGCAGATCTAGCAGGGTCACCAACAGAAGACTAAAGAATCTTGCTACAGAAAGTAGCAGAGAGAGCAGCAGCTGCAGAAGAAAGCCAGATCTGAAGGGATAGCATAGGTTCAGAGGGAGGAGAGTCACGCAGAGGTCACAATGACGCAGTCCTACGCTGTCTCCACACAAGCCCATGTCCTTACTGCGCAAAGGCAGCGCTAGGACTATCTACTCACGTAAAGGCCAGCTAGGGTGACGCAAATCTGAAGCTGTCTGATTTAGAAGTGCCAGAAGCAGAGCTGCAGAACTTCAGAAGGTGCTGGTGGGGTTAAATTTATGAAGCTTCAGAATTTAGCCTGAGCACTAGTGACAAAGAGCGGGAGGAGATCAACTTCTTAGAGGGTTTCTAACCAATGAAACTTGAAAATCGATCAGTGGATCGAAGAGAGCTGAATCGTTTGATTTGGCAAATTTCCAAGAGAAGAAATTAGTTGTCAGAGGGAGCAGAGAGTGCCTATTTTGCCAAGGACCCTAGATCTAGATCTCTGGCGTAAAGAGGAGGAGCTCCGACAGTTTTACTAAGCAGATGGCTCCTCAAGGACTACGTGATTAGGATAGGTTGGATGGCCTGTCCAACTTTACAGTCTGGAAGGCCAGAATCCTGGTAGTCTTGGAGGCATATCGTCTAAGAGACCATGCAAAACAAGTCCTGGCCACGCCGACTAATGCAGATCTCCTGAAGCATGAGGAAGTTGCAGCACATGCCAAGCGGCTCATAATGGATGGAGTTAAGGACCATATATGTGAGAAGAAACCAACTAATGAGATGTGGAAGGCCTTAACAGTCCTATATGAAGAGAAGTCCGTCTAGAGGAAGACGCTTCTAGAGACTCAGCTGCAATCATTCATGATTACCAAGGGGGAAGAGATGGAGCACTTTCTCTTCAGATTACAGATGATCAGAGATCAGTTGACTGCCATGGGTGCAAAGGTGGAGGATGATATCATGGTAAGGACTGCACTCAATGCGGTCACATAAGAGTGGGAAACCTTTGTCCAAAGTGTCTTGGGCAGAGCGGACCTTCCCAACTCGAACAACTTGTGGGAAATCATACACCAAGAAGAACTTTGTCGATTCACCAAGAAGCAGTACAGATCGAGATCTAGTAAAGTGAAGAAGGAAGATGAAGATTATGCAGCCTTGACATCAAAGAGGCAGCAAGGGAAGAAGAAGCATGATATTTCCAAGATCAAATGTTTCTAGTGCGGCGAACTAGGACATTTCGCCAGCAATTGTCCACAGAAGAAGAAGGACAAAGAAGCTTCTACTTCCAAGGCTGTTGTGGCGGACGATGGGTCAGAAGACGATACAGCCATGAACGCTCATGAACCACGAAAGTGGGGCGACATGGAACTGTAGAGCAGCTACAAAATGATAGGAAGGATCCTTGAGCAGCTCATCTCTTGGATCACATTCGAGCTACAGGAGCCTTAAGAGAGTAGCGGAACAAGTGGAGCAGTTTGTGCAGAGAATCACAGATGGAGTAGAAGCGGATCTGAAGGCTGAAGGGAGCAGCGCAGTGCAGATGCAGCAGCAGCAATAGCGTAGGGGCTGATGTGACTTCAACAACGCAGAGCAAAGCTGCTTACGCAGAGCAAAGCTGTAGCAACGTAGAAGGCTTCAAAAGGACAGCGCAGTGCAACAACGTCGTGAGAGATTTCAGCACAAGGGGCTGATGTGACTTCAGCAGTGCAGAGGGAGTCTGCTTACGCAGTGCAAAGTTGTAGCTGTACATCATCCTCCAAATGTCAGCACAGATCAGCAGCCGATGGAGGTTCAGTGATGAGGATGCAACCCAACTGACTTGTCTGTCAAAGATTGGGCAAGAGATTTAGTTGTTTCTCTCAGCAACTGAAGATGCAGTGCAGCAGATGGCACACAGATGCAGCAAATTGAGAGGGAGCTGCAGTATAGATGTGCCAGTGGCGATGGCAGTGTCATGGGTAGCAATATAGAATGGCAGCAGTAGCACAATGATGAAGGGCAGCAAGTCCAGCATCAGTGCAGAGATCCACACCAGACATCACTGCAGAGCTTCAGGGTGAAGCAGAGTTTGTACTAGAGCACATTCCTCGCTAAGAGGGAGTGTTGAGTTTTCTTGAGTGATGGGGTAGCAGAACATGAGATCTCCAATACCCAGAAAGGGATTTGCGAAATTTCATCCGGTTTGGGAGATAATTAATTAATTAATAATTTTAGTTATGGACCCTAAGTCTAACTTAGGAAAATTAAATTATTAAAGGTAATTAATTAAAACATGTGCTGAAATTGTCTCAAGTCATACAGATCAAGCTTTCTTTTAATCTTAGCCATTTATTCAAGATCTGATCATGGTCATTGGTTTCCCAACAAGAAAAGTATAAAGGAAAGGCTTGGGGTCATTTGGAGAAGACACACTGAGGCAACGCACTGAAGCTAAGCTGGTATTCTAGAACGTGGTTTACTAAGAATTTCCAGAAGTGTTTCAGCTGTAAAGAAGGGTAGTTTAGGCAAAGGGGATGGCAGAGAGTAGCTTCCAGGCAGCGATGAAAAGCAGAGGTAGCACCAGCAGAGAGGGAAGCAACTGCACAACACAGGGGCAGCTTCAGCTACGCAGTCCCTTCTGGGACAACGCTGGTCAGCCGGGCACCCATCTGGGTTATGCAAAGACCCTCAGGGGCAGCGTAGGTCTACATCACCCATATTGGGGTTATGCAACTCTCCAGATCAGCGCAGAGGCTGTAGAGGCTAACGCGAGCTTCAGGGGCATCATTCGGGTTTCTAGGACCAAGATCTGGCTGAGTCTTATAAATCTCATTTGAGGGTGTGGATTAGTCAACGTTTTGGCTTCAGAACAACAGGTTAGCTACAGATCTATATTTTTCTCTGTCGGGTTAATCAGTGTGGTGCCCAGATTTGTTGTATTCATAAAACTACTTAATAATACAAACCCTCCAGCAGCCAGAAGACCGGTTTTCCTACATTGGGTTTTTCTAGGGACTATTGTCCAGAAAATCTTGTGTCACTTTGTCTATGTGTGCATGTACTTTTCTGTTTTAGATCTGAATCGGTGAAAGTTTGTTATGTGTTTACTTTGATGTTAATCTGAAGATTTCAGGATTAATAACTTGCTTAAGTAGGAGAAGTATAACCAGATCTAACAGTAGATTTCTGCATAAGTAACATTCATAAATTTTCACACATTCAGGTCCTCAATTGGTGCTTCATCTTCTTTCAGTTGATTCAGTGGCAGCTGTTGTTGGAGGGAGAGTACAATCGTTGTGGATTTTTGTGGGATTAGGATCAGCATAGTAGCAAAATATTTGGAGGTCTACTCAGCTATCATCTTTCTTATTTTGTCTCAGATATTTCCAATTGTACTTTGCATGATATATTATAATAAATGAAGGTGAGTCATTTATGGTGTTGTGTTTTCTGATGTTATTTGATTTTATGGGTTTGTTGTGCTTGTATAATTTTTTGGGTTGTTGTTTACTGGTGCACTTTGGTATAATCTAGTGGGTTTTTGGTAAAAATGTCAGCGTAAATTTTATAAAGAACATTCTCAGAAAAATACCTCAAAATTCCCAAGAAGGGACTTTACAGGAAGCAAGGAGTTCTTCAACAACCTAAAGGAAAAGGACCTACAATTACACATAGAACTTGGAGATGATGGGAGGTATAGTACCAAAGGGATTGGTACTGTCACCTTTAAGAGGGATTCAGGCTCCCATCTTGACCTGAAAAATGTAATGTATGTTCCTGGGCTGAAGAAAAATTTGATTTTTGTAGTTGTATTGCAGGACAAAGGATATAATGTGGTGTTCAGTAAAGGGAAATCTTTTCTGGAGCATGTTGCTACTGGACAGGTGAAACAAATTGGTGTTCAGGTCAAAAATCTCTTCAAGCTAAAGGTGGATGCATGTGCTGCATTAAGCAACAAAGAAGAACATGTTCATAGTCGAGATGTTGGAGAACTCTGGCATAGGTGCATGATTCACCTACACCATGGAGCTTTGAAATCATGTAGTATGTCACCACATGACTTCTAAAATGCACCCTTGACCAACATGTTATTTGCAAGGGATGCACTCTTGGAAAATATGTCAAAGCCTCTTTCCAGGGCCGAGACAATAAAGGTGTAAAGATAACAGGCAGCGTGAAAGGCACATATGCTAGTTGACTATGTGAAAGTAGTAGTAGTTGTCATTTTATAACAATGCATCTGGAATCGGGTAAACTTGCTAAGTAAAAGAAACAAATCAATTCATGAATCCACATTGGTCTAGCTTTGTCTTCATTGATATATTTGGATCAGTAATTCAGCATCAAACAAATTACACTAGGTTAGACATACTCATCAATGAGTGTACCTTGCACTAGGTGGACTATACTGGTAAGCAGGGAAGCAAGCACTAACACTATGAATGACACTTGTCAACCATGCAATTGAGCTATCAAAACCAAAGTAACCAAATGGGTATCTAAGGTGGTTTGAGTTAGCCTTGGTTGAGAGGCACTAGTAGAGGCAAAGTTGAGGGAAGGTGTGAAATGTATCTTAATGTTCTTCTTTTTAGGTTGACTATGAGACTCGAGTGGGGGAGGAACATAATGGAAGTGTTCATAGAAATGGTGGAAGGGATAGAAGGTCACCACTAGCACTTTCTATCATAAGTAAAAGTTGCCTCTTCCTTGCAATGACTTCAATTTTTTTCCTTTTCCCTAACCTTCTCCTATTCAAAATTCTCAAACTGTCTCAACATTTATGCTCTAATATACTCTATCCCTTCATTTGGTGCACCATATAGGGTTACTTGGCCTCTTGTACCAGCCAAGTAATACCCCCCAATAGAGTATAGGCAATATTGACAAACCATTTGGTTATCATAACATCACAATGGGTCCATGCAACATTTTTTACTCTTGAGGCCATGGATGATGGAGTTTAAATGGAAATAAATTTGCAAATTGGGGGAAATATCATGCAACAAATTACAATGCAAACCTTATCTTAAATTTAAGAACAAAAAGGGGTAGATTTAGGAACAAAGAGGGATTGATTTTAACTCGCAAGAGAAAAAACAAAAATTAGGGACAACATTCAGATCTGTGACTTCAAAAGAGGGAAAGCATACCTAGGAATGAAAATATGGGTTATATCCTCCTCCCAAAGATGCCAACTGCGCTAGACAACTCCAAATTATCTGCAATATGCCAAACTAACTCTAAGCTTGTTGATGCTAAACTATTGCTAAAAAAGTTAGCACTATTATATAATTTATGAAGCTCACATATGCTCACAAAAGCTCACAATTAGATGCATGAGGAAAACAATAGGGGGAGGACTGACTGTTTTGGGCCAATTTGTATCAATTTGGTACCAAACCAGTCCTTCTTCTTCTTCCCTTGTTGTCGTTGTCCCTTTGATGCTAGGGCCGCATCCTCCTCCTTCTTCACCTTTCTACCTCCGTTGTTGAATTCCTTCTTGGTCATGCGTCGGATCTCCTCTTGTCGAAGGATATCCCACATGTCACCCCAATTTGGGAGTTGTGCTATGCCCAAAAGGCTTTGGACAAAGGTCTCTCACTCATCAGTGACTACATTCAAGGCAGTCCTCAACAAGAACCCTTCATCCAAAGTTGCCCCCATGGCAATCAACTGATCTCGAATCGTCTGCAATCTGGAGAGGAATGGATCGATCTCTTCTCCCTTACACATCTGGAACATCCTCATCTGGTTCTCTAGAAGCAGTTTCCGTTGGACGGAGCTACCTTGATACAGCGTGGTCAAAGATGTCCACATCTCATGTGTCGTCCTCTTCTCGGCAATGTGTGGGACCACGTGATCCTTCACCCCATCCATGATCAAGTGCTTTGCCCGCGCCTGATTCTCTTTGAACTTCTTCAGAGCGTCCGCATAGGTTGGCACAGCTAGGACATTTTCCGCATGGTATCTGATATCGTACTCCTCCAGGACTGTCAGGATTCTGGCCTTCCAGATCGCAAAGTCGGACAAACCATCCAACCTATCCTGATCTCTCAGTCTGTATGGGGCCATCTAGCTCAAAATTTGTCGAAGTGGGTACTCTTCTCCCTTCTACTGTTGCTACATTCAACAGAAGACCAGATCTAGGTTTCTTGGTGATAGAAACCCTCTAGAGTAGTTTCCCCCTCTGACAATTGATTTACCTCTCGGAAATCCTTCGCCAAATCTCCTAAATCAGTCCTCTTCGATCTCCCTCCTGATCGAATCTCAGATTTCTTTGGTACAAATATGCTAAGAGATTTTTCTCCACACTTTGTCACCTTTTCTAGGCACTGTTCTACACCGATAGAACCTATGCCACACCAGCAACTTCTGAAGATAAGAATCTGCACTTCCAGCCCTGACAAACTGCACAACGTCACTCCCTCTTGGACTGCGTCACCCTCCTGATGTTGCTTCAGCCTCTGCGTGTGCAGACTGGCTCAACGTCCTTCTCCTAGTGTTGTGTCAGCCTCTGCGTGAGTAGACTGGCTCTGCGTCAGCCTCTGCGAGAGCAGACTGACTCTACGTCACCCTTGCTGTAGGGTCTATGATGTCGCTCTGGTGTTGTGCTGCCTTCTTTCGGATCTGGTGTCAGTCTCCTAAGTATGAACCTTTTCCCATCTTCTCCCTGATTTTGGTCATCTTCAGGAAAAAAAATTCCCACAGATGGGGAGAATTAAATCTTCTCTTTCTTCATTTCCAACAGATGACTTGATTTTCTCATCTCTCTCCTCTTTTGTTGTAATATTTCATTTTAAGGCTTTCGTTGGTATATGGTGAGGCCATTTTTTTTAATTGAAACTAACAACCCTTCATTTTATTTTACCGAAGAAGAGGTCAAATACTTAACAAATTACGTTCAAAATGGGGGTTATTTTCTTTTACTGAAGAAGAGGTCGAATACTTAACAAATCACATTCAAAATGGGGGTACAGAGGTTGTTGAGGTAAACATTTATCAATTGTCTATTAATTTGTATAAAGTAGGACATACAGTTCCTATCTTCTTATAGTTTTTCAACTAGTTATTATTGGTCTGCCAAATTTATGGTGAACTATCCACTAAGTAATCACTCTTTATATGATTTTCCTTCTGTTGTTTTATCTAATTCTTATTTCTTTATGGTGAACCCAGGAAAAATATGGAACGGGATCTACAATTTTGTCAATGGTGGGATTTTCTTAACTGTATTTAACATTAATTATTAATTGGATTGTTTTTCCCATAATTTCTACCATGAAATTCTTTTGATTTGTCACTGAGTATAGGGCTAACAATCTATTCATTGAATCCACGCATTTGCGACAGCTAAATTTTCCGTTCATGAAGGACAATGATATTCGTTTCTATACATCTCAATAGGAAATTTCTTAGCATGAATGGATTCCTCATCTGTATACCTCATGATGAAGTAATGTTGTCTTTTAAACTCTAAAAAGAAAGATTGTTTGCTCGAAATAAACCCAATTTCTTCTCATTTACATGCCTTCAGATGATTTAAATGGGATACATACTTATCTTCATGAATGACTTAATTATAATTTGTTCACAAAGATATTTATTTGTTCTTTCAAAATATATGCTTTTTGCACTATTTCTTTTAGTGACAGGCAAAGTTTTCCAAAAAGGTATGAAATTTACTAAATTTCAAACTTACCAACGCAGGAAAACCCATTTTTCTGATCATTATGAGAAAAGGAAATGTAATGTGAGCATAATTATCATAATGCTTAAGGAATTAAAATAACATTTGTTGTTGGAATCTGAATTTTATATATTATATCAGAACTGTCCATTTAGTACATTTTGGATCTTTCCCAACACTATTACTTTCAGATTATCTCTAAAAATGAAGTACATAAAAATATAATTTCCGATTATAGAAGAAAACTAGCTCTAGTGAAAATACCCTTTAAATTATTAAATCAATGTTATGCTCATAATGGAATGATAATTCATATATTAGCCGCTATTGGAATATGATTTATAAATTATATAGAGAGAATATTAATTTAACACAGTCCTGCTCTTTTACAAAACTATTACTTTCATATTATTCTCTAAAATTGAAGCACATAAAAAGATAATTTCCAATTGTGCTCAGAAAACCAACTCCAATGAAATTTTCAAATTTATGCTCATAGTGGAATTATAAACATATAAATGGTACAACCTATATAAAAACACAACTTTGAAGGTTAAATAATAAAAAGACAGTTTTCATCTTCTGTTTTTAAGATCATAACACTATTGTTGAAGTCTCTGGATTGGGAGTTACAGTTTGATTGATAGATCATTGTTCACACATTTTCTTACTGTTGTAATAAGTCATTTCAGATATGATATGTCACTGAATATTGCATCTTAAAGTGGGCTAAAACTCATAGTTTTCATTAGCAAAGTGTTGGGCATCTCATTGATCATCTATGGTTATCATAGTTTTGTTGTTTCTTGGGTCTACATTGATTTTCTTACTGTTGTCCTAATTTCATCATAAGTATCTTTTTTCATAGTATTTTGTTGTTGTTAAGCTCTAACAATTACTTGCCTTGAGTTACATTCAAGAAATTGTTAACTTGACACTTCAAACACTCAAATATCTAAGTTCTAATATTGTTTATGAATTAAGTCAATTTGGGCATTTGAGAATATCTTGAGTAATTGTTGTTGGCATCTTGTGTTGATAATCATTGGTGGATAATTACTCTAAATTATTTCAATTGTTATCATTGGTGAAGTATATTGTGGATTGATTGGAACTAATTTATTTGACACTTTCTTAGTCGTGAGATTGCACATAACTCGTCAAAACTTAAGATTATCTCTAATTAATAAATTTCACTCATCATCATTGCACAAGGCATTCTAGTTTTAGTCTTGCATCTAATAATTTACTTCCAAGTGTAAGCTTTGTCGATAGACTCCTGGGACTACCCTTCTTCACTCAGCTTGAGGGATTCAACACCTTCTAGTGGTTAAAATAGTGACCTTGCAGTCGTTAGAGCCACAGTCTCTATAGCGCCGGAGGTGGTTGGAACACAGAGGGAGGTATCGTTAATCAAGCTTCCGCTTGTTTCGCGTTGGCTTCCATCCTAGAACCTACTCCAAAGACTAATCTCAAAATAGTTAAGGGGAAGGTTCAACTTAGACTAGGCATATAACTTTAAAATAACCAAGATCCTTGCATTTCATCTAGATCTTAGGACGTGCATTTCATACAGGTTAGTCAATAATCTAAGCTACAGTTGTCCATCCGGTTACTTGGCTCTAATTTGTAACAAGCAAGAAAGTTTGATTCCATAAGGCACTAGTATCAATTTTGAAATCTAATTGAATCCTTAATCTTGCTAAATTTTACCAAGTAGTCGATTTGAGGCTTCTGCGACTTATGTTGTGGTAGAATCTTCCGGATTTATCGCATCCATTTTTGTTTGAATCGACGTTTCGAACCAATCCTCCGTGGTTCATCATCAAGATAAATCAATGAGTTTTGTCAGATCTCATCATCAGGTATAAATGAAGGAGAATGAAATTGAACGGATGGAAAATGGGAGGCCGACCTTTAATGATGAAAAGGAAAGGAAAATTATTAAAGAAATATTATTTAATTAATTAATATCTTTTTAATTAATGACTATAAATTTATTAGTTAGCTTTAATTATTAAAGTAATATTATTAATTAATTAATATCTTTTTAATTTAAATAAATAATTATTATCTAAAAATTAATAAATTATTTATACTCATCATTGTATACAGTAATATCGTTTTAATTAATAATAACTATATATATATATATATATATATATATAACTATATATATATATATATATATATATATATATATAAGATAAATAAATTAAATAATTATTAATTAATGGTGAGAATTAAGAAGTTAGGCCACTCAATTGTGTCCCTCGGACAAGTTGGTTCCTGACTTGTTTTCCATCTCCTCATTTCCATAGGGACGACCCCCCATAGCCTGTTGTTGGTATACAACTAGAATGGAGTGGGAGGGAATCAGAGAGACAACGCCTTCCCTGAGCCATTGCTGCAGTGCCTATACAATCTGAGCGAAAATATTTTTTGGCGCCATTGGCGGGGACCAATTTATTGGGCCTTGGCATTACGACAATTATCATCACTCTTCTTAATCTACTAATCAGATTCATCCCGCCAGCACCACAACATTTTTTGGCACCCTTTCTTTCATCAGTCTTCATCTTTTCATCACCTTATCATTCTTCTTCTCACTAATTCTTTCATCTTGTTCATCCACACTTCTAGCACTTGGACATTTAGGTTGGCTTTCTATTTGGGTGGCGACTCCACTTATTCAATCTTTCACAAGAGCTTACTCTAGAAGGAATCCTAGTAGCTTGGTTAAACCCGCTCCCGATTTGTAATATCCCGTTTCGGGGATATCTCTAAAACACGGCAAACTCCAAGCAGAGATGGACTGAGAGGGCATTTATCGGATATTCTGCCTCTGAAAAGAGGACGAGATTCGGAGGCTACACACACTTTCCAGGACTACGTCTAAAGAGTGAAGATAAACGCACCAAGTGGTATAGAAGTAGAATGCTCAAGAATATATAACAAATAACAGGTGCATGGGACATACAATAGCATAGAAAGGAAATACGGCAAATACGGCAACTCATCCGGGCAAACATAAGAGAGGAAATGCTAAGCCATTTTTATTAATCTAAGAAATATAATGAAGTACAATAGGTGATCAAAGTGATGGCACCTAATCTTGCTCAAGGCAAGGAAGAAATACTTTCGAATATACTGAAATGGTCGCTCTGCAAGCTGCGTCCCGACTACTAGAAATCGCTGTGTGTGCCCTGTCTGGAATGAACCCAAGACTAGGGTTGATTCCCTTGCCGGAATGAGCTGAAAATGCTGCAAACCTCCTCTACTCACCAACCCGGACAAAACCGAAAGCCATCTCAAAATGGCCAACCCTCGAAAACCACGGAAAATACCTCCTCGGAATCGCTAGCCTCCAAGGCTCTGCGGCAGAGGCTAAATGAGAATAGCTAAACACCTGCCTCCAAACTCCCCCAAAAATCCTCCTACTGGCAAAAGGCTGATCCTCTGCTCAAAATCTTGGCTCAATCTCTGCGCAATCCCAATACGGAGCACCTCCAAAATGGATCTCCATCTCTCCCGGTATTTGTCGGTCTCCAGAAAAGCCCAGCTCATAAAACCCAAAGAATAAAACCTCTCACAAAATACTGAAAATAACCTTTTGAGACAAGCACTCAAGTCCACGGAGCTAAGGCGAGATCTCCAACCGGAGACACTCAATGCACTAAACAGTGTTGCAGACAAGCTAAACAGAGAGCGTGATCAAGAAGACAAACGTCTAACTCAATATCATCAACTCTAGAATGAATCAAATGAGAAAGCTCCTCCATCTTTTATAACGTTGGTTTCCCTCCAAAACCCCAACGAAGCCTCTCTCTCCTCCACGTGCTCATCCTTATCTGCGCAATAGCTTCTAGAGTGTACGTGGGCCCCCTTCTCCATGGTGTTTGGCCTGGCTCTGAGTCACAACGTTGTGCTACTAGGAAGGTGTTTTTATTCCATCTAAGTGAGTTAGACCCTCTCCACTCACTTTTTATTTGTTTATAAACTATAAACGGCAAAACTAAACAAAATCGAATATTCCAATTAATTTGTCCAATTAGTTTGTCACTAATTAGGAATATTATAGTCTCCCCTGGCAAAATGTTGCTTGTCCTCAAGCAAGCTCGAAGTGATGGATGCTAAAATCTTCTCGCTCTCCCAAGTGGCATCCTCATCGAGCAAATTCTTCCACCTCACCAAGAATTCCCCGCATCGTCCGTACGTGAATCGCCTCTCCCTAGTATCAATAATGGCCTCTCGGCCGCAACACCAAGTGCCCTTCATCATCCCGTAGGTGGTAGCTCTCGTCACTATCACTGCTGCCCCTCAGCGCCTTCTTCGGCAAGATACATGGAAAACGTTGTGGATCTTGTCGCCTTGGGGCGCTCAACTCATACGCAACTCTGCTCAATCCTGCGTATCACCCCTCTAATGGCGTAAAAAGCGAGGCTTGATCTTTCACTCTCCTTCTGTTTCAGCAATAAGTGATCGGTATGCGATATGTAATCGTAGGTAGACACAAGTCCCTACCTCAAATTGTCTCTCCACCCAACCTCCTCGGCATGCAACTTTACTAGTATGTTGTAGCTATATTGTCCTTGAGAGCGTGGAGGATGTCTGACTCTCCACGGGATCCAAATCTTGGCTCTGAGAGCCTTTGCTGCTACCGAACATCACATCGGCAAAAGATAAGGAATGGTACCCATACAAAGCATAAAACGGTGACATACCAATGGACATGTGATGTGTCGTGTTGTAGCGATACTCCGGATGCAGCCATCTCAACCATGCTCATGCTGCCCACTAACATAGTTATGCAAGTAGCCCTCTAGCCACTTGTTAACTATTCCCTGTCCGTCCATCCGTCTGTGGGTGATAACTCGGTGCTCGGTGTCAACTCCGTACCCACCGGTCCGAAAAAGCTCCTACCAAAATCCGCCCATGAAAGCGGCTTTGTCCCTCGTCACGACGATGGTCTTGGGAAGACCATGCGATCCGAAAACCTCTCCGAAGAACAACTCGGCCACCTCAGGCCGTGTAATGCGACGGATATGGCGAAAGAAAGTGTGCATACTTTGTCAGCCGATCCAACGCGTACAAAGATACAATCCTTGCCCCCTACCATGGGCAGCCACTCGTGATGAAATCCATCGATATGCTCTCCCATTTCCCCTCGGGAATGGGAAGAGGCTACAACAATCTGCGGGATGGCTCATCTCCCCCTTGTTCCTCGACAAACATCGCACTCCCCGATGTCCTGAGTACGTCCTCCTTGAGGCCCTTCCATGAGAACCTCTCTCTAATGGCCACCCAATAGGTTTTGGTGAAACTCGATGGCACAATGGAGAATCATGTGATGCGTCGGAGTATCTTCTTCTTAAGCCGAGATCCCTCGCGTCAAGAAGATCCTGTCCTCATCGTAAATGATCTCATCAACCACCCACCGTACTGCCATCATCCACCCGTCCATCCAGCACCTCACATGAAAAATACGGTCCTTAGAGTACTCCACTAAAAGTCGAGCCCTCAGCTCGTATCCAAGCTCATACAGAGATACACGTGGGCTGTATCTACGTGAAAGAGGCAACTGCTCATCTCATGCGTCATATGCTTGGATCTTGTGATCCACTTCATTGCCTCCTCCATGTGTCTCGCTCCAAAAGAACTTGAGGTTGCTGTAGTCGAGTCCTCACGAACCTCGTTCCCTACCGGGTACATCGCCGGGAAATTTGGCCAGGCATGCATGATGGCCAACATCTCCTTGTCGTATATAGGATACAACCTCTCGTGCAGGAATGAGCTTCCGACTCTCAAAGGCTATAGGGTGTCCTCCCTGCATCAATAATGCGCCCTCATCCCCTCTCCGACGCATCACACTCCAAGACAAATGGTTGCGTAAAATCCAGCAATGCAAGGACTCAGGCGACTACTCATCACCTCCTTGAGCCCTACTCGGAGGCTCGGCTGTCGTGTTGACCAACTCGAATACCCCTTCTTCGTCAAATCGTAAGGATGCGGCAAGTGCTGAGAAACCTCGACGAACTTCGCGTAGTAGGTACATATCCCAATGAATCGAAGTTCATCATCGTTCTCGACTCCAGGCCAATCTTCGATGGCTCTAATCTTCTCCTCATGGACCCTCATTCCATCCACTCCAATAATGTGACCCAAATACAACATCTCGTCATCCCAAACTCACACTTGGAGAGCTTAGCATAGAAGCTGTTGCTCTTCCAAGATGCGTAGTCATTGCCTCTATATGCTTTGGGAGATTCTCCTCCCAAGTCCCGCTATATATCGAGTATATCATCGAAGAAGACCAATACAAACTTCCCCTCGTGAGTGACTGGAAGATATAGTTCATGCATGAGACAAAGGCTAGCAGCAGCATTGGCTCAGACTAAAAGGGCATAACCAAGAACTCAAAGTGCCCGTAATGACACGAAAGCGGTCTTGGGAATGTCCCTGTTCCCTCACGTCCACCGATGGTACCCAGATCTCAAATCAATCTTCGAGAAGAACTTGGCTCCTCTTGGCTCATCCATCAACTCCTCGATCCTATGGTAAAGAGGTATCTGTTCTTCAGAGTCTTCTTTGTTCGCCACGTAGTCAATGCACATCCTCAAGGTGTCGTCCTTCTTCTTCACCAACATCACGTAAGAAGCAAACGGACTACGTGCTTAGTACGATGTGCCTCGAGACGCCAATAACTCTACTGAATGGCCGCTCCAATCTTTCATCCGATAGGCCTCTAGGATGCCTATAGGGGGTAGTGATCACTCTACTGAATACCTGCTCAAGCTCAATGGTGTGCTCAAACCCTCGGTCACGTTGATTTGACCCGTGGTATATCCCCAAACACTCGTCATGCCTGCAAGAGATGGCTGCTATATCTCCCGGATGAAACCCGTTTAGTGGTGGCTCCTGCCTGCATGCCGCAACTCAACCGCCCACTCTATGTCTCCCTTCTGGGAGTTCTGCCTCCATCCGGTGCTGCAAACTGTTCCAGGTGGAGTAGTGGCATCTGCGGATCTTCACATGCTACCCGGTCTTCTTGTCATCCCACTCCATCTCTAAGGCCTCCCAAATCCGTGGTGACCTTCCCAGCAGTAATCAACATCGAACACCCAATACACATTGGTATCCTAAAGCATAGTGCTGACCATGAAAAAGACTGATCGGTCACGCTGTAGGCACCCATCGTCACTACCAACTCGGAACACACCATGCATCGTCACTGCGCTCAGGCAGGACAAAGACCGAAACATCCGTCAAAGCTCTAGTGCACGTATACCCCTCAGCTCAGTCATCTCAGGCATCAATGAAGTTGTGGGTTTGCCCCATCGCCAGCAAACGACACTCGGCCTTCCCGTGCTCCCTCGTCTCGTATCAGCCGTCAAATACTTAGGAACCCTGGTGACTTGACGTCCCTCCTGAAGGGTGCAAAGTGCCCACCTCCTATCCACGAGGTGGAGGTGGCAAACGATCTGGGGTCCGACTACCTCCACCTCCTCATCCTCCTCCCTCATCCTCTTCCCCCGCTATCATCGAAGAAGACCTCCTGGTAGTAGTGTCTTTGCCGGCAGCGACACCCATGCCCTGGTGCCTACAGGCTCCCACATGTGAAGCACAGCCATCGCTTCTTCCTCAACTCCCCTCCTGGCATCATCATCTATCTATGCCCGTCCGGATTCCCTCTTTGAGGCGGAATCCTCACATCCTTCCCCCCTTGGGTGCGGAAACCTGTGTCTTTGGGGTAAGGGTGTCCGAGTCTTGAGCAATGCATCTGTAAGTCCTGGTCCTCTATAGTATCCTCGCAGAGTCTGTCTGGTCTAGTAGACACGACTAGACCCCGAAGTGAGCTCCTCGCTAACACCCTCCACAAACATATAGATCATCCATCGTCGCGGATAGATCGCACCATCACTAAAACCCTCAATACGTGCGCAATGTATGTCTGCAGGCGTGCTGCAACCGCTCGAGCCTCGTCAGCTCAACAAAGTGTTGTTCAGGGATCCCTCCGGTCAAATCGCTCCATCAACCTCCCGTAAACCTGGCATATGTCGTCATTGTAGAATGCCGAGTGTGACCATCATGGAACCACCGATGCTCACGGGCCTCACCATCCAAAATGTAATGTCGCCACCTTGATGGCCTGGCTCCAGGCATCGCTGGTTAAAGTCGGGAAATCAGATATCTAGCTTCTCCACCCAAGACTTTGCCAGTTAGCGTCCCGATGATCCATCAAACGTAGGCAAATGAAATCTGCTGAGCACGGTGAGATCTCCATCATGATAATGTCATTGCCCTCTATGATGGTCGCGAGGGTCTCCTGTCCCACTTTGAGTGCACAAAATCTCGGAATGAGAGAGCATCGGCCCGAACTCCTACCCATCAGATGCGACTTCTGCAAAATACTCACCCATGTATCACGGGCTCTCGCCTCTGCTGGGCTCTTGCCCCGGTCATGCCTCCCAAAAAGTGGGCATGGTGAGAGCGGGTAGGTGCACTTGAAGCTATCGGTGAGGAGTATCACGCTGAACAACACCATGCTCCGGCAACATGATGGATGGACTGATCCCTTTCCTGGACCGTTGGTCTCACGCTATCTAGCCTCCACAGTGGTGAATCTGCGACCATCCCCATCAATCGCAGCTAAATCCTGCATCTGACTTTGAGGAGTGCCTCCCAAGCTGTTTGGCCTCGTGTCATCCGCCGCATCGGCCCTCTCTCGCTGCGAATCTAATATAGGCTCCTCCCGTTACGCAACGTCCGTCGCTACGGGCTCTCTTTCTGCTCTGTGTCCACCACCTGAACACAATCTCCCTCTCCGTAGGTGTTCTCCAACCTACGCTCACAGTCTCTGTACTTCTTGCCTCTGTAACAAATATATGGTCTCTTCCCCGATGTCATAGACCATAGGCTGAGCCAGAACTATTGTAACGACCCATTCCCAAGTTATATATAAAATGATATTAGCGTGTGAACGATATAGGCATTTGACAGCTACACCTGCCTATACCGCACACATCGCACTAGTACACCTACCTACTAATATCAAGATTACATAAAACTGGAACTTAATATTAAGATTTCAGATTTATATCAAGTTCAACTAAGTATAAATTTTATGAAAAGAGCTAATAAAAGAAATGAAATAATAAAGTTAACTCCTTAAGTTAAAAATGAGTATGCAATATTAAAGATTAATATTAAAAGTACTTAAATAAAGTCTCAAGCTCTATAAATAAAACAACTATATAACCCCACCTTCATAAATGTATATTCGTACTCACATTAATGTGGATCACCTCACCATAAAAACATTTAATATGAACATAAGGATGGATAAGGCCTCGGGAGGTTAGAGGCGGTGGAGGAAGATTGTTTAAATTATATTCCTAACCAAATATAATGAAAAGTATACCACCATAAATACAGAAAATATCACCATTAATAAGGAGAAGACCTCGGGGAAGTAGGAGGCGGTGGAGGGAGCTTATTTAAGGGAGGTGATATGGAGGAGAAGGGGGGGATGTTTTTGAGGAAAAAGAAACGAATTCTGCTGAAG
Organism: Pinus albicaulis; assembly: GCA_034641835.2. Taxonomy (NCBI): domain Eukaryota; kingdom Viridiplantae; phylum Streptophyta; class Pinopsida; order Pinales; family Pinaceae; genus Pinus; species Pinus albicaulis. Next base: position 467,120,815 of record CM076569.1, read on the forward strand.
TGAGATGGAATTGTGTGATTGAATTGTCTGGGAAGGAGTCTCTGGGTTCTTGGAAATCTGGGCACGGGGGCAGAGGAGACATCCTCTGGGTCTGGGATTGTTCCCGGATTGGTTGGGAGGATTTGATTGTCCCGGTAATCTGTTCATGACATCACCAGGTGCTCAACTAATCTTCAGCCCGCTTCAGGATTTGTAAATTGGTGCTGATTTTCAGGTATTCATCTACGTATAGATTAATCATGCAAGCTGAAATTTCAATTTTAACTGTTACAATGTTTCATTGGATCTGTTTCTACTTAAAGTTAAGTTCAGATAGGTGCAATTTATAAATCAGGGAAGTGAGTCATTACATTTGGTATCAGAGGGTGATTCAAACCCTCTTACGACCTTATAGGCCCATTAAAAATTCATTACAAGCTGCTGCTGGTATAAACCAGTCTCTGGTTGTTCCAAATTTAAAGCTGCTTGTGTAAACCTGCCGTGCAAATATTAGTTTCAACAAGAATTAATAATCTCTGCATAAATTAAATGTCAAACACACTGCATTCCTTGATCTTGTTTCGATCAGGAAAGTAGTATTTGAGATGACTATGCTATTTTCTACCTATACTTATAACTATGAAGCAAGAAAAGACCAGCATGAAACCTCTATCATAAAATAGAATTGATGTCTCCATAGAACTAATACACACTGTGATTCTGCATAACCTTCTAACTGAAAAAGGACAACCAACTCAATATTTTTAAGGCATCAAAATATTAATGATATTGAGAAGCAACTAATGAATTTAAGTAACAATCCAAATTAATTTAAAATGGGTAAAACTAAACCTAAAATCATCAAACCATATGTTAAAAGACAACAAGTCATTCACGGAAGAAGTAACCTAGAGTAAGTGAGAACATATATTCTTAAATACTACACCCAGATAAAAAAAAAAAAAAAAAAAAAAACCATCCCCGTTGATGAACTCCTTGTCAGCGGGGAGACGAGATCGTTCTTGTTGTTGTCTCAACATGTGGTATGGACAAGGGCTAGACTGAGCCGAATTATGTGCGAGCGTCAGATGAAAGAGTCACGATTTCGAACATGGTTGTGTTAGCCATAAATTCTGCCAGTTATTTATAAAGGGGTCCGATTTTGAAAGACTCAAGGGGGACCGACCCGAGTATATTCACGATCCTTTTGGTTCTTACAGCTGTAATAGCCCGACAGCTGATCACCGAAGACACCAACAACGCACGGCGTGACTAGCCGATAATTGCCGGAGGTGTTGTATCCGGCTGGGTTATGTGTCGTTGTCCGTGGTAACCTGTTGACAGCGTGACTTTCCAAACATTTCTACATGCGTTGGCAAAGGTTTTATTTTATGGTTCGAAAATGGTATGGCATATAACAAGGTTATTACATTATATATATGTCGTAATGGTTAAATATATATATATATATATATATATATATATATATATATATATATATATATATATATATGTCGAGTTTCTCTCGTTACAAGCTCGGTTGCTCCAAGGTCTCCATGTGGTACATTTAATTCAACCACCATTCAAACTCGTCCTCAGACCAATTCGGATGGAGTGAGGCTCTGTAGCGACAGTCATCTCATCTCCTTGAATTATTTCATTGAATGCATTTACGACCCATCCAGATATAATTTGTCTCTGCACTCAGCTCGGCAGCGATGGCAACAACTGCGTCTGATGCAATTGAAGAAGACGATCTAAACCCTTCATGGTTTACCCCCAAAAGGTTCGTTCATCCCATTTTTCTGCTGCTTGATGTTGAATCAGTAATCATTTTTTTTGGGCAGCGGACAATTTAAACCCCTCTTTAATGGTTGTCAAAGATCGAATAAATGAATTTTGATCACTAATAAGGCATTTAAAGCCTTTAAATTTTGTTCTCGGGATGCTTTGCAAGTCCAAGTTATGGTCTTTAGATCTACCATTGCGTCTAAGATTCAGAGGCTTTGGAAAGCCTGAGTTCACATGTGCGTTCACCCTCCCATGGGATTGGAAACTATGAACCCTTATTGGCAATCGCCATTATCAACTGCAGGTTAACATAAACAAAAAAAATTAATTAAATTGAAACATAGGACTCCCCAGAGCCTATGGCTTGTGATCAACAGCTATTTAGTTCTTCGGCTAGGAAAAGAAAAAATAATATAATTTTATTCACAGCTGATTTGCAAAATTGAGTGGCTAGAAAGAAACATAATTTTTTTATATATAGCAGGGTTCATTTGCACAGTGCTTGTTTGGTGATTGGCATTTGCTTGTTTGTGATGCATTCATCACATTTTGGCATAGTCTGTAGATATCGATTTGGTTTTCTCTTCAATTCTAACCGGAAGGACGAGGTTTGCCATCAAGATTTGGCAAAGGAACCTATGCTGATCAAAGATACCTAATCTTTGTATCCTATAGAGTATTCTGCTTCTGTTTCTGCTTTGGTAGCTACCAGGAAGAGGTTCTGAAGTTCATTGTATATACCCTTCTGCTTTTTGCATTTCTGATTCTAAATATTTTTCTGTAAGTATAAGAAATTTGTCAATTTATTAGAAAAAAAAAAAAAAATGGAAAGAAAAGTAGTACAGATACATTTTAACCTCGGATTTATTAAGTGCCAAGAGGGATTGAAAATTCCAGGGAGCCAACCTTCTAAAAGCTATCTAAGCACATTGAAATTGACACCTCAAAATTTTGATATCTACTAGTTGGTTAAAATTCTCATGTGTACCATTGTGGCAATGCGATGTTTAACTGATGAGGTTAACAGAGTGTTAAAGCTAAAGCCATTTACCTAAGATCCATAGACTTTGAGCTCTTGGAGTTTTTCAATTCCTCTCAATACATAATCAGATATAGTGTTAAAATGGATTTCTGCTAGTTGATTAAAAATAACTCACCTGTGCCAATTAGGCAGGGCAGTGATTCACTGAAGATGTAGACGACTTAAGTGATTCATTGAGGACGTTGACAAAGTCTTCGGCTGTATACATGGATTCCATTCTTGCTGTGGTCTCTCTCCCATATGCCTGGCATGAGTTTTCAAGTAAATGAGGCTGGGCATAATTCCAGGTGATTCTGACAAAAATAGTGTATAGTTTGTTTCTTGTAAATATATATATATATATATATCATTTGGAGTTAATATATATAGCGTAGGGTCTAAATTTATAAATACATATAACACTAAATCCTGTCATCGGCAGATTTAGTAACTTAAGGAAATTATAATGAGTCTGGATTTAATAAAATAGTAATTATTTATAATATATGTATATGATCAAGCTAGTTGTAAATTGAGTAATGCATAAACACTTACCAATATACTTACCTTATGGCTTCACAAGTTACTCAAAGTATGGTTTGATCAGAAGTTGGAGCCTGTAGTCATTTAACATGATAATCAAAGTTTAGCAAACCTTCCAAAAATCCAGGGTTTCATGACAGGTCCCTGCATATATAGATCAGATATCACTTCATACGAGACAGAGTTCAGAAGAAAGCAATGGAGCCCCAACATATTCCCTCAAATCATCAAGTAGCTAATATTTTGACAAAGCCCTTGGCAAAAGGAAAATTTGAGCCATTCCAAGACAAATAGGGATTGGTGCAGAATTCCTTCTTCACTAAAAGGGAATGTTAAGAGTTATAGCTCAAATAGGAAGTTTCGCATATGTTCAATATGAACATGTGAAAAGTAGTTTGAGATATTTCGAAAGTAATCCTCATTTGGGAACAAAATATTCTATTTTGTAATTCACTTTAATGGAAAAGTGAAAGTCTTATAGTTTGTAGTTGAGTCTAAAATTATATCTCATGCCTGACTTTGACTAGGAGTAATCTTTAAAATAGATTCTACACTAAAACAATAAATCAGGGCAGGGTAGAAGCTTTCAACACACATTAACAATTGAGCAACTGGCCAGCCAAGAGATAGAGAGAAAGGGAACTCAAGGATTCGGGCAGAGGTGAATTTGGGCAACAAGCAACAATCAGCACAAGCGCCAAGCAATTTCATACAAGGCTGCATATATAGGCTTCCTTGTAAGTCTTTCGAGGAATGAAAAATCGATTCAAATGGGTAATCACCTATGTTGTGAAATTAATTTTTATACGTGTGTCGTTTAATTTCTAGCTATTGTGTGATTGATGCTATGGGCTGAAATTTGATTTCAACATTAAATTCAGCAATGTACTTGTTTGATTGAGATCATAATGACATTAGTCACCTATGGCTTGAAATTATCACCACCTCGATCCAATATCAGTGACAAAGGCAATTAAAGAAAAACTAAATCAAGAGACGTAGCACTTGCAATTTATCTCCTTTAGTGAAGGGCTTCAAAAGAGGGGAACAATACATGTGGACCACCTGAAAATGGATGAAATATGTAGTGCCAAGAAGGCTTGTTGTGTATCTAGGCACAACAATCTCTATATATTGTCAATTTTATAATGTTTTAGTTATAGGCCTTTATGATACTCCAACCTTTGTAAAAGCAACTTGTGTTAAATAAGAACTTGGAATATGTCATTGAGTGTTTCATATTTGTTAAATTAAATAATATTCTTCTTACCACATAAAGCCTAAAGATAGCCTGGACCATGAGCAAGGGCTTTGCTCCTTTTATAAATAGAGGTCCTCTCCCTCTTTGTATCAAGCTTATCTATCAATGAAATGTTTCATTTCTCTCAATAGAACCACTTGGAGAAACCTTCCTCCATTAATCCTTTGGATTTTCTTATTCGATCCATCCCTAGATGAGCTGGTGCCCCGAGTCTTTTGTCATTTGTTTTTTTTTCCCATCGCATTTCCTATTCCCATTTCAGTTCAAATATGTGTTTGCAATAGCAGAGTGTAGATTCGCATCAAGGCACGAGACATTTAGTTTTGTAACAGGTATTTAAAAAAAAAAAAAAAAAGAAGAAGAAGAAAGAAAAAGGAAGAAACGTCCCCTCTCTGTGGCAAGATCTCCTAGCTTTTGTTCAATGAATCTCTCCCTTTTGTGATGAATCCCCTAGTGAAGTTAAGTGAAAAAAAAAAGAAAAAAATAAATAAAAATTTAAAGCAGTCATGAGAAAGTGCTAAAACAGAGTTTTCAGCTTGAATCTTCTCCATTGAAAATATTCTCTCTAATCCCACAACAAATTTTGCACATCTACATGAATGCAATTTATGGTCACATATAAAAGAATCTCACCTCCTTGATTACGATATTCCCATTACTTTGATTAGTAGTATAAGCTTGTAGCATATTTCTAGTACAATGGGTTTTCTCATTAGTATTACCTATTCTCTAAGCTTTGATCTGAATGAGTACCACCATCTCATTTAACAATAAGGATACAAGCTCATGTTAATGGAACAGTGGTGACTCTATCCTCTTAATGACCTTAGTACTACCTATCTCTACCATTGACCGAGTTTCATATCATAGATTGACTGTACGATTCTATGCATATAGATGAGGTAAGAGAACATTCACTGTGCTCATATGGGAATAATTAGGCATATATGGATACTCACAAATGGCACTCATTGTCTAAAATACAGGTATTCTAATAACATACGTATCTACTCATAACTAGTGCAATAACTGTGATCTACTTGATTATGTTAATTACAGCTGTGATTATAACAATGGTTGTAACTAATAAGTATTCATAATAAATACTGATCAATAAGCTCGTACATGTATCGGCTTTAACACATTACGTTGTTTCCATCACTATGAGTGACACCTATACCATTCACTAGTTGAGTATGAATAAGGATATAAGTAATGGCAATCATAGGCTTGATAAAGGTTGAATCCTATCTGATATATCTTCTACTCGTATATAAGAGAGACCTTCTTGCTTCACCTAGTTCACATGGTATACTTATTTTGGAAATAGCCATACTTGGCCAATAGTAACACACGAGCTTGTTATAAGATACTAGTAGTTAACATGTTCGTAAGATCAGTATCATATAAGCTATACTATTCAATGGATTCACATGGTTAACCTTTTATAAGGGTAATAAAAGCTCTATTAGTATAGAGGTTCATCTCTCACTATGTTTACATAACAAACAGGATAGTGTTGTACGAATATGGAGTTAAGGGTAAAGGTTCCATATTCTTTATTAACATATCACTATCTTCATTGATTCCCATCAATTTTATTAACTAGGAAGAGTATGACATAATCAATTATTTTGCCTAACTTACAGTTTTGTAATCGCAATCACACCGCCTTCTGGTCATGTATACAGAGTGGTCATAGCTTATCCATGAATTTGAAAACTTTATTTTGAATTATCTCGTAAGAATGAATTTTACTCACTGATACATGGATATCCATAAAGATAGAATGCTACTTCACTTTAGTGATACAGGATATATGTTGTTTGTTTAAATTTACTGGTGCATGGACACCGATATGCAATATGTCATTTAAATTAACATTGCAAGAATGTGAAATTATAGATTAGACATTATAGATGAAAATATCTATCAAATTATTTCATTGCATTTCAAATATGATTCAAGGAAAGGAAATAAAAGAGTAACTACATTTTGAATATGAAAAGTGAAAAATAGGGGTATATAGAATGAAAATGGTTAAAGCAGTGCGTCATAAATAGAACATGAATGAACTAAACCGAAGCAACATCTGAAATGAGAAATTTTATTGAACATATTGATACCTATGTGAACAAATTTTCTTTTTATAAATTCTAGGATTGATATCATACATATCAAAGTATTTTGAATGTGTAGCGGTTGTTATATGGGTAACAATTGGTTATGAACAATATAGATGCATATGCTGTAATATGTGTACGAGTGTTTACATTGCAGATTATGTACCGATGAGTATCATGCAAAAAAAAAAAAAAACAGATTACCGAAGCAATCTACGTGATGACAGATTTCCAAGAACAGCTGAGACTCCCTGAGATCCTACGATAGGGTGTTGAACCTGGTCCTACTGAGAGGGGTGGAGGTGTTGCCCACCGTTTATCCTCCAATACCTGGAGTCATGGGAGAGCTGTGTGAGTCACGCTCCCCTAGATGTGTGATGATGACTGCCGGATGCCTACAAGCATGTCAGGTCGACGTAATCGACTCTGATATCATTGAGGTCTATGAATGGATCAGTAAAACTGATGCCATGGCATATTCCTGTAGAGGATGGGTAGGATGGGAGTGGAAGAGATTAGGAATGATAGGATGATTTTACAATAGTTTGGAGATTCGGTGAAGATGGGAAGTAACAATTAAATTACGGATACATACTTATTTAAACGAAAATTCAATCTTAAAATACAAGCATTCTACAATCACCCTAATCTCTAAAAACACAATATTGATGAGTATATAAAACCATAAACTTCAGGACGAAGATTTCTGAAGGGAGGAAGTATGTAATGACCCATTCCCAAGTTATATACAAAATGATATTAGCGTGTGAACGATATAGGCATTTGATAGCTACACCTGCCTATACCGCACACATCGCACTAGTACACCTACCTACTAATATCAAGATTACATAAATTGGGAACTTAATATTAAGATTTTAGATTTATATCAAGTTCAACTAAGTATAAATTTTATGAAAAGAGCTAATAAAATAAATGAAATAATAAAGTTAACTCCTTAAGTTAAAAATGAGTATGCAATATTAAAGATTAATATTAAAAGTACTTAAATAAAGTCCCAAGTTCTATAAATAAAACAACTATATAATCCCACCTTCATAAATGTATATTCGTACTCACATTAATATGGATCACCTCACCATAAAAACATTTAATATGAACATAAGGATGGATAAGGCCTCAGGAGGTTAGAGGCGGTGGAGGAAGATTGTTTAAATTATATTCCTATCCAAATATAATGAAAAGTATACCACCATAAATACAGAAAATATCACCATTAATAAGGAGAAGACCTCGGGGAAGTAGGAGGCGGTGGAGGGAACTTATTTAAGGGAGGTGATATGGAGGAGAAGGGGGGGATGTTTTTGAGGAAAAAGAAACGAATTCTGCTGAAGTGAGATGGAATTGTGAGATTGAATTGTCTGGGAAGGAGTCTCTGGGTTCTTGGAAATTTGGGCACGGGGGCAGAAGAGACATCCTTTGGGTCTGGGATTGTTCCCGGATTGGTTGGGAGGATTTGAATGTCCCGGTAATCTGTTCATGACATCACCAGGTGCTCAACTAATCTTCAGCCCGCTTCAGGATTCGTAAATTGGTGCTGATTTTCAGGTACTCCTCTACGTATAGATTAATCATGCAAGCTGAAATTTCAATTTTAACTGTTACAATGTTTCATTGGATCTGTTTCTACTTAAAGTCAAGTTCAGATAGGTGCAATTTAGAAATCAGGGAAGTGAGTCATTACAACTATGCTCTGATACCACTGTAATATCCCGTTTCGGGGATATCTCTAAAACACGGCAAACTCCAACCAAAGATGGACTGGGAGGGCATTTACCGAATATTCCGCCTCTGAAAAGAGGACGAGATCCGGAGGCTACCTGGCCCTTTCCAGACTCTGTCTAAGAGTGAAAGATAAACGCACCAAGTGGTATAGAACTAGAATGCTCAAGAATATATAACAAATAACAGTGCAACAGACATACAATAGCATAGAAAGGAAATACGGCAAATACGACAATTCATCCAGAAACATAGAGAGGAAATGCTAAGCCATTTTATTAATCTGAGAAATATAATGAAGTACAATAGGTGATCAGAGTGATGGCACCTAATCTTGCTCAAGGCAAGTGAAGAAATACTCTCAGAATATACAGGAAATCGCTGCTCTCTGAACTGCGTCCCAGCTGCTGGAAAACTGCCGTGTAGCTGCTACTGCTGGAATGAACTGAAGACTAGGGGCTAATCCCCTTGCCGGAATGAGCTGAAAATATGCAAACCTCCTCTACTCACCAACCCGGACAAAACCCAGAAACCATATCAAAAATAGCCAATCCCCGAAAACCACCAGAAAATACCTCCTTAGGGAATTACGCTGGCCTCCAAGGCTCTGCGCAGAGGCTAAATGAGAATAGCTGAAACACTGCCTCAAACTCCCCCAAAATCCTCCTACTGGCAAAGGCTGATCCTCTGCTCAAAATCTCGGCTCAATCTCCTGCAGAAATCCCGATTCGAAGCACCTCCAAAATGGACTGCGTCCTCTCTCCCAGTGACTGCGTAGTCTCTATGAAAGCCCAGCTCCGTAGCAAATCCAAACAAAAAAACCTCTCACAAAATACTGAAGAAATAACCTTGCCCAAGCAGGCACTCGAAGTCCCCCGAGGCTAAGGGCGAGATCTCTGACCGGAGACACTCAAAGCACTAAACAGTACTGCAGACAAGCTAAACAGCCAGCATGCTCAAGAAGACAAACGTCTAGCTCAATATCATCAACTCCAGAATGAATCAAATGAGAAGGCTCCTCCATCTTTTATAACGTTGGTTTCCCTCCAAAACCCCAACATAGCCTCTCTCTCCTCCACGTGCTCATCCTTATCTGCGCAATAGCTTCTAGAGTGTATGTGGGCCCCCTTCTCTGCGTGGTGTTTGGCCCCCTTGGCTCCCCCTTAAGTCACAACGTTGTGCTACTAGGAAGGTGTTTTATTCCATCTAAGTGAGTTAGATCCTCTCCACTCACTTTTTATTTATTTATAAACTATAGACGGCAAAACTGAATAAAATCGAATATTCCAATTAGCTGTCGCTAATTAGGAATATTACGCGATCCTGAAAAGGTTCTAAGATCCTGGTTAAACAAATTACATTATAGAAAGAAATTAAATTTTCTCATGCAAGAAGCTCTCCTTGATCTCCAATTGTTTTTCATTAATCCTATAAATCAAGACCTCATGGGTGAATTTTACAGGTCTTTCAATTTCACCAATATCTAGGGATATCCACATGATTTGACAAATGAGTCCACTATGAGAAAACTGCCAATATTCCAAGAAAACAATGTTATTAACATTGAAGCTCATATAAATAAATCCAACGGTTTCATCCAAATATTCCCTCATGCTATGGCTTACAATCATGAAGATGTCTACATGAAGTTGTTTTTTCTTTCCCTAGAAGATGATGCTCTCGAATGGTTTCATGATAAACTGATAATGCCTTTGATTCCTTGAGATAAATATGGAGATAAGAGAGAGGGGAAGTAGTTGGTTAAGGAATTGAACACTATTAATAAAAAAGAGAATGAAACAATGGAAGAATTTAATCAAAGATTTAATAAATTGTTGAGGGATATGACTCAAGACTACAAGCATCTTGACAAAACAGTTTTGGAACAATATCTTGAGGCTTACCAAGTAGAGATTCAATACGAGATAAAGTGTGCTCATAAAAATACTCTAGCTATTGCCCAAAGCACTACCGAAGAACTGGAAAAAGAAAAAAAAAGCCTCAGGAAATCAGAAATCTCAGGTTTTGAAACAGGCCCAACCAAAACTAAAGGGAAAGAGATTAAAGAAGAAGAGTCAAAATCAGTTAAAGAATTAACCTGATTGATTAGAGAAATGAAAGTCCAGCATGCCAGACAAATAAGTGGGATGCAAAATAAGTTGATAAATATAAGCCAAATGCAGAATATGTTGCTCAGGAATAATAATAATAACAAGGGTAACAACAATAATTCATGGCCAAGAAGAAATTCCTCGAATGATCAAAGGCCCCCTACACCACTTGAGTCTCCTAATATGATCGATGAGCCTGTCTCTTTCTGCATACCCTGTGAGAATAACCATGAAGAGAGTACATGTGTCTTTCCTAAAAGGATCTATGAGTGGAAGAGACGTTCCCCCTCCTCTGGATCTTCGGGCTCGGTGTTTGGGATCTTGGTGGTGGAAACAGTGGCACTGGGCTCTGCATCAATAATCTGCTTCCATTTGGCATTCCCCTTATCGGGTTTTGATTCAGAGTCGGAACATGCTTCTGATTCGAAAGCCTTCATCTCCGCCACCACTGACTGTTTGGCTCGATACTCACTTGTGTTGTGAGTGGGGCTCCTATGGAACTCATGCCATTTCTTGTATCCTTCTTTGTCTTTGTGGTGGTGTTCATTGCTTGCAACTTTGACGGGTTGTCCTGGGTCACCCTACCTTGGCTTTGTCCTTCATTTTGCGGTTTGGAGGTGCCTTTCCCTTGCTTCAAATTCACAGATCCAAAGTTTTGCTTCTTCTATTTAAATTTATTCTCGATCTTGATAGTGTATCGATAAGTGGTGCCAAGCGAGGAGATGTCCAGGAACTCCATCTAGTCCTAGATGTACTTGTGTAGACAGCCACGGTACTTGAGTACCAAATACCGCGTAGAATCCTTGATACCCAACTTCGTGCGAAGGGCATGAAAAATGTTTGTGAACTTCGACATGTCTTGGTACCTTCCCTGTCGTAGTGTGTTCCACTTTATGTATTTATCTTCATAGCTCCCGACAGGGTAATATTGTTCCTTGATGGTGTCTCAGAAAGAATTCGAAGTGGGTCATCCTTTTGTTCACAGTAGGTTTCCCACCAGTCCTTGACATGGGGGGCGACTTTGAGGAGTGCAATAGTAATCTTTTCTCAATTGGAAAAGTCATGAACCGAAAAATATCCTTTCAATAGATTTAACCATCTATCTACCAACATCTGCATCTATCTGACCTTCAAATATGTTGGATGAATATGTGTCGTCTATAGGTAGCCACCGAAGTATCTGGGAAAATTTATCCATCATCGCGTTCCTGTGTTTCTCGAGGGGTTCTTCGAGCAATATTTTAAAAGGATCTCCTACTCCCTCGTCTTTCTTTTCTTCTGCCATGGGAGGTCGTCGGGTTTTGCGACGCTGGTCTTGCAAAGGTTTAACTAGTTCAAGCACTAACTCTTTATACACTGACCTTGTTGAGGACATGCAAAGAGAAACAAAGAAAGAGCAGACTGCTCTGATACCACTGATCCAGACTTATGCAGGAACGCAACACAACACAAATATAAAACATAAACACAGAGATGCAACCAAAATAAAACTTCATTTCATTAACAACAAAGAACTGAAATATGCTTAAATACAGAATGGAAATAAATTGGCTCAGGCGATGGTAGCTTATCTCTGAGAGGAGATGTGGCGGCTACATCCCTCTGAAGTATGAACTGTGTTACAATGAGGCTCAAGGGCCTTTTTATTATTGAACAATAAAGAGAAACCCTAAACAACCAAAAACCTAACCCTAGGAGATGGAATGCTAAGAGTTTGTGGCCCCGTTGGGGTTAGTTAAGCATCCAACTTCCCGGGGTTGTAATTTGGTCATGTGATCTTCGTTCGGCATGTACAATATCTTGTTAGAAAAACCTCTCTGAGTACTACAGAATTTGTGGCATGCCCCTGTCTATGGCTTTGGGCTTGCGACGAACCTAAAAATGTCGTTTAGGGGATCAAAACAACTCCGGAAGTTCAAGACCTGAAAAATTGCTAAAAATAGTAAATGCTGCTAGAATCAAAGAAAATGATGAAACCGACTGGAGGTCTAGGTGGAATAGGCAGATGACCACCAATATCCACCTGGATCAGAACCACAATCTATTCAATGATGGGGATTTATATTCTTATTCTTCCCACCTTCACTAGTTCCTCCCTCCACTCTCCCATTCCTTGTCTCTTGAGTTAGTTTTTATCCAAATATGATATGCTCTCCTCAACGTTTTTGGAAGTAGCCTTGAGCTCTTATCTCCAAGTCACTATATTTTCCTACTTGTCTCCCAATTCTAAATTATACCATTAGAATTGTTGGCATGATGAGGAGTGCAAAATCCACCATAGGGAGCTCCACCACACCCTCTTTCGTGATCTTGCCTCGTAGTCTTGGTTATTGAGATCATACTGTTTCCCCCTTTGTTGTAAGAAAGGTATCTTCATTTTTCGAAAAAGATATGAACTGCACAATGAGAATTTTGGTGCACTATCTTCCCTAGCTAGTCATACCTCCCCATAATCTCTTTTCACACACATGGTTGTGCTTTATGACTCTTTTGGGCTACTTAGCTTATTGCCTCCTCCTCCCCATCCCGCATCTTGTTCTTTTGTACAAATATTAGGTAGGTTATGTGGGAGTTGAACACCAATAGAACAATATACAAGGAGAGATTTTAGGTAAATTCTTCAAACATGGTATTCATTTTCCTTATTGCTATTTTGTTAATCATATTGTTTTCTTGAGGTTCCCATAAAGACAGTCCCACCACACCATTCACCTAATACACAAATCAATGTCTAGGATTGATCCAAACAATTATAGGATGATCATGGTGGGGCACAATTTCTCCAAGCTCTATGGTACAACCCTTCATTTAAAGTTATCAAATGAGATTAAGAGATATCATTTGAGGGCTAAAAGGTAGGCAGGTTTATGCCCTGTGCATGAGACTATTGAACATATTGTCACCCTTAACGCCGTCATTAAAGAGGCCAGACACCTCTCTTCGAAAGTCTCTCGGTGCTTTGTAGACTTTATGAAAGCTTTTTACTTAATCCCAAGAATGACCCTTTTTTTATGACTTCATGACATTGGCATATCAAAAACCCTTCTCACTACTATCATGCGCTTGTATGAGTTCATAGTTGGCTTCATTTGTATAGCCCATGAGTTATTTGATTTGATTTGGAGCATCATTGGGTGAAGTTAGAGTGCCCTCTCTCCTTGACTTGTTTTGGTATTTATATTGATAACCTAGTTTCCTACCCCTTTAGGAGCATATTCAAACAAGAGATTTTCTTCATCAGGTTCTAATATCCCAAATGGGATATTTCGTCTATTTTTGCAGGAATTTTTCTAACCCAGCATTTACCCTAAAATCAATATTTTATTAACAGAAGATTGCCATGTAATAAGACATACCAGCACATGCAATTCCATAACACCATAATGCGGGAAATAAACTCAGCTTTATTATAATATAAACTAGGGTTTACATGCTGAAATAAGAAATAGCTGAGATAACTGAAATAGAACTGGCCATAAGAATCTGTTGCAACGCTGCACTGACCCTCCACCAAAACTGAACAGCTACACTCTACCTCCAACAATAGTTGTCATCGAATCAACTGAATGAAGCACCAATTGAGAATCTAAACAATCCTCACTCCAGTATCCCTAAAGCTCCGTGAAACTCCTCAAAGAGAGTTGGGTTTCCATCCAACACTCGACAACATACCCGAGGGTTTCCGTCTTGGGGCTACCAATGGAGTAGAGAGTCGGGTTCTCAACCTCACATACAAGAAAAGATATCAAATCCAAGATATTCCTCAATGGCTTCCTCTTCATCTTTTATAGATCTCACGGATCCTTCTAGAACTTTATTTTATTATTATTTTCATCATGGAGCACTTTACCCTCTTATTTTCCAATTAAAATATTCTTTATTAATGCGAGAAAGAGTAAATCGGCTACCATGTCTCCTCAAGTCACTGAAACTCGTGTCCAACCACCCCATCATATAGGTACTCTCGTCCCGGTTCCAACGAGCTATTACACTAAGGTGTTCTATCACGTATTCCTCCCGAAATTCCACCTTGAGCGTAATTAATTGAGTCAAGCCCAAAAATAACTCAGTTTTCCAAAAGTTGTCGAAATGCACCAGAACGAAAGCCAAACGGTGCGGATGATGGAATATATCAAGTGAATGCCACAGGTCCTCATAGAAACTCCTTGGAACTCCTCCAAAAATCCCCTGGGCGCGTTGATGACACCAACCTGTATCTGTGACCTGTCTGCTCCTAATTCTGGAAGTCCATCCTAACCCTGTCATAGGTGACGCCAAAAAAAGGAATATTACAAACTTTCTGCCCCAAGATTTCTTGCCCTCAAGCAATCCAAATATGTGAGCCACCTTGTTGGCCCAATGCCCAGATCCCATACAAACCCCTGGGTGCTGCTATGCTCCTGTGTCGAGTCACCTGATAGACCCCTCAATGCCGAGATCCCAAACTGATCTCTCACTGCACCTATCATCAATCAATCCTCTCGAATCCCAATGCCACCATGGCCAATCATCGCCCAAGTCATCTGGCTTAGACTGCACACTACCTCTGGCTATAGCTGTTGCCCCGTGAAGCGAAGACCGCCAACATGCATCAATGCTCCATGGCTCCTGCTGTGATGTAGCTCTGACTGTACAAGCTACCCCAACAATTGTGTACCAACTCATCACCTCTCTCCAATCCAACCCTTGACTCAATCCAATGCTAACCCTACTTTCCCAAAGTTGGGATGGAAGCCTGAAGAACTGTGGACCTGTGCCCCACTGCCAACTGGAAGTTCCCGCAGCTATGATGTCTAAGGGTCCATGCTCGCTATGCTCCCTACGCAGAAGATCGTACCATCAATAGGGTACTAACTCATAATCTCCCGCAGAACTATCCCATCAATATCCAACATCTCCTGAGGATAAGTATCTACAACTACTGTCACTGTACTAGATGCCCATGCATCTGTCCGCTCCTCCTCAATGGCTGAGACTCCAAGGTTAGCCGCATATCCATCACAGACTCAATGTGAGCCTCTATCTGGCTCTCCCCCTAAGGACTATCATGCACGATGTGCATAGCCTCCTCCTCAGCTGACTCATGCTCCACCATATCCTTCTCCGGATGAATCATCAAAAGTGACTCATCATCCTAAATGTCTCCCATAAACTCTTCTGACTACTCGTCACACATACTAGAATACAAATCTAGCCTATTGTCATCAACTCCATATGACTGCTTATGCTCCCTAGTAGTGTCCTCATATGACACCATGGACTCATCCAAAGAAGAGTCTACCTCCTGATATACAGAAGGAATTTCCTCCTGCTCTATCTTTTCCCCCTCATCGACATCTCTCAAGCATGAGTGACCCGACTCCCAAGGTTCTTTGCAGATGAAGCAAAGTCCCTTCCTCCTCAGCTCATTTTTGCTCCCTGATCCACCAAACTAGAGCAGCTCCTCCCTGGTCACATGTCTCCTGAATAGCCCAATTTTCTGTTCAACCAGCCCTTGGGCTAGCTCATAAGCAGCAAACGAGACCAACTGCTCTCTCCTCCAAATAGTCAACAGTCTAGCTCGCAACTTCCTACAAATGGCATCATGATTTCTCATACATAATGACAAGATGGAATGAATGTGTACTATGACTGTGTCAGGATATTGTCTCCTAATGCTAAAGAAGCATTGGAACACCTGCAGAATCAAGCCATCACAGTCAAGATCAAGCATGATCTCACAAGTCTTGGTCATGACCATGACTTCTAAAACCACAAGATTCCGCACAAAGGTAGAGCCTGCATTGTTATCCAAATCCTGAAAGGTCCCTACCATCAGTCTGAAAACTCTCTTCATAATGTCATCATTGTAAGGGGTTGTAGGGGTGATTAGTCTCATAATGTTGCTGAGACAAGCTGTAACTGGAAGTGTGACCCCTCCACAAGTTTCCTCCAAGAACTTGGGTTGTATGAGAGTAAGCATACATGGTTTTAAGGCCCAAATAATTTTCTCCCATATGACTGTTTTACTTTGGAATGGAGTTCATCAAGTTCCTCAAGTTTGGAAAGAACTCTCCATGTGATCTTCATGTGTTTCAAATCTGTCCCAAAAGCAAGAATTTTGTGCCCTATTTCTTGCTCTTTCTATAGGTCCCTGGATTGCCCCTTTTGAAGAATGGCATTGACCCCCTTTGAGAATGGTCTATTGTTCTGCTTGGGTTCTTGGTCCATAGAAACATTGTGGTTCAACACTTCAACGATTGTGTTGCCATGTGGGTTTAGGAGGCATTTTTAGAACCCCATGTTTATGGCAACAATACAAAGTTATGATAACAATGAAAGGTACCACAAAAACACCCTACATACATTAATACATTGTCCAACCATCAATCGGAAATGAAACTAATGCCAACAGAAATGATGCATTATTGACATATCGTTACATATGATACATTATTCATTATAATACCCTGCCCCAACAGATAAATCTAGCTCCGACAAATAATATAGGCTCTGGAAAATAAATTGGGCTCTAGAAAAATAATTTCAACAAGATGAATTCATCCTAGCAAAGCAAGATAAACAATCTCAAGTGAAAAAAAATGTTACCCCAGATGCAAGGAAATTATCTCTCCTCAAGCTCTGCGCTGACTCTAGAAATTCTGCAACTGTTGGCTGGAAAGGAACCCTTGTTTGAGCCTCCAAAAGTGCTCTGAAAATTCTGCCAAATTAATCTTGGGCTCTCCGCCACAAACCCAGAAAAACCCAGAAATTATTTTGGCAAATTCTATCGGTCACCCAGGACCCAAAATTTAAGCTTACTCCTTCCCCACTAGCTACCAAATAATTCTATATGTTTGGGGCACCCAAAATCCCCCAAAAATTCTGCAAAATTAGGAGCCAACTCTTTGACCCATGGCCGAAAAAACCCAGAAATGTTTTGGGCTAATTCCGACTGACCCAAAATGCTCGAATAGTGTGAAAATCCGCTAAACCAACAATTTTCCCTGCTATAAGAAGGACGATTTGATACCGGAATATCGCCTCAAAAATTCTGAATTTTAACCACAAACTCCTTTCACAAAACCCAGAAAATCCTAGAAAAATATTGGGTAGATTCCAGAGGTTACAGAAAGCCCCAATTTAGTGCAAGTTTCCTACTTTGCCCAACTATGCACATTGCTCCAAATAAGTTAATTTTGTACCACAATGCTCCTACACTTCAGTTCAATAAATTCACTGCAAAATCACTGATTCAAATGAGATAAATCTCCTACAAAACCTTCGAAAAATAAACTGAGTTATGATAGATAAACTTGACCCCACAAATAAACTCAGCCCCAATAGATAAGTATGGCTCTTCCAAATGAACTAGGCTCACGCAAATAAATTAGGCTCCAACAAATAAACTTAGCCCAACAATTGATTTCGACCCATCAAGATAAATTCCCCACAAAAGAATAATTTTGCCCTGCAATATAAATTTTGCCCAGTAATATAAATTTTGCCCAGCAAAATGCTCTCTGGCAGCAATTCTGCACTAGCTGTTGCAATTGATTGGCCCAAACACCCACATCCGGTGCTCAGAAAATTCTTAAAATCTACTCCCGGACTCCTCAAGCCAATCCGACCAAAACCCAACAATGGTTTGGCCAAATCACGATCCTCCAAAATTGACCCCAATAAGACCTACGCTCTCCCAGTAGCTGCTGAATACGTTGTCTACAAAACGATCAGCGAAAAACTCAACAACCCTCCAAATGTACAACAAATAATCCCTCTTGCACTTCCTCTATCTCCCTCAACAAACAAAGCTCAAATGGTTGAGACCTTCCTCCACAACTAGGCTCAACTCTCCTCCTCTGCACTGGTCCACAGACTGCCATGTTGCTCGAGAAATAAAATGTCAATCTCAGCTCTGGAGGTTCACCTATAGTTGAAGAGATAATGAACCTAGGTCCGCCTATAGCTCTCGTAAGCTAATTAACCTTGCAACCAACAACAAACACAAGAACCCAACGACGTCCTCCAATAATGCCTCAAAATAATAAACCATCGATCTTCCTCTGAAATTGAGTTGCAGTAAAACCCTTGAATTTGGCTTTTTCGGTAATTTAAAAAGTAAACCATCAAGCTAGCAAGATCGTCAGCTCTGATACCACTGTAATATCCCAAATGGGATATTTCATCTATTTTTGCAGAAATTTTTCTAACCTAGCATTTACCATAAAATCAATATTTTATT
Source organism: Pinus albicaulis (assembly GCA_034641835.2). Lineage (NCBI taxonomy): Eukaryota > Viridiplantae > Streptophyta > Pinopsida > Pinales > Pinaceae > Pinus > Pinus albicaulis. The sequence continues at coordinate 467,139,611 of CM076569.1, forward strand.
AACAGAAAATTGCCATGTAATAAGACATACCAGCAATTGTAATTCCATAACACCATAATGCGGGAAATAAACACAGCTTTATTATAATATAAACTAGGGTTTACATGTTGAAATAAGAAATAGTTGAGATAACTGAAATAGAGTTGGTCACAAGAATCTGTTGCAACGCTGCACCAGCCCTCCACCAGAACTAAACAGCTGCACTCTACCTCCAACAGCAGTTGCCACCGAATCAATTGAATGAAGCACCAATTGAGAATCTGAATGATCCTCACTCCAATATCCCTGAAGCTCCGTGAAACTCCTAAATGAAGTCTCCTCAAAGAGAGTTGGATTTTCGTCCAACACTTAGAACATACCCAAGGGTTTCCGTCCTGGGGCTACCAATGGAGTAGAGAACCAGGTTCTCAACTTCACATACAAGAAAAGATATCAAATCCAAGATATTCCTCAATGGCTTCTTCCTCTTCTTTTATAGATCTCATGGATCCTTCTAGAGCCTTATTTTATTATTATTTTAATCATGGAGCACTTTTTCCTCTTATTTTCCAATTAAAATATTCCTTTTTAATGCGGGAAAGAGTAAATCGGCTACCATGTCTCCTCAGGTCACTGAAACTCAATCCAATCACCCCATCATGTAGGTACTCTCGTCCCGGTTCCAACTAGCTATTACACTAAGGTGTTCTATCACGTATTCCTCCGGAATGCCACATTGAGCGTAATTAATTGAGTTAAGCCCAAAAATAACTCAGTTTTCCAAAAGTTGTCGGAATGCATCAGAACGAAAGGAAAACGGTGCGAATGATGGAATATATCAAGCGAATGCCACCAATCCTCATAGAAACTCCTCAGAACTCTTCCAAAAAGCCCCTGGGCCTGCTGATGACACCAATCTGTATCTGTGACTTGTCTGCTCCTAACTCTGGAAGTCCATCCTAACCCTGTCATAGGTGAAACCAAAGAAAGGAATATTACACCATTCTCCTTTTTGTAGATGATGTGATCCTTTGAGCTTCTATCTTTGAGAGCTTGTAAAAATATCTAGATTCCCTATCTAGTTTTGTGATCCTTTTAGAAGATGGTCAAAGAGTGTCTTGTCAAACTTTATTTCCTTTTTGGGGAGAGAAGGTTGAGATACCCAAGGCATATACCTATTTGGGAATTCATTTTCTAGGACCTAGATTTAGTTTGAGGAAGGCACTACAACCCCAAATCAATAAGGGGTATGGGTTACTTTCTGTCCTTGAACATTCATTTTTTTAGACACTTCCAAGCCATATGGTCCAATATGGAGCATATGGAATTTATCATTTGGTCCACTGTTATTTGTGGCTCCAAGTTGTGGGGGCATAACTTGCTTGAGTTAGATTGGAATAAGACAGAATTTATATACCTTCATGATTTGTCATTTTATTAGGAGCAATAGATTGTTCAGGTATAAGTCACAACTCACCCCTTCAGGGTCAAGATAATTTTCAGATTCCTTTCTTTCTCACATTGCACCTAGTGTTTTGCTAACTTGACTATTGGCAAGGATCATTACCCATACCCTACTTATTGCTCCTTAGAGGCATTGGCCTTTCATTCACAGGTGTTGGTTTTTGAGATCTTAAGTTTTGTCTCGTTGGTTTCAGGTATTCTTTGGGTGTCCTTAGACATCTCCCACCAACTACATAGGAGATGAATGGCATTATTAGAGATGACATATATGGATAGTATATTTAGGTTACTTGTCTTTGTTTCCACCTAAAACCACACCTGAGATTATCATGGAGAAAATATTTAACTCCACTTGGTGTGCCTTCAACCAACAAAGCTGGAGGTAAATTTGATTATTGCAAAAACAAACTTAAAAGATTTAAATTGAATGTACAAAATTGTTTGAAGTGTAAATTAAATGACTAAACTAGGTAGCAATTGCAAGACACAAGTAAATTGCAAGTGAGAGTAGATTTTATGAGGTGAAAATTTAACCCAACTACTTTAATGATGATTATGCTACAACCAACAATGGAAATTATTCAAGCACCACAAAAAGAACTTCCCCAAATGGAGAAGAGGGGGGGGATGCCTAGGGGAAAAATCCCCCAACTCCCAGGGAAAATGAATTCTTTATTATATCCCCCTTATAGGAATAAGGGATAGAGAGATAATTTACAATCAATCCCTTCAAGAAAATGGTTTGTAGAGATGCTTTGAAGAGATTTTACAATAGGACCCCTCAAGGGAATCAAACACTCTTTTCCAAATACTTATACCAAGTTAGAAGCAATCTAAGAAAAATATTACAATTGGCCCCTTGGGAAAATCCCAATATTGAGAGAAAAAGTCTATTTACAAAGTTACAATGGATTTACAAGAGGCTCTTTTGGCAGTCCCAAAAGAGAGCCATTTTCTACAGATTGCAAATGATTTCCTTGAAGTGATTTTTGGGTGGAAGAAGCCTTTTAAAGGGGTTTTACAAATTTCAAAAGGAAGTTTTCAATCAACTGTCCAAAGGTGGTATTTTTTTTAGTGTTTTCTTCTTCGACAAACACTTCCTCTTGAACTGTCAAAATCTGTAAAATAAATAAATCAGCAAGCAAATTAGTTAGTAAAACACTCAAGAAAGATGATCTAAACCTATTAAAATTTCTATCTTATAAAGAAAAAATTCTAAGTCCCAAAGATCATATTTTTATGGTGTTTTGCTAATGAATGACCAAGTAAACTTGGTCCTTCTTATCAAAATAGATTGTTGTTAGAACAGCAATCTAAATTTAATCTTATGTCCCTGGTTTTTTAATGAAAATTCAAGGAAAAGATCATAAAGTTAAAGGTTTGTAGGTGAAGTATATGAGAGTGAGTCTTGATGATTCTAATTTTCAAAGCTTGGTTCAATCCACCAAAGCTACTCCTCTTGGAACTTATGATCTGCAAAATAAACCTGCAAACAATGCAAAGTGATGGATACTAAGGAAAACTTTGGATATTAACAATATCAATACAAGACCTTAATCAAAATTTATTAGTAAATCTTAGCTGAATTATATGAGATTTCTTGATCTAAGACAACCAAGAAGAGCTGAGTTGAATCAACTATTTTTGGCTTATTTGTGACTGTTTGGATAGCCACAAATTAAAGCCTTTAGTTTGCTATATATTCAATAAAACACTTAAAAGTGGAACCAAGATTTGTGATAGAATTTTATGAGAATTTTATGAGAGATATTGGGTTCTTTGAAAACACTTTTGAAGCCTTTGAGAATCTTTGGTCCGAGTGGGACTAATGCCTTTAGGGTCCTTGGAACTGGAAGGTTCAACCAAGAACTTCCGCAACTCCAAGCTTAAGATACCTGTAAAAACCACTTAAGATCTTGCCCACAAGATTAGTAAAATAGGTGAAAGTTTACACAATGATAAGCTAAACATGCTATTCAACAGACAAACACATGTAGTAGGTAAATCTATAGTGTAAAAAAACTCCAAAAGAATAACAAGCAATTGATACTCTTTCCCTTGGACAACAATGTCCCTATCAAGGCCTATGATAGCCAATTTGAAAGCAAGTAGCAATAAAATCAACAAGGTTACCTCGACAAAATCATATGGCAAACCACACAAAGCAAGAGACCATTGACCTCTAAAGTCTTTGTATTATCAAAAGGTGTAATGAAATTACAATATAGTATGCCAAAGCTCTCAAGCTTCCAACCTCTATAAATTAGAGTAAATGACAACAATTTATAGAAAAAAGAGAGACCCAAGAGGCCCAACAAACTCCTCTTATTAGGCTGAGCGTATCCCTTCTTTTTGGCTGAGATAATAACTCCTCCTAATTTGCTGCAAATCAGCCCCTAAAATTTGGTTGAATATGGCTGTCATAAGCAGCCCCAAATTTTCTGTCATATCAGTGATAATTCAGCCCCTCTTTTTAGCTATTAATGGCTCTCAAAAAGTGGAATTTGGTCCCCTTTTTTAGCTGTTGAAAAGGGCAATTCGCCCCCCTATGTGGCAGCCAATATTTTTCCAAGTTCATGGTTCCATTCAGCATTCCAAATCAGCTCCTTAACTCCACTTTTATGCCACATCACTTGAGTTGATTCTTTGACTTGGAATTATGACTTTAATAAATTCCCCACATATTAATTCTTGCAATTTTTCTTGACTTTTCATTCACACTTTGAAAAAATCGGTTTTCATGGGGAATCAATTATTTTTATACCCCCAAAGTGGGTACTAGGAGAATGTTGGCATTGTGAGCATGAACTTTGAGTTCTTATATGCCACCAACATTTTCAAAGGCCACTTATTTACAATAATACATAGAAATTAATTAAAAATCTCGTTTTGCGGGAATTTTTAATTTTTAAAAAAATCCTAGAAAGACTTATTCAAATTCGGTAAAACTCTATATATGACCTATCATGGTAATATACATTGTCCCTAGACATTAGAACACACCCAAGGTCTAGTTATTAAGCTGCGCTCTAGATTTGGAGGTATATTGGGTGAAAAAACTTGACTAGTTATTTATCGCTAAAGAGCGAAAATAATTAGTCCAGTGAAAAAACACCTTAGAGTGGACTCGCTTACTAACCAGGTACCAAAATGGCCTAAGTCTATTACATAAGTTCATCATGCTAGTGTTCATTTATACAATTCCCTCGCAGGGGTACAAAATTTGAAAGAAGAAAGTAAAGAGAGATGAGAGAGAAAAAGAAGCACAGATTCCCTGTTGGAATTTTGAACATTTGAAAATTTGTCAAGTGCCTCGTCCATTGAGCAATAGGGTCTTCATTCCCTGCCATGTGCATATGAGCAGGTAATAGGCTTGACCCACTTGGGGAGTTCAAGCCCTTCTATTTGGGGCACTTTTCAGAGTTGTGAGATGGACTCCTATGATGAGCACTCTTTCAAGTTGAGAGATGAACTCATTGTTTAACCTCCTTGCACATTACAACACTAGATGCATGTGCTCAAGATCCCCCTGCGCCAGTTTCAAGTGGGTTCACAACTTCACACAAACTCCAAATAGTGGTTGAGCACCACATTTCACGAGAGGCTTGGATTTGCCAACTTTTTCATATGCAAATACCAAGATGGAGGAGTACTTTATCTATGGCACCCCATCTACTATATTGAGGTACAAGGATGGTTGTATTTATCTTTAGGGAGTATTAATAATCTCTCCACATTTTTTGGCATTTGAATTAGTAGTGCTTAGTCATGTTTAAGAGGGAGACAATATTGTTTCTATCCTCCATTCTTAAGCCACCCGCTCGGTTGGACACTACTTGGATGATCACATCCTTTTTCACAGTGCAATAGTGAACATGGGCACTAATGCTCTTGTAGGTAGCAACATCATTTTAGAAGGATCTAGGTTGGAGATCTTGGGGGGCCTCTTGGCCTACTAGCACAACTCCTTCAGAGCTACATATTTAGATCTCAGGATAGGGGTCATTCTTTTAACAAACACCCCTTCACTTCTAGACAACAATGATATCTTCCTCCTTCGACAAAGAAATATATAGCATACCAACTCTTGTGGATATATTTCTATCAAGAGTTTCTTCTCTTCGGCCTCAAATGCTAGGAAAGTTTCAAATAGAGCAGGATCTCCTCTTCTTCAGATGGTATATCAAGGGGATATCATCCTTATTACCTCCTTTTAGGCATTCTCTTTTCAGGAGTCTCTTTTTTTCTTTATTTTTTAACCCTTGGTGATTTTGGGATATATGCATCTCTTCTAGCAACATTTCTTTCCTTCCTAGTCTAGAGAGTGTACATCTTTGATTAAATCCATATTTGGTTTTATAGGGGTGGTCCTTATGCTCCATTGTACTTAGCAGTGCCATTGACCTATTTGTGGTAATTTGTTGGACATTAATAGAATTATCGTATCTTTTGTTTTATCTTCTTCTTCACAATACCTACCTAGGCACCATCCCTAGAACTATGTCTTCTCCTCTTTGATGACTCTCCCGATAAGTTGCTCTTGTCGGAATTATCTTTATAGAGATTGTCTTCTCACAACCTTCCCAATAGTCCTACCTAGTAATCACTGACTAGAACTATGTCATGCTCTCCCTTTTTGCTTGCACACAGGCTACTTCTCATTACAAGCTATAGGCTAATCTTCTTTTATTCTTTCAGACAATTCTATCCAATAATATAATTGGAACTATCTTATTTAGTTTTTTCATCTATCTCCTATATGTCATCACCTTCCTCTCCTCATGCCACCTTTCCTTCATTGAGAGCTACAAGGTGGTGTTCACCAACAATAAATTGTGATTTCATACTCTCCACTTTTTGCCTATGTGCATGCTTCTTCTCATAACAAGTTATATACATGTCTTATTTTATTCTTTTAGACACTTGTATGCAATAACACAACTAAAACTATCTTCTTTAGTTTTGTCGCCTCTCTCCTCTAGGTTGGCTCCTTCCTCTTCGTTATCTTCTCTTTGCTATGAGCTATCAGGTCATTTTCTCTTCCTCTTCTTCTTCTTCAATGTTTTACATCTCTTATCCTCTCTATGATATAGGTTATGTTAAGAAGGGATTTTTCTCTTCTTCTTGCCTCCCTTTTTAGGGATTCTTTAGATTCTTTGAGCTACCTAACCAACTGTTTTAATAGGTCATTGCAAAACTTCCATTCCAAAACCACCATGCAACATCCTCGTAGATAGCTTCTAACCACCACCTCCTACCCCTTATGGTATTCTCTTGATGTGAATTCCTTGTGTACCTTGTCATGTGTTGCCTTGATCTGAGTATGAATGTTAGTTTTGTTGTGCTAATTTCATCTTCAGATTTAAAATTTATTTGTTGATCTTATGTTTGATGTACATAGGTTTCCTTGTTTCTTATGTGTGTCAAACAGGTAAATTAACTGAGTTTTATGAGTGAATTCAAGAGCATAAAGTATGAAAATCAAATGCTGAACAACGACAAAAAAATACACAGCAAATCATCACAATTGATCCATCAACACAGAGTTTTGATGAAGGAGTTCACCCCTCCTGGGCTACATCTCCTTGGTCCAGCTTCCATGGCTTGGGCTTCTTTATTAGCTCAAAAGTGCAAAAAATTGTTGTTTACATTCACCTACAGCTCCTGAAACCTATCTCAATGGCTTCAGAATATCCAAAACATTCATAAATGACTATTCATTCTCTCAATTTGGTCTTCAACCGATCTAGGCATGGCCTTCCCTCTTGGTGGCCCTGGGCTTCCTTTTTCTTCAAAGTGACAAAAACACCTTTAGAATTGCTCCTATGCCTCTGGAACCTATACCAATGGATTCAGAGCATGCCAATCTGCTAGGAATGACTCTTCCTGAGCCAAAATTGGTCGAAAATTGCTCAAGATATGGCTCATTTAATTCTCATAGGAAATCTCCTCCAAATCTGGAGAAGACTCCAGATAAGTCCGCCAAAGTTGGAAGTCCCGCCGAATTTGGAGGCACCCCTAAAACTCCGCCAAGTTAAACCAAAGTTAATTAGTTGTAATCCAGATTAATTAGGATAAGCGCAGATTAATGGTGAACTAAGTGCATTTATACAAATCGTGTTTTAGCATTTGTCTTAGTGCATAAACGCGGGTTTAGGGGTAATTAACCCCGGATTAACACATTAATCCGCGCCCAAACAATACTCTGTGCTGTTGGTCATGTGGTTTGGTTGTATGGGGAGGGGGCTGGTCCCCTCCAAACTCACGCCATGGAATTTGGTTAACATTAAATATAAGTCGAACTCCATTCATTGTAAGGACTATTGGAGTGGCTCGGTGGTAAGATTTTTGGTTGGCGCTGGGGTGGTCGTAGGTTCGACCCCGAACCCCGCACATATATTTTGTTCGAAATAATGCCAACTCCATAGTTAAAGAACTTTGGTTATATAGTAATTCGACCCGAATATATATATGCCACCAAATATAGTATGCTCGGTCCATAGTATATGGAATAATTCAGACTTTGGAAAATAAATGTAATGCGCTCCACCTATAAAATTTGACCATAGCATAAATATGAAATTCGACCATTGAACCTTGGATAGGGTGCACCAGAGGGGACATGTGGCAGCCCCTGGCTGCACCGCGTGTCAGCCTCTGGTTGGGTTTTCCATCCACCATATATATAAAAAAAAATTGATTCAACCGTAGGAGCAAAACTTAAAAAAAAAATTCACTTTCAAACCAAACTGGCGAATCCTGTTGTGACACTTGTCATAGTGTCATTGGGAAAAAACTGAGGAATATCCCCTGTATGCTGACTGGGCTCCCATGTCATCAACTTCTCATTGTTCTGCATTTTTTTTAGCTGTTTAGGAAAACGAACAACAGGCTCTATCTCCTTCATCCAGACTTTGTTTGTGACGAAACGAATTGCGCCAGATTCCTAGCAACGAGCTCTTCGTTTTCATTCAGTTTCCAATCAATTTTGAGTACTTTCATTTTTGAGCTTTTACACTGAGCACCTGATCATTCCTCCCCACTAGAAGCCTTTTGGACCCCAAAAGTTCTTTGATTACTGATCATGTGGATGAGGGTACTGTTCCCTCACCCTTCTAGTCTCTAACCACTGAAATTTTCCCATTTTCATCAAATGGAGCCTTTCACAAAAACTTAACTTTTTCCTTGACTCTTGCAACCTTCTCTTGCTGTCATTGACATCGTCATGCTGCAATTCCCATGAATTTGCTGAGCAGCAAGCTGTTCTTGCAGAAACCATCTTGTTCCTTGTAGAAATTTCTGAATCTTAATTCTTATGCAGAAATTATTTATGTTAATCCGCTTAAGCTTCTCCTACTTATACAAGTTATCAACTGAATAAATTAAAGTTAACATCAAAGAAAAACACATAACAGATCTCTACCAATTCAGATCTAGAATAAGCACATGCACACATAGACAAAGTGATACAATTATTTTTGGACAAACTGTCCCCGAAAAAACCCAATGTGGGAAAACCGGTCTCTGGCTACTGGAGGGCTCTATTATTAAGAATATTTCTGAATACACAATTCTGGGTTCCAGATACGGAAAACCCTACCGAGAAAACTCTAGATCTACAGCTCCTGGTTGATCTAAGACCAAAAATATTGACTGATGCACACCCTCAAACGGGATTTACAGAACTCAGCCAGATCTAGGACTAGAAACCCCAGTGCTGCCCCTGAAAGACATTGCTGCTACTGCTGCCATCTGTTGTTGCTGCTGTTGTCGTCTGCTACTGCTGTCTTTCTCTGCGTTGTCCTTGCTGATCTCTTCTCAGCTTCATGTGTATTCTAGACCTCGGGATCATATCATCCCCTTGGTCTAAATTCCCCTCTCTGCAACTGAAACACTTCTGAGAATTCTTAGCAACCCCACCCTAGAATCTCAGCTTAACTTCAGTGCTTTGTCTCTGTGTATCTTACAAATGACCCCAAGCCTTTCCTTTATACTTTTCTCATTGACAAATCAACGAACAAGATTAAATCTTTAATCAATGGCTAAGATTAAAAGAAAGCTTGATCCGTGTAACTTAAGACAATTTCATCACATGATTAATTAAATTCACTTTAATTATTTTATTTTCCTAAGTTTTAACTTAGGAAATACATTAAAATAATTAATTAATTTAATATCTCCTAAACCAGATGAAATTTCCCAAATCCATTTCTGGGTCTTGTAGATCAGGTGAACTCTAGTCCTTCCTCAAAATTTAGGACCTAGAGCACAACTGATGCTACCCCAAATACACAAAATATCAGCATTCCTACCTTGGTCACTTATCAAAGGAAACTTAAAAAATGTCTCACCTTGCACACTGTCACCATGGCGATTCTTATTTGATCTTGGTTTTTACTTGCGTTGACTCTTAATCAAGTATCTTCGCCATTTCCATGTATCTTTTGGAAACCAAAAACAAGCATTTGTGGAACCCATGTCTTCTTTGTCAAACTGTTTTGTCGCTTTCTCTTTGACCTTTACACTCCCTTGCACTGGCATCTTGTTTCCAACACTGCTCAACATTGATGTTGACTGTTGCAATTCTGTCACATCTTGTTCATCTCCTTTCAAAGGCAACCTGTTAGGTTACTGAAACAGCTCATTACAAGCATAAGCATCTTTTTGAAAGGTTTGATTCAAAACATCTCTTTGTTTGATCATCAACAATGTCAAATTCTGACTTGCATTCACTATCCTCTTCATTTCTTCTACATGTATAAGAGACAAACTTGTCTTCTTCTTATGCGCTCTAGCTATGTACTCAATACCATCTTTAAACAATTGATACTTATTCTCATGGCGATGAAACATTGTTTTCCTATCATACAAATAAGGACTTCCCAATACAATACCTGATATCTCAAGCGACACCACATCAAGTTCAACTTCATCAAGAAAGTTTGAATTGATGGCGAACCTTAGTATGCACTTCCTTGTAATTGCGTCGGATTCCTGTCGATGAGCTCTTCGTTGTCATTCAGTTTCCAATCAATTCGGAGCACTTTCATTTTTGAGCTTTTACACTGAGCACCTAATCATGCCTTCCCATTGAGTAGTAGGATTTTTTATCACCCTCCCTTCATCTTTTGCTCATTATCTAATGGGGCTCTCACCTTTGTTGATCTACCTTCTCATCATTTTCTGTGTCTTCTTGTCTTCAATAATTTTCTTAGGAACTTCCTCTTGTTGGAGTTATCTTCCTTAACGATATTATTCTCTCACATCCTTCCCAATAGTTGTACCTAGTATCACCAATTGGAACTCTCTTCCTAAACAATTCTCCCCAGTAGTATTCTCTTGTTGGAATTATCTTTTTTCCTTATCACGAGGATTCAAGCCTTCTTTTCTTCACTGTGAACTATAGGATTGCTTTCTCCAATAGTGAATTGCAAGTTCCTTATCTTTGCTTCTCACTACATCCTATGGGCTCACCTTGTTTTCTTCTCTAAGAGAGTTCTATTGAACAACACAACTAGAACTATATTCTTTAGTTTTGTTTCCTCTCTCTTGTAGGTCAGCTTTGTCATCACACCTTCTCTTCTTTCTCCACCATGAACTATGGGGTCATGTTCTCTTCCTCTACCCATTTTTCAACTTATTCTCCTCTCTTCTCCTTTTTGTGATTTAGGTTATGTTTTGAATTCCTTCTTCTCTCTCGTTTCCCTCCTTTTTTCAAGCTTCTTTAACTTCTTCAATTTATTTGACAAATTGCCTTGATAGCCCATGGTAAAGATTCCAAAACTTGCCTAGGACCCTTCGCATAACTTCCTTCCAATGAAAATATACTTACCACCAATAATGTCTTCCCGTCATGTGAATTCATCATGGATCCTATCATTTATTTCCTTTGTATTGGGTGATGATATTTTTTAGTAGTTTTCTTCCATCCTTCACTCAGAATATGGGCCTCTCACTGCTCTTGATCTCCCTTGGTGATCGAATAATGCGCAAGCCATTGTAATGTTTTTTGGGCCTTTTTGTCCAAACCCTAAGTAGATTTCCAACGAAGGGCCATGGTAGCCTTGATCGAGTGACATTCTTCATGTCACAAATCATTCTCACGCTTCCATCATTGCTCAACCAATAGGGCTTTTCCATGTGTGGTGTTTCAATAATAGCCAAAATGATCTGTTAGTAACCTCCTTCCAAACTCTGAATTTTCCCAAAAGTCCTACTTTCTCCTCTTTCTTCTTCCATCTACCAACTATAATAATGGACCAAACTTCACACAATATGGTGCTATCACAATTCACTCTCCATGTGAAATACTCAACTTACATCATCTTCTTCTATTGGATGAGTCATATGACATCCTTCCTTCTCATTTGTTGTTTTCAGTGTGGTTAGGGATGCTCATTCATGGGATAGGTGTAAGGACTTGTAAAATGGCCCTTGCCTCAACCAACCTCTGTTGCACTCTTGGCTCTACCTTTGATGCTTATGCCACTGCCACTCTTCCCCTTCCTTTCTCTTTTCCTTCAACTCCAAACCTTGAACCATTCTTGGTTCTTCACTTCACAATGAGAAGTATTTTGCTTTCTCAACGAGCCCTTCTTTGCTGCAATAGGTGGTTTCAGGCCTCTTCTTTTCCTTCACTACAGGCTATAATATCATCTTCTCTAGCAGTGAATTGCAAGTTCATGCCCTCCACTTCTACCCTACTTGTGCTTGTTCTCACAATGAGTTATTTTATTTTCGTTGTTTATATGGCGCTACCCAACAACATGTGAAAGTTTCAAAACAAAAACCCTACTTCAGTGTCTTGATCTACTTCACCTACTTGTTTGAATAATTAACAAGTTATTAATCTGAATATTCAAAAAAAACACTAAAGCAAATACAAACTGCAGTCTACACATCTACAGATCATTCACTAAACAACACGCACATGTAACAAGATTACACACAGATTTTTCAGACAAATGTCCTCGAAAAAACCCAATGCGGGAAAATCGGTGCAGCAGCTCTAGAGGGTTTTATTATTATGCAAAATCTGAATACAACATTTTGGGCACCATAAATGGTTAGCCCTGCAGAGAAATTACACAGCAGTTTGTACCTTTCACTCAGAGACAAAAAATATGGCTGAATCACACTCTCAATCAGGATTTATAGATAATGAGCCCTTTCTGGCCCACTGAAACCCTCAGAGTTTCCTTTGCAGCCTCTGCGTCAGCCCTCACTGGCAAGCATCCCCACTGCATCACCCTTGATGGTGTTGCGTTGCCTCTATGTTGCCCTGGTTTGGCCTGCGTCACCCTAGCTGGTGTTGTGCTAGCTGGTTCTACGTCACCCTGCTTGGGCTTACGCAACCTCTGCGTAGTCCTCTGCGTGGTGCTGATTGAACTGCGTCCTCCTGGCTGGCTCTGCGCTGTCTGGTACTCACTGCCTCTTTGCTGCTGTATTCTCAACCTTGGATCAGATCATCCCTTGCCAATCTCTTCCCCTCACTGCACTGCAAACTCATTTCGAATTCCTCAGCAGACCTCGCCCTAGAAATTCGACTTAGCTTCAATGCTTTGCCTGTGTACTTACTCTCCAACTGACCCCAAGCCTTTCTCTTATACTTTTCTCGTTGAAAACCAACGACTGTGATCTAATCTCTAATCGACGGCTCGGATTAAAAGACTGTTTGATTCACGTCACTTACAACATTTCATCACATGTGTTTATTAATTCACTTTAATTTTTCTAATTCCCTAAGTTAGAGTTAGGGTCCTCATTAAAAAATTAATTATTTGAATAACTTCAACACCGGATGAAATTTATCCAAACGCTTTCTGGGTTTTGGAGTTCTTGTGTGTCTTAGTCCCTCCACTAAATTTTGGAGCTAGAGCACACCCAATGCTACCCAAAATCTCAACAGTCCCTCTTAGCGAGGAGTGTGCTCTAGCAATGCTTCCGCACTGAATACAGTGATGTGTGGTTTGATGGAAAGTTTCTTTGGGTGAAACCCAAGAGACCGCAGTTCAAATCTCATTGAGTATGTGGCTTGCTATGATCTTGGCTCAAGGAGTAGGCTCCCCCTTTCCCGAGGGGTCTCAGCTCTTGCTGAATCATAAGATCTGGTATATCTGAATTGTAGGCTGTTGGATATATCCTGGTGTTACATTGGCGACCATGAGGATTGATCCTGGGTCTTCCCTAGATTACTCTAAAGGATTACCGATTCACCATGTGTAAAAAAAAAAAATGCTTCCACACTGAAGTATTGCCCGATCTTGGCATTGGTCTCTGCACTGTTGATGCTTGGCCTGTTGCCCTCCATCCACTGCGCTGCTGGTCTCTGTACTGCTGGCCACGTCACTGGTACACTGCTACATCTGTACTGCAGCTCCCTCTTAATTTGCAGCATCATGTTGCCCATAGCACTGCCACTGCTAACTGCAACTCAAATGCTGGGAAGTAAGCAACTGAAGGACCATCACCCATTGACTAATAGACAAGTCAGTTGGGCTGCATCTCAGCACTGAAGCCTCCTTTGTTGCTGCACTGCGTTGTCTCTTTGAGGCTCTACACTGCACTGCGTAAGTACTGCCACTGTGCTGCTGAAATCCCATTAGCCTCTGCATTGTTGCTTCCACGCTGCTGCTGCCTCTCCTCTGCGTTGTCCCAGCTCTGCGTTTGCTCCACTATGATCTTCTGCACCCACTGCTCCAGTCATCATGCTCTGTCTTAAGGCTCCCATAGCTCGTATGTGATCCAAGAGTTTGGGCACCTCAAGGATCTTGCCTCCCATCAGATCAATATCGCCCCACTTCCTTGGTTCATGAGCAATCATGGCTACGTCATCGTCACTACCATCATCCCCTTTTGCTATTGTTGCCTTGGAATCAAAATATTCCTTGTCCTTCCTCTTCAGACAAGTGCCGGTGAAGTGTCCAAGTTCGCCACATCTAAAGCACCAGACCTTGGATAGGTCTGTCTTCTTCTCCCCTTGCTGCCTTTGTCCCTTAGATGCAAGGGTTGCATCCTGCTCCTCCTCTTTCTTTACTTTGACCCTACCATCGCTGCTTTGCTTCTTGGTTATCCTCTTGATTTCCTCCTATCGGAGGATTGCCCACGTGTCCGCCCAGGATGGTAACGCTGCCCTGCCCAAGATGCTTTGGACAAACGTTTCCCATTCATCGATGACTGCATTCAAAGCAATCCTCACCAAGAGCTCTTCATTCGGATTTGTTCCCATGGAAATCAGTTGATCCCGGATGGTCTGAAGTCTAAAGAGAAAGGGATCGATTTCCTCACCCTTCTACCTCTGGAAAAACCGTATCTAATTCTCCAAAAGCATCTTCCTCTAGACGGAGCTTCCCTGATACATCGTGTTCAAAGTTGTCCACATTTCATTCGTCTTGTTATTCCCGGAAATATTTGGAACCACATGATCCTTGACTCCATCCATGATCAAGTGCTTAGCCCGCGCCTGATTCTCGTTGAATTTCTTCAGGGGATCTGCATTAGTGGGCCCAGTTAAGACATCAGCATGGTCCTTAATGTCATACTCATCCAGGACTGTCAAGATCCCGGCCCTCAAGATAACAAAGTTGGACACACCGTCCAACCTATCCTGATCTCTTAGTCCATGAGAAACCATCTCTTCTCAATCTGTCGAATCATAGACTCTTCTCCCTCCTACTGCTGCTACACTTAGCAATGAGCTGGATCTGAGCTTCTTGGCGAAAGAACCCTCTAGAGAATGTGCTCCCTCTGACAACTGATTTCCCTCCTGGAAATCCTTCGCCCTCTCAATGCTTGTGTACAATTCTTTGGAAATTGGTTTCAAAGGTTATGCTTTGATACAATGTTAAATTTCCTTGAACCCAACAACCTGGCAATTTACTACTTAGCAGATTATTATAGATCTACTACATAAAAAGCACAACTGTATTTTATCAAAACTTAAACAACAGAAGAAAAATAAACAAAGAATCTCAATCACTTAAATGCACACAAGTTTCTTCCCAATCATACAGTTCTTAAGTCAAATAACTTCACAAACTACTCGACCTCCCCTACTAGGAAAATGACCCTTTGAGGAAATTACATATACAACAATGACTTGGGTCAAATCCACTTGATCAATTCCTAGATTTGTCCTTCGATCTGTTTTAGTTGATGTGCATCTCCCTTGCTCCTCCTTGCACTTTCCTTGGACCTAGCACACTTGAATGGAAATCCTTCTCCAAATCATTCAGATCGTCTCTCAATGTCGTGCGCTCACTCAATGTAATGTGTCTTCTCCCTTAGTCTAGCCTTTCTTTATGTTATGTCCGAATCCACAACCCTAACATCTGAAGTGATTGACAATTGAGATTAGATCTTAACATCACTTGAGATCAATGATTGAGATTGATCTAACTCACTAACACAATTTTTTTTGCATTTCATTAGATTAACTCTCTTTTGTCTTATAAAATAATTTCCTTAATCGTTAAATTTTAAAGTAATTGCTAAGGTTAGGGATGTATTAGTTGACTTCCACATGTGTAGACACATAGGCCTATGCAGAAGTACCTACCCGAGCTACAAACATCAATATTGTTATCTCAAAACTCTTTTCCCTTGGACTAGCTAGAAAGAGTTAATCACTTTTTATGTATACAAGAAGCTACCCTAAGGCATCTAACGGGATAGATGGTAGTACAAAGGAGCTCAATTCTTCCATGTCTGTGGTGTCTTTTGTTTGCTACTTGACTCGAGTTGCATCCTTACTCCTTGGGGAGGATTCTTTCTACAAAGTTTCTTGGGAGGTGAATGGGTTGTGCCTTATTTTTCTTTCAGGGCTAGGCCTTTTGGTATCGCTTCTATGAAGTCCACTTTCACAGAGATTTTGGCCATTGTCATTCAATCCATAGTTGATGTTTGATCATCAATTTTGAAGTATCAGTCCAACTCATCTTTTATTCTTCACAACAATTTCAAGCTCTAGAACTTTAACAATAAGTGAGATAAATTAATCTTTACAGGGAGCTGAGCTATTTCTTTTTTTTTAATAGGAGTGAAGTCGTATTCTTAGTTCCTGACGGGCAGCTTTGTAGCATGGTTGAAGTATGGCTCACCTCCTTTGATTTTGTCCACGTTTCCCTTTGTTTTGAATAACAAGGTGATGAATACAATGGAGCCTATTTGTAACCTTGGAGAGTAGTAGCCCAAAACCTTTTCCTAGGTGGCTGAGATTGACCCTTTTACTGATTTCCCCACTAGGTCTTTGCCACTAAACTTTCCTATAACAGCCAACTCTGAGCATCTGATTACTATGTCCACCACTAGTGTCTCTTCTAGCTCGAGTTGTATCTCACCCTCCATTTTGCAGATGCATCTAACAACTTTTTGTCTTTGTGACCCATTTAATAGCTTTTTGTCTTGATTAGTATTATTTTTATAATTTTCGAGATGGGGACCCCTATGCTAGGGACCTCAACATCTCCACGTCCCTTCTAAATTTCCCTAATATTTGGGGGCGCTCCCTCATGTCCCTCTTGTGCGTCTCCCCTCTTCTGGACTACCCCACCTTGGAAACTTGGTGGAACATAGGGTCAATGTCAATTGTTTATTTTAAATTTTAATTTTTGAGCCTTGAATGTAGATACTGATGACCTCAAATCAAATCTTTACTGTTTTAGAGTTTAATTAATTTTCATTTATTATTTCAGACCATTACCTATTATTTTTCTTAGTAATTAAATTCTACAAGGATGAATGATGAGTGATGAATTTAAATCAATGTACCAGTATTTTACCATTTCTCTTTCATTCATGGTTTATCAATCAATGTAGTTTATTACTGAATCTGAATCTGAATTATCATTTACAAATTTGAATTTAGTACTATTTATTGTTTACCGTTCCATATATACATTGCACAATGATGAATTTGCATCAGATGAAATATTATTGTTGGGAGTTGTTTATTATTATTATTATAGACAGGGACCCTGACATCCCTGTCCTGAATATCCCCAAAATTCACATCTCCCCTCTCCTCTTGTCCGGGAATCTTGGTGGAATATAGAAGATAACAGATTTCTAACACCTCCTTCAGAAAAAGCTAAGTGATGGAGAACTCCTCAAATTATGCCCCTTTGACTATAGTAAGTAATTTTAGGTATAAACTGCACAGGGATAGTTGCAGCAATCCCTAAACTGAGGGCACCCTCAAAATATGTGCAATATAGAGCACTTTAGATGAATGCTTGCAATTATTCATTGACTTAGATGAAGGGTGTATGCAAAAGATGAATCATGTTATCGTATTACATATGACAAGAGTGCCAAACTACTTCTGATGTTTAGTAATGAACACGGACCATTTCCTGCCATAACTGTGCTCAACTTATGGCTGATCAATCTTGTTGAAACAGCCCCACTGATCCTTCAAAATGTGTATTCAAAGTTCTGGTTTATACAGCTGGCTTTGACGTTGCCACATGAGACCTCAAACCACCTCCTAGTATAATTTATTATAACAATCCCTTTGATGCGCCGGTAGAGTAAGGGATAGTTCCGATGCTATTAGTCTTCTTTGTTATGCTCTAGGTCTGAATTCTCCCTAGAATTTCCCCCAGAATAGTGTGAAATCAACATACGACTCCATGATAATTACAGCCTCACTCCCACAACAATGAATATGACGACAGGTAGCTCACTTCTCAAACTATGTTTATTCATTGTTAGTACACAGTCTTATATTCATTCAAATCCATCAAAATCGGCTCTGTTTTAAGTTCCTCTATCAGCTGGACCGTAGACAATGTTTAAAGAAAACTGAAAGGTAAAGACTCTACATTTCAACCAGGACTTATACAGTATGTCCAAAACTGTTTTCATAAACAAGTTGAAAGTCATTTTCATGCATACAAAACAGCTGGCTCTAAGTACAAGGCATGGATTTTGATTAAGACTTTAATACCCCATGATAAAATGTCTTTAGACCGATTATGCCCCTTACTCATTGAAAGTCATTGATTTCTTTACCTCCAATATTGAAACATGCTGCTGATGTGAAGTGGCTTCCTTTATTGGGCAATCAGATTTTAGGCCTGATCAAGTAGTAGAAGATGAACCTCAAATCATGCTAGAAAAGATCCAGATGCTCTTTCTTTACAAGTCTCTCCTTGGTATTTTCTTGCAATAAGGGGCTGAAACTCATATCCATTAACCTGTCTAACCAATCAGATAGCTACAGGCCTGTATCTTCACTATTACCTTCATGCACTGCCTGATTCGTTGCTAGTGAATTCAAGGTTACACTTCATTGAATGGATAAGACATCAACCAGCATTCTGTTATAAAGGCCAGCACCTGTATAACCTTCTATGCCTTTGCCTATTGAACCAGATCAGAGGGCAATAGATTAATTTGTGCCTAACCAAGGAACAACGCTTATATCTGTACAAAATCACCGTCCATATAAGAAGGAATCTACTGTTTGAAGGATGGAGATCAAGTCAAGGGATGATTTAGGTATGGAAACTGGCCTAAAATAGTATTGACTGCTGTTGTGAATCACGTGATGAAAATCACAAGTTTCCCTCTCATGCAATATGAGGGCTAACACAGTGCATCTTTCAAAAGATGAAGCACCTATCACATTGTACACCACATTATACACGGCATGATTATACTGGTGTTGTGCATATTGGATGTTGTCATCCCATGTATTTGGTTGTTTGTAATACAATGATTTGAGTTACTATATCACCACATAATGGGCCTTATCACCACTAAAAAAAGGAAGTGGAGTTGCCACTTGGATGATGATGGTGGCAGGGTCATATATGAGTAGCTTAATCTTTTTTTGTGCTTAAAGCACCTTTTCTATAGATACACTTGGACAGGGACTCTGTCTCCTACATAAAATTTTTGATCTAGGCAGTGTTGTTGATCCATGCATGGCCTTGTGCTTCTGTTGCTTTTTATGGAAAGATATTTGAACTTGATCATGAATCTTCTTGATGCAATCAGTAAATCTAAATAGCTTGCCTGTATGCAATGACCTCCTTTCTCATCATCACCTCAGAAATGGGTCCCAGAATGGGCAATGGATCATTCAACAAAAATCCAAAGTGTGCTTCAAAAGTTGTAGTGCCTATCACATTGTGCTCTGTGATGATAACTATGTTGCACATATCGGATGTTGTGATCCAATATCTTTGGTTTTTTGTGACCTAAACTGCAATACAAAGGTTTTAGTTACTGCACCAACCCGTAATGAGCCTTACCACCATTGAGAGAAAAGAAGGGAGTGGAGTTGCCACTCCGTCGTTGAGAGCTTAGGAAATGGTTAAAGGAAAAAGGTAAGAGCCACTAGCTTATAATATTTGATTTAAGTGTTTCAGCTAGGACACTTTTGAGCAGCTTAATTTTTTTTCTGTTCTTAATGCACTCTTTCTAAAGATATTCTTAATTTCTCCTACACAAAATGTGTGCTCTAGGCAGTGTTGATCCATGCACGGCCTTCTGCTTTTGTTGACTTTTATGGAAATATTTTGAACTTGGTCATGAATCTTTTTGATGCAGTCAATAAATCTAATAGCTTGCCCATATGCAATGACCTCCTTTGTCATTGTCACCTTGGAAATGGGTCCAGGAATAGGCAATGGATCCTTCAACAAAAATCCAAAGTGTGCTTCAAAAGTTGTAGTGCCTATCACATTGTGCTCTATGTGATGATAACTACCTTGTGTATATCAGATGTTGTCATCCAATGCCTTTGGTTGTTTGTGACCTAAAATGCAAGACAAAGGTTTTAGTTACTGCACCAAAACATAATGAGCCTTACCACCATCAAGGGAAAATAAGGGGGTGGAGTTGCCACTTAGTTCTTGAGAACCACTGAGAGCTTAGGCAATGGTGAAAGGAATAAGGCAAGAACCACTAGCTTATAATATTTGATTTAAGTGTTTCAGCTAGGACTCTTTTGCGAGGCCATCTACAAGTTATTCATTATAGAAGTAGTCTTTAGTTCACAGGTTTACAAGTGATAGTGGTAGATATTCTTAAAAACCTTGTGGATTGGATGCTTTTAACAAAGGAAAAATGAGGAAAATATTTTTTTACCTTGTCAACCCTTATGTGCATCTGTAATGAGTTAAAGAACATTGGAAACCTCAAAATGACATCTCTAGCTAACCGAGTGATCAATTTAAGAATGCATGTGAAAGTTGATCCAAGGAGCAAGAGTATGTCTGATGGAGGAACCCAACGATGTTAGACAAGATCAAATTCTGACAACAAGAAGCCTTTACTAGGCACTTCACATCCAAGTGGGATAACCACGTTCATACACCACCAATACATGGAAATCTATCTAGTAAAAATGGTAGGCCTCATTCATTCATGGGCAATGAGAGTATGGATACACTAAGTGCAAAAACACAAGCCTTGTTATCCATAACGGTATATTAGTGTGTTAGGTAACCGAATCACAAAATAGAAGAAGAAATACATCAACGACTTCAAAATAAGCCTATTCGAGGGGGGAACCTCTTTTTGCATCACATAAATGAACAATTCTTGGATGATACAAATGACAAGACCTCCTTGGTATATATAGGAGTCTAAGGGGTCACAATATAATTAGAGTCTACATAACAATAATTATGTAAGGACACAACAATAACAATAGTGGACTTCTATGGGGCACACCAATAACAATATGGGGGCTACATGGGGTAAACAATAACAATAGGGGGCTATGTGAAAACTTTTGAATCCTTATTATAGAAACCCTACTGTAGTATTCTGATTTACTTCTCCTACTTGTTTGATTTAATTAACAAGTTATTTTTTAAATTATTGTTAAATTTAGATAACCATGGAGTGTTCTATGCTTAATGCAAATAGAACACAATTCAATCTATGGTTATGCTTAAATTTAGATAACCATGGAGTGTTCTTATTATCAATCTTTCTTAGGCCTAATTCAATTTAGCAATCACATAAACATGAAAGTAAAATGCTGATAGAACACAATAATAGATCAACAGAAGACAAGCCAATAATATAGATCAAATTTTACAATTCTTCTTGTCCAGCGAAGATATAGGATAGTGTGCGTTACGACAGTCAACAGGATGCATCAACCAACAAAGTCTTTCTTAGATCAGCCAACCCTCCAAGTGCCACACACATAGCCCTCAAAGACAGCTCATCAAAAGTCAACGTTGGTCAATCAAAGTCAATGCAAAAAAGTCATGGAAAGTCAACGCTGCAGATTTCAGGGCTTCGGTCAAACTGCTTATTTTTCCTCGATTTTTGTGCCCAACTGTACAGCCTACAAAAATTGGATTTCCAACAAAGGTTGGAGGTCAAACGGTCAAGGGTTGACCACAGTCAACGCTGGTCAATGCACAACAAAACAACCCTAAATAGATCCACATATTTTCCCCAACTTCAGCTTTGCACCTATGAAGGAAAGAGGCCTCCAAAGGCTATCGAACCAATCAGATCACAATGATAGAATGTGTGATGAGTTGATGAGCAAATGACCTCCATGTCTCTCCAATATATATCCATCAGTGAGGGTGTGTGAAACATCTATTAGGCTTGTGAGCTTACATTACAAATCTGGCCGACCTTGCACATGTGTGGAAAATAAAATCAAAGTATATGTTCTGCTCATCCAAACAAGATGATCTTTCGATCAATCTTGCACCTCTCCAAAAGAGGAATCCAACAAAAATATGATCATCATCATATGAGCAGTGTAACATGGAGTTTGGACCTAGTTGCCTAAAATTAACACTCCCTCTCAACTAGGGAGAACTCCATCTGTCCACCTGTGCCATCCAAAGATCAGTACCATCGTGTACCATCATATAGCATCGTGCGTCGTCTTGCCGTAATTTTCTTTGTTGGCTCTTCTTCTCAAATAGAAAAAAAAGGTGAGTCACAAAGACATGATGCTCAACAAACCCGAAGTCAGCTTAGAGGTTAAAATGCTCAGCTGACCCGAAGTTAGTTTACTAACCCGAAGTCAGTTTAGAGGTAAAAACCTCATCAGACTTGATCCCAGATAAGGGCATTGGACACGTGCCATCCTAGACATAGGGAGTACGACAACCTCCGATGCGTCCATCGATCCAGCTATTGGTCTCTATCCACATTTCCCACCTCATTGGCCAAATGAGAGGTACTTCCCATGAGTCCGAAACTCCATGGGTAGTCTGCATGCGGGGCATAGATCAAAGAGAGGTGAACCAACTCAATATCATAACGGTGGGGTAGAAGCACAACAAGGTTTGGCAAGCCTAGCCCCGTGTGTGCTTATAGCTCCAAGAAGCTATCCCCAAGCCCCCTGCAACTACCAAAGCTCATAGTCCAACTCAATCAGGACCCTCAGAATAGGGTCTTTCCACGATTCCAAGCTTCTCACAGAAGGTTAGGAACTTGACCTTCCTAGGGGCTTTGTGAGAATATACGCGACCTGCTCATCAGTTCCTATATGATCGAGCCTTACAGCGCCTCGCTGTACCATATCCTGGATAAAGTGGTAACTGATATCAATATGCTTGGATCGATCGTGGAACACGGGATTCTCAGAAAGACGAATCCCAATCTGGTTATCATAAAGGATAATGGTGGTATCTAGCACATGCCCAAACAACTCACTGAAGAGCTTTCGCAACCAAACAACTTCACAACAGGCCATACTCGCTGCAATGTATTCAGCCTCAGTGGTGCTCAAAGCCACCGACTTCTGCTTCCTGCTCATCCGAGATATCGAAGCAGAGCCCAAGGTGAAGCAACATCCAGATGTGCTCTTGCGATCCACCACACTGCCAACCCAATCGATATCAGTATATCCATGGAGTCTCAAACTCCCGACAGTGTATCACAGCCCATGGTTGATTGTGCCCCAAAGATATCTGAATAGATTCTTGGCACCAATCCAGTGAATGTGATGAGGATCAACCATATGTTGACTCAAAGTGTTCATGGGAAAACATACGCCCGGACGGGAGTTCAATAGGAACATCAGGGCCCCCACGAGTTGTTGATACTCGGTGGGATTTCCCAGCACGGGCCCAGTAGCATTTCCACACAACTTCTTAAAGTTGAGTTCCATCGGTGTCGACATAGACTTACAATCCACCATACCAAATCTCTCCAGTAGCTTCACAACATATTTTCCTTGAGAAAGTAAAATCTTGCCTGGCCTCTGTCAGACCTCCAAAACCTAGTAAGTAATGCATCAGACCTAGGTCTTTCATCTCAAATTCAGAAGCTAGCTCCCTCTTACACTGATGAATGAGAGGGTCAGCACCTATCAAGAAGAGATCGTCCACATAGAGAACCAGAATGAGAGGCCTTTCTCTATCAACCTTAAAATAAAGGTTTGGATCAACATTACTTCGAGTGAAGCCCAACTTCATCAAGTAGCTATCCACCCTCTCATACCAAGCCCTGGGGACTTAATTCAACCCATAGAGGGATTTATTCAACTTGCATACATAGGTGTCTCTATCTCGGACTTCGAACCCCAGAGGTTGCTCCACATACACATCTTCCTTTATAGAACCATGCAGAAAAGCGGTCTTCACATCCATCTGATGGAGACTCCATCCTTGTGTTGCAGCAAGGGAAATGATAGATCAGATGGTGGTATAGCGAGCCACAGGTGCAAATATATCATTATAATCTATGCCTTCCTTTTGAGAGAAGCCTCGGGCAACAAATCTTGCCTTGTACTTTTCAGCACTACCATCAAATCCATGCCCGATCTTATAGAGCCATTTTGAGGTGACAACAGATTTGTCCTCTGGTCTCGGGACCACTTCCCAAACATCATTTTTCATAATGGACTCATATTCTTCGTGCATAGCATCCTTCCAAACTTGATGCTTTACGACTTCTTCAAATGATCCAGGCTCAGATTGTACAATTGTACTCGTGGCTGCTAGATACCCTTGGTATCTATTCGGCTTCTTGCTTTCGCGAAATGTCCGCCTTGGGGCAATATGACTCTCAACATCTGCGAGAGTATCCCTGAGCAGGAGGGTCTTCTCTTATTTGAAGGAGGTGGATCAATAGGATCCATAGGTCCTTCAACATCAGGCATCAGTTCATCCTTTGGCTCTTCCTACTTCCCTGCTTCTTCATCTTCTTTGTCTTCCTCAGAGCTAGGAATATTTCTCACTTTCTTGAGGGCAGCAATGAGCATCTTCATCGAAGGTGACATCGTGGCATATCTCCACTTCTCTTTGACCAACCACATATAGATTCTATATGCCTTCAAAGTTTGTAGCCCAGAAACATTCCCTTCTTTCCAGAAGCATCCAACTTGCTTCTCTTTTCTTTCGACACATGAAAGTAAACAGGACAACCAAAAACTTTAAAATGAGAAACATCAGGTTTCTTACCAGAGAAGACTTCTTCGGGAGTTTTGGAGTCCAGAGAAGAATGCGGGTATCTATTTTGAATGTACACAACAGTGTTCACAGCTTCTCCCCATAGAAACTTCGGAAGACCTTGGTCACATAGCATGGCGCGGGAAACTTCCACAATCGTCCTGTTCTTTCTTTCAGCAACACCATTTTGTTCAAGAGTATACGCAGTTGTGGTCTCCCTCTTAATGCTAGCTTCTCTGCAAAGTCATTGAATTCATTTGACTCATACTCGGTCCCATGGTCGGTCCTCAAAAATTTGATTCTCTTCTCGGTTTGATTTTCCACCAAGGCCTTGAAGGTACAAAACCATTTGAATGCTTTGTCCTTATTCTTCAAGAAATATATCCAGGTCTTGCGGGAGAAGTCATCTGTAAAAGTCATGTAATAGGAACATCCTCCCAAGGATGTCACGGGCAGCATACCAAAAAAATAAGAATGTATCAACTGCAAGATATCAGTTGTCTTTGTGACACTTGAGGGGAATGGTCCCCTTGTATGCTTCCCTTCGCCACAAACCTGACATATACCTTCATGATCATCTCTAAATTCGGGCATCCCTGTCACCACCTTCCTTGCTTCGGGAAGGGATTTGTAATGAAGGTGTGCAAACCTCTAGTGCCATAACTCCGTTTGAAGAGTTGTATCACATGACATAGCCCCCAATGGACTTCCTCCAACCTGGTAGAGTGTATCAACTCTAAAACCAATAGTAAGAGCTTACTTGAAGTTCTTCTTCCAGATACGTACCTTTCCGTCAATGAATGTCACCTTGAATTTTTTGTCTTCCATTGCCGAAATAGACACAAAGTTCTTCTTCAAACCAGGTACATACAACACATCTTGTAAACAGAGGACTTGACCTTGAGATAGATGAAGGGTCAGAGTCCTTGTCCCTTTCACGGGATAGGTGGCATTATCTCCAAGGATAATTTTTAGATTAGTATCCTTCTCAATCAAATCAAATAGGGCTTCTTTATAACTAGTGAGGTGCCTTGAAGCACCACTATCAATCAACCAGACATCCGGGGTGTCGGGAGGAGATGCAACAGAGAGGGTAGATACAAGAATAAATTCATTTCTCTTATTACCAACAACATTAGACTCATCGCACCTGGAATTTCTTGACCTCTTGAAAGGTTGCCCATTTCCACTACGATCAGAGGGAGCCTTCCTTTTTCCTTTGAACCTTTTGTTCCTTTAATTTCCATTCCCCTTGGAGTTGTTGTTGTCATCATCCCTGGGAGAGTCCCTTCTATTAGGGCACTCTCTTGCATAGTGACCAAACTTGTTACAAGTGTAACATCTTCCCTTCCTTCCTTTGGGCTCCGCTCTTCCATGGTTTTGATTTCTCGGACCACCATTGTTCCTCTTCTTTGCATGAGCGGTGAAGGCGGTAGGGTCATCTCCATTTCCATTAGAGGGATGCTATCTCTCCATCATTCTTGTCTCCTCTTGAGTGCATCTCGTCAATATTTCATCAAAATAAGGAATCACATTATTATTAAGAATAGTGGTATTGAATACATAACAATCACGGGGGAGACCTCCAAGCGCAATGAGAACCATCTCTCGATTAGCTATTTCTTCTCCAATAGCTAGAAGATTGTTCCTGATTTGAGTGAGCCTCATAAAATAGGATTGAATGGATTCATCATTTCCCTTCTTGATATTCTTCAATTGATTCTTGAAGAAAAGAACTTGATTAGCATTGCTAGCCTGAACATGCTAACCAACTTATCATACATATCTTTAGATGTGCTCAGCTCAGAAATGTAAGCAACCAAGTGCTTATGAATAGAATCCCGGATAATCATCTTTGCTTTGATTTTTCGTTTTCTATACTTTGACTTTGTGGCAGTAGGTGCATTTGATGGAGGCTCTTGAATCTTCCCCTGCACATAGTCCATGACATCTTGATCTTATAATGCCAAATCCAAGGACATTTCCATGCATGATAATCAGACTTATCAGTCAATTTATCATCAGACTTGAAACCCTTATAGGTTGAGGAGGCCATTGGTCCTTGATAGGATTTCTTCTTCGATGATTGCTTCTCACACTAGCTTGGGCTTTGTCTTCACCTCAGCTCTGATACCATGTTAAATTTATATAACCATGGAGTGTTCTATGCTTAATGCAAATTTACTTCAATCTTTCTTAGGCCCGATTCAATTTAGCAATCACATAAACATGAAAGTAAAATGCTGATAGAACACAATAATATATCAACAGAAGACAAGCCAATAATATAGATCAGATTTTACAATTCTTCTTGTCCAGTAGGAAAATAGGATAGTGTGTGTTATAGCAGTCAACAGGATGCATCAGCCAGCAAAGTCTTTCTTAGATCAGCCAACCCTCCAAGTGTCACACACACAGCCCTCAAAGAGGGCTCATCAAAAGTCAATGTTGGCCAACCGAAGTCAACGCTACAGATTTTAGGGCTTCGGTCAAACTGCTCCTTTTTCCTCGATTTTTGTGCCCAGTTGTACGACCTACAAAAATCATATTTCCAATAAATATTGGAGGTCAAACGATCAAGGGTTGACCATGGTCAATGTTGGTCAACGCACGACAAAACAACCCTAAACAGATCCGCATATTTTCCCTAGCTTCAGCTCCGCACCTGTGAAGGAAAGAGGCCTCCAAAGGCTATCGAACCAATCAGATCACAATGAGAGAATGTGTGATGAGTTGATGAGCAAATGACCTCCAAGTCTCTCCAATTTATATCCATCAATGAGGGTGTGTGACACATTTATTAGGCTTGTGACCCTACATTACAAATCTGGCCAACCTTGCACGTGTGGAAAATAAAATCAAAATATATGTTCTGCTCATCCAAACAAGATGATCTTTAGATCAATATTGCACCTCTCTGAAAGAGGAATCCAACAAAAATATGATCATCATCATATGATAAGTGCAACATGGATATTGGACTTAGTTGCCCAAAATTAACAATTATTCAGTAAAACATCAAAGTAAATACTACTGCAGCCTACACATACATACAAATCAAGTACTGAAGAATTAAGCACACATGACAAAGGACACACAATATTTTTTGGACAAATGTCCCCGGAAAAACCCCATGCGGGAAAAGCGGTGCAACAACTCTTGAGGGCTTTATTATTATGCAAAATTTTGAATACAAACAAGGACACTAGTAGTGGTTTGCCCAATAGAGAAATCCCGAGAGATGTACCTCTATCTGTGGAGACAGAAAATATGGTTGATCCAGCTGAGAATGAGAAACCCCATAGGTGCCTACGCCGTCACTGCATTGCCCTTCAGTGTGGTTGCATCACTCTGTCTGATCTGCTGAATACGAGCCCTTTCTGGCCCACTAAAACCCCATCGTTGTAGCCTCTGGCTCTGCGTCACCCCCTCCTGGCCTGCATCACCCTCTTGTGACTGTGTCAGCCTCTTCGTTGGCTCTGCATGAGCCTCGCTGGGTCTGCGTCACCCCTGCTAGGCCTACGCTGCCTCTACGTCACCCTTCCTGGATTGCACTGCCTCTCTGGTACAAATCTGCCTCTCTGCAATTGTATTCTCGGCCTCAGACTCAAAAATCCCTCTGTCGATCTGCCCCTCGCTGCACTGCAAGCTCACTCGAAAATTCTCAGCAAACAGTGCCCCAGAATTTTGACTTATCTCAAGTGCTACCTCTATGTGTGTGTTCTCCAATTGACCCCAAGCCTTCCTTTAATACTTTTCTCGTTGAACAATCAACGGTCGCGATCTAATCTCTAATTGACAGCTAAGATTAGAAAATACATGATCCTCATTATGTAGATCATTCTCACCCACATGTTTAATTTAATTCCCTTTAATTATTTAATTTCCCTAAGTTAGACTTAGGGTCTCCATTAAAATAATTAATTATTGGAATAACTTAGGCTTCGGGTGGAATTTCTCCAAACGATTTTTGGGTCTTGGAGATCTCATGTGTTTTAGCCCCTACACAAAGTTTCAGAGCTAGAGCACATCCGATGCTACCCAAAATCTCAACAGGATACACTAGTAATAATACTAAAGAGGATACACTAGTATTACAGGGACCTAACATGCTCCTCTCCTTCAAAAAAGGTGTTGTCCTCAACGCTTGTGTAGTTCTAGATGCTTTTGTATAAAATTCTCATTCTCCCATGTGGAATCTTCAGTGGGTAAGTTCTTCCAGTTAATGAGATACTCTGAAATTGATCGATTTCGTAACTGTCAAGTTCTTGTTTCCGTGACTGCTTTAGGCTCCAATATGATTTTTCTTTCTTCGTCAAGTTTTGGCAATATTGTTTGAAATGGGAGCTTGTCACTAATAACCTTCTTTAAGCATGAAACATGGAAAAGTGGGTGTATTCGGGAATATGTAGGCAACTCCAATTTGTATGCCATAGTAAAAATCTTTTGCAACAACTTGTAAGGACCATAGTAGTTGGGTGATAATTTATTATCCTTCTTAGCTTGCTTGAGGGACATTTGTTTGTATGGTTGTAGCTGTAAAAATACCCAGTTGCCTACATCAAAACTTCTTTCACTGTGATGTTGAACGGCCTGTTGTTTCATTCGATCTTGCGACAGAGTGAGGTTATCCTGTAAGAGTTGGAGAACTTGTTTGTTGTTGATGCTCGATGTGATCTTCCACTGCTAGAACCTTAGAATTTTCTCTTAAAGATGATGTGATGAACAGTGGATGATATCCTAAAGTGCCATAAATGGGGTCATTTTTGCTACAATATGGAAGGGAGTGTTAAACCACCATTCAATCTGAGGTAACCACTTGACCCATTGTGTTTTTTTATCAGATAGAAAGCAACGAAGATGTCCTTCCAAACATTTTTTCACTATCTCAATTTTCCCATCAGATTGAGGATGATAAGATGAGTTATGAGCTAATTGAGTACCAAGACAAGAAGATAATTTTGTGCAAAAATTTCTAGTGAAAATGGGGTCTCTGTCACTTACAATAATCTTTGGGTTTCAATGTAGCTTTTGAATTGTTTCCATAAATGCAGTAGCAACTATACTGGCTTTAAAAGATGAGACAATGCACCAAAGTGTGAATACTTGGTAAATATATTAACTACCACCCTGATGACACTCTTTCCTTTAGACTTGGGTAAACCTGTGATAAAATCCATTGACACCTCCCAACATTGACTTGGAATGGCTAAAAGTTGTAACAAACCCGTGGTCTTAATTGTCTCCCCTTTATTTTGTTGGCAAACCAAACATTCTGCTACAAACTTCTAAATATCATATTTAAGGCCATCCCCAAATATTCCTTTTTGACTCGGTGATAAGTTTTTAAAAATCCTGAGTAACCCTCCTAAGAGGGAGGTGTGCAATTCCAAAAGAATCTTTTTTTTGAGTTGTGGATTCTTACAGAGATATAAGTGATCTTTGTACCATAATGAATTATTTTTCCATATAAATGTATCAGATGTAGTGGGATCTTACTGCAACTTTTGAATGAGTGTCCACACCTCTTCGTCATTCTTCCATTCATCCCTTGCTTTATTTATCTAATCAGGTTGGATAAAATAAATGGCACAAAGCAATGCTTCCACATCCTCATCCTTTCTTGAGACTGCATCTGCAACGACATTTGGCTTCCTTTTTTTGTATATGATTTCGAAGTCATAACCCACCCTTGGTGACCCATTTTGTGTTTATTTTTGGTAGCATCGGAAGTGCTCTAAGTCTCAAAAGTTGTGGAGAGACTTAGGCACATGTATTCCAAAGAACCCAAAAAACCGTTTGTGAAAATTCCACTCGGAATATGTTTTATTGTAAAAATTAATTATTTAATGGGGACCCTAACTCTAAACTTAGGGAAATTAAATAATTGAAGGATATTAATAAAACATAGTGTGAATGATCTAGAAAAATCGAAGATCAAGTCATGTTATAATCTTAGCCGTTGATTAGAGATCTAAACTCAGTCGTTGACTATAAAGGAAGGCTTGAGGGCCATTTGGAAAATACACCGAGTGAATCTAATGATCAAATTCTTCTGACGAAGCAGTGCTCGGACGAAGATTAGATCTAAGTGATTCCAACGCATAGAGTGGTAGAGATAGCTTCCAAAGAGAGTGATTTTCTCATCCAGAGAAATATCAACAAAGAGAGGTAGAGAGAGATCCAACTAGAACCAGCACAGAGCCAACACAGAGCCACGCAGAGGCTGCGCAGTGGCCTAGAGGGTTTCCAAGATTTTACTATCGAATCAGATTCAGAAGCTAAGATTCGGGGTGTGAGACCGGGAGGCGAATATATGAGATTTCGGGAGGCAGATCGATCTTCTACCTGGGTGACGTAGTGCCTAGAGAGAGTGACACAAGGACTGGGTAATGGCAGCGTAGAGCCTGCCAGGGGCACCTCATCCAGTGACCGGATCAGTTGGGAAATTCCAATGATTGAGTGAGGTAAAACTCAAAATATTTCTACCAGTATTTCTCTCTCTATAACTGAATAACCCTGATGTATTCAGAGATGTATTCAAGATTTGCTACTGCTTAATAATATAAAACCCTCAAATCCGCTGCACTAGTTTTCCCACATTGAATTTTTCCGGGGACTTTCGTCCAAAATAAAGGTGTCCTATGTGTGTATTGTTCTTTGCTCAGTTTCCTTGTTTCAGAATCATAAGAAATTAAGTGTAGGCTGCTTCAGTAACTCACTTCAAAATTTCATGAAGAAATCTGAAATAACTATGTAATGTAATTTACAAGTAGATGAAGTAGATTCAGTTGGTTGTAGTAGGATTCCTGAGATTGTTAGATCTAGGAATTTTCACATGGTATCAGAGCGTTTGATGTGAAACAAGAAGAGCAGATCTAGCACTAAAGTGAAGGTCGAATTGCTGCAGCATTAGCGGATCAAAACCCCAGAGGGATTGCGCAGTTCTAGCCAACATGGCTGAATTTTCGAGG
Organism: Pinus albicaulis; assembly: GCA_034641835.2. Classification (NCBI taxonomy): domain Eukaryota; kingdom Viridiplantae; phylum Streptophyta; class Pinopsida; order Pinales; family Pinaceae; genus Pinus; species Pinus albicaulis. The sequence goes on from CM076569.1 coordinate 467,171,418, forward strand.
TGGTCTCTCTCTGAGTGAGTCGACAGAGAGGTAATAATTTCGAATCGAGATCTTGACGAGGTAAAGGGAGCAGCGCAAAGCCTTCACGCAAAGCCAGAGGGATGCAGCTTTTCTGCAAGAAATTGTTGGGCAAAGAAGCGTTAGACGAAGAAGAAAAGCACATAGTGAGGGAATTCTTCCTTAGTGAGTTCCTTGCCGAGGAATTCATATTTTCTCATTTGTTGGGCAGCAGAGGAGCAACAGACTTACCAGCTCCATCATGGAGTGCGTAAGCCAACCTAGAAGCTACGCAGTAGGGAGAAAGAGGGAGCAATTCGATAGTTTTCCGCTGAGATGACATCTCACAGACTTAGAGATCAAGATCGGTTGGAGGGTTCCTCCAACTATGTGATCTGGAAGGAAATAATCAAATTCCTTCTGGACGAATATGATCTCGAGGAATTTGTGGACAACGTGGTTGTTGTACCTACCGATCCGAATCAAAACAAAAAGTACAAGTCCGATATGGCAAAGGCCAAGAGACTTATTCTTGATGGTGTCAAGGATCATGTAGTCTCTCATATAGTTGGCAAGGACACAGCCAAGCAGATATGAGAGGCCTTGTCCTTGCTATACGAAGCAACTTCCGAGCTGTGGAAGATGTACTTGGAGTAGAAGCTCCGGATGATCCAGATGCAGAAGGGGGAATGCATTTTTCCATTCTTAATGAGACTTCAGGATATCCGTGATCAGTTGGCTGTCATGGGATCTACCCCAATTGCTACAACTATGGTGAGGTTGGCCCTTGAAGCAGTCACTAAGGAGTGGCAAGTTTTTGTCCAAAATATCTTGGGCAAGTAAATGCTACGAAGTTGGGAGGAGATGTGCGTAACTCTTCAAGAGGAGGAGCTGAGAAGAGATTTGGTCAAGTGCAAACTTGACGGTAGCAGCGAGAGCGGATTGAAGAATCCGAAGGAGGAGAATGCAGCCCTCGCATCGAAGGGACAACATGGGTGACAAAAACAAAAAAGAGATGTTTTGAAGGTGAAGTGCTTCAGATGTGGCGAGATGGGCCACTTTGCATCACAATGTCCTTTGAAGAAAAAAGGACAAGGATGAGAAGCACAATCCAAAGGTTGCAATTGTGAAGATTGAGGAGGATGAGTTTTCCATGAATGCCCACGCATCTCCAGGAGGGAGATGGGGTGACATAGAACTGTAGTTCACCTTGAACTTCAGTTGCGCAGGATCCATGAGGAGCCCACCTCATGGATCATCACCTTGCTACGGGAGCCCATGATCAGTAGTAGCAGGATGGAGGAGTTTTCAGTAGGTGCAGAGGAGTGTAGAGACGATAGTTGCAGTAGGTAGCAGCGTCAACTTCTGAAGCAGTGCAGAGCAATAGTAGCGTAGTGCAGTGCAGAGCAGCAACAATGCAATAGCTATCAGCAGTCAGTGTCTTTAGCATCGAGATGCATCACTGAACACTTGTTCAGATTTTTGGGTGGTTTCAGTTGCTTCTCTCAGCAATTGAGTTGTAGTGCAGATGCAATGTTAGCAGTGGCAGTGATAGCAGCATAGCAGATGCAACATTTGAGAGTGAGTTTTAGTACAGATGCAACAGTGGTAGTGGCAGTGTCATGGGCAGCATTACGGTTACAAAAACAACACAGTGGTTGGTGGACAGCTTGTCAGACATCAGCAGCGCAAAGGATGCTTCAGGGTCAGAGCAGTATGCAATAGGCATATTGTTAGAGCACTTTCCTCGCTAAGAGGGAGTGTTGATTTTTGGTAGCATCGAAATTGCTCTAAGTCTCAAAATTTGTGGAGAGGCTTAGGCACATGTATTCCAAAGGACCCAGAAACTGTTTGTGAAAATTCCATTCGAAATATGTTTTATTGTAAAAATTAATTATTTTAATGGGGACCCTAAGTCTAAACTTGGGGAAATTAAATAATTAAAGGGTATTAATAAAACAAAGTGTGAATGATCTAGAAAAAACAACGATCAAGTCATGTTATAATCTTAGCCGTTGGAGTCTCAACTAGAGATTATAAAAGGAAGTCTATGGGTAGATGGAAAACACATTAGTGCAAATACTCAGTGCACTAGGCAATGCGAATTCCCAGTAGCAGGAGTGATTCAACAATGGAGATCAAGCCAGTAGGTGAGTTGTAGGTGGAAGGTTAGGTCAATAGTGTTTGGAGGAATAATTTCCAATTCCGGAGAGTAGCTTGGAGAGACGCAAAGATAGCCACAGAGAGGTTGCGTAGTACCCTCCAGAAAGCAGTTCGATTTGATGATTCGGGAGCTCGTTTCAAAGTTTCAGAGGCAGGAAAATTTCGCAGAGACCGGAGAGACACTTCCTCAATCATCAGCAAGCAAGACGACTTGAGTAACAGTTGTTCCAGGCAGCGCATGTGGCAAGCTGCGCAGAGGTGACGCAAGGCCTGCGCAGGGGTTTTGGACAGCTCACTTGGAGCTGGCAGCGAGAGCCTAGATTGCTTGAGGGGTGAGGAAATTTCCTCACAATTTTTTTTCCATTATTTTCTCTGTAGCACTGCTAGTTTTCGACTACCATATTGTACTCAGATATCTGTTGCAAAGAATAAATAAACCCTCAGTTGTTGAACTAGTACATTGATTTTTTCTGGGGACTTTTGTCCAAAAATAACGGTGTCATATTTTTGTGTGTGTGCTATCATATTTCTTAATGTCCTATTTTCCGCAACGTTTATTTTATCTGGTGAAGAAATTGCAGTGAGAATATTTAATTATTTTGCCTTAAACAAAATAAGTTGCGTAATTGATTTATCAGTTAGAATAAATACTTCTAGTTGTTGAATTGCAAGGTTTTTTCACATACAAGACTGTTAGTGGGCAGTTTTAGAGAGCTCTCAGGGGAAGTAGGATGGCTTACCAAGGGTTGAGAGCAGATCATTGTCTAGAGGGAGCGTCAAACTTGATAGCTTGGAAAGGGAGGCTTATGATAGAGATGGAAGATAATGGTGTGGGAGAATTCGCGAAGCAGGTATCCCACCACCACAAGATGCCCAACAATTGTCGCAGCATAATAAGAATGATATCAAGGCGAAGAGGATCATTTTAGAAGGGGTGAGAGTAGATCATTGTCTAGAGGGAGCGTCGAACTTGATAGCTTGGAAAGGGACGATTATGATAGTGTTGGAAGATAATGGTGTGGGAGAATTCGTGAAGCAGGCTATCCCACCACCACAAGATGCCCAACAATTGGCCTAACATAATAAGAATGATATCAAGGCGAAGAGGATCATTTTAGAAGGGGTCAAATATCATATAGTGCCTCATATCCATGAGAAGAAGACAATGTATGAGATATACGATACAATCCTTAAGTTGTATCAGGGTACCAGTGATACTAGGAAGCTTGCTCTTAAGGAGAAGTTGAAGAGTCTCTGGATGAGCAAGGATGAGCCCATCATCCCATATTTGTCAAGGTTCACTCAGGTACGAATTGAACTAGGTGGGGTGGGCGAGGTTGTATCTAATCATGATCTTGTGAGCTTTTCCTTGTGCATGGAGCTTGTGAGAGGAAGAGTGTGCAAGAGAAGATTGCGCATAGATTGGTAGAGAGCAGCAGAGATCAAAAGTCTTGTAAGGGTTTCAAGCTTTTAGATCAAGCAGGAAAGACAAGTGTGTCTTTCAAATTGAAACAATTGTATTTTGGAATAGATCAATTGCTCATTTTTTTATCAATAAAATTCTCAAGCAGAGGATTTTTCCGAGTTGGGTTGCCTAGCTAAAAAAAAATGTTGTGTGACTGTGTTTTATTTATGTTCCTAATTCCACTGCAAATTGAGTAGAGAAATTATTTGTTTGCAAGAAAAGAAAGTGCATTTTAGATTGTTCTTATCAGCATATCAGAATTTCATGGAAATTGTACAAATCTATGAGTGTAAATTCATTTCATTACTCTTTTAACTGTTAAACACCATTTTGCAGCCCTGAACCCAACAATGGTACAAAGGAATTTGAGAAAGGAGAATCCACCTACCCTTGTCACCTCAAGGAATTAAAGGAGTTTATTGTTGATTTTTGGGTAGCATCGGATGTGTCCTAGCTCCGAAATTTTGTGGAGGGGATAAAACACATGAGATCTCCAAGATCCGGAAATCGTTTGGAGAAATTCCACCCGGAGTGAAAGTTATTCGAATAACTAATTATTTTAAATGGAGCCTGAGTTAAAACATAAGGAATTTAAATAATTAAAGTGAATTAATTTAAACATGTGGGTGAGAAGCTTCTAAGTGACGAGGATCAAGTCTAATTTAATCTTAGCCGTTGATTAAGGATTAGATCACGGTCGTTGATTCATCAGTAGGAAAAGTATAAAGGAAGTCTTCAGGGTCAGTTGGAGAACACACACAGAGTCTGAATCTAGAGATTGAATTCTTCTGACGGAGCAGTGCTCGGACGAAGATCAGATCTGAGTGATTTAGTGTAGCAAGGCAAAAGCAGTTGTTTGTCAGAGGACCCAGAGTACATTACAGAGGTAGCAGAGACAACAGAGGGACCAGCGCAGCCACCAGGAGAGGTGACGCAGACCCCAGAGGGTGGCACAAGCCCATGCAGGGGTTGCACAATGGCTCCAAGGGATAGTCCATAAATTGCTAGAGATCGGGATTTCTGAGCCGAGAGGGCTGAAACTCGATTTCCTAAGAGGAAGATCAGCGTAGAGAAAGGGTGACGCAATCCTCAGCCAAACCCACGCAGGCCTACGCATCTAATACGCAGAGGCAGTTGGGGTTTCACCAATTTCTGATTCGGATTAGCTGATACTTGCAGTATGAGGTAAAACTCACAATTTGTTGTCTGCCAAGGATATTCTCTGTTGGGTGAGCCGGATCATGGCACCCTAGATGTACTGAGATTATTGTAGCTTAATAATATAAACTGTTAGATCTATTGCACCAGTTTTCTCACATTGGGTTTTTCCAGGGACGTTTGTCCGAAAATAATTGTGTCCTTTGTCTGAATACCTCATTTATTTTTCAGTACTTGATCTATATAGTTGTGTCGGCTGCAGTGTATTTACATTAATATTTTCTTGATGTATTCAGAAAATAACTTGTTAATTTAATAAAAACAAGTAGGTAACGTAAATCAGATTTCTGCAGTATGATTTTTGTAACTTAGATTCATAAATTTTCACATGGTATCAGAGTTGTTGCAGATCAAGTAGAGCTGAAGCCATCAACGAGAGGACGAAGAAAAATTTGCTACAAGAAAGCTGCTATCTCGAGTGATAGCGCTGAACCAGAAAGAGGCAGAGGAAGGGTGACGTAGTCACCATAGGGGCTCACGCAGAGCATGCGCCAGCCAACTAGGGTGATGTTTAGCTGCAACAGAGGCAGCACAGTGTTTGTTGCGCCAGCGCAGAGGTTTTGAGACGCATTCATTCTGTTGCCGTGGCTGGAAGAGTAGTACGATTTTCTTCTGGAGTTGTTGGTGGGGCGTTGTTTCTGTTGGTGCAGAGAAGTGTCTAGTGGGGCAGTGGAAAAGTAGAGGGAAGCAGTTCCTCAGAAGATTTCTTGCCAAGAAGTTTAGATCCAATGTTGATCAGCAGCAAAGAGTGATCAGAGAGGAGTGTTTCAACATCAATTGGCAGAGGGATTTCCGTAAAGGAAATCGATTTTCAGAGGGAGCTTGTTCCTTAGAGGGTTTATAGCGCCAAAGAAACCCAGATCCGAGTTTTGTTGGGGCAACAACAAAAGAGGGAGAAGAGAACTAGTTCGACATTTTCTTATTGAGCAGAGATGGCCGCACATGGAAGGAGGGATCAGGACAGGTTGGATGTAGCATCCAACTTTGTCATCTGGAAGGCCAGGACCCTGTAAGTTTTGGATGAACATTGCATCAAGGATCATGTCTTGAATGCAATTGTTGTCACTGTTGATGTTGATCCTCTCAAGAAGTATGAGGAGGCTCAAGCGAAGGCAAAACGCATGATCATGGACGAAGTCAAGGATCATGTGATCCCACATATTGTCGAGAAGAACACAGCAAGGGAAATGTGGACTTCCTTGACCACTATGTATTAGGGAACTTCCGTCCAGCAGAAGATGTTGCTTGAGAATAAGCTGAGATTGCTTCAGATGCAGAAGGGAGAAGAGATCGACCCCTTCCTTATCAGATTGCAAACGATCTGAGATCAGCTAGCTTCCATAGAGGCTATACCAGATGATGGATTTATGGTTGGGATTGCCCTGAATGCAGTCACTGAAGATTGGGAAACCTTTGTCCAAGGAATTTTGGGCAGGGTTTCTCTTCCAAACTGCGAGGAGATGTGGGTAGCTCTTCGACAGGAAGAGATCATAAGGTTGACCAAGGCCAGAAGCAATAGCATGGGGATCAAAATCAAGAAGGAGGAAGAGGAAGATGCAGCGCTTGCATTTAATGGACAGCATGGGCAACAGAGAAGGAAGAAGAAGGACCTCTCGAAGGTCAGATGCTTCAGATGTGGAGAATTGGGACATTTCGCCACACAATGCCCTCTGAAAAAGAAGGGCAAAGAAGAATCTGACTCTAAGGTTGCTGCAGCAAAGGATGATGACGGGGATGATGATGATTGTGCCATGGGTGCTCATGTGCCTCGAGAGAAGCGGTGGGGCGACATTGATCTGTAGTTCTTGAACTACAATAAACGGGGTAGGATCCTTGAGGTGCCCAAACTCTTGGATCAGATACGGCTACGGGAGTCCTTAATTACAGTAGCAGAATGACAGGTGTCAATTGATGCAAGGGATGATGGAGCAACAGTGGCAGAGCTAGAGTACCGAAGTCTAAAGAAACACAGAGCAAAAGCAGCAGCGCAGTAGCATCAGAGGGTCAGTGCAGATTAGCAGCAAAGGAAGCTTCAGCATCAAGGTGCATCCAGACTGACCAGTATGTCAGTATTTGGGATGTCTTTCAGTTGCTTAACTCTCAGCAACTGAGTTGCAGTGCAAGAGTTAGCAGTGGCAGTGCTATGGGCAGCATGATGCAACATTTTGAGAGGGAGCTGCATTACAGACGTAACAGTGACAGTGGCAGAGTCATGGGCAACAGTACAGATAGCAGCAGCGCAGTGGAGGAGGGGCAGCAGCCTAGCATCAACAACGTAGAGGACCGATGTCGTGGATTAGAGTCATGCTTCTGGTGAGAAGTGTTACTAGAGCACATTCCTCGCTAAGAGGGAGTGTTGATTTTTGGATAGCATCGGATGTTCTCTAGCTTCGAAATTTTGTGGAGGGGTTAGAACACATGAGATCTCCGAGACGCAGAAATCGTTTGGATAAATGCCACTCGGAGTGAAAGTTATTCAAATAACTAATTATTTTAAATGGAGCCTAAGTTAAAACTTAGGGAATTTAAATAATTAAAGTGAATTAATTTAAACATGTGGGTGAGAAGATTCTAAGTGACGAGGATCAAGTCTAATTTAATCTTAGTCGTTGATTAAGGATTAGATCATGACCGTTGATTCATCAACAGGAAAAGTATAACGAAAGGCTTGAGGGTCAGTTAGAGAACACACATAGAGTCTGAAACTAGATATCGAATTCTTATGACGGAGTAGTGCTTAGACAAAGATCAGATCTGAGTGATTCAGTGTAGCAGTGAGGGGCAGAAGTAGTTGTTGGTCAGGGACCAAGAGTACATTGCAAAGAGGCAACTGAGAGAACAGAGGGACCAGCGTAGCCACCAGGAGAGGTGACGCAGACCCACGCAGGGGCTCCAAGGGGCAGTGCAGAAATTGCTGGAGATTAGGGTTTCTGAGCCGGCAGGGCTAAAACTTGATTTCCTAAGAGGTAGATCAGCGCAAAGAAAGGGTGACGTAGTCCTCAGCCAAACCCACGCATGCCTACGCATCTACTGTGCAAAGGCAACTAGGGTTTCACCAGTTTCTGATCCGGATCAGCAAGGACTTGTAGTGTGAGGTAAAACTCACAAATGTTTCTGTTTGCCAAGGATATTCTCTGTTGGGTGAGCCAGATTATGACACCCTAGATGTACTTAGATCACTGTTACTTAATAATATAAACCCTCAGAACTGTTGCACCGGTTTTTTTGGGGACATTTGTCCGAAAATAAGTGTCCTTTGTCTGAATGCCTCATTTATTTTTCAGTACTTGATCTGTATAGTTGTGTAGGATGCAGTGTAATTACATTGATATTTTCTTGATGTATTCAGAAAATAACTTGTTAATTTAATAAAAACAAGTAGGTAATGTAAATCAGATTTCTGCGGTAGGATTTCTGTAACTTAGATTCATAAATTTTCACAGCTATTACGCCCACCTCCATCACACATTGTCACATTGTCTCCACAAGATCGACGGGATGGAGTCGTCTTCTCCATTTCTATTGGCTATGAAAGCAGCGGGCCACCTCCACCTTTCCAGCTCACTGGGATCACCCTCTATGTGCATCGTTTTATATCAACGATTGATCGCTCTGAAGGCAATCCACTACACTTTCATGGGACCATGGGTTTCTCTTTGGCATCTGTTCTGCGGAATCGATTGCACCACCCACTGGAACAGTCTCAAACTGGAAGGGAATCCCTCAGACATATTTAGCTTGTGTTTTTTCTTCCTCCTTGGCAAGACCTTACTGAATTAAGGGCACAATAGCCCATCACTGTTGAATATGTTGTCCCCACACTAAGATGGAGGATCTCAGAAAGGGGTGTGGGCACTATGAACGTTCAAAGAAGGAAGCCCTCTCCACCTACCAATGCCTTGATATTGGTAGGTCCGGTAATGCTCCCTTGGAAATTAGGACATCCAATGTAACTGTTACACTGGCAGACTATAGGTAACACTGCCAGTATCAAAAAATAAGAAGCTGGAAGCAACACGAGGTATCAATGATCATTGCCCACCCCTCAACATATGTCAACTTACCTGTGAAAAAGATGCTACCAGTGGATCAATCAACCCTTGGATTCTTTGGTTTTTTATGAAGTCCATGGACGCTGCCTACGATGGGCAGTAAATCTCTGTTTAAATTCTCATCATGTTTTGTCGCTATATGTTTTTAGTAGCAATGTTTATTAAGAATGGTGCTGTGTATTAGTAGGAAAAAAACGCTCATTTTTTTAAGAGTTTCAAATTCTGTAAAGCATCTGAAATAGCATAGACCTAATTTTGTTGTAATCATCTAATGGACCAAGTAAAGCCGCTGCCTTTTACTAATACAAACATCTCTGTTTCGTTAAAAGAAAAATGCAAAACCAGAACAGGAAGAAATTTCCGCTGTGCATTTTGAAAAATGTTTCTGTATTCGCTATTAATGAAAGTGCATATAAAAGAAAATTTTTGCTTTCCAAGAACTGACTATCCATCAACACAGCCCAATGTCTGTCAAACAATGGAATAAATAATCTACGATATGGTTTACAGTACGCTTTTACACCTTGGAAACACAATGATAGTGCAAAAACGAACAGAAATGCAATCCTAAATATATTTCTGGTTTCACGGACGGTCCATGGTTCCCCCCTGTACATTAATGCCTATAACGAAAGAGTGTTATCAATGCCCATATTTGAACACAAACTACTTGCTATTGCTTCCAAAACTTACGTAAAAAATAAAATTTTAAATGCAATACGCAATCAAATTCAGGAGGTATATTGTGACGCCTACCATCTAGGGCATATCATCAATCAGACTGTAGAGTTTCTCTCGACGTAAAATTCCACTAGAAGCTCTGGAAAGAGGTAAACTAATTGAAAGAAAACATGACTATAGCAGAATCGTTGGCTTCCTGTCTGGCTCGTGAAAGAGGTTTCGTCAAAGAAAAATTTCCTTGACCTGCAAATTATCCATTTAACAAAATAATTATGTCCAAAAACAAACAATCGGTAACAAGACCTGAATAAAACAAAGTTAAACAATTTTTAAGTTATATTGTTTACACATGAATGCGAATGAATACGAGATTCTTAGGTTCTAATTCCCCAATTTGTGGATATCTAGATTATGTTTCTCTTTTACTGGTGATACATATGATTCACACTCATTCACAAACTATGCTTTGCTTGATGTTATTACCACCAACCTCATTTCCAGTTCTTCGGTAAATGCATTTACAATGTTATTGCCGCTTAGTTTTGTTACTACTTGCCGCCTTTCTAGTTTCCTCGGAATTTTGATAGAGAAATGGTTTCTTAAAAGACATGCAATGCACCCTCAAAAGCACTACAGTCTACTATTGCAATGAGAGAACCCTGTGTGTGTAACCATGTCTGTGTGTAACCATGTCTCTGTGTGAGAGAAATAAATATAACAAACCATCAACAAATATTCCAATCATCTACACCCTGATTTATCTCGAAAATTATAATTGGAGAAAAAACCGACCAACCTTGTTTTTGGCAACAGTCAAGCCTATCAACAATTTGACTTTTGCTCTGCTCGACCATAGCTCAATATAATGGAGAATGCACAAGTCTTTTAATAGTTTTATCGCTATGTAATATCATGAACATACTACTACTATGGGTAACCAATACGGTGCCAAAAAAACTACTTTTGTTAACCATAACTATTAACACAACATCAACTCTATGCTGCATAGATCATGTTTATTTAACACTGTTGTGTATGTGTGGGTGAACGCTTTAGAATGTTCCACTGAAAATGAGAAACATGCACACTTAAAATAAAGGCCTTGAAAGGCCCCTTTTCAAATCGGCTATATATTTATTTCAGAAACCCTCCTATCTCTTTAGAAACCCTCATCTACATCAACATGTTTAATAACTCTCCCTTGCAGTTTCATCATAAACGCAGCCATAGACGTTGGAAATAATTTTACATACATATTGAATGAGATGCTCTGAAAAATTGCTGAGGGAGGAATCATAACATAACAACTCTCCCTAGAATATGCTCCCCCATGCAGCCTCATCATAATGTCAACTATCGATGATGGACATCATTTTACATCAATATTGAACAAGGCATGTGAAAATTTGTTGAGGGAGGAATCATAAACTAATAGCTCCACCCAGAATGCTCTCCCTTGCAGTTCCATCATAGAGGCGACTATATATATTGGGAATAATTTTTACATACTATCGAATGAGATGCTTTGAAATTTTGAAGAGGGAAAAGTCAATTCCGAAATCTAAGATTCTGTGTGTGCCTTTAGGTGCATTATAAAATATTCATGAATCTCGTTCGATGAACTAGGTTCATTATTTGACCAACTGTCAAATTTAAAATCAACTCAGTTACAAAGTTTTCAGTTTTAACTCCAATGTCATGAAAATAATTGAAAGGTTTTGTCTGTTCGTTTAAATATAGTTAAATAAAAATAAAAATATTGAATTTGTTAAGGTTTAGAATTTTATTCATTTGAATTTGAGTAATAAGTAAAGTTTTGATTTGTCCAAATAGATAGCAAGACTCTGATTTCAATGTCTATTTAAAAATATCTTTAAAAAACTATAATATATTATAATTGTATTTATATTTGAACTACATTGGTCATACAAATTAAGATTATCTATCCAAATCAATAATTATATATTTTATTTTATTTTTAATTTAAACTAAAATATTCAATAAAAAATTATTTTAGTATAATTATTAATTTATAAAAACACATTTTATTTTTAAAATTTATATTTATATTTAAAAAATAATAATAATAAAATTTATTTATTATTTAATTTTAAAAAATGTATATATTTTATTTTATTAAAATTTGAATTTAGATTTTAACTCTATATATATAATTTTTTATTTATTAAAATTTGAATTAAAATATTCAAGCAATTTTTTTTAATATAATTATTAATTTATAAAAGGTATTGATATGAGAAGAATAATTACATTGTATTAATAATAAAAAAATAATGATTGTAAAATTACTATTATGTAATAAAATGTTCAAATTCTTAACCAATAATAATTGACTTATACTGCTAGGCTGCAAGATAATAATAATAATGTGCAAATAACATTTTATCATCTGGTTGGTTCGAAACGGTCGACTTTGTTCATGATAATGTGATTATTACCGAAAGATTTCTTCATAATTTATTGTATTACCTTTTTTCCACTAATATTTAACAGTAATTTCAATGTGTTATGATTCACTCTTTAACCATGATTACAATTATTATGTTTCACAATTCTTAAGTTTTCCACATTTGGTTTTACAAACATGAATACTTGTTAACCAAGAAGGAAATGGTGTAGAATATGAAGAAAGTGAAGTGGAGTGTAATAACTAAAATCACATTTAGAAAATGAAACATAATAATTAAAATCCTTGTTAGAGAATAGTTTAATTTTGAATTGATTAAAGGGCTCATGTAAAATAAGCAAATTAGTACAAAATTGCATATCACTGTGACATTCTATCTTATTTTTACAAAATACTGTTGATGGACATTGATTATTTTGTTTTTTTTGTTTTTTTTTGGTAAAACTTACTAATGTAAATTTTGATAAAAAGATATTTTTGAAGAAAAATTACTTTACAAAACATAATATTACAATTTTAAGACTAGGATCACTCATTGCTTTCCTTTGAGGTGCTCATGTTTTGATTGTTATTGTTCATTATGCAACTACCCTTGATTAACTACACCTTTAACAAAAACTAGGGTACCTTTGGAAGACTGCTTTTGGTGTGTAATGCAAGAGGTCAATTCTTTAGTTCTTTGCTTCAACATGTTATTTTCAAACTTAAAGCAAGCTACTTCTGCTATGTAAGTTGACGATATATTGAAAATTAAATTTATATTCTAGTTGTGATCTTATTTTTATATCCCTTTAAGACATCATCACTACTCCAAATCACTCATGTTTTCTTTCTTGAAAATTCAAACTTTGAGAATCTACAAAAGGGTTGGCATTAGGGGTAGGGATAGGTTCTACGCCACATTGTGGTGAAATAGGAGGGAACCAAAAATCTTGCAAATAAACAAAAGGGAAGAAATAGATTCATTATGCAATCTTCGAGAAAAACTAGGATCTAGTAACTCTCAAGTACAACTAATCAAGCGAATAGATTAATAAAGACGAAATAAATTGAAATTTACTAGTATGATAGAGGTAGATGTATAGGATGAGACTAAATCTATTCAATATGCTCATCAACTAGAAGTCTAGTCCTAAGAACTAGTAGAGGAACTCGAATAAATTCATAATGAAGCTAGGAAAAGACACCTTAGAACAAAACCAGGGCCTTGTATGAATAAGATTAATCCCACCCAAGTTAGTCATATTGATAAAGGAGGGAATAGGTGAGCCGCTAATAATCAGACAGGGAAGATACCAAACGGGACTACAAACATGAATACTTGTTAACCGAGAAGGAAATGGTGTAGAACATGAAGAAAGCAAAGTGGAGTGTAATAACTGAAATCACATTTAGAAAATGAAACATAATAATTAAAATCCTTGTTAAAGAATAGTTTAATTTTGAATTGATTAAAGGGCTCATGTAAAATAAGAAAATTTGTACAAAATTGCATATCATTGTGACATTCTATCTTATTTTTACAAAATACTGTTGATGGACATTGATTTTTTTTTTTTTTTGGTAAAACTTACTAATGTAAATTTTGATAAAAAAATATTTTTGAAGAAAAATTAATTTACAAAACATAATATTACAATTTTAAGACTAGGATCACTCATTGCTCTCCTTTGAGCTGCTCATGTTTTGATTGTTATTGTTCATCATGCAACTACCCTTGATTAACTACACCTTCAACAAAAACTAGGGTAACTTTGGAAGACTTATTTTGGTGTGTAATGCAAGAGGTCAATTCTTTAGTTCTTTGCTTCAACATGTTATTTTCAAACTTAAAGCGAGCTACTTCTGCTATGTAGGTTGACGATATATTGAAAATTAAATTTATATTCTGGTTGTGATCTTATTTTTATATCCCTTTAAGACATCATCACTACTCCAAATCACTCATGTTTTCTTTCTTGAAAATTCAAACTTTGAGAATCTGCAAAAGGGTTAGCATTAGGGGTAGGGATAGGTTCTACGCCACATTGTGGTGAAATAGGAGGGAACCAAAAATCTTGCAAATAAACAAAAGGGAAGAAATAGATTCATTATGCAATCTTCTAGAAAAACTAGGATCTAGTAACTCTCAAGTACAACTAATCAAGCGAATAGATTAATAAAGACGAAATAAATTGAAATTTACTAGTATGATGGAGGTAGATGTATAGGATGAGACTAAATCTATTCAATTTGCTCATCAACTAGAAGTCTAGTCCTAAGAACTAGTAGAGGAACTCGAATAAATTCATAATGAAGCTAGGAAAAGACACCTTAGAACAAAACCAGGTCCTTGTATGAATAGGATTAATCCCACCCAAGTTAGTCATATTGATAAGGGAGGGAATAGGTGAGCCACTAATAATCAGACAAGGAAGATACCAAACGGGACTACAAACATGAATACTTGTTAACCGAGAAGCAAATGGTGTAGAACATGAAGAAAGCAAAGTGGAGTGTAATAACTGAATTCACATTTAGAAAATGAAACATAATAATTAAAATCCTTGTTAAAGAATAGTTTAATTTTGAATTGATTAAAGGGCTCATGTAAAATAAGCAAATTACTACAAAATTGCATATCATTGTGACATTCTATCTTATTTTTACAAAATTCTGTTGATGGACATTGATTTTTTTATATTTTTTGGTAAAACTTACTAATGTAAATTTTGATAAAAAAATATTTTTGAAGAAAAATTACTATACAAAACATAATGTTACAATTTTAAGACTAGGATCACTCATTGCTCTCCTTTGAGCTGCTCATGTTTTGATTGTTATTGTTCATCATGCAACTACCCATGATTAACTACACCTTCAACAAAAACAAGGGTAGCTTTGGAAGACTTATTTTGGTGTGTAATGCAAGAGGTCAATTCTTTAGTTCTTTGCTTCAACATGTTATTTTCAAACTTAAAGCGAGCTACTTCTACTATGTAAGTTGACAATCTATTGAAAATTAAATTTATATTCTGGTTGTGATCTTATTTTTATATCCCTTTAAGACATCATCACTGCTCCAAATCACTCATGTTTTCTTTCTTGAAAATTCAAACTTTGAGAATCTACAAAAGGGTTAGCATTAGGGGTAGGGATAGGTTCTACGCCACATTGTGGTGAAATAGGAGGGAACCAAAAATCTTGCAAATAAACAAAAGGGAAGAAATAGATTCATTATGCAATCTTCGAGAAAAGCTAGGATCTAGTAACTCTCAAGTACAACTAATCAAGCAAATAGATTAATAAAGACGAAATAAATTGAAATTTACTAGTATGATGGAGGTAGATGTATAGGATGAGACTAAATCTATTCAATCTGCTCATCAACTAGAAGTCTAGTCCTAAGAACTAGTAGAGGAACTCGAATAAATTCATAATGAAGCTAGGAAAAGGCACCTTAGAAAAAAACCAGGTCTTTGTATGAATAGGATAAATCCCACCCAAGTTAGTCATATTGATAAGGGAGGGAATAGGTGAGCCACTAATAATCAAACAGGGAAGATACCAAACGGGACTACAAACATGAATACTTGTTAACCGAGAAGCAAATGGTGTAGAACATGAAGAAAGTAAAGTGGAGTGTAATAACTGAAATCACATTTAGAAAATGAAACATAATAATTAAAATCCTTGTTAGAGAATTGTTTAATTTTGAATTGATTAAAGGGCTCATGTAAAATAAGAAAATTAGTACAAAATTGCATATCACTGTGACATTCTATCTTATTTTACAAAATACTGCTGATGGACATTGATTTTTTTATTTTTTTATTTTTTTTGGGGTAAAGGCTACTAATGTAAATTTTGATAAAAAAAAATATTTTTGAAGAAAAATTACTTTACAAAACATAATATTACAATTTTAAGACTAGGATCACTCATTGCTCTCCTTTGAGCTGCTCATGTTTTGATTGTTATTGTTCATCATGCAACTACCCTTGATTAACTACACCTTTAACAAAAACTAGGGTACCTTTGGAAGACTGCTTTTGGTGTGTAATGCAAGAGGTCAATTCTTTAGTTCTTTTCTTCAACATGTTATTTTCAAACTTAAAGCGAGCTTCTTCTGCTATGTAAGTTGACGATATATTGAAAATTAAATTTATATTCTGGTTGTGAACTTATTTTTATATCCCTTGAAGACATCATCACTGCTCCAAATCACTCATGTTTTCTTTCTTCAAAATTCAAACTTTGAGAATCTGCAAAAGGGTTAGCATTAGGGGTAGGGATAGGTTCTACGCCACATTGTGGTGAAATAGGAGGGAACCAAAAATCTTGCAAATAAATAAAAGGGAAGAAATAGATTCATTATGCAATCTTCGAGAAAAGCTAGGATCTAGTAACTCTCAAGTACAACTAATCAAATGAATAGATTAATAAAGACTAAATAAATGGAAATTTACTAGTGTGACGGAGGTATATGTATAGGATGAGACTAAATCTATTCAATCTGCTCATCAACTAAAAGTCTAGTCCTAATTCATAATGAAGCTAGGAAAAGACACCTTAGAACAAAACCAGGTCCTTGTATAAATAGGATTAATCCCACCCAAGTTAGTCATATTGATAAGGAAGGGAATAGGCGGGCCACTAATTACCAGACAGGGAAGATACCAAACAGGACTACAACATGAAGAAGGCATATGGTATGATGATTGATGTTTCATTGATATCAACGGAGTAAGTAAATGATTCATATGAGTGGAAATGACATAAATAATATACCTTTTTTTAATAATAATGCATGATTAAAGAGTGATTAAGTAGTATATGGAACACAAGGTTCCCAAAAGAAGTGACCAGATTTCCTTCGAGGATGGAGGATTATCCTTTTGCCAAGGTATCAACACATTCATTATGAGACCTTATAAAGTGATAGAACTGAACCTATTCAAATTTCACAAGCAATTATTGGATCCTAACATAATTTTTGCCCAACTCTTGGTAATGGATACTTGATTTGTGTTCTCACATTGCACCTCTTCAAAATTCACAAGTTCTTGTTGCATCCTAACATAATATTTGGCTAGTGCTTGATGATGGACACTTGATTTATCACATTGCTTTGAATATAATCTCCAAGTTTCCTAGGACCACTAATTTTGAAATCTGCCTCTTTGTTCATCAATCAAAACCCTAAAAAAACAAAAGAATCCACTTGATTATTATTTTTTTATCCTAATCCCTACAAAAAATTAACCATTTTTATTCTATCTAACATAATCAAAGTTCTAACTTCTCTTCTCTCCCCTACTTACAAAACATAATATGTCACAATTAAAGTCAATCACTATATTTTTACATGGAATGTGCGTTTATGAATCGAAAATGACGCAATTTGGTTTATATGACTTATAGTTTATTTCATTTATCTTTTTCATATATTCGTTCTCTAAAACCAAGTCCTTGTATAAATAGGATTAATCCCACCCAAGTTAGTCATATTGATAAGGAAGGGAATAGGCGGGCCACTAATTACCAGATAAGGAAGATACCAAATAGGACTACAACATGAAGAAGGCATATGGTATGATGATTGATGTTTCATTGATATCAACGGAGTAAGTAAATGATTCATATGAGTGGAAATGACATAAATAATATTCCTTTTTTTTAATAATAATGCATGATTAAAGAGTGATTAAGTAGTATATGGAACACAAGGTTCCCAAAATAAGTGACCAAATTTCCTTCGAGGATGGAGGATTCTCCTTTTTCCAAGGTATCAACACATTCATTATGAGACCTTATAAAGTGATAGAACTAAACCTATTCAAATTTCACAAGTTATTATTGGATCCTAACATAATTTTTGCCCAACTCTTGGTAATGGATACTTGATTTGTGTTCTCACATTGCACCTCTTCAAAATTCACAAGTTCTTGTTGCATCCTAACATAATATTTGGCTAGCGCTTGATGATGGACACTTGATTTATCACATTTCTTTGAATATAGTCTCCAAGTTTCCTAGGACCACTAATTTTTAAATCTGCCTCTTTGTTCATCAATCAAAACCCTAAAAAACAAAAGAATACACTTGATTATTAATTTTTTATCCTAATCCCTACAAAAAATTAACCATTGTTATTCCATCTAACATTATCAAAGTTCTAACTTATCTCCTCTCCCCTACTTACAAAACATAATATGTCACAATTAAAGTCAATCACTATATTTTTACATGGAATGTGCGTTTATGAATTGAAAATGATGCAATTTGGTTGATATGAGTTATAGTTTATTTCATTTATCTTTTTCATATATTCGGTCTCTAAAACCATCCATTACAACAACTAAATAGTCATTGAGAACCAATGTAATTACAAACCTAGAAATCTTGCGCTGAAATAGAAGGCCAGAAAATAAAGATCAGAGAGATTTATAATGTACTTTATCCAATTTATTTTGTACAACAATCTACTAACTGCCTGTTATCATAAAATACTCATGATAACACTTGCATGATATCATACAATAATAATGATATTGGGATTGGCATGAAACATGTCATGAAGGCAACCTTCTAAATCGAATAGGGGCCTTCACCACCATACACTCCTTGATTGTTGCAACATCACAGTAATCGTAGGCAAAACATCAAAGAACTTTGGAAAATAGCAAGATACCTGTGCAAAAGTTTTTTCACTATGGAAGAGGTACGCTAAATTTCCAAAATCAAATATTTAAAGATAACATTATATAATCAAATTTCTAAAACATAATTAGAATCAGACTAATAGAGTTACATATGAAAATGTGTTTATTTTAATAAAAATTAAGATTAATACTTTTTAATTATTAGTTAATTATTAAATAAGATTAATATCATTTATATTATTAATTAAATGTTAAATAATGTTTCTTTTTACCACTTTGGTTAGTACAATGAGATGTTACTCTTTTTAGTGGTTTACAAGTCTTATGAGGAATTTTTGACATGTTCAAAAGCTCCTCACAATTGGTGAAGTACCTACTCTTGCTAAGCCATAAAGTTTTGGTATATGTGGCTTATTGGCTCTTAAATATACTCTTAGAATTATAGTAATAACCATTAAATTAATCTTAAACTTACTCAAATATATATATATATATATATATATATATATATATATATATATATATAATTGTTATAACATAAATAAAATATTATCTAATTATTATTTTATAAATTATTTATAAATTAAAACTTTATTACATCAAATAAATTTTATATTATAAAAATATTAAAAAAATTTAAAGAAAAAACAAAAATATAAAAATCACACTTATTGTTACACATTTTTATTTAATAGTACAACACATTAAATATATATCTAAAGCCAAATTTATTGCTGCAAATTTTACATGTGTATAGTATTATAACCTACTATATAAAATTTCAATTATAACATAAGGTTGAAGCCTCTATAAATCCAACTTATTTGTGAATTTATTGAGCACAATCGGAAGACAAATATAAACTATATCTCCAAAAAAATTATAAATTATTTTATTTATTACAAAAATATATATATATTTTTTAATTATTTGAATTTTATATAATAAATTATTATTTTTCCAAAATTAATATATTTTTATTTTAGATATTTTTTCTTATTTTCTTATCTAATAGTCTAACACGCATTGTATATAAAACATTTAAAATTGAATTTATGTCTATAAATTTTATTTGTGTATATCATTATTATTTAATTTGGTTTATGGTTCTTAGAGATTGGTGACTACTAAGTCCACACACAATAATCGTATCAGGTATATCTACTAAAAATATCACTTATTGGCTTAACCACAGACTCTCACCCTTAGAGTTTTTAGAAAATTGAATATGTGCCCTCTCAAAAAAAGATGAGCTAACCCTCAGGGGTTATGTATAGCATTATAACATCCCATATAAGTAATATGGGTTCACTACAAGGAAAAGACCCTCTAGCGGATGTTTTTGAGGAACCCCACAGAAAAATACCCCATACATCCATTTCTAGTGGAGGTTACTAGAGGAGGCTGGCAGGCGAAGGGTTTTGCGGATGGTTTCCTCTCGGTGCGCTTATCATTACAAGTCGCCCCGATGCACTCTAACCACGAAAGCACCGGTGCAAACCAAAACATTGGCACACTGGACACCGTGCACTCCGTACACACTCGCCCAATGCATTTTATTATTCTATAGCACCGATGCATCACAGATATTTCGCGCCGGTGCATTATAAAACATAGCGCCAAAACCGAGACGACTCGATGTGGTAGAAAGAAACCGCACCGGTCCATCATGATACATCGCGCCAAAACACAAACCGACTGGTGTGTTTGTAAGAAACAGACCCGGTGCACCTGTAAATAACATGCACTGGTAGAGGGTTATATTAAAAAAAAAAATTACAGCAAAATAACCCAGATTTTTCAGTTTTCCAGTGCTTCTGAGCTCTCAATTACCAGTGCGCGCTCTACCATAGAATGCACCGGTGCACATTGGCACACTGGATAGTTTGCGTGATGTACACACACATCCAAGGCCACCTATTTTTGTAACGCACCGGTGCTTCACCACTATTCCACGCCGGTGCATCATAAAACACAGCGCCAAAACAGAAACGTGTCGGTGCGTTCTTATCAAAGAGCACCGGTGTGCCTATAAAAAATGCGCACCAGTAAAGGGTTATATTAGAAAATTACGGCAAGATAACCCGGATTTTTCAGTTTTACAGTGTTTCTGAACTCTCAATTACCGGTGCACGACATCCCATAGAATGCACCGGTGCGCACAAGACATTGGCACACCAGACAGCGTGCACGACATACACACACATTTGGGGGCTCCTATTACTGAAACGCACCGGTGCTTCACCACTCTTCCTCGCCAGTGCATCATAAAACACCGCGCCAAAACATAAACGTGTCGGTGCGTTCTTACCCAAGAGCACCGGTGCGTCATTAAACCGCACGCACCAGAATATCGTTACATTAAAAAAAAAAATTAAGGCCAAAAAACCGGTGCTTTACGGGTTTGCCACCCCGGTGCCTCATCAAAATTTCGCGCTGAAACTGAAACATCCCGGTGCAGTGTTAGGGAACCGCCCTAGTGCATTATAAACAACCCACCAAATTTGACACAGCTCGGTGCGGTTGTAGGTAAGCGTGTCGATGCGCCTATAAAACCCCGCGCACCGGAACATGGTTTAATAAAAAAAAAAAATTACGGCCAAAAAACTTCATTTTTCACTTTCCCCAGTGCTCCAGAGCTCTCAAGCACCGGTGCCATTTCCCTTTGTTTGAGCCGCCCTAACATCGGTGCTCTCATTGCACCCATTGCATGCATTGCTGCTCTGCATTCGCCACCAATCTCCAACTTGCATTTTGAAAAACGGTGGCCAAATTTTCTTTTGCAAAATTTACAGCCAATATGCCTCCTCGACGGCGAAATGTACAGGTATTTTTCTAGTTTTTCCATAATTAAGCCTTTTAGTGGATTAGAAATTGAAATAACCTTAAAAATAACCATTAAAAAAAATAAAAAATTGCCGCGCGGTGCATTGGATCTGTTCGGCTTGCACCGGATAGCGATGTTTCCTATAAAATTTACAGGCCGCACCGCCATCGGTGCTAATGATATCCGCACTGTTTCCGAGGTGGTATCGAAAGGCGCCCCGAATAATTTTAAAATAAAAATAAAATAAAATAAAAGGCGGTGCGCTCATTTATCCAGGCGCACTGTTGACCACAGAAATCACAGTGCAGTGCGTTGACGGAATTATCTGTCCCGGTGTATGTCAGTGCATTGCATTCTGGATTCTGAGAGAGTCAATAGTGCGGCCGGGTAAAAGACCGCACAGTCAATGATGTAATTGTCATGAAGTCGCTGCGCTGACACGAATATACACGTTGGGGCGTATATTTTAGTCAACGCACCGCTATTCTGAACTTTGATAAAGTTAACGGTGCTTGAAAAATAGACAGTTGCACTGAGGCCGGTGCGTTGTATTTCATTATGGGCACTGGGACCGGTGCTCTATGTTCTTAAGACGCACCGCGACCGGTGCGTGACTATTTTTATGGTGCACCGACTTGTCTGTTTATTTTTTTTCAAAAAAAAAATTAAAAAAAAAAAAAAAAAATATATATATATATATATATATATATATATATTCCTAAATACATGTTTGTTTTAATATATAAAAAAATATTTAATATGGCAATGATTCAGAGAGAAGAGGAGGAATAGTAGCAACAACAGGCTAAACAATATGACATGATTCGCCAATGGGAGGCCCGAGAGAGGGAGAGAGATGCATACCCTCGCCCTATTACTGCAGATACCTAGGAGATCCTTAGGCGGGTAGGCCTCCTCAAGTTCTATGAAGAGGCTACTTCCCTAAAGGCGCACAGTGTGTTTTTGAGATATCTTATCCGCAGGTGGAATGCCCACCGACAGGATTTCCAGGTTGGTCTTGACCAGTGGTACACACCCACTGAGGAGGATATTTATTTTATTACAGGACTATTGAGGAGAGGGGTGGATTTTCCCTCATTCCCAGACGTGCCAGCTGGTTGTGCAGTAGAGAGTCAGTTTACTCCTAAAGATACATTGGAGCACATGTACTGTCTCCTTCAGAGTTTTAGGTACCTGGAGGTCAGTTACGTATAGTTGATTTTGGTAGACAAGACGTGCAGTGCCTCTCCCTTATCATTTCGACCATTTCGCACAACACCAGTGACGGGCAACACATTAGTTGCTCGATTTTATATTATGTTGAATCTTTAGTACAACAACCACGACTTGTCAGGTGGTCTGCCATTTTTTTGCGGCAGTTTTGTACAACCTTAGATAGATGTCGTGCTCATGCACAAGGGAGGGTCAACTTCCCTTTTGCTTCAGAGTTGTTTTGTTTATTTTTTTAGAGGTTTCCAGAGATGAGACCTAGTTTTGTTCGATAGCCTCGTAGGCCGATGTTTGAGGCCCGGATGCACATGTGGGGGAAGATTATGCCCAAGAGGAGAAACACTTTGTTTCCAGCCAGGATATCACATGATTCACTGGACTTACTAGCCAGTGTTGACGGGATGCATCCCTTCATTTTGGTCCCATGTCCTTATGCTGGCTTAGATTGGCGAGGGTGTCCCAACATCTTCACAAATTATTGGAGCCACAAACATGATAGAGGTAATATTAATGCTTTTATTTATATTTCTTATTCTAATATTGTTCTTAATTAACTTGTTTTTATTAAATTGTAGTAATGAATTGTTTTAATTATTGTTATGTACTTGTATATTATTTGCGGCATATTTGCCTTTTTGATGCATGGTAAGATGTCGTCCACCACGATCCAGGTGTGGATCTCGAAGGATGACTGACCAGATATGGCTGATGCCGCTACGATCAAGGATGAGGATGGGGCCTATGTTAAAGAGACATGATCCTGCTCATCATGGTGTACCAGTGCCACCTTTTGCTAGGCGTGGTCGACCTGAGACCAGATATAGGATGGAATTGGCCAAAAAAATCTGTGCATTGATTGTTGATGCGGGCATCAGGCCCGCTCATTACAGGGACATACAGGCCGACGATAGGTCGTTACACATGTGGAGAGGCATGCCGCATGACATGCACGGCCTGATGCGGCATGTCGTAGGAGCTACAACAGCAGTGACACGACTCAGGAAGACTGTTCGTAGATATAGGCGTAGTCGAGCCGTGACACGTGATGGACATGAGTCCGCGAGCAACGAATCACATGCATCTCATGATCGTTCACCTTGCGGCGCGCCTAATGAGCATGACGCTCCACTGGCAGCATCTGACAGTCATCATGGAGATGAGGCTGGGCCATTGGCCACATCCAGTCAGCAGCCTACAGCTACATCCATCAGTACTAGTCATGATGATCATGAGCAGGCTGGACCATCGACTGCCGAGGCTGCACTATTCACTGAGCAGGCCTCCACTACTACTGTTCATATTGATGTTGTACTACCACCAGCGGATGCATCCATCAATACTAGTGATCATGATCATGAGCAGGCTCGACCATTAACTGTCGAGGCTACACCCAGCTTTATTGAATAGGCATTCACTTGTAGTATTGTTATTGATGTTGTTATACTACCACCAGTGCCTGATCCATGACATTTATATTACAGTTGTATATTTTTAACATTATTCAGTTATATATATATATGGTCCATGTATTTTATGTTCATGTTGCAGAGGTACTTATTTTTCATGTTGGTGATCATCATGATGTGGCGCATATTGTTAGGTCATGTTAGATATGTTCATTTAATGTTTAGCTTGCAGATAGATGTGTATATGTGATAGCATGAGTTATTTGACATATTGAGATGTATATTTGATATTTGTGTTGTGATGATCTTAATATATAATGTTAATTTGATATTTGAATGTGTTTATTAGTTGAATATGATGTTTGTACGATGGTTATCATGATTGTGATGATGTTTATTAATTAATTTAATATTAAATGACCATGATATTTATTAAATATTATGTCGTGATTGTAATTGTAATTTAAATTTTAATTGTATGTAAAATTATAACTGTATTTGTACTTATTGTAATTTAAACTGTAATTTTCTGTAAAATATTTATTAATGTAAAATTCTAAAATTGTAATTGTATTTGTAATTGTAATTTAATTGAATTGTATGTAAAATATTTATAAAATTGTAATTGTAATTGTAAATGTAATTCTATGTAAAATTATAAAATTGTAATTGTATTTGTAATTGTAATTTTAATTGAATTGTATGTAAAATATTTATAAAATTGTAATTGTAATTGTAAATGTAATTCTATGTAAAATTCTAAAATTGTAATTGTAATTTTAATTAAATTGTATGTAAATATTTGCAAAACTGTAATTGTAAATATAAATGTAATTCTATGTAAAATTGTAAATGTAATTCTCTCACAGAATCCCATTACAGGTTTGAGAAATTGGAAGAGCATCCATTGAACAAGATTAACACACAAAACAATAGATTGTATTACTGCACCCAAATCAATAGAGATTACATACGTATATATAGTTGAACTCAAATCCAACTAACTCTAATCTTAGAGAGAGAAGCTGAGAGAATCTCTCAACTTCCTCAACAAACCCAAACCAAACTAAGTAAGCATAATCCTAACAAATCCTAATAATTCTATCTAAAATTAAAATTGTAATTGTAATTCTAATCGTAATTCATGTATGTGAAATTAATGTAAAATTGTAATTGCAATTTTAATTCTAATTGTAATTATTGTACTTTTAATTGTAATTGTATGTAAAATATTTGTAAAATTTTTATTCTATTAAAGTGAAAATTTTAATTGTATTAATGTGAAATGATTTTATTAAAATATTTAAATTTGTAAATTTGCAAATAATTGTAAAATAACAAATCTAAATTAATATGAATTTTTGTAACATAAGAAAGTTTAGAAAATAATGAAAATAAATTCATATACTTTATAATTATCATTATTTTGTTATGATTTTACATACAACAAAAAAAAGAACTTTATACAGTCCGGTGCACTTATCATCCTAACACGCACCAGTGCATCACAACTCTTCCGCACCGGTAACGAATAAACGCAAATAAAAAAAACGCAACTCTATTTTCTTTAAGTGAAAAATAACAATAATAATAAAATAAAATTGAAAAATGGGCAGTAAAATATTTTCGAAAATCTAATTTCATAAAATAATTCTTTAAATACTAAACACTTTTCATTATTTCACTATTTTTGCTAAAATTTTCAGCTAGATATTTGCAGGACACAACCTGGAGCAAGAGAGCAGGATGACACTGTGGAGCAGTGAAATACGTTTGAACAGAAGTATTCAAACAATCAGAAACCAAACCTCTGGTGATTCAAACTCTGTATCATAGAATTTAAAACCATCTCGCGATTAAATTTGATTATTTTTTTACATTTTTCTACAGTTTTGTACTTTTTTCTGCAGTTTATTCATTTTTACCCTAAACCCTTCATTTTTTTTGTTTTTGCCCTTTCTTTTCCCTATTTCTGTGATTTCAGAATTACGGTTTTTCATTTTAGATTAACGTCCAACCCACGAGATGATTTGCATAGTCAGATCCCAATCCATTCAGCCATTGCATGAATTTTTGAAAAAATGGATTTTTCTTTATCAGTGCACCCTGCATAGTATACCGCACCGGTGCTCTGTATTATACAGCGCACCGCAAAAGTACTGTAGTAAAAAAAATTGAAAACATTTTTTCTTAATCCGTGCGCCAAATCTGAAATAGGGTACCGATGCTCCATTTAACTAGGAAAGCACCGTACGGTGTATTACACCGCTTTTGCGGTGCGTTTATAATACCCCACGCACCGTTAGGTCTATTACATTTTTTTTTGTAGTGTGTTTACAATACCCAACGCACCGTATGGTGTATTATACTGTTTTGCGGTGCGTTGTTAATATCCCCACGCACCGGTGGCGGTGCAGACCTCGTGAAAGGCACACTAGTACCTTTAGATTTATTTTCTACCTGAAAAGTTGAGAATTTATTTATAAATATATTAATGAATGATATGATGCAGGTTTCAGATTGATAAAGAAATGTATGACAAGAGATCAAGTAACAAAAATACTGTTAACACATCAAGAAAAGCAAAAAAGACAATTTCTTTGTAAATTCTTTATAAAAAATATTATTTTTGAACTATATGTAAGTTTAACTAATATGTATTTTTTACTGTGTATCATGCAGAGCCACAAAATGACGAAGCTCGATATGATTATTTCTGATCTAGGACCAAAAGAGCGTAAAATTTTAATGGAAAAATTGCAAAAGGATGAATCAGGTGAATGAAAAAATACTAGCAATCCAATATGAGTTTCTTTTTTAATTATCATTAATAATGTACTTAAAATTATTAGATAACATGTGTTAAACAGTCTAATAATTCACATCTGTTCAATGTTGTACAGGGACCAACAACTCAGAAAATGAATGTTGTTCTAAGAAAAGAAAAAAAATAGAACATGCAAATGTAAATAAATTGCTCCTTAACTCATCTGGAGTGATGCTGGAAGTTATCGAAAGGGGAAATTTTTTTACAAAAGCTTGAGGGATCTGGTGGAAAGAATGTATAGACGTTCTTTCCAACAACAACAACGTGCTTCAAATGTAATATGTAATCATTGAATTTTTCAATCATTATGTATAATAAATAAACAATTTAGCATTAAATATTAATTTTCAAGAATTTTCTTATAGAAAATAAAAGAAATGGAACCCATTCAGCGCATAAAACAGGACGACAAGGAAGAAAATGGTTGATCTCTAAGTTTGTGAGTAATTGTTACTTCCTTATAACAACTTAACTAGATTTCATTTTTGTATTTTTTAAGTTGTTTTACAAAAATCATCATTGTCGAATGTCTTCAAACAGGTGCTAACATACAAAGAAGAACTATCAGACGAATTGATTGAAATTGGGTTAAATATGGGTTGTGAGTATATGTTGGCATATCATAATTTAATTGTGAAATTTGTAAGCATATATCAATCTTGTTTTACTTAGCTCCATCTATAATTAATAGAACAAAAACATCTTTTATATTAAATTATGATTTGTTATGGGGTATAAAACTTGCAGGAAACAAAGTATGGAACTGCACCAACAAATGAAATTTTGAAAGATGGCATAATACGTGGTTTTGAAAGAATGTGTATAATTTATGAGTTAATTGTTGTTATGGTACATCATTTTTCTTTTTGATTTACATTGATGTATATTCTTTAATATTGCAATTTTCATTATTCTCACCAATGTATATACACTCATTTCATTTTATTTTTATGTTTGTAGATGAAGAAGAAGAAAACAATCAACTCCATGAACAAAAAATTCTTGAAAATAACCCAAGTCATGGAAGTAGCTCTAGCAGTGACAACAGTTCAAGCGAAGAATGATGATCACTATGTTTGGATATCAAAGCAAGGCGTTTTATTTTTTAAAATATACATGTCTATGAAATCAAACATTTTGTTTAATGTAATGGACATAGTGTCTCAATTGAAAGACAAAGAGATACCAATAACTGTCCCATTTTGTATGATAAAAATTGTCTTATTCATATATATATATATATATATATAATCATAAAATATGTTTTAATTTATTCTATTGTGTTCTCCATTGTCGTTCTCAAATGCACTAATAAAAATTTAATTCATATGAATATTGTTATAAGATATATATGTGTCGACTTTTGATGAATAATAAATTTTTAAAAACCACAATAATTATGATATGATATAACAAATTAATCCAAACATCACATTCAAATGCATTAATAAAAATGTAATTAATATGAATATTGTTATAAGATGTGTCAACTTTTGATGAATAATGAATTTAAAACAATCACAATAATTGGACTATCACATGTCGAAGTTTCTAAAAAATACAACATGAAAACCGGTGTGTGTTAGTAACTGTACATCGGTGCGTTTATGTGTTTATATGCACCGATGTCGTTATACAATCTATGGGCACCGCACAAATACCGATACCAGTTATCAATATCGGTGCGTTTGTGTGATACGGCGCACCGAGGCATTTACATATCTATAAGCACCGGTGCATTTTTACAATCTATGGGCACCACACGAATACCGATACCAATTATATATCTTGGTGCCTTTCTGTGATACGGCGCACCGGTGCTTTGATACGACCTATGGGCACCGCACAAATCCCAAGACCAATTAGAATGGCCCCGTGCATTATATGACCAACATTACACCCAGTGCGGTTTTACACCTAAACGACCTGATGTGTTGGACTGACACAACCCCGGGGCGTTGTCGGCATGTACGCACCGGTGCGTTAAAGACATAGTAGCGCACCGATGAAAAAACATTTGTAATAACCTCCAGCCGCCCATTTTTTAAAGTTGTGTTGAATTTCTGTTAAAAGCTCTGCCAAAACCTTCGTAACCATAACGGATGTTGTAGCAAATGTTTTTTTGATAATTTTGGCCAAGTTTATAACACTAAAAACCTCCTTATAACCTCCGCTAGAGGGTCTTTTCCTTGTAGTGGTTATCGTTGGAAATTCTATTAGTATATAGATCCATCTTAATTGAAAATTTATTCACCATAATAAAATAAAAAAAACATATAAACTTCTTAACATTTGAAACTTTAAATAATTAGAGGTTTATATATTTTTAAAATTTATTTATTTATTTCCCATGAGGCTTTAGACTTACAATGAATGTGAAGTGTTTACCATATAAAACCATGAATCAAGGTGGTAAGTGGTCAAACCTGCAAATAATAATTAGATGGGAGGCAAGAGGGGAGGTAAGCTTACTGCCACCACCCCATTCCACCTAGAAACAACATGAATTCACCATAAACCAACAAGACACCACACATTCAATCCACTAAGTGGCATGACAACGCAATTGAGGGTGAAAGCATAAAGATGGGTTACACTTTTGGGCCAAATGTGGCCATGAAATTTCAAGTTTTCCTTCTTTTATCGAATTTTGAAGCCTTCAAAATTCATATAAGCATTGTGAATTTTGATTCAGAGTAAAAAGAAAAATTGTGGAGAATTATATTGTTGTCCTAATGATACTTTTTTACAAAAATATTTAGTGTTGTATAATAAGCCAATTTTGGATTAAATAAAATGACATTATTTGTAAATTTTCACATTTCTTAAAAGGTCTGCACGTGTTCTTGTAGCATAACTTAGTCTAGAATGTGTAATTTAATATATATATATATATATATATATATAAGAACACAACATAACACATCACAATATATCTAATAACACTCAAATATATCACAGATCCGGCCACTTTAGATTCTTATCAATGCCGAGAACACTGATACGCAAGCTTCTCAGATCTTGAACAAATTCAAACACTCCTTCACTATATTAATAAAATACTCTTTACAGACTCGGACCCAAACTTAGACTCAAACTTCGAATGCCCCTCAACTTCTACTTACTATCCTTTTATAAGGATTTTACAAGGTCATCCGGTTACAACTTTTACCGGATACCAGATCTCATCCCATCATTTCTTTTCGCTGGATTCTAGGACATCGGCTCTTTTAGGATAAGAGAGAATCCATAAAGTAGATACACAATGGAGATTCTTTAAAGGACGAACCCCACGAAATCCTTATCAAACACAGTGGAGATTCTTACGAGGACGAACCCCATGAAAGCCTTTATCAAATAAAGTGGAATTTCTAATAATTACAAAAGACTTATGATATCAAAGAGTGATCATAAGCTATTAGTCACTATTCTCCCATTCTTCAAAATCATCATCTTGGAATATTTCAGCCTCAATCTGTTCAAGTCGTGCTTCAATATCAAAATTTTTGATGTCTACCGAGACGACATCATCTAACCAATAAGGCGCAAATTCTCGAAGACAATAGCAAAATGGAAAAGAGAAAGTATTGGATGGCCGAAAACTTGGCTCTATTGAAATTATCCCAGTAAAACTCACAAATAGATTAAACTATGGTTCAACTGTATGGTTGTCTTCTATCAAATCCACTATTGAATCTTCATGTCTGAATTCAAATTCCGCAGTATAATCATTTCTTATTGCTATGTTAAGTTCCCAAGAAAGAGTACTTATTGTCTCTTTGAAATTACTGTCAAGCTTCCAGGAAGTGCGTGGCATGTATTTATACAAGAATAATTTGAACCGAGAACTCCAAGTATTCCAAGGATTGGCTAATTTTGATGCATAAGCTAAAATTCTGATAGAACCCTGAATTCTAGCCCTTTGGTGTATAATGAAATAATCCTTCCATGACCAATTAGTGTTCTGAATGAATGCAAAATATACATGATTTTTTTTCTGGAGACAGATTATAATAAACCCGCCAAACCCTATCTCTATATGGCAACTCACTATTATACCCTAATATGCAAGACTCTGAATCAAACCATTTTTGCAAAACAATTTTCATGACTTCAGGAGGAAGAGACTTAATTCTGATAACTAAACAATCCCAAAAAAATTCATATTTACACTGACTACAAATTTTGACTTGACAAGACCTGATATGCTTTTGAGTTGCAGAAGATTCTCCTTGCAGAATTGGTCGAAACATTTTAATTTCTTTGTTCTTTGAAGCACCTTGTCTGGTTAACATATCTGCCAAATAGTTCTCTGCACCTGATTTGTATACGATATCAAAATCAAAACCATCTAACCAAAGAGCCCATCTTAACACTCGAGTGCTCCCTTGCTCAAGTAGTATTTTATTGAAAAGGATGCCTTTCATATGCTTTAAATCTGTTCTGACAATGAACTTGGAGCTTTTGAGAAACAAGCGAAATCTTTTGATTCCCTTTTTTACTGCAAGTATTTCTTTGTGAGAAGAAGGATACTTGGTTACTGTTGAATCAAAGGACACTGATGTGTAGCCACAAACTAATTCTTTCTTTCCATGTTTCTGCAACAACACTGCCACCCAAGTGTGATCTGAAGCATCTGTTTCCAGGACAAAAGGAAGATTAGTATCAGGCAAACTTAGTCTAGGCAGATTCTGAATCTTACTTTTTATTGTTTTGACAGCAATTGTCATTTCTGGAGTCCAATAAGATTCTAACTTTAGCCTCTTCTGCAAAACCTTAGTATCCCTTGCTTGGTGCTCATAGAATTGTCTGATGTAATTCAAACATCCTAAAAATATTTGAACAGATTTTATATCTGGCAAAGCATCTGGAAATTTGAGGAGATTTATCAGGATGTGTGGTTGGAGCTGAATCTGGCCTTGTTCTATATGCAAACCAAGATAATCAATAGACACTTTACCAATCTGGAACTTTTCTGCAGAATCTAATAAAACCAAGCCATGCTGAAAAACAAGTTTGTAAAATTGTTCTAGATGCAATTTATGTTAATTTACATCTCTACTGAAAATAAGTAAATCATATATATATACAATAATAAAATCTGTACTCCCAAAAATATCTTCCATCCTTCTCTGGAATTTTGATGGAGCATTCTTAAGACCAAAAGGCATTACAACCCACTGAAACTGACCATGTGGAACTGTGAAGGCGGTCTTATATCTTTCTTCTGGAAGTATGTCAATCTGCCAAAATCCACTTTTGAAATCAAACTTACTGAAAATGTTGGCATTGGCAAGTTTGGCTAACAACAATTCTTTGTTTGGGAGAGGATATCTGATAGGAAGCAAGGCTTCATTTAAGGATTTATAATTGATGACAAGCCTTTTCTTTCCTCTTTTTTTCTCACTATGTTTGTTAACTTAGAATGTTGGACAAGCCCAAGGACTTTTGCAAGGTTCAATTAACTTCTGATCCAGCAATTGTGATAATTCTTTTTGACACAATGCTTGCTCTGTTGGAGTCATGTGATTTTCACTTGCTTTTTGTGGGCGAGGAACATAACCTTCTTTGTAAGGTAAAACCACAGAATATCTTTCTCTTGTCCAAAAAACATCTGGAAGTTCTGATGTACAATCTTTACGTAGTTTATATATATATATAAGCATGATCTACATAGGGAAAGCTAAATTTTTCATATTAAAAATATATTTCTTTATGCAAAAACATATTTTTTATTATTTTTTGAAGTTGGCCAAGTAATATTTCAATTGCATTGCTTTTTGTAGATACATTTTCAATTTTTCAATAAATTGAAAAACCAGAGTACCCTACTGAAGATGACTAGTCAATGAATATATTGTTTTTTTTAAATTTATTTCATTGCATGTAATTTATGATATTGATTTTTTATTCAACTTCTTTAAAACCATTACAAAAAATTCAAGCATTATGTTTAAAAGAAATTAGATGAAAAATATCATATGAATTTGAAAATTTCAAACTCATATGTTGTTTGATAGAGGATTTCTTCATGAATCCTACATGATCAATTTTGCCACCTAAGGATTCCTTATCAAATTAAATCCTTCAAAATTCATATAAGCATTGTGAATTTTGATTCGGAGTAAAAAGACAAATTGCGGAGAATTATGCTGTTGTCCTATTGATATTTTTTTACAAAAATATTGAGGTCATATAATATGTCAATTTTCCATTAAATGAAATGCTTTTCTTTGCAAATTTTCACACATCTTAAGAGGTATGCACGTGTTTGTGTAGCATAACTTAGTCTAGAATCTATATATATATATAAGCATGATCTACACGGCGAGAGCTAAAGCTAAATTTTTCATATTAAAAAAAAATATTTCTTTATGCAAAAACATATTTTTTATTATTTTTTGAAGTTGGTGAAGTACTATTTCAATTGCATTGCATTTTGCAAACACATTTTCAATTTTTAAATAAATTGAAAAACCAAAGTACCCTTTTGAAGATGACTAGTCAACAAATATATTGGTTTTTGAATTTATTTGGTTGTGTATAATTTATGATATTGATTTATTATTCAAACTCTTTAAAACGATTTTTTAAAAAATCAAGCATTATGTTTAAAAGAAATTAGACGAAAAATATCATATGAATTTGAAAATGTCAAAATCATATTGGATAGAGGATTCCTTCATGAATCCAGCATGATCAATTTTGCCACCTAAGGACAAATTTAGCCCTAAGTTAGTTAGAGTACAAAATGGTGTTGCAGGAAATTTGCAAAAGGGGCGCTGAAATTGTGGATTTTAGGACTTAAGAGGCTCGATTGAGTGCCTAAATTTCAAATTCAAATAGCTCCATCGAAGGTTTTGTTAACAGGGGCTCGATCAAGCGTTATGGCTCAATCAAACTATTATGAAAATATTTTCGAATGATCTAAATTAAGAATTTACCACATTTTAAAATTCCAAATTTTATTAGAATTTTTGTTATCGTGTCATGTAGAAACCTTATTAAATTTAATATTAATATTAAAAATATTATTATTATTATTAAATTAAATGATGAAATGATATTAATATACAAAATTTAATATTAATATATTTTAATGTTAATATTAAATTATTAATTTTGGATTAATATAATATTATTAACTTTAATATAATACAAAATTTCTTATATTATAATATATAGTAGTACAACCACATTAATAAATGTGGTTGATATACACCATAAGTGTCAACAAAAGAGTCATTAACACAAAAAGAGTCATACAAGTTGACTCAATATGTTAATTTTATTTAACCTATTTTTTTATAAATCTAACAATAATAAAATATATAATCTTTTTAAAACTCTGAAGTAATCATAACCTAAAGCTACCTTTAATGAAATAAAATCTAAACAGTTTCAATTGGAATACATGAAGTGCTCTATGTGTCTTTGATGGAGGTAGATGGAACATTAATATTTTGGAAAATTCTAGATAATATTTCCATAGAAAATTATCATTTTCCCTCCATGTGAGTGTATAACACATTTAAAACCTAGCATTTTAAATATGTATTATATAAAATAAATAAATTATTGTATGGCATAAAAATAAGTAAATTTAAACAAAATATTTTAATTGTCAAAATATTTTAATTTTTTTGAAATATAGAGGAGAGAGAGTGGAGAGAAGGGTAACAGAGAGAGAGAGAGAGAGAGGAGGAGGGAGTCTCCGAGAAAGAGAGGGAGCTCGAGAGATGGAGTTGGATGAAAAGATAGGGAAGGAATAAGTTCAAGACATATATAGAGAGATAGTCAACAGAGATATAAAGAGATATGGAGAAAGAATGTGTATCTTTGCGAGGTGATATAGAGAGATGAAGAAGGAGAGACAAAGGGAGATAGAGATATAGATGGAAGGGGGAGAGAGGGAAGAAGAGAAAGATAGAGGGAGAGAGGGAGAGAGAGATAGATATGAAGAGAGAGTGTGTGTGTGTGTGTCTGGGGGGTGAGATAGAGAGACAAAGGAGAGATGGAGGGAGATATCGATATATATGGAGGGGAAGAGAAATGGAAGAAAATTTCTTGCACTATATGCATTGATTTCAATGTACAGATGTTGATTTCTAACCCTATTTGACTTTTTGCATTAGATGCATTGATTTCTATGTAGATGTTGATTTATAATTCTATTTCATTACTTTCATTAGATGCATTAATTTCGTTAAAGATGTTAATTTCTAATCTTGTTTGATTGAGGTTGCATTATATGCATTTGTTTCAATGTCGATGTTGAATCCTAATCCTTTTTTATTGCTAGCACTAGATGCATTGATTTCAGTGTATATCTTTATTTCTAATCATATTTGATTGCTTGTAGCATTAGATGAATTTATCTTAGTGTAGATGTTGATTTATAATCCTATTTGATTTTTTGCATTATATGCATTGATTTTAGTGTATATGTTCATTTCTCATCCTATTTATTGCTTGCATTAGATGCATTGATTTTAGTGAATATGTTGATTTTTTATTTAATGTAACTAGATACATGGTGTGCATTAATTTCAAGGTAATTAGTTTAACATTGTGCATTGATTTCAGTGTAAGCACAGAAAAGTTATTGATGACATGCATTATGACTAAGCTATTGTAGATAACCTAAAACAAAATAAAATCGAATAAAACTTAACTTTTACATCTCCACATCTTTTAAAATTGAATATATAACTTATTTCAATCATATTTGAGTTAAAAATTGAATAAAACTTATTTCCATCATAAGGAAGTGATTGAAATACTTGGATAACTACTTGTAAATTTAGGAAAGTTGATAACATTATGTAAAATTATAGAAATGTTGTCATATATTAAATTTCAATACGATTGACTTATATCATGTTATGACTAAGCTCTTGTAGATAATCTCAAAATAATAATATTGAATAAAACATATTTTTTTGTTTACACGGCATCTTTTATTAAAATTGAATAAAACTTATTTCATTCCTATTTGTGTTTTTTAATTGAACCTTGAGACAAGAAAATGATTGAAATACTTAAAAAAATTGTTCGTGCAATGGTATATGGGTGGGTAACCAAATATATATATATATATATATATATATATATATATATATATATATATATATATATATATATATATGACTTTATAATTCAAATAATTTATTTTTAAAATTAAATTGTAATAATATACATGTTGATTGCACTAAAAGACACTTTCTACAAGCCAATATGAAGCATGATTGGAATTATTTCCATGTTCAATATTAAATTGATACATGATATATTTTAGTTCATTTTAAATATCAAAGTGACTTGCAACATAACTTAAGATTGTACTTATTTTCTTAGTCTATGAAATTGGAAATCAAAATTGAACATATATTTTACTAATAAAAGTTATAGTATACAGAAAAATTATTAAATTAGCGAAATAATTTTAACATATCCATAAACTTCAAAAGTTAATGAGCATCCATAAACAAGATTAATACAAATCCATAAACTGAAATAGTGAATACATGTATCAATAAAATATTCATATGAAAATATATAAAAATTACAAATATCACATGAACATCCATAAACTAAAATAATAAGCATCCATAAACTAAATAATGTCCATGATGTACATCCATAAAGTGTTCATGTATGAAAATATACAAACTATGACACTCTAAATACCACCATAACTCCTATGTGAGTTCTGTCACGCAAAGTAAGTGCCCATAAGCTGGTACTGCAATATAAACAATCAAATTCAAACTAATTTGATCATTATTTGTACAAAATAAACAATATGGAAAAAATGATTTTGAACCACATTTTTAATTACTTATGCTAACCTCAGTCGAGTCCAAATGCAAGTCAAATAGGATGGGGGTCTGATCATGAATCTAGGTTTGGTGCTCCCCTACGTGTGGCCCAATGATTGGGGCCTGTATAGATGGACCCACATCATCAATGCCTCTAAACCCAACATCCCACTCATGTCTCCACATAATAGCATCATCAACAACACTTTGCATATGGGCATGTGTATGGCAGGGGAAAATTATAATTAGTCTACAAATTAATTAGCATATATATGTAACTTGAAAAACAAATGTTGAAATCTTAGGAATAAAAAGGTTTACCTCAACTGTTGGTCCATGTGGTTGTACATAATGACTCTCCTCCACATTAGTGAACATATAAGGTGGAGGTGGAGGTGGAGGAGAATCAATGGAAACATGCTATAGTCGAGGATGGCATGGTTGATCAACTTCCCCATCGAATGACCTCATAAGCTCATCCATGTAGCTAGGATGTGTCTACATGTTATCATGAACTTGTTAATATAAATGCATTCTAATATGAACTATAAATTTTAATATAAACAATTATGTTAATTTTACAATAAGAGTCAAAAGTTTCATGTGTGTGTGTATATATATATATATAACTTTTCTGTGTCACGCAGGTTGTGCACCCTCCAAGTTTCACGAATGACATCACGATATATACATGTATATTTTAAAAGTTGGTCAAAGGGTAAACTCGCGAGAAATGAATCATCATATAAGGGAACTAACGGGTCACGAGGCAATGGTGGTGGTCTCCTAATCTCTAAAACTAATGCAACACATGCATTGGATAATGATGTATGCATGTTGTCTGCAATAGTCTCCTTAGTCTCACCGCCGAGCAGCGACAAATCCCCTAGCTTTGTCTGTAATACCAATATCCGAGACAGCAGTGGAAATAATCTCGAAGGTGGTGGTACATGCCCAGGGTACCTACAAGCCCTCACGTTCTCATAGGTACATCCAAAGTTGAGTCCATAATAACGAGATATGGTATCAGTGTAATCTGACCTCATATATAACACAAACTCTACATATAAATGCTTGGAAAAATAAATGGTGACCTAGTCATGGTGGGGGCACTGGCCCCAAGCTCCAATGAATCTATCATACACAAAAGGGGTTGCATCAACATTCCTAAAATATTTCAGTGGAATCAAACCTCTATGTCTAGTAGGGCGATCTCAAGGGATGCTGAACAACTCCTCGCGAACAACAATATCTTTGGTGGCCTATTTCACCACCTCCCAAGTTTTTGGGCCTATAACCTCATGCCTCCTAATCCTCTATATGGATTCAAATGTGTGGCTATGTGGGCCTGACCTCTGGTATGTCTCGATCAACCTATTGATGTTATCCAGCATCAAAGACAATGCAAGATGAGTCAGTGAATTGGCAGGGATATTATTTATATGGTATTTTGTGATTTGTGTATGATGGGTTGTAACATCCTATAATGCGATATGAGTTGTAGCATCATCCCACGGCGAGATCGATGTTGCACTCTGATCCTCATCTTTGACCTGTTGAGGGCCTATAAATCATAAGCATAATTTAACATATATAATTAAAAAACTATAAGCATAATATATATATATATATATATAAACCCATTCACATCACTGTGAGTATGGGCACTACCAATTCTGATAGTCTTATGTTGACAATAATATTATCATAGACCCAAGTAGCCCTAAATCTTAGGTGACATGCCTGTCCCGATGTCATCACAGACAGAGACAATCCCACACATGTTTGTCCCAATCACATTACTCAACACTTACACAAATACACATTGTACGACATATACACATATCCTCATTATATAACATATACTTGTATACATATTGCATAATATATACACATTATGCAACATCATTGATAGTCCAGAGACTAGACTGTCTCTTCCCACATAAAATAGTTAAAGGCCAGTGTCTTTCCCATGCTTCACCATGTTTTCCCACAACCCAAATCTCAGGTTTGTGGTTCCTTCAAGTCGTCCATGCTTGTCTCGACGTGCCACATATCACACTGCACTTTGTCTACTAACATAACCTTCAACGTTTCCTATTCACAACCATGAAATAACTCTAATGTCACAATCACATGATAACAAGATAAATAGCAACACAAATTTATCATTTCTTGATGGATTCCTCACATAACTGAGAATCTCAAACATTCCATCTATTCATGTATTAAATTAATAAATATGATCAATTATTCTTTCATAAGAATGGTTCTTGACAAGACCATGTTTATCACAATGGAACTTTCATATATTTATTTAACCATCAACAAGTCCATAATTATAAAACATATTCACATATGTATTCAATTCATAAACATGAGTAGCCATTCTTCCATGATAATGATTCCTGACAAGGACATGTCAAATTCAATGACATTTTTACACATTCATTTAACCATTACTATGTTCATGAACATAACATATACATAGTCACATATATCAATGGGATTAGAGTTTAGAGAACTCCTGTTGTGAAAAATCCTACATCTGGAATCCTACTGCAACAACTGATGAGAATTATTGTATTTGTTAATTCCTTGAACAAATTATTTATTGTGTTCTATGGTAAATATAAAAAACTCACACTACAACCTTCACAAATTAATTGTGGAAAATAAATCAGTGCCAAAACAAAATTTGAGTAAGATTTAATTATAGACACATGACACTGTTGTTTTTGGACCAATGTCCCTGGAAAAAACCCAATGCGGTAAAACCTATGCAACAGATGAGGGTTTGTATATTATTCTGTAATTTTATGAGTACAAGTCTATGATTATCGAAACTAAAAAATCATATAGAGGAAACTGACAAATAAAATCTCGTGAGAAAAATATCACTCAGCCACAGGAATCTGGCACTGACCTTAGCTCAAGATGAGCTGCTCTGTGTTGACTCTGCGTAGTGACTTCATCACTCTATGCAGTCTCTCATCACAACTGAAGTTTCCCTCTCTCTCTGCACTGGATCTCTCTGCTGACTGGAAAGGAATCCCT
Organism: Pinus albicaulis; assembly: GCA_034641835.2. NCBI lineage: Eukaryota > Viridiplantae > Streptophyta > Pinopsida > Pinales > Pinaceae > Pinus > Pinus albicaulis. The sequence goes on from CM076569.1 coordinate 467,211,234, forward strand.
TATGGGCACCATAAACTCCTTCTGGTGACTGGCACTGAACCCCGACTATTTCCTCCATAGAAAATAGAACTCCCTCTGAAGCATTGCACAGTCCTTGCATAGCCTCTGTGTGGTTGGCTTTGCGCTGCTCTCTATGGCTTTTACTCCTTCCTCTGCTTTGCACTCTCTGGATTAGGAAACTCTTCCAAACAAAATTTATCCCTGCCCCTCTCTACGAGAATCCTCTCGATCGATCTTCTCCCTTAGCACTGCTCAATAAATAATTTTGATCTCGAGATTCTTTCTTCGTCACGGTGTCTTTTCTAAATGCCCCATCAAGTCCTTTTTATAATCTTCTCGTTGAGACTTCAACAGATGAGATTAAATCATTAATCAACGAATAAGATTAACTTGACTTGATCTTCGTTTTCTCTAGAATATTCACACTCTATTTTAATTAATATCCTTTAAATACTTTAATTTACTAAGTTTAGACTTAGGGTCCCATTAAAATTAATCAATTATTTTCATAAAACATGATCTAAGTGGAATTTCCCAAAACGCTTTCTGGGTTCTTTGGAATACAAGTGCATAAGCCTCCCTACAAATTTTGAGACTACGAGCACATCTGATGCTACAAAAAATCAACAATCCTCTTAGAGAGGAATGTGCTCTTGCAATACATCCAACTGAAGTACTGATCTGATTCTGAAACATCTCCCTTTGCACTGTTGATGTCTGACACTGATGTCCACCAACACTACACTGCTACATTCGTGTTGTTGCTGCCAACTACTACTACATTGAAACTAAAAAACATCCAATATTGAGCTAAGTATTCAGCATGATGGATCTCGATACTGAAGATCTGACTGGTGCTAGTCCCTACGCTAATCCTCTGAAGCCTCTGCACTATTGCTGACTCTCCACTGTGTCTCCTTGCATTACTGCCAACTCTGATCTACGTTGCTCATTCTCTAGCACCCTCTAGCCACTACACTATCACTTTTGCACTCCTCTGCACCAACTAAAACTCATCCATCCTGCTACTTCAGATTTGGGCTCCTGTAGCAAGTTGATGATCTGAGAGGTGGACTCCTAAAGGACCCTTCCAAACTGCAGTTCTGCTGAACTAAAACTCCATATCACCCCAATTCTCCTCAGGATATATATGGGAAATCATAGCAAACTCCTCTTCTTCGATCCTGGAGGTTGCATCTCGCAGATCATGCTTTTTTCCTTTTTCCTTCTTCTTGAGAGGACACTATGAGACGTAATGTTCCATACCTCCACACCGGAATCACTTAATATTTGAGACTTCCTTCTTGCATCTCTGTTGCTCCTATCACCCCTTTGATGCAAGGGCTGCATTCTCCTCCTCCTCCTTGGGCTTCGACCGACTATTGTTGCTGCTCTCAACTTTACACTTAGCATGTCTCGCCTCATCTCTTCTTGTTGAAGAGAAGCCCACATTGTTTCCAAATCTAGCAGTATTTCTCTGCCCAGGATGCTCTTGACGAAGACTTGCCACTCATATGAAACCGAGTTAACGGAAAATATGACAATTTCGGTGGCACAACTCCTACAATTGCTAGCTGATCTCGGGTCTCCTGAAGTCTAGACAAGAACGAATCAATGTGCTTGCCCTTCTACATCTTTATAGAGTGCATTTTCTCCTCCGAGAACATCTTTCGTTGCTTGGAAGATCCTTGATATAACGTCTCCAAGTCTTGCCACATCTCTCTAGTTGTCACTTTGTTGGCAATGTGGCATACGACATGATCCCTCATTCCGTCGAGGATCAAACATTTTCCTTTGCCATATATTTCTTATATGCTTTCAGTGGATCTGCATCTACAAGTACAACTACCAAATAATTGCTTAAGGCTTTGAGATCATGTTCATCTAACAGGCATCTAATCCTTGCTTACTAGATCACTGCTACATAGTATTTTTTCACCATCCCTGCAATCCCCATCCCACACATTGGAGGACCATTCATGTGACTTCTGTGTATTGTCATACCTTGCCAAAAGTGTCATTGCATCCCTTAGCATGAGAAGAACATTTTCTCTGTTGACTATTCCTAGAGCAGACTCTCAAAAACATATGATTTTGGGTTGGCACTAGAAGGAAGTTAGGGCCTCGCACCCATGCAGAAATTAACACTGGGCCTCGTGCCCATTGGCGCTATGTCTCAGTGGACTACCCGCGCAGAGCTGTTTTGGGAATTTTTTTTAAAATAGAAGCGAAGTTTCCATTTCCAACCACTTCATGAGTGGAGTCAACATGGGTTGTTCGACTGAATAACGTCGAGCACCTTCCTTTGGTTTCTTGTTTCCTACATTTGAGAAACCTCCCAAAGGATAAGGCCTCCCTTACACCATATGAGGGATCCCAAACCACCTCCTCCTCTCCTATAAATACATCTCTCTCACATAGATGCAGCTAGCTGAAATGGTTGAGTAACAGAATAGCCTGAATTGCTGATGTGAGATAGAGTAGAGAGATCCATTGTCGAGAGAGAGCCTAGGCTTATTGCCTCGCCAAGTCCAATTCCCTGACGAATGCTTGAGACATGTTTTGATTGGACCCACTGAAGGAGGTTGCGATGTCAAGGCTCATTTGGTTGTAATCTCTTTCTCTCTTCTTATTAATACATGATTGATGTTTTGATTCCCGTCTTGCATTTGATATGATTAATCTTGTGCAATGCGTTTAGTTCTCCTTGACCAATTAAATAGTTATGAATGCAGGTATCATTTCGTATGCTGCTATTGTTCTCTGATCCTTGTGCAGGCACATGAGTACCACCGCTGAAGGACCACGACGTGTCACAACAAATATTAGGAGACTACTACCACAACTACGACGACTGCGTTGGAACAAAGGTGGGACATCTATCCCAACTCAGTTTCATTCATAAACTAGGAATACAAGCATTAGCATGTCCTCTTGCTGCTAGACCCACCCTAGGGCTAGAGGGATTTCCTTTGTCCATAGAGGGTATTTACCTGCACAACAATTTGGCGACTCCGTTGGGGATCAATGTGCGTTTTCGTCTCTCGTTGTTTGTCTAGTGTTTTTTTTGTTGATTCGACTTTGGTCATTTCATCGTTTTTCTGCTTTGTTTAGCTTGTTTGACTATTTTCAGCCATCTTTTTCAGTCCTAGAGTGTCAGATCTGACCTCTGCTCAGTGGTTTTTATTTTTTCCCATGGTTTTCTCGCTCAACGCTATTTATTCTTGAATAGTCACGCTGATTGGCGCTTGTTGATTTTGGCACAGGTGCGCCAACCCTTGTTTAGCGTGGATTGCAGCTAAATAGTCACGTTGAATCCTGTAAGATTGAGTTTTAGCCTCTTTTTTGACTTTTATCAGTATTTCATGCCTCTGGTTTAGATTTTTACTTTGTAATTGGTCCATTGAGATTGTTTACACTCTCTTGTTTCACCCTTCTCAGCTATTTGTCCATCATATTATTAGTGGATTTTTTCACCCTAGGGTTTCTAGGCGCCTTGTGCCGCTTGTTCGCTTGTCTCTCCACTGAGCCTTCTGAGTTGAGTTCGAGTCAGTTTGGTCTGCATTGTTTCAGTTGGCTAACTGGTTGTTTTATCTTTTCTTTCAGTTCTTCGTGTCCTTGGTTTGTTGGATGATCATGTTGTGTTTCATTTAGCTCTCCATTTCTCACCTTGAGCATAGATTACATTGCTCGTTGAATCTGTTCGAAAGCCTATTTGTTTGAAGGAGTGCATCTCTATTTTTTAGTGTGTTTGATGCTTGTATTGGATTGGTCTCTCTGTTTAGATCATTTTCATTCAAATTGCTCAAAACTAGTGTTCATTTTTCCTTTTAGTGTAATAGTGCATTCTGCATCTCATTCATCTAAAAAGACAAAATATGCATTCTTTCTTTTAGCTTGAAAATGAAAAATGTTCGTTTGCATTAGTAGTGTTTAGTGAACAAGGAAAGAGCTTTTCACTTTTGCTTTGGTTATCTTAGTTGCATTAGGGAAAAGTCTCTTGTATTCGATTAGCTTTGTTTTGAATTATTATCCCTGTCTTAGCTAGCATTCATTGAACGAAAATGATTTTCTTTTGCATGTAGTTGTGCATTTAGGAATTCGAGATCACATTTGGTAAGGCCTTGAAATCGCAACATTAATTCAAGATCAACTTTAAAATGAATTCAGTCAACCTAAGGAATCATTTAAACATAACACACATATTGTAGAGGTCTAGGCTAGTGATGTGTTCCGGCGTTGTTAAACCTAGTAGCTGTCGTTCACCATCTGGCTTTAGACAGCACTAGTACAGAATTGTGCTCCCCGTACCACCGCATATATAAAGGGAGACCCTCATAGGTTGCAATCCTTTATCCATAGGAAGCCTATTATGCCGCCATGTAACCGTGATACATCGAACACAGCGTTCGGGGAGACTACCTGCACGTACGTCAAGTCCTTGGTCATTTCTCTTTTATTTGATCACTAAGGTGTATATTGCAGTTCGCGGAAACTTGGCACACCCTTTTGCTTTGATTTCCTGAGTAGCCATTTTGGTATTTTCGTGACTCTCTAAAAGTGAAAAGATCCTCGAGCACTTGTCATTTCACGCTCGTTTCAATCTGAAAGTGACTAGAGTCATGTTTTGATTGTTTCTTGACTCTTAAAACATGAAACAACAAAGTTTCGTTTCAATGTCATAAAATTAATTGCCTACGATCACATGTCCAGTACAGATATTCTCTTGCCATGTTTTTAGTAGTTCCTTAGTGTTTTATCTTGAAGCCTCAAATAGGCTATCTCGTTTATTTTCTGTCTTGAGACACAGTCACATTGGCAGAACCACCATTTTCTTCGTCCTCTTCATTACCCCCTAGTGGTGATCCTTCTCCTGAAGTTTCTTTGGAAGCATATCAACCCACTAGGTCTGTCGATTTTTGGCAGTCACTTCTTCCGAGTATCTTACCTCTCGCTACCCGGTCATCTCTTGAAGCACCATTTGATATCAATTGGCAAACTCAAGACACTTGGTCTAGTTTTGGGAATGCGCAAGACTTCCCTCCTCTTACTTCGGAACCACCTTTACTAGCTACTGCCTTACTTGGCACTGTTTGTCGTCTTTTTCACGATCAACTGGCTTCATCTAACATGGATTATTCGAGTCCCATTAGTAGTGAAGAGCTTTACGTTTCTACAGGAGATTATCAACTCCCTCCGGAGAACTTTCCTTATGTCTCAGATCAACCTTCTTCTCAACCGGTATCTCTCCCATGTGGTTATCGTACTTTGGGTCAGATTATTTCTGGCATTCAATCATTGTATTAGAATCTTATATGGTCCGATACATTGACTCCCTCTAGGAGCTTGGTTGTCTCGGTATCAGGGGCATCACCCTTGACTCCTATGACATCGACGATATTTACGTTTGTTCCTGTCTGGCCCATTGTCTGTGTGGCTTCATCTGCACTAGTTTTTAGTATGACTCTGTCATCATCGGGGCCTTCTGCTATCCGCAGGTATATTTTTATCAATCCCACGATACCTGTTAGGCTTGCCATGCGTGGATCACAACATCGCGTTGTGGAAATCCCACCTACTTGTACTGCACCTATGGTTTCTATTTCCATTCCTAGTGGTTATACATTCTATGAATATCTATTGGCCATTCAACAATAGTATTCTACCTCTCAGGGTCCTCAACAGCAGAATTCCACCCCTTAGGGTTCTCAGTAGTTAGTAACTTTTGGGAATCCTTACAGGGACAACCTTCGGCCCAACAAGGACAATCCTACGGTCCTTCTGGTCAACCTCAAATTCAATAGGGAGCATCTTATGTTCCTGGGGGGAAAACATATCCACCATAGGGACAACCTTTTGTGCAACAGCATCAACCTTACGTTCAACAAGGCCAAAATTTTGTACAACAAGGACAACCCTACAATTCTGTGCCAGGTCAACCTGGCCCATCGCAACCATCGAGCCAACCTTTTCCACAAGGGAAACCCGTTGGCTCTCAGTATCCAGGCCAGCCTACCACGCAAGGAAAACCTGCCCAACATTAGTATCCGGGTCAACCTACTCCGCAGCGACAGCCCGCTCAACCTCAAGGTGTCACTTAAATTCCTCAAGGTCAATCTCATATGGTGTATAGTGCGCCCCAAGGTGTTACTTATGTTCCTCAAGGTCAATCCTAGATGGTGTATAATCCACCTCAAGGCAATTCTTACATTCCATAGCAAAATCCATATGTTTCTTAGTAAGGACCTTAGTGGTATGCTCAAAATCAATATCCCAGTCCTCAACCCATGTATGGGTAGAACTATCAGGCTTATAACCCCTATGGACAGAATCCTCCGAGATAAAACATATGGGGGTAGAATTTCTCTCAACCTAGGTGGAATGCTAATACTGGTCTTTATCAGCGACCTGCGATGCCTTTCAATCCTCAATTACCTTTTCTTGCAACGTTGGAACTGCCTGATGTGTCAAAGTTGACGAATGATTCAATCCTTCATAACCCATATTGGCCTCCAGTTCCAACCAAAATTCTTTGCAATTGTTCCATGTTTGAGGGCAAGTCCGGAGAAGACCCCCAAGCACATGTTATGACTTACCATCTTTGGTGTTTCTTTAACTCTTGGGTTGACGATTCCATTCGACTCCGTCTTTTCCAACGGACTCTCACTGGTGTCGCTGCCAAGTGGTACATTGAATTATCTCGTGGTGTCTTCCAAGATTTCAACTCTTTAGCCATGGTGTTTCTCACACAATTTCAATTACCAGTTCGGTATGAAACCAGGACGCACCTCCTCACATCCTTGAAGCAAGATAGAACTACTCATATCTCTGATTATATTCATGAATGGAGGTGTCATCGTCGTTTGATCAAGTTTGAGATTCTTGATCATCTTCTAATTGATTCGCTCACTACCTCCTTCGTTGCTCTGATTGCTAAGGAAATTGCTATGGGGGCATGCGTTACTGAGGAACAAGCCATCACTCGTGCCCAGTACCTCGATCTTGTGTACTCTCAGTCTGGCACATTGCATGAAATCTTGCCTAATGATCCTAGACCTGGAACTTCCAAAGCATCGACGATGCCATCCGTCGACGGTATCATCGATTCCATGTCTCAGACTTCTCGGAAGTCTTCTCCTCTGAATCCTGGGAAGCAAGAGTCTACTCATTGCAATGATATTGCTTCTCACAAATTCCAAATTCTGGTAAAACCTTAGAGGTGAATGCCATCCAGTCCAATCTCATGGATAAAACTTCCAAGGGTAAAAAGAAGGGTAAAGGTAAGGCCAAAGGCGATACCCCGAAACAGGATTCTCATAAATCTTGTGCTGATGATGGTTCACAACGCAAACCGAAGTACCCTTGTTTGATTTGTGATGAAGATAATTACACCAAGGAATGTCCCCAATGAGCCGAGGCGAGTCGATTGCTTAAAGGCACCCAAGGCACTTCGGTTTTTCTCAAAGAATCGTTTCCATCACAACATACTTAGTTGGTAAACCAACCTCAGTCCTATGCCCCTTTTGACTCTCAGGTTTTCATGATGAACAGTCCTGCATCCGTTTTTATTGCTACCTAATCAAAATATTATACCGAACCGCATTAGGCAGCAGGGAAGGAATTCGTTGATGGCCCTCCTCCCCCGCCTGCTTCTGGCCCTCTTCATATTGAAAGGCCCAATATTGAGCCCATTGTACGACCACCTTCCAAAGGTGTACTCTGTAATTCTTCCTACAATCTTAAGGCCCGTGCTGCTCAACATTACAGTATTGTTGAGGATTTGGCTCAGTCAACATCTACTATGTCTACATTGGAATTCCTTCAGAGTTGTCCATCTCAACAGAAGGTTTTGTTATCTGCCATCGGTGGAGTTGATCTTGCTGATTCGAGCCTTATCACTTTCGATCTAGGGAATTTTGTTCAATGTCTCCCTCAACAGCTTGCGCTCATCATCCAAGTTGGGATTAATGGAAAGAATATCTATTGAGCGGTCGTGGACTAGGGTGCATCTACGTGCGTCATGTCATCTACCTGCTGGAAATCCATTGGTTCTCCAGCTCTCAATTCATCTTCGAATGATCTCGAAGCGTTTGATGGAAGGGAATATAAACCTCTCGGTGTTCTCGCTAGTTTTACCGATTACTTTATAAGGGAAAACAATCAACGTCGAGGTTGAAGTAGTTGACGCCAAGCTCAATTACAATCTTCTCCTTGGTCGCAGTTGGACCCATGCCATGTTGTGCATTCTGTCCACTCTCTTTCGTGTTTTGCGATTTCCGCACGAAGGAAAGATCATCACGGTCGATTAGTTGTCTTTCTTCACTTCTTCATATTCCGAGAGCAACATTCCATACATCAATCAAATTCCTATGCCTTATGAGAGCATAGGGCTGATTCTTCATATTAACTATGTAATTATGTATTTATGAAAGAAGAAGACAAATATAATAATATATATTTTTGGTATGCATGCCTCATGGTTTTCATGAGCAAGGTTTATTATAGGTCAATATACTTATTCTTGATGTCTATTAGGATTTTTATTTAGGTCATAAATTGTATTAATTAAATATTCATCTTTATGAAGAGTCAATTCACACTTGTATGCCTCCAGATTGTGCCACATAAGCCTTGAAAATTGCACACAAATGATGATCAATATATGTGTTGATATAACCTCTCAAGTCGGCCTATATACAGTGAATTATACGACACCTACATCCCTGCACAAGTCAGCTCAAAAGTAGCCCTCCCCGTCAGCTCAGAAGAAGGCCAACATGTCTGCCCAAAAGAAGGTCTGTCCAGGATATATAAGGATTGGTCTATGGATCTTTTGAAGGGGACAAGTTCAGACAGGTCTAAGAGATCATTGTTGATATATGTCTGATATTAGTATGAGTAATAAGGAGATAGAAAGCGAAGTATAAATTGTATTCAAGTGTGATGATAAGTATGTTTTAAGGACTAATTGCAGAGCGAAGAAAGGATTGTAATATGTGCAAAATTACAACACTGTAATAAGTGCAAAGTTGCAGCACTGTTATAATTATGAAGTTGTAGGATTGTGTGGGTGTTAAATTGCAAGATCAGTGTGAGTTATAATATGTGTGATCAAGCGAAGTAATGCAGTATCTGTAAGGGCATCATTATGGTATGAAAAGTGGATTGTTCATCAAAAGGAGTCAAGTAAGGTTCACACATATCCGAAGAAGGGAAGTATAGTGAGAGACCAAGCTCTCTAGTTCTAGTCCAGAAAGGTGCAGAACGGTTCAGGATGGTTCATAAAAGAAGGATCATCTCAAGGAGTCAATAAAGTAGTGAAAAGGTCTTGGAGGCATACGAGGATCTAGGGCCTGTGTCATGCTAATGGTACTTGTGAATTGAAAGTCTATAAGAATAATTCCTTGTGGGTTTTCCTCTCCAAGAGGGAGAGGTTTTGGCCCTGGCTTGAAGAGCCTATATTGGTGTCTCTTGTGTTTTTTAAATTGACTTGATGAAAGACATAATAAGCTAAGAAGAAAATACATGAGTAAGTAAAGTAAGCTCACAAGTAATTATCAAGAAGAGAATTTGAATTAATCAGCGCCCTACCAAATTCTCAACACTATCAAGTGTATTTTTTCATAAGCATATCCAAAACTCCTAGAATAGATAGTCTTACAGATTATATGAATAGCTTTGAATATTTTGTTGTACATCATAAGCTATATCAATGTAATTTTTTTTACAACAATTAATATGTGAAAAGAGTTTCCTTAAAAAATTAGTTAATATATACACTATCTCAAAAGTAGAGATTTAGGTTTATGTATGGCAATGTAATAATATAGAATAATATATTTAAGCATTGTTTCCAATTGTAATCTGTTTGTTTATGGTGAACATGTTGGTTAGAATTAGACACCCACTTTAACACAACAGCTTGGGTGCTCCCTAATAGATATTGATAAGTATTGAGACCTAATACCGGGTTCTAGAGCGCATGTTAATTTACTGTAGACATTTGAATAATGACACTCACAACTATAGGATAAAAATATATTCCACAATGGCCCTGCAAAATTTACCAACCTTAATGCAATGTGTATAAACCATTTATCAAAGTTCTAATATAAATTAAAATTATAAATCATCATAGCTTAATCTTTTTTAAAAATGAGAACAATGTTTATATTGTAAGATGCAATAAACCATCCAATGTGAACTATCCAATCAACCATGTCATTGAATGGATGTAAAGGAGAAAATAATAGGAATAGTATTTACAAATCACTATTAAAAGATGGTTTTAAAATAGCACCAGGTACTTGCCATATGGCATATGTGGGACTTGCCATATGGCATATGTGGGAATAACAGAATGGAAATCCAGTAGTGTATGATCCACGTCCTTTGTTTTCATAAGTAGCTATTTATATATGTTGTGGTGTGGATTTCCTTGGTACACTTATTTTCTTATATCTACACATTAATTAAGATAATGAGAGGAGACTAATAAATTTTTAACTAAAGTTTTATGATCGAATTATGTATGGTTTTAGTTGTGACATATCTATGATTTTACTTTTTGAAATTTCAAAATGTCGAGTATATGACTAATTAATGAGAAAACTTGTTGGAAAATCAAGAACTATATATTTTGATAATTAGTTATTTATTGAATCAATTGTATTAAGAGGGGCTCTCCAATCTAATATAGAGGAGATATTGTATTTTCCTACCTTATCAAACATTTTGAGTCAATCAAATTATATATATATATATATATATATATATATATATATATATATATATATATATATATATATATATATATTGTTGAACTCAGCTATGTCAAATACACACACATAGGAAAGATAAGCATAAGAAAGGGAAAAATATGCATGAGTTGTTTTTCCATTAACCATAGATGTGTATTTATAATACATTGATGTGACTCCTGGATTCCACATTCCAAGGTCACTTGGACTCCTTTTGTTGATTCGGCTTCCACACCTACCCATAGAGGATTAGGTATCCAACATTCCCCCCCTTAATATGAAGGGGTATTTGTGAGTCCAAGAAGAGAGTTTTAATAAAAATGTGAAAAGTATGCATGCAAGCACTTAGGCTGAATGAGCTCTCTGAAATGTTGGCATAAAGAGGTGGTTTAAGGATGACCACCAACATTGGAACGCTTAGTGCAGTTACCAGAACTCTTCCAAATCTGGCAAGAAGTTGAGGTCTTCTGCTAGAGGAAGTGTCTCTCATATTTTGAAGAGGGATATCTTCAACCAAGAAGAAGGGAGGTCTACAACCTGCGATGGTTTAAGGATGAACACTAACTCTGGAATGCTTGATGCATTTCCTGAAACTCTTCCAAAATTGGAAAGAAGTTGAAGTCTTCTGCTAGAGGAAGTGTCTTGAATTCTTTGAAGAGGGAGAAGCTCAACCTTGCATATATGGATTAAGGTTGACCACCAACAAAAGGCATGCTCATGGGCATCTGTGTCTCTGGCCACAACTCTGAATTTGGAATGACAAGTTGTGGCTCAGGCTCGCTTGAACTGCTGTCTCTGGCTACAATTCTAAATCTGGAATGAGAGATTGTGGCTCAGGCTCGTGTTATGTATATTTTATTAATTATTAGTTAAATATAGTTATCTTAGGTTTATTAAGTGAAAGGGCATGATCAACTATCATGCCTCTTCACCAAGGGACACTGTAAGGCTATTTTTAAAGCCTTGGTGATTCCCCATTGTAATCATCTCATCTTTTATCAATAATAATATATACTTATTCAAGTTTACCAAAGTTTTTACACTCCATTGGTATTGGAGCAGTCGCTCTTCAGGATCTGTGTGATCACCAAGAATTAAGGAATTACAGGAAAATTCCAGAATTGCAATTTTTTTTAAAACCAAGTGCTTTGGGCAGCAACATTTGTTTAAAAAAGAAAAAGGGAAGAAATATATATATATATATATATATATATATATATATATATATATATATATAAGAGAGAGAGAAGGAAAGTTAACATAAAGGGGGAAATAAATTAAAAGGAAAAAAATATATATAAAAAAAAATAGTTCCAAAAGAAAAGAAAAAAAGAAAAAGAAAAAAGAGATATATAAAGAAGTACATATACGTACATACCAAGACAAATTAAAATTAAAAAGGAAAAATAAATAAGGAAGAGTAATTGCTCGTGGTTTACAAGCTCGTGGTTTTGGAGCCCATGGTAATTGCCCATGGTATTAAAACCCATTCCCCCTTTTCAAAACAACGTGGCTTTTCAAAGTTAACAAATTTTTTTCCCCATATATATATATATATATATATATATAGATATATATAATTAAAATAATAAAATAATTGTTATAATAATAATAATTATTATTATTATTTTAAAAAATAATAATAATTAAAATTATTATTATTATTTAAAAAAAAAAAAAAAAAAAAATGGGCAGAAAAATATTCACCACTGCATACGCGTTCAATGTCTTCATCAATGTCGATGGCCGAATTCCAGAAGAAATTGCTGGATCTCAATAAATATATCAATAAGGATTCCGAAGACTTTAGCAAAATATTAGTCGATCTTGAAGGTACAGTTGCAGGACACTCCAACGACATTAAAAAAATTCAAGATACGACAAATCAGATCGAAAGACAAATTTGGCTAAACCATCAGGAGGCCATCGAAAATCTTAATCAAAAGATGGCAGAACTCTATGATAAGATAATTCAAACACAACAACCAATATCTCCCAATATGGAACATAGTCAACATAACAACTCAGCTGATTCAGAAAATTCAGATCATAATCATGAATATATCATGGCAGAAAAAGAAACAATGTTGGTGAAGGAGCCACATAAATAATTCAACGTGACTGCTATCACAGATGCAACAACAACCATATTCGTTGAAAATGAAAGAAACCATGAAAATACATATGTTTATAAACAACAAAATGTTTCATCCCCAGAATTGAAATAAAAATGTGAAGAGAGAAACACATCCGAAGCCACTAATACAACGCCAGAAGTTGTTGAGGTCTTCAATGATGAAGCAGATATGGTTGTTAAGAAGGAAGCATTTGATGATGACGAGAAGTTGCATCGGACGACAATTGTTAGTAAATTACCTCTAAATATAAAAAGTAACCACGAAGAATCACCAACAGTACAAGGAATATTTCAGACACATGCAAAAGTATTTCAAGACCTGCCAGTGAAAATGTCTCCTAATAAAGAAATCAAACATCCAATAGAAGTCAAGATAGGATCCGACCCTGTCAATATCAAATCTTGTCGCTATCCACATCACCAAAAGATTGAACTCGAGAAGATGCTCCACGATCTTTTTAAAATGTGGGAAGCAAGAGCCCATCGCTCAAGAAGCCCAGGCGTTCGTCAACATTGTCCATCATTACGTATGCTTTGAGGAAAAAGAATCTTTAAGAGAGGGGCAATGTTATGTATATTTTATTAATTATTAGTTAAATATAGTTATCTTAGGTTTATTAAGTGAAAGGGCATGATCAACGATCATGCCTCTTCACCAAGGGACACCATAAGGCTGTATTTAAAGCCTTGGTGATTCCCCATTGTAATCATCTCATCTTTTATCAATAATAATATATACTTATTCAAGTTTACCAGAGTTTTTACACTCCAACTCGCTTGATGTGGCTTTGAAGCTTGTAAATGACCACCATTTCCCCCCCTGTCAGGTACAAGGTGAGATGGTGGCAAAAACTCAACTGTAAGATTTTTCAATATTCTAGAACAAGTTCTAACATATGACTTAAACATCTTCTTGGTTGTTGATGCCCATTGCCAAGAAGCGATCCATCCAAGATGAATCTTTGTTCTTGCACGAGGCTTGTTTTTGAAGCATCTGTGTGAAGAATGGGTGTGACGACCACAGTGCTTGCATGGGTGAAGATCGAAACAATGATATTTCATATGGCCAATGCGATCAAAGTGTTGGCATTTTACAATCTATTATTTCTGCTGTGGAAGAGGAGTAGGATCTAGAACAATTGAAGGTGAAATGTCATAAAAAAATCTGGCACTCTGAAATATGATGGGCTTGGAGTAGTCTGGAATGTGAAAGGACAACTCCTTTTCATATCCAAGACCTATTTTGTGCTTTTTATGGAAAAGATCTTCCCAAGGTCTGATGATGGGCTTGGGAGGTGAAGCATGAGCTTCTGCATCTGCATAAAAATCTGCTCTTGTAATGGGCTCAGTGATTTGACCAATACATTGTTGCTGATCGGAGTTTGTATCAGTGTTCTGAAAAAAAACAAGTTCAAATGACAACTCTTTTGTTGTAACTCTTCTTGTTGTAGCTGAGATTCAAGCTGCAAAAACTCAATCTGTTTATGTGAATTTTTCAGAGAGGTTTGAATATCTGTGAGAGTGTCTTTACTGACTTTAACTATGTCTTTGATATTAGATTGTATCATAGTTTTGAGACAGTCTAATACTTCATTAATTTTTTCCATTTTCATTGAACAAATAAGGTGAATCTCACAAATATGTCTTGCAAGAATGAAGAAATTACAGTTATTAATGCATTCACCCAAGGATGAAATGTTGGAATAAAACAACTAGTATTACCAATGTATTCAAAGAAGCATACAACAATTCCAAGTCATGGAATTTCAACCGCCCCCACTCAATTTCGATCAATACAACACCAATGAGATTGCCTTATCTAATTTTCAACACTCAATATTGAGACTTTAATCAATGCAACACTGACTTTAAAGTATATAGAATACACAACTTACAACGCATATCAATTGCCTTCTTAAAAGAACCCCAGATTCATCCCACACTTTCAATTCCAATTGCAGTGCAGATCCTCGCTCCAAAAATTCCTCCCAAACTTTCAATGCCAATGGCAATGCAAAGAAACACATTAAAAAATTGTGTAACTCCAACAGGTGTCGAGAAGCAGTGGAAACCTTCAAAAATATGCCTCTTTGAGCTAAATCCAGGGAGGGGGAAGGAGGACTTGGCATCGGGAGGAGTAGCGGCCCAAGGGGAGTCCTCTACGGGGAGTGGGGAGGCTGGCAGGACTGTGTAGGCAGAGGGAGTTGGCGGTTTTGTGTAGGGGGAGGTGAGGGGTCGGCGGTTCTGTGCAGGGGTAGGGGAGCGACAGTGAGGGAGGGTGAGCAGTGAGGGGGATGAGGTGAGCAAGTTGGGGAGTGAGGGAGGTGGTGAGGGTGTGCGGGTGTGAGGGAAGGCCGAGGGGAGGGGGATGTAAGGGAGGAGAGAGGTAGGGAGGTGACGTGATGCAGGTGTGAGGGAGGGATGGGGAGGGTCGAGAGGGGGTGGGGAGAGCGGGACGGGGGTGCAGGTGTGAGGGAGGGGTGAAGAGAGCCGAGAGGGTGGAGAGTGAAAGTGAGGGGGATCTGTGGAGAAAGCGGGACGATGGTGGTGAGAGCAGTGATGGGGTGCGGGTGGAGGGGAGTGGGGAGGTGGAGGGGGAGGCAATTGGGGCTGCGGGGAACTCTACAGTGAGGGGGACAGGACAGGGAGTGGGTCTGTATGGAAGGAGCGTGCAGAGGGAATCCAATGAGCCATGAGTTACAATAGGCAGCAGTACCGCAGCGTGGGAAGGTGAGGAGCCATGAGATCTTGTGGTCCTCCGATCGCCCTTGAGTTGACTTCATGGTAATAGTGCCTGCAGGCAATGTTGTGTATTCCTTGAAAGGAACACTTAGAGAAAAGTTTCAATTTGTAGTAATCTTTTTTCCATATGGGGCCAAGTATATGAATGTCGATGCACAGGAAATCAAGTTTGAATCAAACAGAAATGTCGAATTTGCCAATAAAAACCGAGCAAGAAATGTAAAATTTGCTTTGTAGCTACGTATTTGATTTTGAAGAAATTGTGATTTTTAAATAACTCAGAGCTGCACTATGAAATTCTGATTGTGGAATTGGCAGTTATGTCCTTCAATATAACATCAAGAGAAGTTAAAGTTGTAGCAGGAGATGAATCTAGTCTCGAAAGGTGTTGGGTAGTGGGGCTGCGTACAAGAGGAGAAGTCCTCAACACTGCAGCTCTCACTCTAAACTCCTCTCATATTTGTACGCATACACCATTAAACAAATGCACATAGAATAAATGTATGCTCTCTCTCTCTCTCTCAACGGTTGTTTTTGGTAACAACCTCTATTCTAATAAATACTCGGAAGGCCACACATCATGGCTTTGATACCATGTTGAACTCAGCTATGTCAAACACACACAGATAGGAAATATAAGAATGATATAGGGAAAGATATGCATGAGTTGTTTTTCCATTAACCATAGATGTGTATTTATAATACATTGATGTGACTCTTGGATTCCACATTCCAAGGTCACTTGGACTCCTTTTGTCCATTCGGTTTCCACACCTACCCATAGAGGATTAGGTGTCCAACATATATATATATATATATATATATATATATATATATATATATATATATATATATATATATATATATATATATATATATATATATATATAACATTAGTGGTTTTAAGATTCCAAGTTTTGACAAACCATGGTTTTTCCTTGGTATTTTTAACTCATATTTTTTTCTCTTGATATTCTTCGCTAATATAACTTATTTAAAGGTATAAAATTCTAATGAATTTTCTTTTTTTTTTTCCTTAAAATCTTAAACAAGTTTAATTTTCCTTTTTTGGGAATTTTTAAATATTTATTTAATATTTCTATTTGACATTAGGAAAATATCAATTTACAAAACCTAATTAATTTTTTAAAGATGATTTGTTGACTTATTATTTCTCATTTTCATTTTATATAAGAGAAGTAAGAACATTAAGAAGTAAGAGAATTACTTTAACCTCAACTAATCTTAAATTAATATATAAAGTGGATATAATTGAAAAAAAATATTGAATAAACTTAATAATCCTCACCATAATTATAAGCATATCTTCTTAAATTACCAAACAACTAAGTCAAAACATCACCATAACTATAAATATATCTTCTTAAATTACCGAACAATTAAGTCAAAACATGAGTTTCACTAATCTTATATTATAATTAGTTATTTTTACTAGAATAAAAGGCAATTTTACAATTAAACATTGAACACAATAAAAACTATGAAATAAGTGTTTATGTAAATGTTTATATAATTAAATTTAATATCTATGGTAAATCATAAAATTTGTAATAACAAGTCTAGATCCATATTAACTCTAGATCTACCAAGAGCTTAGAGAGACATTTGATCTCTCTCGAAACTTAGTAGATCTAGAATTAAGATAGATCTAAATTGGTGTTTATATATTAGCCTTAATCCAATTATTTTCTTCTATTAACATATCAAAAACACTTGTACATAATTAGTTTTGACCTAGCTATGAATTTACTTTTTAAAATTAAATTTCTAATGTTTAAAAATATGATTAAATGACACTAGTTATCACTAAAAGATAACTAAAAGATAATAAAGAAAAACTAGCAATTTTTTAACTTATGTTTTAAAATAATAAAAAGATGATGAGGAGAGACTATCAATTTTTTAACTAAAGTTCCGTAATAAACTTGTATATGGTTACTAAAGTCCTAGTATATGATCAAATGAGATTAGTCGAAACAATATTGTTTGTGATTTGAAAGTTTTTGGTTGGCCATCATCAAAATTGAATAATGTAATTTTGATTATGATTTTATATATAAGTTAATTTTAATTTTGAGTAATTGGTCAAAGAAAAAATTTCTTATTTTATTGTGATTATTGAAATTATTTTTTATAATTAAATATATAAATTTATTTAATTTAATTAAAATTTAGTATATAGGTTAAAATAATTTAATTAACTTTAATTAACTTTATATTATTTGTATTGGTAATGTGTTCGTCTAAATGATTTCTTAGGAGGAAATACATTTGATTGCTAAGTCTAGCAAGGCATACATACTCTACCTCTCTCAACTAAGCCACTTTTACTATTGGCTGAGGATGTGAAGAGATGTGCAGAGATTCGTGATCAGGTGTAAAGTTTGAAAACATGCAAAGGGATGTAGCCAGAATGCAGGATTGTATACACCCTTACCCATTCCGAACAGACCATGGGACTCAGTCAGCTTGGACTTTGTCTTAGGTCTGCTGAAGACACAACAGGAATTTGATTCCATCATGGTGGTGGTGGATCGTTTCACCAAAATGGCACATTTCATTCCATGCATTAAAGCAAGTGATGCCACACATGTAGCACACTTGTTCTTTTCAGAGATAGTCAGATTACATGGCTTGCCAAAGTCCATCATCTCAGACAGGGATGTAAATTTCACAGGCCATTTCTGGTGAACATTGTGGAAGAAGCTAGACACCAAACTAAATTTCATTTCGGCTTATCACCCATAGTCAGATGGGAAAATTTAAGTTGTGAACAGGAGTTTGGGAAATCTTCTGAGGAATCTCGTTGGTGAAAATTCTAGATAGTGGGATCGTGTGCTTTCACAAGCGGAGTTTTCCTACAATGACTCGCCCAACAGAAGTATGGGCATTAGTCTTTTCCAAATCCTATATGGAATGCACCCACGTGGAGTATTTGAGTTGCGGGATTTGGGTCAGTTGGAGCGCAGGAGTGCTGATGGTGAAGATTTTGTGAAAGCAATCAACGATCTACATGAACAGGTCAAATTGAAGCTATAGGAAAACAACCAAAGATATAAACAGAGAGCAGATTTGAAAAGGCGGGAGGTACAATTCGAAGTAGGAGACCTAGTACTGGCACATTTGCGCAAGGAGAGGTTTCCTAAAGGTGAATACAACAAATTGAAGATGAAAAAGATCGGGCCTTGTAGAATCCTTCAGAATTTTTATGCAAACGCTTACGGGTTGCAGTTACCTCCGGGTGTGGGAATCTCGCCCATTTTTAATGTGGCAGATTTGTACCCATACATTGTTGTTGAGGAGGGAGACAGTTCAAAGAGATGAACACGAGACACCCAGGATGCGGAGATACCATGGATTAAACAGATGCCTCTAGCACAACCTTTGGAAATTGAACAGATTTTGGACACACAGATCGCCAGGAAGACATGAAGAAAATAATATTTAAAGTATCTGGTCAAATGGAAGGACCGTCCTATGGAAGATTGTTCTTGGTTGGGCACTACCCAAATTCAAAGCACAGGGTACTCTATTGAAGAGCTCATGGACAGGATCCATGAGTTTAATTTACCCCGGGAGCTTGATGTAGGAGCATCCAACTGAAAGGCTATAACTAGATTTGATTTCTTCTATTGGAAAGAAGAAGAAGTTTTGAATTCTATTTTACTTTGTTTTAAGTTAATTTGGGCTAACACAGCCATTGTAATTTGCAGATTAAAATAATAGTTATATTAGGAATAGTTAAGTATTTAGTTTAATAAATTGTTCTGAAACTGAATGACAGTTTCTCAAAAATATGGGGATTTTGGAAAGGCACAAAACCAAACCAAATCCACCATTGTGAGGGTCTGCCATCCATAGAGAGAAGGAGAGTGTTATTACAGTGAATTTGTGTGTGTGAGAAAATAAAGAAAGTGTTATTGAATTTTTAATTTGAAGAATAGTTATTTCTCTGCATTATAAATTCGACTGAGTATTGAAATGTGTCAGAGTCTTTCCATATCAAGTAACTAAAATTGCACGACCAGTCATATACAAGCAGGAAAACCATATCACATAACCGAAATTGCAGGGCCTGAATTTTACGAGCAGGACCAAACCATATTGTGAAGACAAAGAAGCACAGGTATATAAAAAATATACTACTAACATATTTTAATTCTGTTCCTTTACTATTTTCATTTAAAAATTTTACCAACGAACTTCCTGGTCGAATAAACCTTATTACAAGGTCTGTAAATCAAATTTATGAATTGAAGTGAGCAAATACTGTAATAGTTTATACATATAAAGGAAAGTTCCCATTAAAGACTGTTGGCATGTGTTGTCCTTGACGACAACCAACTTGATGAAATAAGACTGTTGGCGATATGATGCAATGTGTTGTCCTTGATGGAAACCTATTTGATGAAGTTGTTCTTGATGGAAACGTATTGTACTTGATGGAAACCTACTTGATAAATTAAAAAGGAGATTGTTGGCAATGTGATACAATGTATTGACTTTGATGGAACCTGCTTGATAAAGTTATTGATGATGTATCTATGTGTTAAAAGGAAGGATGATGTATCTGCAGATCAGCTCAGAAGTAACAGAAGAAAGGAATTCCAGTAAGTATCAGAAAATGATAAATATGATGTGTCACAAAGCATACACGGGTTCGTTACGGCAAAGTAGCATATGCACGCGGAAAAATACGTGCCAAGTCGCGTATGCCCATTTGCGCTCTAAATTTAGAATACCAAGGGGTGTTACCATGGTATTAACCCATTGTATTGAGCGCTGGATTATCTATTTGATCCCGTCCAGGAATACCATTAGTAGTGGTGTGGTTTTGGCTCATGGTATTGATAAAGGCTAAATCTATATAAGGAGAAGAAGATCATTGTGAAAAGTGTGTGAAAGGATCTGGGCTTTAATGAATACTTCACTCTGAAGTACATCTGCATGGTTGAACTCTATTCTTAATTGATAGATCTGAATCTATGATGCACCTATGAATATGATGAAGGTTCAAAATCTCTAGATCTGAAAATGGTGAATCTCTAGGATGATCAGAAAAGAAGTGATGAAGATCTGGCGCAAATCTGTTGAAGAAATTGAAGAAATCTGGGTAAGTTCATAGATCTGGTCTGTTCTACAAATTTTATCTTTTATAGATCCATACGCAGGTTCGTGTCATGAAAAGTGCGTGTATACGCAGATCTGATTAGATAAAAGCGCGTATGGGCAGTTAGGGTTTTTCTGTAAAATGCACAGATGTATACGAGGGTTCATTTCATGAAAAGCACGTGTATACGTGGGTCTGATTAAATAAAAGCGCGTATGATATCTGAACTGGTGGTTGCTCAAGGTTGAAAGTGTTTCTGCATATTTATCCTGAAGTCTGGGTTATCTTTGATATTCTGGTTATAGTGGTTTCACTGTTCTGTTGGAAGCAATAAGAAAAGTATATTTGTTGATATGTGAAGGGTTGTGTTGAAGCTGTTTGATCCAGTCTGAAAATTGATGAAACGTGGTCTGCAGTGGTGCTGAGGGTCGAAGCCTTCAGTAAGGGGGTAGTAGCTCCCTTCCAGTGATAACTGGTAAACGAGAGTAGGGGGTAGTAGCTCCCTTCCAGGAAAGGCTGGTAAACGAGAGCAGGGGGTTGTAGCTCCCTTCCAGGAGAGGCTGGTAAACGAGATAAGGTTGTAGCCTTCTGCAGGTGGGTACCTGCATACTGGTATGAGTCTGTGCATATACATTGTTGTAAGATGTTTTCTTTATAATAAATATTGAAGACTGAGACGACGACAACGGTGGTTTTCTCCCAAATTGGGTTTCCACCTAAAATCCTAGTGTTCATGTGTGATGCTTATGTGTGTTGATTTATTCTGTTCTTACTGCACATGTCTACTGCTTCCTAAACATCTAATGAATGTATGATGCAATAATATAAGATAAGAACTATCTGCATAATAAGAAATCTGAGAATACGTGATTTTCCTTAAGGATATCCGCATACATACGCTAGTTTAGTTCTGTAAAGTAGCGTATGGGTGTTTGATAAAAGAAAAGTGTAAAGTTGATTGCAGATCAAGATACTGATTCACCCCACCTCTCAGTATATTTCCCAACAATTGGTATCAGAGCAAGTCCTTCTGAAAAAGCTTAGCCGCTAGAAGGAAGATCAAGCAAGATGAGCAATCAAGATGGAACAACATCTATCAAGCCTTCAGTCTTTAATGGAAGCAATTTAATCTTCTGGAAAACAAGGATGAGGTCCTATCTTCAGTCTATAGGAACATATGTATGGGCCATTGTTGTACAAGGATATCAATATCCAGCTACAATACCAACAGATCCGAATGAAAGGAAGAATTATGAATCAAATTCAAAGGCGGTCAATGCTATAACAGGAAGTTTGACTGAATCTAAATTTTTCAAAGTCATGCAGCTAAATACAATAAAGTAAATGTGGGACAAAATCATTCTAGGTTATGAAGGTGATGCAAAGGTAAAAAGTGCAAAACTCTAAACTCTTAGAATTGAATATGAAAATTTGAAGATGCATAGTGATGAGAGTATTGCCAGTTTCTTTTTACGTGTTGATGATGTTGTAAATCGTATGAAAAATCTGGGAGAAACAATAACCAAATCTACTTTGGTTGAGAAAATTTTAAGATCACTAACAGCAAAATTTGAGTCAAAAGTTTCTGCTCTTGAAGAAAAATAGGATCTTCAAAATCTTACTATGGTACAACTTCATGGCATACTAACCGCATATGAAATGAGAAGAGGAGGACCATCTGAAGTCAAAGAGGTTGTCTTTAGAGCTTCTACAAAAGGGAAAGAAGTACAAGAACCAGAAGGATCATGATATATCTCAGAAGAAGATGAGGCAAATTTTGTAAAGAAACTCCAACTTGGCACAGGACGATTCAGAGGTAAGCTTCCTTTCAAATGTTTTGAGTGAGGAAGAATTGGTCATTATGCTGCTAAGTGTCCTTATAAAGAAACACGTGCAAAAGGGAAGGAAGTAGCAAGAAGGAATAAGAATCGGTTTAACGCTAGAAAAATTTATTATATTCATGAAGACAGTGATGGGCTATCTGATAGTGAAGAATAATGTGAACAAGATCTTAGACTTCTCATGGCATTTGAATCTAGAGAAGAAAAGGATATTTTTGTGGATGCTCTAGAGGACAATGAATTTCTTGAAGAAAACAATCAACTCAAAATACGCTTAAAAGAAAGTAAAATACTCTTAGAAGAAAGGAAAATAACCATAGAGACTCTGGAAAAGCAGGTTGAAGAAGCAAAGAAACACATTGAGAAATTAGAATGTGAAGTGGTAAGTCTAAGAAAAGATTATGAGAAAGTAAAAACTCTGAATCTTAGATTTGCTAAAGGATCTGAAACCTTAGATGAGATTATCAAGGTACAACGTTCTCCTCTTATAAAAACAGGTCTTGGATATATCGGAGAATCCTCTCAAGCTTCAGCACCAAATTATCTAAAAGCAGTTACAGCTGGTTTACAAAATTCTACCACTCAGCAAGGGAATAAAGAATCATTGCAGGTAAAGCATGATCATCTCAATTCAAAGAGCACTAACAGGAATATCTCTCAAAGAAACACCAATCAACAGGTAAATCCAAGTAGAAGATTTCATGATCGCAGAAATTTCTTCTTCAATGGACAATGTTTCTCATGTCACAATTTTGGTCATAAAGCTATTCAATGTGTTGCATATAAAACTATCATCACTATAGAAGCAAGAAAGAAAAGGATTGAATTTGAGAAGAATACCTATAACAACTTTCTCCTCTTCTAAATGAAGTTGAATGTGCTTATTGCAATAACTTTGGGCATGAAGAATCTGAATGTAGGAGCAAAGTTCAGCCAAAAGAGCATTTTCCTTCAAGATCCAAAGTATGGAAAAAGAAGGAATTACAGGTTGAAAATTGTGGCATAGCATTATTCGTAGAAGGTGAAGAAAATCAATGGTAAATTGATAGTGGATGCTCAAGACACATGACAGGTGACAAACATAAACTTCTTGCATATAGTGCTCTAGAAAAGGAAAAGAAAGTTATGTTTGGAAATGATAATCCTGCTGTAATTAAAGGAAAAGGATCTGTGTTTCTAAAGGAAAAGGTGAAGGCTAATGATGTCATGTATGTGGATGGCTTAAGGCATAACCTGCTAAGTATAAGTCAAATGTGTGATCAAGGAACTGAAGTTGTCTTTAGTTCAAAAGAATGTGTGGTTCGTGATCTTGATACAGGCAAAACAATTATAAAAGGGAAAAGAACTCCAAGCAACCTGTATGTATTGAAGAACTACAAAGAACAATGTTACTTGAGTCAATCTTCAGAAAATTGGCTATGGCATATAAGGTTGGGGCATCTAAGCTTCTCTCAAATCAACAAATCAAGTAGACTTAATGTTGTTCGTGGTCTTCCCAATATTACTCTACCTGAAAGTATCATATGCAAATCTTGCCAATTTGGCAAGCAAACTAGAGTGCAATTTAATGCCAAGGAAGGATCATCAAGTAGGCCTCTTGAACTCATTCATACTGACATATGTGGACCTATGAGGAAAAAGTCACCTCGTGGTGAACAATACTATATCTTATTTGTTGATGATTTCTCTTCTAGAATGCAGTTAGATTAAGGTTAAACATAAAATATTTAAGCTCTTTGAGAAATTTCAGATCTTCACACTGTTGAAAATGAATTAGATCTAAAACTCAAATTTCTGGATCTAACCGAGGAGGAGAATACATTTAATAATTCTCGAATTTTTAATTAAATATGGCATAAAAAGACAAGCCTTTATCAAAATTACAACCAAAATATGAAAGCGTAATAATGAATAGAACAATTCAACAAATGGCTAGAGCTATGCTTGATGATTCTGGAACAATCTTAGACATTTTGGGGAGAAGCAAAGACACATGTCAAAATATTCTTGTTAAAGCACATGTTCGGGTAAATAGTGACAAAACTCCATATGAACTCTGGTATGGTAATTCTCCCTCTGTGAAGCATTTTAGAGTTTTTTGAAGTAAATGCTTTATCAAAAATAATGATGAAAAGCTTGGCAAGTTTGAACCTAGATCAGATGAAGGGATACTTCTTGGTTACTCATCTACAAGCAGAGCATACAAATGTTACAATAAAAGGCTTCGAAAGATTGTTGAATGTATTGATGTTGTTATCGATGAGTCTCCTGCAGCTCCTAAAGAAGAAAAAATAGATAACAATGAAGACGACTAGCATTATGCCTTCCGTCATCAACATGAATGATAGAAGTTAGTGGAACCACCGAAGAATTTCCAAGATGACTTATCTAAAGACTCCATCTAGATATGGTTCAAAGAATCATCCTAATCTCAAATTTTGGGAGTAAGGGAGTAGAGTACAACCAGTATGACCTCTTTATGGGGATCTTCTTAGCTAACTGCATTTATCCACTATTGAACCACACAATGTCAATCAAGTCAGCAAAGATTAATGTCAGTTCAAGCCATGAATGAAGAGCTTGATCAAATTGAAAAGAATACACTTAGGAATTACTTCCAAGATCTCATAACAGAAATATCATCGAACTAAATGGACATTCAAAAACAAGTTAAATGAGAATGGGGATGTTAAACAAATCTATGGTTGTCAAAGGGTACACTCAACAAGAAGGTATAGACTTTGAAGAAACTTTTGCTCCTGTAGCTAGACTTGAAGCCATAAGAATGTTTCTTGCTTTTTCAAGTTTTCAAAAAATCAAAGTTTATCAAATGGATGTTAAATCTGCATTTCTCAATGGTGATATGGAAGAAGAAGTTTATATAGAACAACCAGAAGGATTCATTTTTGGAAATGATGAAAATATTGTTTGTAGACTTAAAAAGGTTCTATATGGTCTCAAACAAGCTCCAAGGGCATGGTATTATCGTCTTGACAAATATCTTCATCAACAAGGATTTTCAAAGGGGTCTGCTGATAGAAACTTATACACAAGAATAGAAAATAATAAACTATCGATTTGTGGTTGTATATGTTGATGATATCATTTTTGGAAGTAATGGGAAGACTGGTGAGTCAAATTAGTTTCTGCCTATGCAACAAGAATTTGAAAATGTCTTTACTTGGGGAACTAACATCTTTCATTTTCCTTCATCAAAACTGGCGACAGTAAAGGATTTTATATCAAGCAAGCAAAATACCTTAAGCAAATTCTGAAGAAGTATGGCATGGAAGAGTGCAAACCTGTAAGTACACCAATGATAACCGGATGTAATCTCAGTTCTCATGATGATTCTCCCATGATGAATCAACCAGAATATATATCTATGATAGGAAGTCTACTTTATCTCACTGGGACTAGACCGGACATTATTCATGCTGTTGGGATTGTTGGATGATTCCAAGCTAATCCAAAAGAGTCTCATCTTAAGGCTGTCAAAAGAATATTCAAATATCTACAAGGAACTTAAGACTTTGGACTATGGTATCCAAAGAATGCTGATCTTGCTTTTCATGCTTACAATGATGAAGATTGGGCTAGAAATTTTGATGATCGGAAAAACACTAGTGGTGGAGCATTCTATATGGGGCCCCGGTTAGTATCTTGGTTCAGCAAGAAGCAAAACTCTATTTCCTTATCTACAACAGAAGCAGAATATGTGGCTGCCGCATCATGTTGCACACAACTTCTTTGGATGATGCAAACCTTACAAGACTTTCAAATCAAGTGCACACCTCCTGTCTCCATTATGTGTGATAATACAAGTGCCATCAGTATTTCAAAGAATCCTGTTATGCATTCCAAGACCAAGCACATTCCCATCAAGTATCACTTCTTACGTGAACAAGTGCTTGAACAAAAGGTGAAGTTGGAGTATGTTCCTTCCAAAGAACAATTGCTGATATATTTACCAAACCTCTGCCCAGAGAAGCGTTCGAATATCTCAAACAGAAGCTGGGAGTAGTCTCTGCCTTGTAGAAAATCAGAACTGCTTAAATTCAGAAGATTAAATTGGATACGCGGGTTTCCTGAACAAAAGTCGCGTATATACACGAGTTTATGCAAAGAAAACCGCGTATGGTTAGTTGCTGACAAATTTTACTTGGGGTCAGCATTGTTCAACACAGCTGCAGTGCTGTTTGGTATCTCTGGTGGTGTTCCAGTTTTCATAATTCTGTTTCATTCTCTGATGTCTCTTGATAAAGATGCCTTGATGATTTGCTGTTGAAAGTGTTCAGGATGCACAAGCTAAGGGGGAGCACTAGTCATGTGGAAAGGATGCATTGGATGCACAGTTTCAGGGGGAGCATTAGCCTTGTTGAATGTAATACATTGTTGGCATTATGATGATTCTGAAATATGATCTCTTTCTTGAGGTCCTTTTGGTATTTGTTGTAAAAGGTCATATTTGTAATTTGATGAAAAGGTCATGTTGAGACCTATGATGTAAAATTGTAATATTCAGTCATGTAAGGACTTGTTCAAATGTGTAAACTCACTTAGTTGGGTACTTGAGTCAAATTTGTAAACTCACTTGGTTGGGTAGTTGAGTCAAATGTGTAAACCCACTTGGTTGGGTACTTGAGTCACATATGTAAATCCACTTGGTTGGATCATTGATGTAATTAGGAGTCCTTGGTGATAGGAAGGTCATAGAGTCATGTACTT
This sequence comes from Pinus albicaulis, assembly GCA_034641835.2. Taxonomy (NCBI): domain Eukaryota; kingdom Viridiplantae; phylum Streptophyta; class Pinopsida; order Pinales; family Pinaceae; genus Pinus; species Pinus albicaulis. The sequence continues at coordinate 467,238,573 of CM076569.1, forward strand.
CATTGAATTTTATGTTGAAGTCTCAGCATGAACTCAGAGGGAGCATGGTAACTTCAATGCGCATTAGATCTACAGAGCTCTTCTTTCTACAAGGAAAGAAAAACCTTGTGTTGATGTTGATCCGCCCTTTGCCCTTGATGTCAAAGGGGGAGAGTAGCATGGTGTTTGAATAAGGGGAGAGTATCATAATGGTTATAATCAATGTATCTATCTGTTGTGGTGATCAAACACCATCAAAGTTGCCATCAAGTCCAAAGGGGGAGATTGTTGGCATGTGTTGTCCTCGATGGCAACCTACTTGATGAAATAAGACTGTTGGTGATATGATGCAATGTGTTGTCCTTGATGGCAACCTATTTGATGAAGTTGTTCTTGATGGAAACATATTGTACTTGATGGAAACCTACTTGATAAATTAAGGAGGAGATTGTTGGCAATGTGATACAATGTATTGACTTTGATGGAACCTGCTTGATGAAGTTATTGATGATGTATCTATGCGTTAAAAGGAAGGATGATGTATCTGCAGATCAGATCAGAAGTAACAGAAGAAAGGAATTCCATTAAGTATCAGAAAATGATAAATATGATGTGTCACAAAGCATACGCGGGTTCGTTACGGCAAAGTAGTGTATGCACGCGGAAAAATACGTGCCAAGTCGCGTATGACCATTTGCGCTCTAAATTTAGAATACTAAGGGGTGTTACCATGGTATTAAACTCATCAGATGAGCGATTATTCATTTGATCCGGCTCCGGCAGTCGCCATTAGTAGTGGTGTGGTTTTTGGCTCGTGTACGATGAAGTACAACTCATATAAGCATAGGCCAGTCACGCACTCCGTCGCAAGTGTGCGGCAGGCAAGGATCGTGATTTAATGAATACTTCACTCCGTTATCGACATGGTTGAACCTCGTTTTTCCACCGATAGATCCGACCATGATGCACCATGAATACGATGAACAAAATCTTTAGATCTGAAAATGGTGAATCTCTAGGATGATCTGAAAAGAAGTGATGAAGATCTGGCGCAAATGTGTTGAAGAAATTGAAGAAATCTAGGTAAGTTCATAGATCTGGTCTGTTCTGCAAAGTTTATCTTTTATAGATCCATACGCAGGTTTGTGTCATGAAAAGCGCGTGTATACGCGGATCTGCTTAGATAAAAGCGCGTATGGGAAGTTAAGGTTTTTTCAGAAAATGCACGTACGTACACGGATAAACTTCCTTATGAAAGCGTGTGTATACGCGGGTCTGATTAAATAAAAGCGCGTATGATATCTGAACTGGTGGTTGCTTAAGGTTGAAAGTGTTTCTACATATTTATCCTGAAGTCTAGGTTATCTTTGATATTCTGGTTATAGTGGTTTCACTGTTCTGTTGGAAGCAATAAGCAAAGTATGTTTGTTGATATGTGAAGGGTTGTGTTGGAGCTGTTTGAACCAGTTTGAAAATTGATGAAACGTGGTCTACAGTGGTGCTGAGGGTCGAAGCCTTCAGTAAGGGGGTAGTAGCTCCCTTCCAGTGATAACTGGTAAACGAGAGCAGGGGGTAGTAGCTCCCTTCTAGGAAAGGCTGGTAAACGAGAGCAGGGGGTTGTAGCTCCCTTCCAGGAGAGGCTGGTAAACGAGATAAGGTTGTAGCCTTCTGCAGGTGGGTACCTGCATACTGGTATGAGTCTGCGCCAGTACATTGTTGTAAGATGTTTTCTTTATAATAAATATTGAAAACTGAGACGACAACAATGGTGGTTTTCTCCCGAATTTGGTTTCCACCTAAAATCCTGGTGTTCATGTGTGATGCTTATGTGTGTTGATTTATTCTGTTCTTATTGCACATGTCTGCTGCTTCCTAAACATCTAATGAATGTATGATGCAATAATCTAAGATAAGAACTATATGCATAATAAGAAATCTGAGAATACGCGAGTTTCCTTAAGGATATCCGCGTATATATGCTAGTTTAGTTCTGTAAAGTAGTGTATGGGTGTTTGAGAAAATAAAAGTGTAAATTTGATTGACAGATCAAGATACTGATTCGCCCCCCCTCTCAGTATCTTTCCCAACAAAGACTACATTATACAACAACTACAAGCCTCGAAATCCCTTTGAGGGTTTGTGAGATTCCTAAACGACAAAAAAATAAAAACACAATACAATTGTACATTGGAAGGGTCCTACCTTATTTCACCAGGGAGACCGAACCACGACGGCAACAGAAGATAGCCCAGGTCAGCACCTGCAACCACATCAACACACAGAAGATTTAAAAAAAAATAGTAAGTGACGAACATAAATCATAGAAGAATTGAGAAGCTGTGTGAGGAGTCGGCTTACCTGAGAGCCGAAGACCAGTAGAGAGGCAGTGACCGAGAAAGGAAGGATCATTTCTGCAGGACCACCGCGGGTAGAACCTGTTAACCAAGGCACCAAAGGGCCAACAAGGTAACGAAGAAACACAAAGACTGAAACTAGAACGGAAATCTTACCTGTGTTGTAGAGGTCGAATCGCCTTGGAGAAGAAGACAACACCTGCCGAAAGCACAAAGAATAGTTTTAAAATTTTGAAGATGGCAAGAGAGGACTGAGAAGAAACGAACATGAATCCAAAACCCCAACAAATTACCAAAAAAATACAGTTTGTGACTGCACCAGTTTGCGAAGGCGGATGTAGCAGGGTTGGAAGCCCTTTCACAAATCATAGAGGTTGTGTAAGTTCGCAGGCCATAGCAGGGTTGAATCCCCTCAATCTCTCGGAGGACTATGAAAGTTTGTAGGTGGCGGCAGGGTCGAAACCCTCACCCAGTCTCCCTCTCCGACAAACCCTTGTGACGAAAAAAAGAAATGAGGGGCAAACCCTAAGATAGTGACATTTAAACGTTGGATTTTAGCCCTTGGTCTGGGCCCTTGGTCTTATGGCTAAGTGGATTGTAAAGGATCATATTTAAAACAAATTTTATTGTTCCATAAATTTTCTTGTTAAGAGGGGTGTCAATTATAGTTTTAAAAAGTTTCAATTGAATTCATTAATTTTGTGTCCCCACCAATTGCAATGTCATTTGTTGAGTGTGATTGCAATGTCATTTGTTGAGTGCGACTGCAATGTCATTTTTTGAGTGCGATATTTATGGGATATTGACCTTGTAGGCATAATAAGGCATTGTGCTTGAATGTAATTTATCTGAAAAAGCTCAGTTGGTCAAGTTCTTGTTGCTATGTACTTTTCCAGTTGGGAGGTCATGGGGTCAAATCTCCTCGACGCCCTTAGGGTTAGGCCTTTCTCGTTGTGCCTACGAGTAGATCCATTCAGGTTGATCTGCTTGGATTTTCCCGTGGATGTAGCAGACACCTAGTGTTCGTGAACCACTCCAAAAAAAAATCGAAATGATTGGAATTTGTTGTCAAACAATTTAGTGACAATTGTTGATCCTGCCTGCACACAGGATATGGATCACAGAAGCCTAAATTCAATTAAAATATAATGAAATCTACCAATGCTCAGATTCGTTGATACATATTTATTTAACATTTACTATGTTATTTTGAATTGACATGTGGTACATGAAATCTACCTATGCTCAGAACCTTTCGCACCAATTGATTTAACATTTATTATGTTCTTTTGAATTGAGAAATTGTACACTTCAATCTATATTGATTTGATTGGATGGTACACTACAATACTCACATGAAATCATTGTAAAATAGGATTTCAACCAATGAAATTTAAAATAAATAAATAATTTTTTTATTAAAGATTAATAAATTTTAATTTTCATCCATAGGGTCTTGGATAGACGGTGATCTATTAAGGAACTCCTTGATGTGAAGTCACCAATTTAATTCCCCTCCATGATTGAGGTGATATATTGGACATGACGAAGATGTAGTCTTGCAAAGCTTACAAATAAAAAAACAAAAAATTTAAGGTTAAACTATAGAAAATCTACAATTTTTTTGTCAAACCCAAACTAATATGGGTTTGACCAAAATATCCAATGTGTTATCTACTAGGCCATGGATAATAATAGGCAAACCTAAACTTTCCGTATGATTTCTTTAACATATTATATTGTGTTCTCATAAAAGGAGGTCAAACTTGTCATGTGATTTTTCAATCATGCAATGTTTTATATTTACTATCTTGTACATATGATAGATTTATTATGGTACCCATGAGGTGTAGAACAATTGGTTTGTGTGGGGTTTAGGTGCATCCTAGTAAAAAAAAGATAGATTTATCATGGTAAAATTGTAAAAATGTGTACATTGTTTATTTATTATAGAAAAGATAAAAAATGTAAAGATTGGAAAATGAATACGTAATATTTTTTTATATAAATTTTATTTTTTCAATATTTTTATTTTTTAAATTTGATTATAAATTTTATGTATTTTAAATATTTATGTTTTTTTTTTTTAAATATATATTTTTAATGAATTTTAATTAAAATTTTGTTAAAAATTATCTAAATCATAAATTTGAATTGTTGAATTTATATAATTTATATTCTAAATTTGTCTAGCTTTTATCTATAAAATATAAAATAGTTGATGTTAGGGTGTTTGGTGAAGAGGCTCACTATGTAATAGTTCATGGATAAATGATCTAATGTCTTTTTCTTGCAACGTAAGCTCGGATTTCCGCAGTAACGTAGTTAATGAAGGAGGAATTATTAAGTCTATGAGTGCTCCATTATTCACAAGTATCCCTCCCCATGAGATTCAGATTTCCCTTCTTCTTTTTACTGATATTTGGGTTTTCAGACTAATAATATAACTCCTTGTCTATTAATATACTTGCAAGGAAGTGTGCGCTACATGTTTTACTTTCTCTTAGGTTAACTATCTTTCCAGTTAACTTGTTTCCATAATTCTTTGTTTTTACTGCTTAACGAAAGTCTCATTATCCTAAGTATCTCATGTCTCTCTATCGTAGGTATCTATTTGTATGTTTATTATCTCCACGCCACTTCTAGGATCAGGAGAGCTTACTAAGGGTTTGCACTCCATTTCCGAGGTATGTGTATGTCAATACCCATGTTTGTCGGAGAAGGATATACCCATTTTGGGAACAATGTAACATTTGAAGGTTAAAATGGAAGGGACTTGGTTCTTGGAACCGAGGTTCTTTAATTTATTTTTGGTTGAACAGTAGAATATTTATCAGGGTTTGGTCTAGTTTTTCAGTCCCATTTTAGTTTACAACAAGTCATTCCCTTTTAGGATGAATTGGCCCATGGCCTTGTTGTTTTAAGTTATTTAGACGTATATCTGTTAAATACATTTTGTGCATGTGACAGTTACAGTTCCGACCATTATTCCTTGTAATGGGTGTTCACTTTTTTGGTTTAGACTTGGAACATATTATAGGTTTCCCATGGTTAAATGGAAATTTTGTCTTCTGTTATTTTGTTGTATTGGTTCTCGAGAAATCTTTAATTTTTTCATGTAAAGAGTTTCCATTTTTAATGTGAAATTATTTCAAGTAACAAAAAAATCATTACATTAATTATTACGGTCTCAGTTATGTTTCGTCTAGGTTATTGTTCTGCAAATTTGTTATGGATTGTTTTGTATTATATGTTCAACAATTGGCCTCTATGACATTGTTAACACTGAATACATTTAACAATCACTCAGAGGACTCCAGATTGTTGTAAAGGCTTGACCAAGATACTAACCCCAAGTACTTGTTGGGTGAAGAAAATTAAGGGTTTTCAATAAATAATAATTACAACCCATTTGCGAGTTTATCTTCCTACTTTATCAGATATTATTATTTACACACAGTCATTTATCAATATTGTCTAAAGTTTTGTCAACTCAAACAGACTCTATATTCTTCTACCAACTCTTAATGCAATTAACTCTTCTTCTCATCAGTTCTTTTTATTTTGTAGAAAATATCAAAAATGTCAGTCAATAACATCTAAAACTATGCTTGGAAAAATAATAAACACAATATTATGTTACAGTACTAATTTTTTTTCCCACAAGGATCACACAGAAAATAATGTCTTTCCTTCCTACCAACAAGATCAGTCTCAACACTGCATCTCCCCCTAAGCACTCCTCACAGATAGGGTTGCCTTGTAGAAAATATTGCACAGTTGAGATTATCTAGTCCCAACCAAACTTAGTTATGAGTAATTATTTATCACACATATCCATATGGCCAACCAACATGGAGTTTTGTTCACTATTTCACAATTCTTCTCCTTAGGTCACCTCAGGATCCTTGTACCCTCTCGGTTTCATTTTTTTCGGAGTTTTATTTCTCAAGGACAAGTTATGTGCAGGTAACTTCCTAACCCATAATTGTCTAACTACCGAGACATGTGAGCCTCGTTCGACATTACGATTCCATTTTGACTTGTGCATAATCTTGTGTAAGCACTATTTGTCTTGTAAATAAAATTAATAATTTCCTAATCATTGTTTGACCTTGACAAGGTCTGCAAAATATCATAATACTTTTAACTACAGTAACTTAATATTTAAAAATTAACAATGGGTGATACATATTCCCCCTCTCTAGCATAACATTGTCCCGATGTTTTCACTTCCTCAAAACAGGCTTGGGTATGCTTCTCTTGTAAATTTTTCATCCTCCCAGGTTGCCTCTTCCGGGCTAAAGTGCCTCCACTGCACTTTAACCTGGCTGATAACTCACTTCCGCAACATTGCTTCTCTCTAATAGAGTACACGTAGGGGTTCGAAGAGAAAATCGTCATCTAGTTCGACCTACAATCACAATTATAATTTACCAGTTAGTCCTTTTTTTTTCCAACCAGTCATTTCCACACACACATATATATTGTTTACAGATTTAGTTACCTGGATATCTTGCCAATTGATAACATGCTTAGAATCATGTATATATTTATTTAACAAAGAAACATGAAAGTCATTATGGATACATATGTGGCTGGGCAAAGCTTGTTGATAAGCCAAAGGCATAATTAGGGCCAAAATCTTAAAAGGACCGCAATACCAGGGAGCCAACTTGGCACACCCTTCCCAATGCAAAGTGCTTTTCTTAGGTTTCACTCGTACATATACGTGGTCCCTGACTTGAAATTCTCGGTAGCTTCTCTTTTTATCAGTACAATTTCTTTGTCTATCCTGAGAAGCCTTCAAATTCACCCTTACTTTTCTTACAATTTCTTCCATTTCTTCCAACATATCAGGGTCCAACATTAATTTGTTTTCAGGACCACCCCAATTTATAGGTGTCCTACATTTGTGTCCATATAGTACCTCAAATGAGCTTATCTTTAGAGAAGTGTGATGGCTATTATTGTAGGAAAATTCTACCAAGTATATATAGTCCTCCCATTTCGCTATTTGTTGCATCACATACATTCTTAGCATATCTTCAATCACTTGGTTCACTCTTTTGGTCTGTGTTACACTAAAAACTGTCACCTTGACATTCTGCTGACTGTATGAGCTCATTAACACTCATACATACCTCCTCTGCAAGTCTTACAACCTTTACTCCTCATGTCAAGCCCTTAAATAGGAGGAAAAACCCTAAAAATCTCTGAAACTTTGGGTACGCAGGTAACATGAGGCTTGCCTGCATTCCTAGCTTGGGTATGCAGGTAATACATTGCTTACTTGCGTTTTAGAACGCAATTTTCCTTTGCAATGCCTGCGTACCCTCCTCAAAGTAAAAAAGGCGAGAAAGTGAAGTCAAAAAAGTGGTTTGAGGTCAATTCTAGAAGGTTCTAGATGAGATTTTTTGGGGATGAGTATGCTTTGATAAGGTGCATGTATCCCTCACCTTAAGGAACTAATCCCTTGATGTGAGGAATCTATCCCTTTGAAGGAGGATTCTATCCCTACAAAGGTGGAATCCTAACCTCCTCATCTGCTCTATAAAAGGAGGCATTGTGTAGTCTCAAATGGTTAGATTTTGGAGATTGAGAATTGGAGTTCAAGCTTTATGTGTGATTGAGTTGAAGTGCTGTCAAGATTTAGACTTCTTTCTGCTGAGCTTTTGAGAGGAAAGATCACATACCTCTTTGTGCTCCTGGAGGAAGAGTGCAAGACTTATCAAAGTAGAGGAGATTCCTTCTTCGGACCCCGGGAAGGCCTTTCGAACATCAAGGCTAAGGTTGTAAGCTTCTTATGTATATTTTAAGATTAATACAATCAAGTTCTTTTTTCTCAATAAATTTTCGTTCGATTGTTTATTTCAATAAGCTGTCGTTTGATCGTTTATTTCATAGATTCCTTGATCACTATGATAGGTATTTTTTACGATTATTTGTTATACAGGTGCTATTTAATATTTGCTTGTTTGTGATTGCAGGTCGATGAAATACGACACTTCTTTCTTGTTTCTTGCGATGAAAGAACTCTTGTTGCAACGAAGGATTATTGATGCGATGGAAGCTTTACAACTGCAAATAAGCATTTGGATCTAAGGTAGGATCGACACCTTCATAGCATTTAATTTCAAAACAAATATATTTAGAGAAAGACAAACTTAGTTGTTCGTTTGTTGCTAGATTTTCTTTTGACACTAGGGAGATCGATCTTGTCCGCAAGAAAGATTTATCGGGCCAACAAATTGGCGACTCCGTTGGGGATAGAACTTCTTTTTTTTGGTTCTCTTTTATTTTGATTTGAGGAAAAGTTTTTCCTGGTTTTTGATTCATGGATATCTGCCTGGTTAGCTTAGGTTTTCTCTGTTTTTGAAAATTTTGAAATCTTTTACGTTTTTCTTGAACTTTTCTAGGGACCGCACTTTGTTCTTTTGCACAGTGCAGGCTGTTTCGCACTTTCCTCTAGTTAACAGTGCGGGACCGCACCTGTTACTTTTGGGGACTGCGGACCCTGTTAATTTTTTTGAAAAACTTTAGATTTCTTTTTCCAATTTAGTTTAGATTTGATTTGGGATTCTTAGCATCTACCCAGATCTATGTTTTTCTGTCAAAAATCTCTTGTTTCTGAATTTCTTTCAGCAATTTTTCATCTCATCAATCTCCATTAAGTTAATTGGGTGTTTTGAGTCTCTTTTTTGAGAAATTCTTAATTTGATTTCCTTTGTTCATTACTTGGAGGTTTGTCTCAGTCTTTTCACAATTTTCCATATTTTTGCTTTTGTTTTTGCAAAAAAAATTCCCCCTCATTTGCCGCAGGGGGGGGGGGGTGCTAAATTGTGTATGAGTGTTAATCGCCTTTGAGTGTTTTTTGATCTTTGGAACTCTCACCCGATTTTCTTGACTTGCACTTGATTGGTTCTTAGATCACATTAGAATCATCTTGTGTTTGAGAATTCTTTTGCATAGATCACATTTGCATAATTAGAATTCTCATTTTCAGAATATGAATGAAAAATGTGCATAGATTACGTTTTCATACTTTTCAAGTGAATTGTGCATAGATCACAACTGCATAGTTTACATTCTGAAAAATAAATCGTAGATTTAGATCAATTTTCTTTGATTTGAATTTAGATGTTTTTATGCTTGTTTTAAAAACAAAAAAATATAAAAATTGTTTTGGAATTGATTTGCATTAGTTTTTCTTGATGAAATTAGTGCTTTAGAGAATTTGTTATATTTTCTCTTAGTGATCAATTTTTTGCATTGTTGGAAGTGAATGGAAACTCTCTCCTTACTTTAGTTAGGATTCATTGAATTGAAAAGATTACATTATCATATTTGATTGCATTCAGTTTTGGGTCGGGTCATAACACCATTGGTTTCATATCCATTTACCCTTTTGAGTAATAACAGCCTAAATAACACAGCGCTTAATTAAAATTCATCTAGTAATTTTTACATTTTTAGGGCTCTTTCCACCAATCTAGCTCGGGATTAGTGCTTTGGAATAGGTTGTAGTTAACTTTCCAAAGCAACTAAAACAAACAAGTAGATAAATCTTGCGGTAGGAAATAAATCCAATTGTAATTTGTACAATCTGGGAAGCTTCTCTTAAAGAAGTCAATCACGAGATCATGTCCAAACCTTTGAAACAATCAATTCTATTTCATTGGGAAAGATAGAAGACCCTGCGCACATTACAAACGGTAAACCTCGGATTAACCATTGTCGAGGAGCCTGGGGTCACTTGTCAGTAAACCTCGGATTAACCATGTCGAGGAACCTTCAAGGGGATTGAGCTTTGTTACTCTGCCCTTGCGCGTGGGATCGGATCGTAGAATGTTCCCCCAGTTGTATTTGTTACTGTTGGTAACCTTAGTGTCCACAAAATTAAGATTATTTCGTAAGGTGACGGTGAAGGAAAGATCTCATTGTACCTGGAGCAGACGTCGACTAGACTCACTTGGATTCTCTGGGGGGTTCTCTTCACTCGAGATGGTTTTGTGAAGAAAATTGTGCCAATCTGTTTCATTAAGCAGGTTGTCGGGGTAACTGTTCCAACCGCCCTTTCTGTATTAAATTCTATGATGTTGGATTTCATCACCAACTAGTGTTTTTAGTACAGGAAGTTACTGTTTGTGTGTGGTTTGACTCCTAGATTTGAGAGCGTGTGTTAATTTGTTTGTTTTTACTTTTAGAGACCATAGGTGTGAATTGTGAATTTTAATTGTTAGCTGTGAATTGTGAATTGTTAATTTTAGTTTTAAATTGTTAATAAAATTCACTAAAGTTGAATATAATGGAAACTGTTCCGGAATTTACCAACCAAGGAATCCCTCTTAACAAGAATCCTAGTACTTTTCCTTGCTTTGGAAATGCTGGTCCTCCTTATATGGCTACATTGTCATTACCTGGATTTACAATAGGTTTACCGATATGGTTATTTTCAACTTTGTTGGCCCCGAATACTCCAATTGTTCCACCTCAACCGGATTCTTCATTTCAACAGAGTTCACCATCTCAACATCACCAACCTTCTGTTGACCCTTTACCTTCTTTGCCTAATATTTCTTCCTCCATTTCTTCCTCTTCACCTGGTAAAAGCCTTGACGCTAGTAACCAGGTGGCTAAGAAGAAGAAGAAAGGGAAGAAGAACAAGAAGAAGCAAGATAAGAAAGAAGTCAACCAGCCAGCTATGGTTGTAAGTGTTAGTTGTGTTGAGGAAACCTCCAACATGCATCGTAAACCCAAATACCCTTGCAGGCTTTGTAAGGGTGACCACTTCCTTATCAATTGTCCTGGTATTCCGAAGGTCTTGGAAGTATTGTCAGAAAAATCTCATCAACTTTCCATTGATCCATCAACCAGTGATAGTCAGGTTCCTGGGAAAAAGGGTAAAGTCAGGTTTCCTTGTAAGTTATGCAAAGGGAGTCATCAAACTCACCTTTGCCCTCACACGGATGAAGCCTCAAAATTGTTGGAAAACATTACTGTTCCACAGCAAGAATTTCCAACTGGTTACCATAAACTTTCTCCCAACCTACCGTCAACTGACGGAGTGATTGATCTAATTTCAAGTACAGTCGATCCCACTTTTCCATTGGAGAGTGAAACTCATATCACTCAGGTTGATGATCCATTAGTTGATCAAGTGGTCGATTCGATTTCACATTCGGTCGATCCCATTCTCCTTGTAGAGAGTGAACTTCATAACGCTCAAGTTCTTCTTGTTACATCAGATTCTTCTACGCCGGGGGGCATTTCACCTATTTCTACAGAACCCCCTCCAAGTACTGAGGTCTTTTCCTTTGATTGGAATAGACTGACAGAACCTCGTATTCCTTCTTCCATTCCTTTCCAAATCATTGTGAAGGCTGGTCGTAGGGACATACACCGCACACAGATAGATGAAGGTGCTTCTGTTAGTATTTTATCCTCAATTGTTTGGAAAGCTTTGGGTTCCCCTCAGCTTGTGCCTATTACGCAGAATCTGAAGGCTTTTAACAGAACCATTAGTGAACCTTTAGGGATCCTTCCTAAGTTTCCTATTACTTTGGAAGGTAAAACTGTCTGTATTGATCTTATGGTAGTTCGAGGTCCCTTAGATTTCAATTTACTCCTTGGACGAGACTATGTCTATGCAATGGAAGCTGTAGTATCGACACTCTTTCGCGTGATGTCTTTCCCTCACAATGGCAATATTGTGACTGTAGACCAGCTTTCATTCCCTAGTCTTGTTTCTCCTACCAATAATATGACACCCCTAAATTTTCCTGATTCTAAAGTGGTATCTACCCCGCCACGGGTTAATTATGTGGCAACTAGTCCCATGTTTTCAGTTACCAATGTAAGCGATCCTCTCACTGTTTGCTCGTCTTCCTTTGATTTAGATCTGGTAATTGACATGGAGAACTCTATGGGATTATTTGAATGCGATGTTCTTATCCCTTTTGAGTCCCTTGACATGTGTCCCTTCCAGAGAACTATTCTTCCTTCTGATGAAGACCTCTTGGAAGCCATGATCAAGGTGTGTCCATTGACATGTGTTTCTTCCAGTTGGAAGCCATGGTCAGTTTCTGAGGATGGTTCCTTTTATTGTGTCAACCTCATTAAAAAATGAATCAGTGGGTCTGAGGAAAGTTCTTTTCCTGTGTCAACCTCGTTAAAAAAATGAATCAGTCAGTGCGAGGAGAGTTCCTTTTACTGTGTCAACCTCGTTTAAAAAAATGAATCAGTTGTTCTGAGGATAGTTCTTTTCCTGTGTCAACCTCATTAAAAAATGAATCAGTAGGTAGATTGTAGAGAGCTAGATTAATAGATTATACATAAGTAGTTTATGAGGATAATTTCTGTTACTGAGTCAACCTCGTTAAAAAATGAATCAGGTATGAGGATAGTTCTTTTCCTGTGTCAACCTCATTAAAAAATGAATCATTTGGTCATGAGGATGGTTCCTGTTACTGAGTCAACCTCGTTAAAAAATGAATTAGGTATGAGGACAGTTCTTTTCCTGTGTCAAACTCATTAAAAAATGAATCAGTAGGTTATGTAGGTAGATTAAAAATAATTAGTTTATGAGGATAGTTCCTTTTACTGAGTCAACCTCGTTAAAAAATGAATTAGGTATGAGGACAGTTCTTTTTCTGTGTCAACCTCGTTAAAAATGAATCAGTTGGAAAGAGGATAGTTCTTGTTACTGAGTTAACCTCGTTAAAAAATGAATCACGTATGAGGACAATTATTTTCTTGTGTCAACCTCATTAAAAAATTAATCACTAGGTTATATAGGTAGATTGTAGAAAGTAGATACGAGGATAGTTTCTTTTATGGTGTCAACCTCGTTAAAAAATGAAACGTGTAGGTGAGGATAGTTCCTGTTACTTTGTCAACCTCATTAAAAAATGAAACACGTTTCCATGAGCATAGTTCTTTTCCTGTGTCAAGCTCGTTAAAAAATGAAACAAATCCTCCCCTAATTGAGTCGAGTCTTTGATTAGATCTCGTAAATTTTAAGTCGTATTTTTAGATTTCAGTTTTTGCATAATTTTCTTACAGTTTTAGGTCGGGTATTTCTTATGATCTCATAAATGAACCTTCATTCCATCCAGCTATTAATTACCAGATGTGTACTTAGTTGAATGAAATGAAGCTGGGGGGGCATGCACTCTAGCAGTTATGCTTAGGGGGCATCAAGCACAGTTTTCTCTCTGTTTCAAGCTTGTGAAAAAATGAAACCACTCTGAAGCATAGTTTTTGTCTGTTTCAAGCTTTTTGCAAAAAATGAAACCTATCTTGAGTCAATTTTGGTTATTTTGAAGACTCGTTAAACTCATGAAAATCTCGAGATTATGTTGCTATCTTTCATTCTCGTAAAACACATGAAAATGCCGAGTTCTTTCCGTCTTTTCCTGCTCGTAAATTAAATTGAAAGTCGGCCACAGGAGTACTTTTTATCCCTTTTTCGAACTCGTTAAAACTTACGAAAAAGTGAAATTTTGAGTTCTCTTTTAAGCCCTTTTCAGACTCTCTAAATATGAAAAGATTGCCGAGCACTTGATTATTCGAACTCGTTAAAATAAATGAATGATCATTCCTTCAGTATAAGTTTACCTCTTTTACGGACTGAAATGGACTATTTACGAAAAAGGTATACATTGACTAATTACAGTCAATAGAGTTCTCTCCTGCATTATTTTATCCTTTTTCGGGCTCGAGAGACTAAATTTACGAAAAAGTACACCCATGGAGTTTTCTTAAGTTTTTTCTTCTGACTCCCTAAAATTGAAAAACACCGAGTTTCTTCTATACTAGACTCGTTAAAATTTAACAGTAAAGGACCTGTTCAATTTTAAACAGGAATGAACCACTCCTTCTTAGGGTTCGAATCTTAAACTAAGTTGGACTCATCCAAAGGATGAGCTTATAAACAAGCAAATGTTATCCTCCTCAAGCTTGTCAAAAATAAATAGGTACTTGCCAGAAATGGTGGGGGAAAAGAGAGAAAAATGACTTGTTTGTTGTATTTTGAATTTTCGAAAATCCAATTAACCACTCTTGAACACGACACTTTCATTCACCTGGGTTGGGAAATCCTTTGCCTAACAGTTAATTGAATCTCATTGAAAGTCTTCATCCGGTTTCTGGGTATTAGCTTTGGGTCAATTGTCACCAAGCCATCTACAGTGTCGTTATGTGTTCAAGAGGACAATTCAAATAAACCATTCATCTGCAAAATATCTGTCATCCATTTTGACCATCCCTGAGTCAGTCCTTTCCAATATATTTTCAAAACTTGATCTATGATTTCATGTTGTGGTTTAGCCAATACGACGATCACTTTCTATCGACAACAGCTCATTATCTAGAAGTTGATTCAGAAATCGTCGCCATTTTGAACCGCATGCCCCACCGTGCAGCCGCCTTCGACGAATAAGTTGCATCATCACCCGATCCTTTTAATCCTACCCATGTGTTTTTGACTTCGCATCATTCATTCACACATTTCATGGATTGTACCGAGTACTTTGAGATCCATTGGATTATTACCGGTGGTTACTTCCTTGGGCTAATTCTGTTAACACCATTATCGATCGGTAATCAAGTGTTGTGGTTTTCACCATGTTCGACTTCTATTATTATCGAATCGCATGGATACAGAATCGTACTAGTTCGAGATGCGGAAATCAAGACCCTCGGATCTAGTTTCTACCATCCAGTCGCGAGAAATTTTGTTATCATTTATACAATGGACTATTTATAGACAGATGATTGCATCCATACTGTGTCTACACATGTCTATACTGTGATGTACTCAAAATCATTCCTGTATCAGAACAGTTTGAATTAGTTTCTAGTTAGTTTTGATCTGAGTATGGGAATGCCTACCTCAGCGATGATATATATATATTTTGCATTGAATGTTTTTACAGGTTCCGACTGGGGTGTCCACAAGATGATCCTTGAAATGATAAAGTACTGCACTCTTCATATATGACAGACTTCAGCTTCATCTATTCCAGACTTTGCACTTTAGGGGACAATCTGTTACACTAAAAATTGTCACCTTGACATTCTGCTGACTGTATGAGCTCATTAACACTCATACATACCTCCTCTGCAAGTATTACAACCTTTACTCCTCATGTCAAGCCCTGAAACAGGAGGAAAAACCCTAAAAATCTCTGAAACTTTGGGTATGTAGGTAACATGAGGCCTCCCTGCGTTCCTAGCTTGGATACGCAGGTAATACACTGCTTACCTGCGTTTTAGAACGCATTTTTCCTTTGCAATGCCTGTGTACCCTCATCAAAGTAAAAAAGGCGAGAAAGTGAAGTCAAAAAAGTGGTTTGAGGTCAATTCTATAAGGTTCTAGATGAGATTTTTTGGGGATGAGTACGCTTTGATAAGGTGCATGTATCCCTCACCTTAAGGAACTAATCCCTTGATGTGAGGAGTCTATCCCTTTGAAGGAGGATTCTATCCCTACAAAGGTGGAATCCTAACCTCCTCATATTATCTATAAAAGGAGGCATTGGGTAGTCTCAAATGGTTAGATTTTGGAGATTGAGAATTGGAGTTCAAGCTTTATGTGTGATTGAGTTGAAGTGCTGTCGAGATTTAGACTTCTTTCTGCTGAGCTTTTGAGAGGAAAGATCACATACCTCTTTGTGCTCCTGGAGGAAGAGTGCAAGACTTATCAAAGTAGAGGAGATTCCTGCTTTGGACCCTGGGAAGGCCTTTCGAACATCAAGGCTAAGGTTGTAAGCTTCTTCTGTATATTTTAAGATTAATACAATCAAGTTCTGTTTTTCTCAATAAATTGTCATTCGATTGTTTATTTCAATAAGCTGTCGTTTGATCGTTTATTTCATAGATTCCTTTATCACTATGATAGGTATGTTTTACGATTATTTGCTATACATGTGCTATTTAATATTTGCTTGTTTGTGATTGCAGGTCGATGAAATACGACACTTCTTTCTTGTTTCTTGCGACGAAAGAACTCTTGTTGCGACGAAGGATTATTGATGCGACGGAAGCTTTACAACTGCAAATAAGCATTTGGATCTAAGGTAGGATCGACACCTTCATAGCATTCAATTGCAAAACAAATATATTTAGAGAAAGACAAACTTAGTTGTTCGTTTGTTGCTAGATTGTCTTTTGACACTAGGGAGATCGGTCTTGTCCACAAGAACGATTTATCCGACCAACAGTCTGCCCATCAGTTTGAGGGTGGTATGCAGTACTAAACTGCACATGCATACCTAATCCCTCAAACAAATCCTTCCAAAATGCAGATGTAATTTTGACATCCCTATCAGAAATTACCACTTTTGGTATTCCATGCAACTTGAAAATCTCTTTCATAAATATATTAGCAATTGCAATTGTCTTAAATGTACATTGCATTGGAATAAAATGAGCATACTTACTTAACTTATCTACTATCACCGTTATGGAGTCACTTTGTTTCTTGGTCCTAGGTAGGTGAGTAATAAAATCCAACGTGATGATCTCCCATTTCCATTTCGGGATAGGTAGTGGGTGGAACAATTCGACTGGGTGTTGGTGTTCGATTTTCACTTGCTGGCATTCTAAGCAACTAGCTAGATATTCAACCACTTCTTTTTTCATGCCCAACTAGAAATACTCCTTTCTCAAGGTTTATTCATATTTTGGTAGCCAGAATGAGCTACATAAAGACTTTTATGACACTAATTCAATATTAACTGCTTTATGCTTACTTGATTGGGAACATACATTCTTTTCTGATAAATTAACATGTTCTCTTTATTTATCTCGTATCCCAGTTATCGTTCGCTGCTATCTGGATTATGTGCTTGCTACCACAAAAATTGATATTTAGGATCTCTTTGAGTATCCTCTTTAATATCTTCTTTAAAATAAACTTCTATTTCACTAAATGATATTTCAGAAACAAAATTCAACCTTCTACTCAAGGCGTCTGCTACCCGATTCTCCTTTCCTTTTAAATTTTTTAATTTCAAAATCAAACTTGATCAGAAAGACAATACAACGTGCTTGTCGAGCGTGTAGAGTAGGTTGTTTAAAATAATTATTTAAACTGTTGTGGTCTGTCATTAATATGAATAGTCTCCTAAGTAAATAATGTCACCACATTTTTAAGTTGTGGATCACTATCGTTAGATCCAAGTCATAAGCTGGATATTTTTGTTCATGTTCCTTCAGTTTTCGATTTTCATAAGCCACAACCCTACCCTCCTACATCAATACTCCCCCTACTCTTTCCTTACAGGCATATGTACAAACAATAAACTCCTTATCTCTGAGTCAACAATTCTTAGAATATGGGTAGTAGTAAGTCCGTGCTTTATCGATCAAAATTGTTTTGACATTCAGTTGTCCATTTAAAAACCCTTCCTTTTTTTGTAAAGTAGTAATGGGATAAGCTACTTTTGAGAAACCTTCAATAAGCCACCTATAATACCCGACGAGTCCCATAAAATATCTTATATCAGTTACATTCTTAGGGATGTGGCATTCCATTATAGTTTTTATCTTTTTCTCGGTCTACATCGATTCTATCTTTAGTAATAACATGTCCTAAATATTGGATTTTCACTTTGTAAAACTCACACTTACTGTATTTTGTATACATTTGATGCTTCGTTAAGTTTTGAAAAATAATTTGCAGATGCCTTTTGTGCTCCTCCATATTTCGTGAATAAACAAGTATGTCATCTATAAAGATTAATACAAATTTATAGAAATATTGATGAAAAATACTATTCATGAGACACATAAACATTGTCGTGGCGTCAGCCAATCCAAAGGGAAAAACTACAAATTCATAACGCCCATAGCGAGTCCTGAAAGTGGTTTTATATATATCTTCTTCCTTAATTCTTATATGATAGTACCCCAAACGCAGGTCAATTTTAGAGAATACTGTAGCCCCCTTTACCTGATCGAATAAATCATCAATATGGGGTAGATGATATTTATTTTTTACTATTATTTTATTCAACTGTCTATAGTAAATACACAAACACAGAGTGCCCTCCTTTTTCTCACAAGCAATACTGGAGCTCCCCAAGATGATACGCTTGGGCGAATGTAATTTTTACCGAGTAATTCTTGTAGCTGCATTTTGAGCTCAGTCAATTCGAGGACACTCATTAAATATGGTGCTTTTTATATGGGAGCAACTCCTGGAAGAAGTTCAATGGTAAAATCTATGTCCCTTTTAGGGGGTAGTCTATGAATATTTTCGGGAAGACATCAACAAAGCCCCGTACAATAGGCAAATTCTCTAGGGTGGCAGTCTTTTCCTTAGAGTTTGTATATCCCACTTGTGTGTGACATTTCAAGTGAGTTGGGCCCTATCTATTTTGGAAGACCCCTTGAAAGATGAACTAATAAATTATAAACAATAATAAACACTGATAAATGATAAATTGAGTGTGTATTTCAGAAATAAAGTTTCGTAAACTAGTTGTAGTTACTAGTCTAAGCATTGTTTGGCATCTTAGATGCTTGGTAATTAGAGAATATGAAGGCTTGAGCATGTATCATGAAGAAGAGATGTGAATGTTTCTCATGGGTTAATTTAAAGACTATGTAGGCTGTGTAAATATTATAATGCGGGGAAATTATTCTAGATAATATAGATAAGTATGGATTTTGATAACATATTCTATAGCTATAGCTATTTAGTTGGATTGTAATTTGTAGACTATGAGAGGGGCAAAAATGCATAAAATTTAAAGCTTGCTGAGCTGGTGGAAGAAAGTAAACGTATAGATTTTTGGGTCCTAAAATTTCATTTAATTTGACAAGAAACATTAAAAATAAATCGAATAATACTCATGAATGTAGTTGTTTCTGTTTTCTCACCACATTGGATTCGTTGGCAAGCTTGGAACAAATTGCCTCACTGGAATTATCTTGTCAAGACCTCCATAGCTGCAAAGTTGTAGTGTTGTAGGAGATTTAAAAGGAATGAAACAAGGCATAAAGAGAAGAACACCAAGGCATATGACCTTATCTTTGATTTCATTTCTTTGTGATCAGTGATAAAAAACACAGAGATCATGCTTCCCAAGACATATGCATAAATAGGTTGCGCTGCCCCAAATATAATAACGCATGTATTGCCAACCATGGCTTCTTTCCACTCAAGAGCATTCAATGCCAACAGTCTGCAAAACAGTGCTTTGCAGCTCATGGGTGTGTTAGTTGTACACATATTGTCCAATTGAGTATATTTTGCTAGCAATCGAGGGCTTGATCTACCAACTTTACTGACATTTCTTGTTCGCGTAAAGGAAACTTGTGTCTGAAGCCATGATTCTTCTTAAATCCTTGTCTGCTACTGCATATTCCATAGTGTTTTTTATGCTCCTTTACCCGATTCAATTATTTTTCCACCATGAACCATTGAGATTAGATTAGCATTTTGAATTGCAGACAATCTGTGAGCCATTCGTTGTTTTTGACCTCTAGACATCTGCACTCCCCCTTCCCCCAACTACAATAGATGTTTGTAAATACATTTGCATTATCATATGGATTATAGATCCACAAGATATTTTTTATTGGCAATTGGGTAACCCCAGACTCATAACAGATCTGAAGTTAAGATAGATATGTGCTAGTACTATCAAAGGAGGAAAAAGTATTTATAGATACCTAAGTGTCATATCCCTCCGGAAATTGACTGATAAAATTGTGCACGTTGGAAGCCATTGCTGAAAACATGATATTCTCTTTAATGTTGGTTGCTAACAGGCTACTCCCAACTAGAGTCACAGTTTGCCTGCCAAGAACTATGAGACAGAAGTTATGGAAAATCTTTGTGTGGAGCCTGGACGGGTATACAAATTCAACATTTTTGAATATGATCTCTTCACAGACTTTGTCCAGCACATGCCCATTTTTTTCATCAGAATCTATTGCTAGTACTCTCTTAGTCATCTGTATTATGCTATGTGCAATAATGCAAGCTTCACTGATGTATTTAATGTTAGGAAGAGCAGTTCCAAGAGACCTGTCAACATACCAATTACATGTCAAAAAAAAAAAAGTAAAATAAATTCTTTCTGAATAAATTACATGTATTGGAAGGTTAAGGATCCTTACAGGCCTCCATTGATGAGTGAAAGGGTCGTTGCAAATATGTTTCCATCACTCTCTCCTTTGTTTCGCTGACATTTATTTTCAGTTTTGCAGTATCGCAAATAGGATGGCTTTGGCATAAAAAGAAAAGTTCAGTGAATCTCGTACTCTATTATTTATATACATATCAACTCTGTCATTTTTATTGAGAAACATATATTCTAGAGTATTGGAGTCATTTTTTCTAAAACATATTATTGCTTTGTGCATTCTGTTTAACAATTCCTAGAACATTTTTAACCATCAGTTTGCAAATTATGTCATTATTACTATCTTACAGGGAATGCTAAATGTTGAAGAGCTAGCAGTTGGATACATTCAACATTTTTGAACCCCAACTCTCAGATGCTCAGAAGAAAGTTTCTTCCATCACATGTGAAACTCCTTCAAATTGCCTGTTGCTCCAAATAATGTGGACAATATAAGTTCATAAGCAATTGAACAAGTGCTCCAATATTAAACATGGTTTAGAAAATGCAATCATCAGGCGGAGCGTCTTTCAACCACTTTAGGTCAATGGTACTTTGATAATAGACTGTTTTAATAATTGGTGCATTTAACAGGAGGTAAGCATACGGGCTCTTACCACCTATGTTTTTGTATGGCTAGATGTATATTCTGTTAGATGGAAATAGTTGCTTTGATTCCCTGCTCCTGTTCTTGTTGTTGTAGTTGTCATTCCTTCAAGCCACTGGTTAGGTAAAATACTTTAATTCAGAGGTACACATAAGGGCTCTTACCAACTATGTTTCTGTATGGCTGGATGTATATTCTGTTATATGGAAGTAGCTGCTTTGATTTTCTGCTCTTTTTCTTGTTGTTGTAGTTGTTGTTCCTTCAAGTCACTGGTTATTGAAGATCAGAAGCAGCCTCAGTTCAAAAGAAAATCCCCAAACCATTTTTCTATATCACAACAGATGCCATTCAAAGATAAAAGAAGTTGCAATGGGTATTTTGATATAAATATTTTCTTGCAGTGAGTATTTTGATACAACTTTTTTCATTTATTGAAAATTATGTGTGCAACAATTGACTGAATCTTGGTGGGTAATCACCTTGGTGAAGGAAAAGGAAGGATCAGCTTCCTGAGACATGTGTGGTAATCACCTTGGTGAAGGAAAAGGGCATCTGGGCCTAACAATCTTTGTTCACTTGCTGGAAATGTTAGCTTGAACAAGTGAGCATGGGTTGTCAAGAAGAATCCGTTGCCAACGTAGCAATAATAAGTGCTTCATGGCTCGAGGTGTCAGATGATAGGATGTCACATACCTCTGCCATGCTACAGAGATCCCTAAATCAAGCAACTTTAATAACACAACTCTCAACAGTAAATGCCACAACCACCACACTTAATTTTCCAGCTCACGGAAAGTCCTACAATAGGTCTCACATGAACGTATCAGAACCAACCATGCATGACTCTCTTGTGGCTATTTCTAGTTGTAGCAGCAGATATTTAAAATCAAGAGATTGTTCCATAGCGATAAGGGTCTTCCCAATAAGGAATGTCACTTATCAAGAAAGTTGTTTCCATCGATCAAAAACTCCATACATAAAGCATCCTTTCTTCTTTAACGTCACTTGCTCCCTCCGATGTCTGAAAATGGATTGTGCGGATGATTGTCAGATAATTATTCTTATGCCATAAAGAGTTGTCGCCACCCCATGATATAAACGACTTGGATACTATGTGGTGACATATAAACATCTCAAGAATCTGAGACCCGACACTCACGTCTCATCCAAATGTAATAACCATTCAGATTGATCAAGACATCACCAACATATCGTGTCAGAGATGATTGTATTGGAAGAAATTCCCTACTATCAAAAAATAAAAAAATAAAAAAAATAAAAAATAAAAAATAAATAAATAAAAAAATAAAAATAAAAATAAAATAAAATAAAACAAAATAAAAATAAAAAATAAATAAAAAATAAAAAATAAAAAATTCACACACCGGAAAAACTAGGGTGGTGAAGAAAGTCGACGGAAAAACCAGTAGACAAATACCCTTCTGCAGCCAACCCTAAACTCTACTGACCAGTGAAACTAATGACCATCACCAATCCATACTACACATGACAACAATAGCAGCAACAACATCATGTGGAATGCCACCACCGAAAACAAAACCGGAAACCAAAGTCTTTACAGGGATGTGAAATAATGAAGGAATCAGTCCACTTATGCCACAAGATTGTCCATTTGGACTGAATCGAGGAATACTGTGAATCAGGAAGCTTGGTTGTCTCATGTATCGGGGGCTTATTTCCACAATTTTGCATTTGAGTGCCTATAATTATCCTCACTGTGTGTCATAAAAATGGCAGAAAGAATGATTCATGTTGTTATAGCCAATATCCCTATTAGAATAACCTCCCCACACCAGTTTGGAACCATAGTGCACCAAAAAACCCACAGAACACCACCTCACCTCGATGGGTATCCCATTGACACAGATTATGAATGAAAACAACACATATTTCAAAAGATCTTAAGCAGCCAATACTCGCACCCCCAAGACCACTATACCCTCACCAGTTTCATCTAAAAGATCAATAAAAGCATTACTTGTGACATAAATGGCTATAAGTACTTACCGGTCTGTGTTGCTTGCAAGCGAAGCTCGTATAATCTAAACTACGAGCAGTGGTCCATATGCTAGACATACCTGGAGTTGTAACAGTAGATTCAAAGATAATAAAAAAAACATTTGAAGAGAGATCTAATTCCTTCCATTAGCGAGCCATTACGTAAATATCATCTTCTGTTTGAAGAGAGATCAAATTCCTTCCATTAGCGAGCCACTACGTAACTATCATCTTTTGCGTCTCAAATCCACTACCAGCTCTCACAAGGAAGCCATATATCATCCATTTCAACAAATTCAAAGAATAACGTGAAACATGGGCGATATGGGTGAAAGAATACACAATTAGAGCATTCGTCACATGAGTGGTGCAATGTGTTGAAAAAAATGCTTTGGTGCTAAATGGTGTAAAATGCAGTCAGCATGTCACTTCAGCAAGATCACCCTAATCTGGAATTTCTTTAGCAAATGGAAATGACAGGGTTTGTATGAGTGCCAAGTTTAATTAGATGTCGAAAATTGGGTTTCATTGGCCACGTGTGCAATATAGATCCATAATATTTGCATATATCCTAAAATGGATGATAATTTTGTGTTGTTCTACACTAATTTACTGTGAGACAGCAAGTTGAAATCACTCAGAAACTATTGGAAAGACCCCAAAATTGATGCATTAAATACTTTCTATAAATTGGCACGAAAACAACTACAAAAGGATAATTATGACAACCTATTTTTGTGTAAAAAATAGTGTTGGATAGTAAGTTTATTTTGTTGATTTTATCCTTCGAGACACTAATAAATTCAGATTTGAAACCCTAGATGTAGTCAGATTTGAAACCCTAGATGATATTTGTACGCACAAAAATCAAGAAAACACTAGTGTAAAAAGTCAAAATGGATGATAATTTTGCAATACTAAGTGTGCCTAAAATGGATGATAGTTTCCTGCTGTTGCACACTAAATTAGTGAGACAACAAGCTGAAATCACTTAGAAACTGCTGGAAAAACCCCAAAATTGATGCAAAACTAGTTATGCTAGACTATCTCCATGCTTCTTAAATGCAAGGAAATTGATGAAATATTAATCGAGAGTCTTCAACTTCACATCACATGAAATAGTAATAAATCAAAACAATAGCTGCAGAGTCATCCAACCAGTACCTGTGCCCTAATATTAGCTTTCTATCATAACTCTTTTTCGATCGAGTTTATTTTTATAGGGTTAAACAACTATTCAAATTGATTGGTTCTTGAGCTTTAGCCTTTCACTGGAGGAATCACTGGTGAAAGGGATCTCCAAATCTGAGAGCCCTCTCTGGAGAGGGTGGTGTATTAATATGCTAATTTCTTGGTTGTGGATAGGGTCTCTTTACAAAAGCTTTGACCTTGTGACTTCAATACTCTTTCAAGTCTTCTAAACAAACATCATAATAATGCAACTTATTTCGTAGGGTAAAATTAGTCAAAATCCTAGGAACACCACATGCCTTCAACTAATTCCCACACACTATAAATTGACTTTAACAATTAAGATCATCAAAGGAATGATGCAACTCTCCCTTAGTCCTTAGTCCTGCCTTGGATAGGTTAAACAGTCAACTAGAGGATGTCTAGATTTAAGACACTCCACAAAGCTTCTGTCATTTCCTTAGGTAATACGATTTGCCTCCAATCAGTTGTCTACACAATGATTAATATTACCGACGAATAAGGTAAATGATACTTGCACATGCTTCAAAACATAAGAAGGTTTTCTTCCAAAAGATGATACTTAAGCCACCCACAAATTTATCTCAAAAATCCTCACTTAGGAAAGTGTAAGATTGAAACAAAATAGGTGTCAAGGGTGCACAAATTTGTGCCCTAAGAGGGCCAAAATGATGCAGGTTTGTAATGGTGTTAAATCTCCTAACCAAGCCAAAAATACTTTACTGCTTTAGATACAGTACTTCAATGATACCTCTTATTTGAGTAGAAACCAAGATGGCTACCTCGTATAGGTTCATTAGATGAACAACTCAAATTTATGAGTTGAAAGCTTTAGAACTAAAGAAACCCTTGACAATTAGAACTCCTTCGAGATTTGATACTTTTGCAAAAAGACACAATGCTAAGGCCACAATCATGAGTTTTTAAGCCACTTTTTTATGGATTTCGAAATGTTTATATCAAATTCAAAATATTTCCCTAACAAAGGGCCAAAAAAGGTAGAGCAAAAACTTCATGCATAGAGTAACACTACTACAAATTTGCAGATTTCTCAAGGATAGAATTAACCCTTCAACAATTATGCACAATAATATTTTAATAAGAATATCCTACAAATAAAGTATCAAGTCCCTAGCAAAAAATCCATACTGAAGAACAGATAAACCCTTCAATTCTTCAACAAGACATGACCTTTTCTCTAGATTGACTTGACTACACAAGGTCGAATTTCAAGGATGAATGTCATAACATATGTGTGATATCTCTCACCACTTGGAGAGAATATCATTACCTTGATGTAGATTTTATTAGATTTATCACATTTCCACAAGAATTTTGGTATTGTTTTCTATAGTTTAGCAAAATTCGTGTGCTAAGTTAAAAGCTAATTTTTTCTTAAGGTAAAAATTTGGAACTGATGATACCACTGAGTACAAACTACAAAGGTACTTAGTTATTAATCAAACACAAGTATTAAATTAAGTGTTGATTTAGTGTATTTATGTGTGGCACATTCTTAGAGAGGAACTAGAGAGTAAGAGGGCTATTATGTTTGCTAGATGCTCTCTCCTTACGGTATATCTTCCAAAATGTGATGGATTAAAGTAAATCTTTGGAAGTGCTTTAGATAAAAGTCTTGGTACATTGTCATTGATTGTATATTTTTTGTGAGACTCTATAAATCTGTATGCACGTAAGTTCATCTTAAGACACAAGAATTTTCTAATCTATTATATGTGTTTTTGGGTCCCCACTCTATGGTGGTAAACCCTTTTTCGATCCAAACCAAAAACTTGGAATTGCTGATTAACCCTGGAAATCTCATGAAACTTGACCTAAAGCTGCTTTGTTTTCCCATAGATTGCAAGATAGAAAACCAGTAGAATCAAACCCCACAAACTGCAAGCACATATTGTAAATTCAAGGATAGCTTGTAAACTTATACTTTTGTTGATAATGAATGACAAAAAGTAACTAGGGGAAGTGAAATCTATTTGAATCCTACCACTCAAATCCTTTTAAACATGGAATGAGAACAATTAAGAGTCTATGAACATACATATTTTCTTAGACACTTGGACATGGAAATGGATGCCAAAAGAATATTTGATAGATATTTATTGTTGTAGGTTTGTAGAATGAACAAATTCCTAGATAGATGGGGAACAATTAAAAGTCTACAAAAATATATAATTTCTTATGCACTTGGACATGGAGTTTGTTACCAAAAGCGTATTTGTGAGATCTTTATTGCTAATGATTGTGGAATGAACAAATTCACATACATATGGGGAACAACATTCTCAAATATCATGGGAGAACCGAGACTCTTTAACTTCACATCACATGAAATAAGAAGAAATCACAACAATAGCTGCAGAGTCATCCAACCAGTACCTGTGCCCTAATGTTATCTTTCTATCACAACTCTTTAGGTCAATAATGAAGCAAAGGGATGAATGAAGCATTGATATCTACCCCGCTTGATTATGCAATAATATTAAGGAGAACAGAGAAGAAAGAACATAGATGGACCAATAACAAAAGTATCCAATATGGTACAAATATGGAGAATAGAACAAGGCTTTAAAATGGAACTCCTAATACTCCCAAGTACATGTCTTCATTTTAAAGTAAGTTATGATCGAATAAAAGCACCAAGATAGCAAATTAGGCCTCACATGCCCAGCTAAATCTCCCTGAATTGAATTTAAGGAATAATCAATAGCATGTAAAGAATTAACAGTAATAATTATCACATCTGAAAGATATAATTTCCTCCACCAATTTCTGAAAATAAGAGAAGAGTGAATATTTCTACTTACTTGACAAGCTAGACTTGAATCTAAGGAATAATCAACAGCCTGTAAATATTTAATAGTAATAATTATCACATCTGGAAGATATAATTTCCTCCACCAATTTCTGAAAATAAGAGAAGAGTATGAATATTTCTACTTACTTGACAAGCTAGGACATATTCTTGTATGTCTTTTTCTTTTTCTGTTCCTAAAACAATGGAAAGATGGAATAGGCATCAGTAAATGTATATTGTAGTGAACTCTATTTGTAAACCATTTTGAATCAACTAGTTCAGGAATGTACTCATACCATGTATCCTTATAGCTCTTTCAATTGAAGCAGAAGAATATGCCATATCTAGAAACCTACTCTTGATGCTATAAGGCTTTTTCTATGGATAGCTATAGTAGTTTCCCATGTCTTACTGCCCATGTTTTCATGTTGGCAGACATATTATTATCAAAAGCCATTGGTATTGCACCATGAGTGGGATACTATACTATCCTTGGAAATAAAATAGAAGTATTCATAGTGTATAGGGTATTGACTTATTGCATACTGAAAAAAGAGGATTGAATGCTCAAAATCAGAGTAATGAATTTCAAAATTTCAGAGTAACACTTGTAAAAATTATGAGTAAAAATAGGACAAAGATAGAACAATTCCATTTACAGATGATAAAAACTGTCAAGTTTTCAAAACATTGTTAGAGATCAAATTCATATGTAAGTAATTCAACAATACCATTGATAAAATACCTAGTTCATAATTAAATCCAACTTTCAAATATTAAAGAAAAGGAGGAAACAAGAATCGATTTTAGACAAGAAAATTGGAAAATTTTCCTCAATCCAATTCATTTAACATAATGATAATGAGCATAAATTATGCAACAATACAATAATAAAAAAAAATATCATACAAGAGTATTTTGTAGTATTGTGTACTAAGTACATTTTCCTAATAAATGTACAGAAATTGAAAATTAAATAGTTCTATTGGAATAGGACCATAATATAAAGAAACATATTCAGATGAGTGAAGGAAGTCAATGACATTGAACAAGCTATTGGATTCAAATAGTTGCGAAGTCGCTGGTCTTTGCCATCTGTGTAACAAATAATTAGTTAAAAAGAAAATCATAACATTATCAATTGAGCGGAGGACATTTTCGAAAGAAAAGATGTTGAGTGAAGATGCTAATGTACCTTTCATTTGTCAGCCGACATGTAATAGTTCGCTATCTATTCAATATGAAAATGCTGTGAATTTTGAGACCGCATAGCACGTAGACACTGGTTTCCTTTTCTTGCAAATATTGTTCATATGACATGGGTTTTAAACGAGGAAGTAAATCATGTACTAAAGGTTCCCTGATAGTGCAATGGACAATGTTTTTTGTGATAGATTCTATTGTAGCGTTTATACAATGTTTGTATACGAAAGGGAAATTATTATTGCATTTTCAACAATAAATTGTTCCATTACTGATCATATGGATGAACTGATCACAAAATTGCATATAGCATAAACAGGCTCGAATGGAGTTGAGTAAGAATTTGATGCCTTTAGCATACCTTCAACCTGTTTATAAAAAATTCAAATGCTAATGTACAATATTACATATGAAATTCAAAATTAGAAAAAAGATCATTATTGTTATACTTACAGCATGATTAGATGTCGTTAGTTTCCCAAGAATCTTAACCGCATCCGTGTTAAGTTCAGTTATGAAAGCTGACTGTGCTGTTCAAAATATTTTTTCTTTTACATCTCTCCTTTTTGTTATATTTTTGAAAAGGATCAGGGGAAATTTTCCTTTCTGCAATTGTTGTTCCATTGAAATAAAGTATTGTTCATATGTATCAAACAATTGCAACTACAAGAGACAAATTACAATAGTTATATAGTGAATTAATGCATATTATTTATTAAAAATTAAGAATAAGTGGTATGCAAATACATACCATTCCACAGTCATTTTCAGAATCTCCATCTTTGATATGCAATATGTAGTGCAATCCAACTCTCTTGGCAAGTGTAACAGCTGCACCGATTGTACCAATTGGGTACATTTTAGTTTTGTCTACAAACTGCTTAATGATTGTATCTAGAATGAAACAATATTCTTTGCAAACTTCAAGCACAGTGTCTATGATGCTTGATTCATTCAGCGAAATTATTTTATCACAATCACCACGATCATAAACAGTTTTAGGCAGTATTCTGAAATTTGTAATTGATATACTCATGCCTTGTATAATTTTATGTTCATGCTGTTCAATTAAGTGTGCAGGTATACTTAATGTTATAGTCATCATTCCTTTGTCATCTGTCAAATCAGCCCGTAATATTCGACGTGCTTTGTTTGCTTTGTCGAGAGATGTGCTATATATGACCATTATATCTCCGACAAATAATTTTCCAATAATATGACTGTTCAAGTCTTCAATTGATACTTTAACAGGGGGTATTTTTTTTTGCCTGTATAAATTGCTTATTTAGATACTTCTATAATTATTTCTATAATGCTATGTTTTTTTTATAAATTGTAGAACTATAAATAAATTATAGTATAAGATTGCATATGCATACCTTTTCACTGCATATGCATACCTTTTTACTGCATCATTTTGTAAAATTCTTGATTCTCCTCTTGTTGATTCTATTTGACTTGTACTAAAAATAGTAATTGCATATTTCAATACGATTCAAATACTATCATATGTATTTTACATAAGCAATAAATGAAGAATTTATGATACCTAACCTATACATATATTGTAATATTATCATATGTATTTTGCATAAGTAATAAATGAAGAGTTTATGATAACTAACCTATACATATATTGGTGTTCGGTTGCCGGAAGGGACTGGCTACTAGTGTTTTTTTTACTTGTCCAACATTTTCTAATTTATATGCATTTATTTGTACATATGCATATTAGTCAATTGTAAAAAGACAGTGAATATATAGTGAGCATTAACATTGTAAATTCAGAATCTGAGCATATTTGTATAGATGTCATAAACATACCTCTTTAAACTCTGTCATTGGCTTGCATCCTCTACTTGACTCATGTTTTCTATATCTTGAGTAGTTATCCTGTTGTAATTACGCAATTACTATTCTAAATAGATATACAAAATCTTTTAATTGCATGAATGTAAGTAATTTTTGACAAGCAAAATTGAAAAAAAAAATAAAAAATGATCGAGATGATTATGGGCATACTCTTTGGTAGCTTCTTGTTCAATTTTCTCTTTGGTGTGGTCAATCAGTTTTCCTTGTTCTTGACTTTTTTGACTTTCTCCTTGTTCTTGACATTGACTTGTTTCTTCTTTTGATTTTTCATCAACTACCCTATTGTTATAGAATAGTAGCATATATTCAGTTCAATTTCAAAAACCATATAAAAGAAAAAGCAAGAAGTATATACTTTCTTCTTTCATGTTCCATGTTGTTGATCTTTTTTCTCATCCGTTTTTGTTAAATTGAAAAGGGTTTTATTGGTAGAATCTGCATCCACGAATATATGAAGTCATATATGTAAATGTATAGTAGGATGCATAGTATATATGGTCTTATTATTTGATTTATTACAGATAGGAATATGTTGTCATGCTTTAGTAAAACAAAATTGCAAAAACAATTTGTACATATTTTGAAAGGTATCAAAATTTGTAATTTTGTAACATGTTTCATATGTATATCATAGCTTAAGGACAAGAGATATTGTATCATGATGAGACCAATATGTATCTAGTATGAAAATTATGTATTGTATATTAGTTACATTTGACCACACATGGTCAATAAATGATTTATGCATGCTATTAATTTTGTTGATAAGAAAATGGAGATTGTAATTGTTCATGTAGCTTTCTAGCTCTTTTGTTTTCTGATTGCATTGTAACATATCAATATTGAAGTCCCCCAATATAATTATGATATCCTTTAATTCTAGATGACATAAAGCTTTTGCAATGACATTCAAAATATTGTTCAAATTTGCATGTGGTGATGCATATATATTGAGTATTGCAATTTGTGATCCATGAACTATTTTTTTGCTAACAATGCTTCTACAAGATGCTATTCAAAATGGATGTGTTCAAGCATAGTTATATGCTTTTTTATCAGTATCATTAGTCCATGCTTAATGAACCTTGAAATGCAATTGAAATTTGCGAAGTACTCATTTTGCATAGACAGGGACATATATGTTTCTTGTAAGCATAAGATGTCAGATTGCATTGTCTTATAATCACTGCATATGTCACTAAGGTTTGCGTGAAGATTACGAGTGTTAAGTGAAATAATGGAGAAGGATCACAATGATTGTATTGATGAATAGTCATATTCTAATTGCCATTTTGTAGTGCTTTGCAAACGTTACATTTCACAATTTACTTTTTGCTTAACCTTGAAATTGTTGTTTGTCAGAGCATTTAGCAAATAAAACAACTCTATGTTTCTTACACGTGATAGAGTTGTGTACACTAGGCCATGCACCTGTATTCCAGTAGGGTCAAATTCAAGTCTATCCAAGGTTAAACCATGCGACCTATGTATTGTGCGTGCACATGCAATTTGACTTGGGAATTGTTTCTGTATCTTCAGATGAGCCATGTTTGGTGACATAGACATTGCTTTTGATATTCGTAATATTGGTGTCCAATCATGTGCTATGTCTGAAGTATACAAATAAGATAGTTTTCTAGATTGTCGATGACCAATATTAGGGTCATGAAACTTAATCCATAGAACATTTTATTATTCCATCTGCACCGTTTACTAGTCCATCTTGTACATCATAATTGCAAGCATACATTTCAATTAGCATGTTCAACTTTATCACAAGTTGTGAAGGCAAATTAGCTGTATGTTGATGCCTTGGAACAGTTCCATTGTTCTCTTCATCTTCGTCAATTACATTGATTAAAATTTCATTACCATGCATAAGCATTAACATTTTATTGTTATGCATTACAACATCTTTGTTTTTTTAAAATAAATAGGGAAATGTTGGATCATTTGGTACAGGGCGCATGCAAGTTGTATTAATATATGTTATATCATCACATGTTTGACTATGTGTTCGCATTCTATTTAAAATTGATATAAATCTCTCATCTGTTTGTCGCATAGTCATATGCAATTGGAAGCACTTGACATTATCCTTCCAGAAATCATGTGTTATTGTTTGATTGTTGATTCTTGGTTGTTCAAAAATTAGCAAGTCTTGAATAGATTGCGCTTGGTAGAAATCACCACAAAATATCATGTCAGTATTTCGAAAGTAGTTGGTTTAGACATGTTTTATGTTTCTGAGTCTATTTTCAATAGAATATAAGAACCGACTACCAATCATAGTGGTTTCATCTATGAAAGCTAGTTGCAGTTCTTGGTATAGCTTTGATAAGTTGTCTAATACTTCTTTGCAAAGTGGCAAGAATTGAGACTTGTTAAAAGGCATTAGCAATGGAGAATGTATTGTTGTTCCACCTGCATTATATGTAGATTTTCCTGTATATGCTAATATTAGACCCCTTGGTTTCATAGGATCAGTTGTGTTATGTGAATCATATATTCGTATAAGCATTTGGAAAATTGCTTTTTCTTTCAGTGTTTTGCCTACCCCTGCTCCACCTGTAATAAATAGGTAAGTTGGTTCATTGACGTTTTTTTTTTTTTTTTAGTTCCAACATCTTTTACAATTGCTTGTTGCTCTCTGTTCAACATTATTCTCAGTTCGTAATACTCATTGTTTTCCATTAAAAATGGATGAGAAGTTATTTCAAATCCAAGATTGATTCTTTTTTTCATCTCAAATTGTTTTGGAAATTGCAAGTCTGATTGCAAATCATATTCCTCACAATGGGAACTATTTTATTTGTTTCACATATTTATCTGATTGGTAGTCATAGAACTATTTAGTTCATTTGTTGCAGTCTCTAAATCACCTCATGTTGGATTGATGTTATATGTAAATTTAGCTTCATTGGTGCAATTTGTTTTTTCATGTAATGTATATGCAACTTGCCATGTAGGGAAGTCTCGTTTCAATGTTTTTTCACAATTTTCAAATGTAACAATAACAATAATTTCTCTCTACAAAAGTTTTCAACATATTTGTATTTGTTATATTTGACAAATCGTATAAAATTTGGTTTTTTCCTTTTTGATATGTGTGTGCCATCTTTCTTGTAATTTGATACAAATTCTGCAAGGAAAATTTTGCTAATGGAGCATGGGCGTCTGATGTAGTAGTCAATAATGGAATGACACATCACATCTTTTGAATCATAAAGTTCTTGTTTCAAGAGAATAGGTGGTTTAAGAATAAATGTACGTTCATCAACTGGATATGTATTTATGAATATCCATTCTCTTGAAATACAATTCAATGGCAATGAAAGTGCTATATGCACTGCTTGTTGAGCTGACATTTGTTGCAGATTAAGTAATGTATTTCCAAGTTTACGTATCATCTGCATAACATCAATTTCATTTCTCTCATGCTCTTTGTGTATCCTTATAAATGCATTTGTCATGGACTTGTCAATTTTGGTCATATATGAACTACAATATGATGCTGCAGCATATGCATTTAGCACAAATTGTGCATCTTTATTTTCATTCCATATAGTGACATATCCTTTGCAAAATTGTTGTTCCAAATGTGAGAAGGTTTTCGTTTCAGAAAAATTGTTGGTTGTTTTACTGTACATTGTAATATTTGTATGTACTCATCTTCTGTTACTTCTATTTCTATCAAGAAGTTGTCATGTGTTATTGAATCATTGTAATTTATTTTTTCCAAGAATGCCAGAAGTGATAATGATTTGTCTGTGTGTTTTTTATTGTCTACACTAATCGGTTCAATGATCATTGTTGATTTCATTGGTGGCATGGGGAAGTTATGTCTACAATTTGAATTTTTTTTCTTTTTACAACTTATTATATGGTGATGTTTATGGAATTTAGAAATATCTGGCTCCAAATGGTCTGTATCACAAGTTATGTAATTATCGAGAAATTTTTCAATATCTGGATTGCTTTGCTTTCCATATATTGGAGCATTTTCTATCCATAACAGTCCATGTTCATGTTCAGTACCTCTATTTTGAAACTCTGTTATGAAATAGTAGTCAGATATTTTTCTAAATAATGTACTATCGTGACATATCATTCGTTTTACAACATTAATTATGTGTCTATAGTACTGACTACATGTGACTAGATATTTTCTTATAAGATAATCAATGTCATCATCTTCTAATGTATCGGTATCATTTTTACTTGCTTTATTTTTAAACAATGTGACCAATGTATCTACTATTGGTTTCCATTGATGTTCTGCACTTGTAAATGCCACAAAGAAAGTTAGAGGTCCCAATTGCCATATCATTGCAAATATGTTTTTTTTTATTTGTTCCAAATGATCAAGAGAGATGCGAATGTTTCTGAAATCTATGTATCCAATATCATATTTCAATAAATTTTCCAAATTTTCTCGATACTTGACATATTTTTCTAATATTTTTCTTCCTCTTAGTTTCCCTTTTCTTATTCGTACCCATATGCAAGAGAGTACTTTATCAATAATTATTCACATTGTCTTGAAAAAAAAAATTGTTGTGTGATATGAGAAGTCACCACTTGCTTGTAACAATTCCCATTCTACTATTTTTTGGTAGCTAAATCTATTTATGATGTCATCATCACGTGCATCACCATAGAATAATGTTGGAAAGTTCATTTCTTCTACATGTTTGTCCTTGAAAATCCCAAGTGGTCGTTGTCCTTCAGCAGGTGCAAGTTCAATAATCTTGTCTTGCAAATCATATATGTGTTGTGACTCTATTAATCCATGTATCAATGTTTCATTAGGTGGTTCATTGTTTTAATCACTATTTGTATCGCTTCCACTATCACTATTTGCATTTTGTATGATGTTTTCATTATTTTCTTGTAAAAGATGGGTCCAATTCTCATTTACAGAAATGTTCTCAGCCTTATATAGAATTCTAGAACATAATTCATTCAACGCTTTCATGACAATAATTGGACGCACTTTAACTGTTTGATATGCATTTTTGTATTGCAATCGTCTTTTCAATGCAACTGGAATTGTCATCGTATCACTTAGATATTGTGGCAATTCTTTTTGCACAATGTCCATATGAACTGGTACATTGATAATTGATCCTGTCAAGCCAATTTGTGATTGCTTATATCCCCATTTTCTGATTTGTGCAAGTGCAATTCTTAATGACACAATTCTTTCATCTAAATCTGAAAGCACTTTTATAGTTGGTAATGGAGTGTTACGTCTTATTTGTTCAGGTGTTGCAAATTGTGGAAGCTTTCCATTTTGAAGTTCTCTTTTGCAAGCAACACATATGTTTTCACTTCTAAAGGTCCTATTGTTCAATGTCAAATTCATATGATTTTCTTGCAAATCTGTAGTGAAGCATGTCATCTTTTTTGCAAACTGCACATGTATTTCTAGGTGTTTCTTGGACTTGTTTCATAAAGATGTATTTTGCATCTTTTTTTCTTGGACAAATTTTTTTGCTTATTATACCCTTTTTTATCGTTTCCGACATTGCGAAGTCTTTTTTTTTAATCCAAGAAGTTTCATTTGTGTCTTCTCATTAGAAGATGTTCTTTTATATGCAACTTGCATAGTTTCGTCATGTATGTTGGCTTCAGAAACATTGATGAATATTTCATTGCATATACTTCTTGTATGCATGTATTGTTTTATTTTGTGATAACTAAGCCTACGAAAATTAGTTGGACTACTATCTTGTGAATCAGATACTATCTCATAAATAGATTGCTTTGTTTCTAGTAGACGCTTACGAGGCAATATGTTTTGATTGTTGCATATGTCATTGCATTTGCCTCTTGTACGTATGACTTGTTCTATTTTGTGATAACTAAGTCTAGGACACTTAGTTGGACTAATATTTTGCGAATCAAATCCTATGTCAGAAAGAGATTGCTTTTTTTTTCTAGTAGACGCTTATGAGGCAATATGTTATCATTATTGCATATGCCATTGCATTTTCCTATTGTATATATGAATTGCTTCATATCACTAAATTTGCCTCTTGTACATATGAATTGCTTCATTTTGTGATAATTAAGCTTACAACAGTTATTTGGACACACTTGTTGTAAATGAGATGATATCTCAAATTCAACATCATTGTTGAAATGTACTTGAGCATGCATGTCAAATTTCTCATTAGCATTTGTAGATTTTGTTACTACAACATATTGCAAAATGTTATCATGATCATATTTTTTTGTATCATTGGCTCATAATGGATGTGTAATGTATCTGTTTTGAATTACATGATATTAACAACACGATTGCATCTCGAATGAACATAACTGTAATTGAAAAAGTTACTAGTTACAGAGGACCACAACTGGATGTTCACTTTGAATATGATAGATATCCATTGCAAACATAATGGTCCACCCTCTATTTGCCCTTTTCATATGGCATTGCCATATTTATGAGATACTGTTGCCAGTTCCTATTCATTGTATATTGTCTCACATCAACAATTAGATAAATTTCTAAACAATGCAATGCTTGTTGATTTCTATGCATAAGTGCATTGCAAAAAGATTCGACAATGTAAATTCATAAACATTGTGCGTCGAATTATGTTGCTACTAAATATAAAATTGCATTAAAGAGGTTGTCATTGATGTTGTTTGTTTTTCCATCGTTAATTCATTTAAAATCATATTAGGTGCAGTATGCATCCAATCGTTTTGAATATATTTGCAAATATATGAAAAATAGATACTAGATTGTTCAGAAATGCATATTGGGAACTTTTGGTAAAGCAATGGTTCATAATGACCACTAACAAGATTTGAATCATGGAAGAGAACGCAATATGGAATTGTATTTTCATGTTGATTAAAAAGCAAATATCTTGTCTTTCTTGTTAATGACCAAATTCCAATTGATATATTTATCCATTTAGCTAACCAACGTATGCAAAATGTATCCCCCCATAGCCATCGTTAATATTCTTTATATTTGTAGATGCAGAACAATGCATTTTACAAATATATGTATCAATATCAGTAATTACATGTAACTCGTACAAAAAATCAGATGCTAGTTCATATTGACATTACTCTACTGCTTCAACATCGTTGTTGTTTAAGAAAAATAGAAAATGTTCTATTAATCCATTTCACAATTGATTTGAAGTATAATGAAAATGTAGAAGCACTTCAAATGAATTAAACAAACAATCTCCTACATTATATGAAAATGCATATAATCTAAACAGACCATTGATTTTTAATACACAATCAATGTTATCAGATACAATGCATTTCAATCTGTAACTGTCAACATCTATTACTTCTTCCATCATTTCCAAGTATTTATCAGAGTTTACTTATGAAATTGTCTTTGTAGAAACTCAATTACCTTAGCAAATTATTATATTGCTCCTATCTACATATTTCCAAAGAAGATTGCTGAGATCAGGAAACAATAAAGATGATTGTTTCTAAAAAAATAAATGCATTAAAAGAACACTTCTCTATGATGCCAAGACCCTAGACAAAGGATAAAGGTTACAAATCTAAAAGGAATAAGTTTATGGTACATAGTAAATAAGAAGTCTACAAGGACTAAACTAGTGTACAACACCATGCTACAAAAACAATACAGATATTCTCATGCATAGATATGTTGTTTAATTTTTACATTGTCCAAATAAAGTTAAACAAATTAGCCTACATTCTTAGTGATATGAGAATAAAAGAAATTACAATGTCCAAATAAATTTATACGCCACTAAAGCAGGAAATGGTCGAACATAATTGAACCTCAATCTTCAATGTTGTTATATCTGGTATTTACTAAACTCAATGACATTACATTGACTTCTACTTTCAGTAGAAAGTCCAATACTTGAATTGGGCACAATTGAATTGCACTGAGCTATCACAATATATGCATGTATAAGGTTAAATTTATGTTAGGACAAGAACGTGCAAGTTTTTAAGCCTTAATTTGTAAGGAAAATGATGAATATAACCCAAAAATATTTGCACCAATGTAATATTATATCAAGTCAAACCATGAAAATATTGTATTCACAAATCAATGGCGATACAATGCATATGGTAAACATACTAGCAATACATCCCCTTGACCCCAGATCCAATTTGACCACATATATTCCCCACAATGCCTTGTATTCTGCTCATTCTTATACTCCACAGGATTTGGACCAGTGCCCTCCACAATTTCCTGAGAGGTGTGATTCCCCTCCCCTGAGGGAAGCCCCGCCACTTCTCAGCTTTAGCCCTCCTAGGAACCCAAATGACCATAACCTGGAAAGGCACGATAGAAAAGACGAGGAGGATCATCATGATCATGATGAGGTGATTAATGATAATGTAACGGTGGCCTTGCATATCGGTCCTCCTATCACGAATAGTTACAATTATGATAATAACTCTGGGGTTGGTGTGAGTTTCAAGGTGAATCATCAATCTGGGACCAATTATAGCTACGATCATGCAGCAGATAAAGAGAAATAACGAGCAGGAAGGGTCCCCGAGGGGCGGTACTGAATACCAACTTCAGCACAGATTCTCATAGGACCTACTCAGTTCTCATGTCTAGTATGTGGCAAGACCTTCAATAGATATAATAACATGCAGGTATGTCTGCTTAAGCTGCTAGAAAGAAAGAAATATCTTATAACAATAACAAGTTCTCTGATCTAGAATCATGCATGAAATAGAGGTGCTTTCATAACAGAAAATGTTTCAGGATGTCTTTGTTGCTTAGACTTTGTGCAATAGTTGAACAAGATGTATGGTGAATCCAATTACTCTTCATAGATCTTGTTAGGTTCTTCACAGATTCACAAGTTAGGGTCAATCTAAGATGAGCACCACTTTTTTATTTTGTTTAGATTATTGAGTTGCTGCAACCTACATGGCATCTCTTTAGACCATAATCCAAGATATGTGTGCATTTGCAAATCTAGATTCTGTTTTTAATTTTTTATGCAAATATATAATAAAGAGAAACAAAATTAAAAATAAATAATTTTTAGATTAAACTTCAAAATAAATTATATGAAAATAAAAAGTGAGAAAGGTAAATTGAATGGGAATACATTTTACAAATCATTATCGTGTTATGAAATATATTGATTTATAAATTGTTTTAAATATTCTTCTGCATAGTTCACTACAACACTAAATAATTTTAAAAGTGAGTTTATGGGAAAAATTAGCCATATTAAAAGTTATGCAGACAAAAAAAAAATCAATTAGATAATTTACTATAGTTTCACCTCAAATTTATGCAATATATTATATAAAATTTTACTATATTATATAAACTTTTACTAGCCAAGATAGATATGGTGCATTCCTATACCTAATTTTTTCTCATTGCTATTTTCTTCATGGAGCTTGGCACTTACCCACGATTCATCAATTTACTTCACAATGGGTCAAATTCACCATTCTATCTTGATTTAGGGTAATGGAGGTAATAGTCACATTCGTTTCCTTGATTCATAGATAATGGAAGTCAAATTTCCCCTAGTTTTTTCAATTCATTGTAATGGTTGCAGTTTTCCCAATTCGAAGAAATAGGGCTTGAAGTTAGTGAAGGTTTCCTTGATTATGGTTAGATAAGATCATAATTATTGAAGTGTTTCTTGGTTATGGGTAATGGAGTGTTGAATTATACTTTTTACTTTGGTTAAATAAGTTAATTTCTTAATGATGCACCATTTTGGTCTACAAGTTGACCCCAGAAAAATACTAACCAACTAACTACGTCAATATATATAGACCAAGGGATTCGATGGAGTTTAGTTTGATTGTTGATTCTAGTTCAACAAAGAGCGTGATTAATCAAATTATTATGCTTTATTTTCAATGAGAAGGTAAAAATGTAATTTGACATAAAATAATGAAAATTTACAATTTAATGACATAGTAAAATGGGCTTGTAAAGCCTAGAAAGGGTAGAAGAGGAGAAGAGTGCAATGAAAGAATTGGTATATCTTTGATATGTTTTGTTTTTATTTATTTTTTAAATGTTTTATGCAAATGTATAATAAAGAGAAACTAAATTAAAAATAAATAATTTTTAGTTTAAATTTCAAAATAAAATATATGAAATTTTTTATCTGATTATATGAAGAAATTCTATGCTTTTGTTTTTATTTTTTCTGTGCATATGCATATGTGGGGACACGGATCTCAGTACAGAAAAGGTCTGGAGTCTCTGAGAGGTACACAACCCATAGCAATGCTGAGGCTGCCATGCTATTGTTGTGCACAAGGGATCAAGAACAACATAGATCATCCTTGTGTAAAGCCACCTAGGGATTTTTGTACCCTCCAGACCCATTACAAGCGCAAGCATGGCATGAAACCTCTCATGTGCAGAAAGCGCAACAAATCATTTGCAGTGAGAGGGGACTGGCGAACCCACAAGAAGAACTGTGGAAAGCTTTGGTTCTGCACATGTGGATCAGACTTCAAGCACAAACGCTCTCTCAAGGACCATATCAGGGTATTTGGCCATGGCAATGCTCCTGAGGGGTAAGCTGACAATTATTCCTTTGAAGATGAGGAGGACCAGGGTTATAAAGATGATGAACTCTCTAGAAGCTCCCAGTGATGATGAACATCAGAAAATTGAACAGATCATCATAAATTGAATTACTAATAGATTTATGTT
Organism: Pinus albicaulis; assembly: GCA_034641835.2. Classification (NCBI taxonomy): domain Eukaryota; kingdom Viridiplantae; phylum Streptophyta; class Pinopsida; order Pinales; family Pinaceae; genus Pinus; species Pinus albicaulis. The sequence continues at coordinate 467,279,467 of CM076569.1, forward strand.
GATCTGTTCTAGGAATAAAACATTGCTTTTAGGTCTTTTTTTAGTGTTTTTTCTTCAAGTTTTAAGACTGCATGTATGTATATGGGAAGTGTGCTGACTAACAAAACATTATTTATGTGTTGAGAGTGGTTTTCTAATAAGCACACCGGGGGATATATCCACACCAAGAAAATGGGATTTATAGATAAGAACCTTACCCCTTTTAGTTTTACTGCTGGACACCTTGCAACATGGGGGAGTTAGTCCCTCAACAACCTTGGACCAGTAGGGAACAATATATTAATCATAAGACCTTTGAATACCATACATATGCCAGAATAACTTTAGATTTACAACCCTATAACATTAGGAGGTCTTTCGAGGGACAACTAGAGACCAAACCCAACATTGGGTTGGATTCTTTAAGCCGGGAAGCCTTACCTGTACAAAATAACCCATATACTACCTTTCCTTACCCACCTACCAGAAATATTGATTTTCCTATAAGGCAGTATATGGCCTTAGTGCAATTGGCAATTTATGTATGGACGTTGGCCAACCCAGTCCATGTAGTCGATTTAGCACCTTGTTCTTTGAATGCAATATTATTGCAAAAAGATGCATTGAAGTACAACAATACTAAGTATGAAATATATATATATATATATATATATATATTTCAAAGGCCAAAGTGCTAGGAGACTACTATTGTCTTATAGGTAGAGAGATCAATGTGTATTATCTGTAATTATTATGGTGGCTGCAGTCTAGAGGAAATTTGTCTACTTCACAGACTCGGGCATAGACATTATTAATATAATAACTGTTATAAAATAACAGTGGATTAGTTATCTGGATTCTTTAGTATCAATCAATGTTTGTGTGGCCCTTGGCTGGTAAAATTATATAAAATAACTTTGTCTAACCCATGGAAGACATGGATTCATGGGTGTCCTTGACATTTTAATAACTTATTTTCTTTTTGAATTGTAGATTTTAATTGAGTTATGTTCAAATTCTAGTTGAAGTTGTTGGCTGATCAGGTGATCATGTCCTAAGTGAAAAAAATGCTTAAAATTGGAACTGCTCAGAACTGCTAATAAATTGATCGACCGGATAGTGTTCGTCACTATGATCCTAACGTCGTGAATGGAACTCAGATACGATGTTGGATGTGGAAGATATTCAAGTTTGAATTTGCCCAGTAACCTTCAAAACAACACTTTGGAAATCAAAATTTTGGCTTCTTCAGAAATTCATGTGAAAATGGCAAATTTCATTTTTTTTATAAAATGGGGATGGCCTAGCAGTGGGTGCCACGTGGCCTACCCGGAGGCTGCCACATGGCCCCAGGCCCAATGGTTCAATCTAATTTAAAAAAATTAATGTTTAAGTTTTTGGGTCATTCGAGCCGACTCGACCCGACCCGACCCAGTTGGGCACGGGTCACCCACGGGTGGTGTTGACCCGTGAACGTGGGCGGAGCTGAATGGACCCTGGTCAGCAGTAAACGACAGGTCAGCTCTGAACGAGCGTGGTCGGTTAGTTTTGAACATGGGTGAGCAGTGAATGGACTCGGGTCAGCAAGAAACGTCGGGTCAGCAGTGCACGAGCTTGGGTCACGAAGTAACGACGGATGGCATTATAGGTTGGGCGGAGAACAAGTGTTAGCTCCCACTTGATAGCTCCTCTGCATAAAACCACCAGAACGGAACCACAGGCCAATCACCGGCGGATAAACTTAAACCTCGACGGTTTAGCTATGAAGGCGGTCACATGTCTCAGCGGCATTTCCGTTAACATTAATATGCCACGGTTTTGTTAACTGTAGGCTCCACGGTTCCGCTGGCGGTGGAGTTGGTCCATGTGACCACTACACCTTGACACTTAATTCCTCCCTAACCGTGCGACCAACTAGAGCGGAGCCCCAAAATTCGGCGGTAATTGCTATTATGGTGGAGTTAACTCTAGTCCTCCCAAGTTTGGTGGAGGTTTTTTAGGCCAAACTGGACAAAACTTCTTTTGGACATAACTTTCACGGGACTGAACCTTTTGGAGCAAATTTGTTTTTGATTTCGAGTATTCTCAGCATTCTGAAGCCATTGGAACAGGTTGCAGAACCATTAGAGGTGTTATTCAGCCATTTACACTTCAAAGAAGCTTGGGAAGCCATCAGGGCCTTGAGGGAAACAAAGCTGCATTGGACTACACTTCACTATTTTAGGTGAAATCAGAGTCATTCTTAGCTTCTTTTTATGTTATGAATCCATTTTCACAGCTGGTTTGGTATGTTTATGCCTTTTACTCATTTTATTACCAATTTGAGCATCATAATATATCAAGGACATGCCCATTAGGAGCCTTGGACCCAACAGATGTAGCCCAGGAGGGGTGAACTGCCTCATCATGTTGATGTATGTTTATGGTGAATTTTTTCTGCTGTGTTATTCATATTAAAGTTGTTAAACAGTAAATTAAAAAAACACTCCCTCACACCAAAGTTCATAAACACTTAACAAAAACACTTTGTTTCACTTGCAAGACTAGCCAAACACTTTTCACACTTAATTCAATGGAAATGAATACTTTGAACAACAAAACAAATACTTTCATTTTCAGATAAGTTGGTATCAGAGCTAAGGTTTTAGATCCATAGCAGCTAGAGTTTTTACTCAGCATTTGTTTTGTGCAAATATTAAGTCATTTGTTTGCAAGTTTTGATGCTGACTAGGTTAAAACTCAAGAGAGGTGAAGGAAACTTGGTTAGTGCACAAACTAATCCACAACCAAGAAGGGTCAGAGAACCACCTCCAAGAGCCCTAGAATCAGCTACAAGCATGTCTTCAAGAGAAGGAGTAGCTCCTGAAGAGATGGATCCCAAGGAAGAAGAAAGGGTATTTCGGAAATCTTTCTTGGATATGACTGAAATGGTAAGGATCCTCTATCAAGAAAGAAATGATAGGATTGTCGAAGAAGGGTCTAAAAACCAAAAAGAAGGAGAGGATTCATCAGGAGGAAAGAAGGGTAATGATCAATCAAAGAAAGGGAATGGAGGAAATGGTGATCCACCATCTCCATCGTCATCCTCTTCCTCGACATCGTCTTCCTCGACTTCAGTAAATCAGTCACATAAGTCGAAAACCACTGGTAAAAATAATTTTTTAAAGCTTGATGTCAAATTTGAATTGCCAATGTTTAACGATGAAGTTAATGCAGAGAAATTAGATAATTGGATCAGACAATTGGAAGTCTATTTAAGGATTCAAAATCTGCATGATGATGACACCAAAATACAACTAGCCTCGCTAAGGATGGATGGAGCAGCATTGGTATGGTGGGAAGCCAAGACCAAGGAGGAAATCAAGAAACATGGTAAGATTACTTTATCATGGACTGAATTTATTACTGCCATCAAGAACAATTTTATCCTCTTGCTCATCTTCAAAAGGCTATAATGAACTGGCAAAACTTTAGTTAGCTTAAGGGACAGAATGTGCAAGACTATACCCAGGAATTTAGGAGAAGAGCACTATTATTAGGGTAAACTTACGAAGTCAAGATACTTTGCTGAATTATATAGGTGGATTGCACAGTTACCTTAAACACACTATCCTTATGTTTAATCCTACTATTATAGACGAAGTTTGTGTACAAGCTACGCATTTATAGGCTAGAGGGAAAAACACTTTTGATGAGGGTAGAAATAAGCCTTTCAAAGGGAAGAACAAAGATAAAACCTTTAAGGGAAAAGGTAAAAATAATGCATCTATCAAACAAGAGGGTGAAAAGGTCATTTTTAAACATTGTTCAAGAGAGGGCCATGAAGAGAAAAACTGTTGGAAATTACATCCTGAAAAAAAAGAAACCAGTTTAACAAAAATAAGGGAAAGAATAAAACTGCAGCTACTACAACTACACCTAAGATTTAGGTGATGATTCAGGGGATGAAACCAAAATTGCAACCATGGGTTTGAAAAGCATGAAAGGAAAAGAAATTGAAACTCAAGCAAGCACTAGTACTTCAAACTGTCATGTACAAGCTCCTAATGAGGAAGAAAGAATTGAATTGTTCCATGTGAGGGTAGTCTCAAAACATACTAAAATTGACACACTGTTTGACAGTGGGTCACAAAAAAATCTTATATCAGAAGACTTGGTCAAACAGCTAAAACTTGAGACCATTACACATCCAAAGCCTTATCCACTTGGGTGGATATGCAAGGATGCAAACTTACAAGTCTCAAGGAAGTGCATATTGCGATTCGCCATAATTGCACACTTTATTGACACAGTTGAACTTGATGTGGTGCCGCTTGATATATCAGGAATTGTTTTGGGAAGTCCTTACTTATTTGACAGGAAAGCGATCTTCCATCGCCATGAAAAAAAAATATCATCTCTTTAAATATGGAAAGGAGTTCATTGTCAAAGCACATCGCAAGAAGACAAATATAGCGATGGTAAATGAGGGACAAGTAAAAAGGCTAGTCAATTCTAGCAAGAGTTTTGTACTTCTTATGGTTAAGCCCAAGGTTGATATGAATCATGAGTCATTTGCAAATTGTGATTCCAAGCTTAAATCAAATTTATATGATGCAGTTGATGCACAACATGAGATGTTTTAGGAACCGACATGTTTACCTCCTAAAAGGGAGATTCAGCATGAGATCCATTTACATCAAGATTGTCCTCTTCCTAACATCGGCATGTACCACTTGTCTATCATGGAGAATGATGAAATCAAGAGGAAAATTAAAGACTTGTTGGACAAAGGATTCATAAGACCAAGCACTTCGCCATGTGGGTCACCGATAGTGTTGATTCCAAAGAAAGATGGAACTTGGCGCATGTGTGTGGACTTCAGGGCATTGAACAAAATAACGATAAAGAATTGTTACCCACTTCCAAGGATAGATGATTTGTTGGATCAGCTGAAAGATGCTAAATATTTCACTAAGTTAGACTTACGTAGTGGTTATCATCAAGTTAGAGTTGCAGGATGTGACATTTGGAAGACAACATTTAAAACCAAACAGGACTATCTGAGTGGCTTGTTATGTCATTTGGTTTACGCAACGCACCTGCAACTTTCATGCGGGTAATGGATGATGTCTTAAGTCCTTTTCTTGATGATTTCGTTATTATGTTCATTATTGCTTCAGGGAAAATTTCTGGGAAATATCAGTTTACCACCCGGGTTTGACCTTAGGACAACTCTTATCCGTTTGGTATGGTGGTTCTAATCGGATTGGAAAGGACCAGCTTCTAATACCTACCGAACATAATGGGTTGACTTGGACAGATGAAAATGGACAAAACGACCTGGAAGAAACTATCTAATCTAGTTTAACATCGATAAGGAAATTTCTATAATTCAACTACATATGATATGTGAACACAATTTAAAATTATCCCAATTAACGATACAACTATAAAAACCATAAAAACGTATTAAAGTTTTAATTGAAATGAGTGTTAGTATGAAGATAACTCTGCTATAACTTAAAATTAATATTATAATAGCACATTGTATTCATCGTACATCATTTACACACACTTATGAAAGATGAATATTTCTAATATACTCAAAAATGATATATAAAGAAATATTGTGAAAACGAAATATGTATGAATGATAGCAAATTTAAAAGAGAATATCACATAACAAAAGAAATTAACAATGAATAGATAAAAATACCTTATCCATCGTGAAACTTTCAAATGAAATCCGATACTCTAATCCAGTAATTCCAATGTAAAATCAAATCCAAGATACAGAAATGCAACTCTTTAAAAATAATTTCGCACAAAATCACCAGATGTGATCCTTTATAAAATATAAGAGCCAATGGAGTATAGAAATGTAATCTCCAAGTCAAAAATATTACAACTCCGGACCCCTTCTCCAATGCATGAGAGGGGTTTAAATATGACATTACATGAAAACAAAATCCTACTACTACTGCTACAATATATTAACTTTAAAAACAGAAATGCTATCTTTTGTGGAACTGATTCGTTGCTTTTGCTTCTTGTTCAATGTAGCCAGGTGGCAAATTTCTAGCATTTCCTGGACCTCCAATGGATGACTCATCTTGGAATGTAACTGTCCGGCGTATGTGGCATCAGAGAATTCTAGAATTAAACAATCAACAACATTTGATAAGATTTTAATAGCTAATTGTTGATTGAGTGGCTTAATCAGATAAGTCCACATATTATCCCAACATATTGTTTGAAGTTTTTTGATCTGTTGATTTTTATTCATTATTTCTTCTTTCCATCTGCAATCGGCTTCTTTAACTTTTTGTAACCACTCTGAACATAATCTAAAATGTTATTTATTGATTCTGTATAACACTTAAATGTTTTCTTTGGGTCACACTCACGTATTCAAAACGGGATCATAAACCAATATTCATTTGATTTCTTATTCAATGTCGAACGTACCATTGGAGATTTGGCACTTGTGAAATAATATAAATTTACCTATTTTTGAATCTTTCCGATGTGACAAGTGTATAGTGTATAAATATCAATTCCACTTGTATATTCCATCCTGTACATAGATATCATAACAAATATTTCTCCCATTGCCGATTGCGAACGATAAACTTTTTTGATTTTGCGATTGTGATGTATGATATCGTATTAGGGGAGTTTCAATCGAAAAAGAATTATCAAGACCATCTCTGATTGTATTGCGATATGGAGGGGTCCATCACATAGGGATTTTTAATTTAAACATTTACTTTTTCCTTTGTAATGAGTTTCATACAAAGCGCACGCATCGGTCTCTTAACTTGACTACAAAGATATATTATGTATGTTTCCGATTATGCGATTGCGATTGATCGCATCGCATCGAAAAATATGTAAACAAAATGTGTAACTTTAAATCCTTTGCGATTGGCAATTGAACTAATCACATCGGAGTTTTGAGCATGTATGTAAATTTTTTTCTTAATGATTTCTCCGATTTCCGATTGAGATTACTGTTCATGAGACCTTTTTATAATTTATTTATTTTTATATGACAAAGTCTTTTATATTTGATCGGATTCGGAAGTTTTGAATGTTGTATTTTGTTTGTACACACTTGGTCATAAAGATATGCACTAAGTCTTTCAAACAATGAATTTTATTTCTAAGTCTTTTATTTCTATATGAAAAAAGAAAAAAGGGACCCTATTTCTAAATGAATTTTATTTTTAAAAATTTGAAAAAAGGAGGGTTGTTGTACAGTACAACAATTGGCGATTCACTGGAAGAAACAGTTATCTCTGAAAAAATAAAATGAACACTATATTTCTAGTAAGTAAATATTTTTAAAGATAATGAAAACTATCTTAGGATAATTCAAATAAAATCTAACTATGAAAAAGAATAAGAATTACTTACAATCTCTTTCTAATTTCTTAAGAATAAAAACATTTTTGAGTTATCTCAAGCTTTGATTGGTTGTTAATAATGAAGTAAGTGGATTTTACCAAGTTTGGTTTTTTCATAATATACTCTATTGTCATAGGCATTGCCTCTGCTGCCTGCAAACGTTCATAGTCTCGACAGGGTTACCTTTTAACCATTAACTATTCATTATCCCATCCAACTAATATTATGAATTTTTAAAAGATAAATTCATAAGACATATTATCTCATGTTTTTGTCTTTTACTTATTTTTTAGTTTTAAAAGCCATTGTTCTGGTTTGGTAGCCAATTAATAACAATGCCATTCACTAGTTGTAATTAAACTAAACAAGCTGGCTCGTGATGAGACCCCTTGTCTTATATTTATAAGCCATTACCCTGTTTTGATATGCAGTATTGGTAATGTCAGTTTTATTACTTCTTATGAACATGGTAAGCAGGCTCGTGATGAGACCTCTTATCTCTTAAAAATTTTATATAATTTATTAGAATTACATTCTAAAAAATCACAACTTAAATGGATGGGGTGAAATAGTTTTATCCTTAAGAATCAATGGATGACAATTTTCAGAGCTTCTTGAGTACCAAGACTTTGAAAAAATCTTTACTTTTATAGATAACCTTTCTCTGCTCAATAAACTTATAATGATTTACATTTTCCTCAAGTTTTCAAAAGATCATGCAGATGATTGGAATAATCTTTCAAAGTTTAACATCTTATTTTAAACTATCCAAAGACTGTGATCATCTCTTTAAAAATTCTTATTTACACAAAATAAATATTTATAATATTCGTCCTAAGAAATTTTCTTAATAGTAAACAGTCAATTAGAGACTTATTAACAACCTTTATTTACATAACAATCAAAAACTTTGCAGAAATGAATATGTACAAGTAAGAAGGGGTTACCTCTTTATGAAAAGAATTTCTTCAAGACAAGCCCATTTACAGGAAGAGATTCTCTCTTTCCTGTTAAATCTTGGAGTATGAATGTATTTGAGCCTATCTTTTCAGCAATCTGAAATGGTCCAAGCCACATTTTCTGAAACTTGGTATTCTTACATTTTTCTTCATGTGCTTTATCCCATTTCAGAACAAGATCACCAATTGACAAAATCTTTGAGCCGGTAGAACTTGCATCAAAAGAAGATTTTACAAGCTGTTGATGTTTTTCATGAATAATTTTTGTTTTATCTCTATCTTCTTCTAATTTAAGGATTTGATCATATCTCAATTGAATAGATGAGGAAGGATTTTCTTCAATGAATTGCACTAGGGCTAATGATGGGAGAGTTAGATTTGATGGTATCACAGCTTCTTTTCCATAAACCAAATTGAAAGGTGAAGTTCCTATTGAAGCTTTTTGAGTAATACGATCAGCCCATAGTGCAAAGATTAAAGACTTGTGCCAATTATTTTGATTTTGATCAATGGTCCTTTTAATAATTTTGATAAGATTTTTGTTAGTGGATTCAGCTAAACCATTACCTTGTGGATAATAATTTGCTGAATATTTCAATTTAAAACCTCTTTTGATTGCAAATTCCATTATACTGTTTCCAGAAAAATAAGAGGCATTATCAAAGACAAGAGCGTTAGGTACACCAAACCTGGTTATGATGAATTGATCTATAAAATCAATAATTGTATCAAAATTGGCTACCTTCAAAGGGATTTATTCCACCCATTTTGTAAAGTAATCTGTTGCTGTAAGGATGTATTTGTGCTGTTTGGAAGAATGAGGTACTATCTCACCAATAATGTCAAGCCCCCATTGCTCAAATGGTTGCTCAATATTTACTAGTTGTAAAGGAAAAGCTGGTTTCTTTTGTCTTCCACTAGCAGTTTGACAAATTTTTCACTTCCTCACATAATCATGTGTATCTTTAAAAAGGGTAGGACAGTAATAACCAGCATGAATTATTTTGTGAGCTGTGGTATCACCTCCAAAATGACCTTCTGCTGGTCCATCATGCAATTCCTGCAACACCTTTTCAGCTTCAGCCTTTTCAAGACATCTTAATAGGATTGAATCATAATTCTTTCTGAATAACACATTATCAATGATCTCATATTTAATAGCCTTCAATCTTAAAGCAAGTTTTTTCTTATAGCTGAGATTAGAAGGAGCATACCTTCTTTTCAAGTAATAGATAAGATCAGCATACTGAGATTCAGAATCTGTAACACTTATCTGACTAACTTGAATATCATTGTCTGGATCTTGATTTTCTGGTATGTTATGAGCTCCTGCCAATAATCTGCAAAAACCTTGTCCTCTAACAATTTTAGCTGGCTTAATATCAATATCATATTCTTGTAATGCTGTTACCCAGTTAGCTCTCTTTTCTCCTACTTCTTTTTGAACTAATAATTGTCTCACTACAAAGAATGGGACAATGATTTTTGTATGTGTTTTCAAGAGAAAAGGTCTGAAATGTTTGATTGATTTAAACACGGCAAAGGCTTGTTTTTCAACATCGGAATAATTAAGCTCAGCTCCTTGCAGATTTGAGCTAAAGAAAGAAATTGGTGCCTCAATTTTCTGATCATTGAGCTGTGTTAAAACAACAGCATAGGATGTTTCGGTGGCCAAAGTATACAAAGTAAATTTTTTAGAAAAATCAGGGGTATTCAATGCTGGTGCATTAATGATCGCTTGTTTGATTGCCTCAAAGGCTTGTTTCTCTTTATGCCCCCATTTGAATACTGAATTTTTCTTGATCATATTTTGCATAGGTAAAACAATCTGAGAAAAATCAGGAATGAATCTTTTTACAAAATTGATTTGCCCAAGAAATGATTGCATGGATTTTTTATTATGAGGTAAAGAAATATCAGAAATTTCTTTTACTCTGTCTGGATCAACGTATATACCATCTTTTAACACAACAAACCCTAAGAGTTTTCCTTCATCAAGAGCAAAGAAAGATTTCTCTGGGTTTAAAGAAATGCCAAACCTTCTACATCTTTCAAATATTTGTTTTAGATCATGTAGATGATTGGCTCTCTTTTTTGAAAATATTGTTATGTCATCAAGATAAATAACAACTGATCTATTGATCAGAACTTTAAATTCTATGTCCATGGCTCTTTGGAAAGTTGCTCCTGCATTTATTAGACCAAAAGACATTTTCTGATAAGCATAGGTTCCCCATTTGGTTCTGAAAGTTGTTTTCAATCTGTCATCTGGATGAACTAAAATTTGATTATAGCCTAAAAATTGATCAAGAAAGGACATGAGTTCAGAACAGCTACCTTTTGAAGTATCTGCTCCATGGTCGGTAATGGGAAATTATCTTTTAGACATGCCTTGTTTAAATTTCTAAAATCAATACAGATTCTTATATCACCATTCTTCTTCCTGACAAGTACCATATTGGAAACCCAATTGGAATGCCTTACAGGGAAAATAATTTTAGCTTTCAAAAGTTTATTGAGTTCTGTTTTGATTTGACTCTCAAGATTTGGATGAATCTTTCTTAATTTCTGTTGAACAGGTTTGATATCAGAAAGCATTGGAATCGTGTGTTGAATAACAGAAGTGTCATACGTTTTTAAATCATCATAATTCCAAGAAAAAAACATTTTTATAACTACTCAAGAGTTTGATGAAAAAATTTCTTTCTTCTGGAGTTAAATTGAGTCCCAAATTAACATTTTGAGGATTAGAGTCAGAGCCAAGGTTTACCAATTCAAACTTCAAAGTGGAACTTTGAAGTTTAGCATTAGTGACTTTCTTGAATCTATCTTTTATGTCGTATAAGTCCTCTAATTTAACAACAGATTTTGGAATGGGATTTTCATTACCTTTTGAAGTAATTTGTAGATCATGATCATCTTCATCAATAATTTGTTCATCATATGATTTCTCTGAAGTCATGAAATTCAAAATGTCTTGATCATGGTAGAATACTCTCCAATTTGTGATATTATCTGGAACAGATGGGCGAAAAATCAATTCTACTGAAAATCTATCAGGACTGCAATCTTCAGCAGGAAGGATTTTGGATGCAACATTAGCTAACAAATCAGCTAATGTATTTTGATTCCTAGGAATAGAAGAAATATTGAATGCTAAAAAATGAGTGGTAAGATCTTGCACTAGGGTTTGATAGTGTTTGAGGTGTCCTGAAAGGCAATGGATGGTATTCCTAACTTGTTTTGTGACGATTTCGGAATCACCATAGACTTTCAAGTATTTAACATCTAAACTTATAGCTTTATAAAGCCCTTGAATCAAGGCTTCATATTCTGCAGTATTGTTTGTACACTCAAATTCTAACCTACATGATAGCATGGTTTTCTCTCCATCTGGATTAATTAAGATGCATCCTGCTCCAGCTCCATCACTATATTTTGATCCATCAAAATATAATGACGAAAATAAAGATTTATCTATTGGTTTATCTACAATTGTATCAGAAATATTTACAATTCTGGAATAATCAGACTGTGAAAAATTTTCTATTTGAGAAACAAAAGTATTTACAGAAAAGGGTGATTGTGGTGCTTTGAAGTTCCCAAGGAATGACTCAGCAGAATAACCTCCAAGAATATTGTTATTGAAAGCTACAGGTTCATTTGATTGTTCAAATTCAGTGACAGTGTGCATCATATGTTTTTCTCGCTCAACTTTGATTTGATTTGGTTTTCCTTTGTAGGGAAGCCACATATGTGAATAATCAGTAGCGATATAACCATTAAGTTTTACAGACCAGTCTCTGCTTAAAACCAATCCATAGAATTCAGGAATATCTGCAATCAAAATATCAATTCTTTGGACAATCCTAGGATCAGAAGCTACTCTGATAGTAACTAAATTGATTTCCCCTACAACTTGAACTTTAGAGTGATCCAATTGAACTATGTGAACTGCCGATTTTTGTGGTTCAATATTCAATTTGGCACAAACTGAAGTAGGCATTATATTAGAGGATGCTCCAGAATCAATTAAACAATTATGCAGATTCTTATTGTACATTTCATAAGTCAAAAGAAAAGGAGGAGTATGAGAATTTGATCTTTCTCCAATGAGCACAGTATCAGTGGTATCTACTTTATCTGGTGGCTTTCCAGTGCCTTTAGCTGCTTTTGCAACTACACCACTTGGTAAAGGAGTAATTGGTGTAGCATTTAACTCTTTTAATAGCAACTTCTGTTGGTGTTTAAGTTTGCTGAGTTCATGTAAGGAAATTTTTGCTTTAATATTTTTCATGTCTTCAACAATGTTATACTCCATAGGATCTAATACCACTAAAGTCTTTGATGTTGATGTAGGAGGATTAGAAGAAGATGGCTGATTTTGAGTGGGTAATGGAGAAGTTTTCTTTACAGGGGATTTGTCTTTGGTACTTGAAGTCATAGTTTTCTTCTTAGGAACTGTTTGTACAGGTTTTGATGTAGATTTACTCCTAGTACTTACAGGCATAACTTCTTGTTCTACCTCACTATCAGAATTAGGGAGAATAAAATCCCACATTCCATGCAATTCAGCTATTTCTTCATTCTCTTCTTCTTCCTCTGATACTGGAGGAGTATCTTCTTCTTCTTCCTCTTATGATTTTGCATTAGAGATTGAATTGGGAGGTTTAGATTCAACTTGATTTCTTTTGAAATTTCGGAATGGTTTTTTGGTAGAGGTCTCTGCCACTGACTTTTTAATCTCAACCATCTCATTGGACATGGTTTTTAGAACTTTTTGTAGACCTTCCATGTCATATGGATCTTTGGCTGTCTTTTTCCTTGAATCATCTTTAAAGTTGACTTTCTTGGATTTTCTTTCCTCAATAGCATTTTTCTTATCTAGAGAAATAATTCGTTTCTCTACTGCGATAGCCTCTTTCATATTCTCAGCAAGAGTAGGTTTTGCAGCTCTATCTACAAAAATTTCTATGTTTGAGGGCAAAGCAGTTATGTACCATTCACTTCTGACTTGTTCACTAGGCTTTGAAGCTGTAGGGATTTTGTTCAAAAGTTTGTTGAATCTAGAATTGAAATCTTTAATGAGCTCCTTGGGTTCCGTTTTCAAATTTGAGAGATCATTGATTAAAGTGGCTATTGATCTGTCATCTCCAAATTTGGTTAAAAAATGATCTGCGAAGATATCCCAACTTGTTATGGATCCTGAAGGTAACGAAAAGTACCAGGATCCTGCTGCCCCTTGAAGAGTATAAGGGAATAATATTACTACAACATCTTATTCTTCTACTCCATTCAAATTTACAACCAGCATAAAGTTATTGATGTGTTCTTCAGCTTGAATGTTAAGCTCTGGACTGAAATTTGGAAGCCATTTTCCAGGATTATCAGGTAAATCATGTAATGGTGCAGGCATGTTGATAGCCCCTGGACTAGCCCATGGTCTCTATGCCATTATTGTAACAACTGTTGAAGGAGTAGTAGAGACGGGTGGTGTTGGAACAGAAGTTGTTGGAATAGATGATGATGATTGAGCAGATGATGTGAAAACAACTGCACTTTGTTGAGTTGGGGTTTGGGAAACAGGTGATTGAATATGAGATGAAGAACTTATATCACTTTCTGATTCTGATTGAGTTCTTCTTGTCTTGAATCTACTAGGTAAAGGGAATTCTTTCAGAGGAATACCAAGTTTTTCACTTTGTAGCCTAGTAAGAGGTTTTGAAGAAATAAATTTTGAGGTTACACTACCTTCAGATATTTCAGACTCATCTAGAGATAATGAGAATCCTTTCAATTTATGAATTAAATCTTGTACTTCAGGAGACTCAGGAGGTTGTTTGTCTGATTGTTTTGAGACTTTGGTAGTGGGTGTCTGAATATTATTCTCAATTCCTTCTCTAGGATTTTGTAATTCAGAAGAAATTGAAGAAGTTAATGAGGGTGTTTTTCTCCCAGAATGGCATGTGGATAAAGATTTACTTGCCATTCATAGCTCATGCCCTCCTTCTAGCACCAAAAATGTTGAAGCCTAGAAAATCTCTGCTTCAAACATTGGGGAAGACCACCGTTCGGGACCTTAGGACAGCTCCTTATCCGTTTGGTATGGTGGCTCCGACTGGATTGAAAGGAACAGTTTCCTTATGACTAATGGGTTGGTAATGGGTTGATTTGGATGGATGAAAAATGGGACTAAACGACTGAAATAAAACTATATAATCTAGTTTAATACTGATAAGGAAATTCTATAACTAACCCGGGTATCATATGTGAATACAACTTAAAATTATTCCAACTTAACGATAACCAAAAAAATGTATTAAAGTTTGATTGAAATGAGGAGCAACAAATAAAGATAACTCTGTTTAAGAATTTAAACATAGTTATATTAGCATATTGTATTCATCATTGTATATCATTTACATACACTTATGAAAGATGAATATTTCTAATATACTAAAAAATGATATATAAAGAAATATTGTGAAAACAAAATATGTATGAATGATAGCAAATTTAAAAGAGAATATCACATAACAAAAGAAATTAACAATGAATAGATAAAAATACCTTATCCATCGTGAAAATTTCAAATGAAATCCGATACTCTAATCCAGTAATTCCAATGTAAAATCAAATCCAAGATACAGAAATGCAACTCTTTAAAAATAATTTCGCACAAAATCACCAGATGTGATCCTTTATAAAATATAAGAGCCAATGGAGTACATAAATGTAATCTCCAAGTCAAAAATATTACAACTCCGGACCCCTTCTCCAATGCATGAGAGGGGCTTAAATATGAAATTACATGAAAACATAATACTACTACTACTGCTACAATCTATCAATTTTGAAAACAGAAATGCTATCTTAATATGGAACTGATTCATTGCTTTTTCTTCTCGTTCAATGTAGCCAGGTGGAAAATTTTCAGCATTTCCTGGACCTCCGATGGATGACTTGTCTTGGAATGTAACTGTCCAGCGTATGTGGCATCAGAGAATTCTGGAATCAAACAATCAACAACATTTGATAGGAATTTAATAGCTAATTGTTGATTGTGTGGCTTAATTAGATAAGTCTACATATTGTCCCAAGACATTTTTTGAAGCTTGTTGATCTGTTGACTTTTATTCATTATTTCTTCTTTCCATCTGCAATCGGTTTCTTTAACTTTAGGTAAACTGCCTGGAACACAATCTGAAATGAGATTTATTGATTCCGTATAACATTTAAATGTTTTCCTTGGGTCACACTCACGTATTCAAAACAGAATCATAAACCAATATTCATTTGATTTGTTATTCAATGTCGAATGTACCATTGGAGATTTGGCGCTTGTGAAATAATATAAAATTACCTATTTTGAATTCTTCCGATGTGATGAGTGTATAGTGTATTGAATATCAATCGCATCAGAAGTATTCAAATGGTACATAGATATCACAATAAATATTTCTCCGATTGCCGATTGCGATTACAAACTTCTCCGATTTCCGATTGTGATGGCGGTATATCGCATCGGGGAGTTTCAATCGAAAAGAATTATCAAGGACCATCTCCGATTTCCGATTGCGATATGGTGGGGTCCATCACATAGGGATTTTTAATTTAAAACGTTTACTTTTCCTTTGTAATGAGTTCTTATAATAAAGCGCATCGCATCGAGAATTTCTCAATTTGACTACAAATAATTTAAAAAGTGCTCTGATTATGCGATTGCGATTGATCGCATCGCATCGAAAAATATGTAAACAAAATGTATAACTTTAAATCCTTTGCGATTGGTGATTTGCAATTGAACTAATCGCATCGGAGTTTTGAGCATGTATGTAAAACTTTTTCTTAATGATTGCTCCGATTTCCGATTGCGATTACTGTTCATGAGACTTTTTTATAATTGATTTATTTTATATGACAAAGTCTTTTATATTTGATCAGATTCGGAAGTTTTGAATGTTGTATTTTGTTTGCACACACTTGGTCATAAAGATATGCACTAAGTCTTTCAAACAATGAATTTTATTTCTAAGTGTTTTATTTCTATATGAAAAAATAAAAAAGGGACCCTATTTCTAAATTAATTTTATTTTTAAAAATTTGAAAAATGGAGGGTTGTTGTACAGTACAACATCTACTTATATGACATCTTAATTTTCAGCAAGACTAGAGAAGAGCATGTCATGCATGTTAAGAAAGTACTTGATGTTTTGAAGAAAAATCAGTTATTTCTTAAAATGTCAAAGTGTGAATTTGGAAAGACTTCTTTGGTTTATTTGGGACACAAAGTAGGAGGAGGCGCTTTGAGAATTGATCCTTCCAAAGTAGAAGCCATTGTGAATTGGCCTAATCCAAAATCCATTATAGAGGTAAGAAGTTTTTTGGGTGTAGCTAAGTATTGGACAAAGTTTATTTCTAACCTCTCTGCCATAGCAGCTCCTATGCATGCAGTGACTAGTGTGAAGCATGCTTTCCAATGGGGAGGCAAGCAATAGAAATATTTTGAGTCTTTGAAAGAGAAGATAAGTTCATCTCCAGTACTTGCATTACCGGACTTGAGACAACAATTCGAGATTCAGACAGATGCAAGCGATTACGCCATGGGTGCAGTTCTCTTACAGCATGGTAAGCCTGTTGCATTTCATTCTGAGACATTTAATGATGCTGTTGTAAATTATACTACATATGATAAAGAGTTGTATGCATTGGTACAAAGTGTCAAAAAATGGAAACATTATTTGATGGGCAAAGAAACAATTGTTCATACCGACCATCAACCTTTACAGTACTTGTAATCGCAAAGTAAATTACAGTAGTCATGGAATTTCAGATGGATGGGCTTCCTACAACAATTTCACTTTGTAATAAGGTACAAGAAAAGTATTTACAACACGGTTTCTGATATGATTTCAAGGCCTATTATTAGTGCTATTACTTTGCTTAAGAATGATTCTATTGTACATGAGAGCTACATAGAACAGTATGCATCGGATGTTGATTTTAAGGATGTGTATGTTAACTTGAGTGAAGGGAATCATGTTGAGGAGAATGATTATCATTTGCATAATAATTTGCTATTTCATATGGGCAAGTTATGTATACCACAGGGGGAGAGACTAAGCATCATGAGAGAGGCTCATTCTTCTCTCATAGCTGGGCATTTCGGGGTAAGCAAAACGGTGGCACATTTACATAGGTATTGTTATTGGCCTTGCATGGTAGATAATGTTTCACGTTTCATTAGAGGTTGTTCATTATGTGCTACAAGCAAGCCTAGCAATAGGAAGCTTGGTTTATATACACCATTGTCGGTACCTTATACACCATGGGAAAGTGTTTCTATGGATTTTGTTGGAGGGCTACCATTATTTAGAAAGTAGCATGATTATCTTTATGTAGTAGTTGATCGTTTCAGCAAGATGTGTATTCTTATGCCTTGCAAGAAAACTATAAATGCTGAACAAACTGCTGGTTTGTATTTTCAACATGTATGGGTTCATTATGGCTTTCCTACTTCTATTGTTAGTGACATGGATTCCAAATTTGTGGGGAATTTTTGGTCCAATTTATGGAAGATGATGGACACCAAGTTGAAGAAGAGTACTGCTTTCCATCCACAAACCGATGGCCAAACAGAGGTAGTGAACAGAACCATTGTACATCTTTTGAGAGGTTATTGCAGCAAGCATCCCAAGCTTTGGGATGAGCATTTGCATTACATTCAGGATGCTTACAACTAGACCAAGCACTCTTTTAGAAATACTTCACATTTTTGAAACTTGTTTTGGGTATTTGCCTAAGTCACCTTTAGATTTTATTCTTGAGAAGGATGTGGCCATTGATGGTCATAGTGACATTGACAAAGCTCACATTTTCATTGAAAGAATTCAACTCATACATCAGCAAGTTCAAGAACAGCTTGAAAAAAGTCAAGGAAAATACAAGGAGAGGCATGATAAGCACAAAATTGATCATAAGTTTCAAGAAGGGGATGAGGTATGGTTGCATATTAGTAAGGAAATAATGAAAGGAGAAGGTAAAAATCTGAAGCCTATTCATTATGGTCCATTCAAGATCCTTAAAAAAGTTGGAAATAATTCTTTTCAATTAGATTTACCTTCATACATGCAAATGTATTCCGTTGTGAATGTGGAAAATTTACGTTTGTATGAACCTAATTTAATTGCTAATATTGAAAGTGACATTTAGCTGCCATCCATAGAGGATTTATCACCATAATTTTTGGATGAATTGAAAGAGGATGCTATCCTTGACAGAAGGACACACCCTTCAAGGAGGGGAAATGTTGATTATGTTCGGGTTGGTCTTAAAGGCAGCAAACCGAGTAAGGCAAAGTGGATTAAGGTGGAAAAGGCGAGAGACCTGTACCCTCATCTTCTTAATAGGTAATTGAAGGCTTTTTGGGTCCAAAAGCTTCGCAATGGAGAGGTGTGATCAGGTGATCATGTCCTAAGTGAAAAAAATGCTCAAAATTGGAACTACTCAGAATTGGTAATAAATTGATCGACCGGATAGTGTTTTTCATTACAATCCTAACTCCGTGAACGACACTCAAATCCAATGTCGGATGTGGAAGATATTCAAGTTTTAATTTTCCCAGTAACCTTCAAAACAACACTTTGGAAATCAAAATTTTGGCTTCTTCAGAAATTCATGTGAAAACGGAAAATTTCATTTTTTTTATAAAATGGGGATGGCCTATCAGTGGGTGCCACGTGGCCTTCCTGGAGGCTGCCACGTGGCCCCAAGCCTAATGGTTCAATCTGATTTAAAAGATTTAATGTTGAAGTTTTTGGGTCATTTGGGCCGACCCGACCCGACCCGACCCGACCTGGTTGGGCACGGGTCACCATCGGGTGGTGTCGACTCGTGAACATGGGCGGAGCTGAACGGACCCTGGTCAGCAGTAAACAACGGGTCAGCTCGGGACGAGTGCAGGCGGTTGGTTGTGAACGCGAGTGAGCAGTGAACGGACTCGAGTCAGCAAGAAACGTCGGGTCAGCAGTGCACAAGCTTGGGTCACGAAGTAACGGTGGATGGCATTACAGGTTGGGCGGAGAACAAGTGTTAGCTCCCAGTTCATAGCTCCTTTGCATAAAACCACCAGCACGGAACCACAGGCCAATCACTGGCAGATAAACATAAACCTCGACGGTTCAGCTATGAAGGCGGTCACATGTCTCGGCGGCATTTCTGCTAACATTAATATGCCACGGTTTTGTTAACCGTAGGCTCCACGGTTCCTCCGGTGGTGGAGTTGGTCCATGTGACCACTACACCTTGACACTTAATGCCTCCCTAACCGCGCGGCCAACTGGAGCGAAGCCCCCAAATTCGGCGGTAATTGCTATTCTAGTGGAGTTAACTCCAGTCCTCCCAAGTTTGGTGGAGGTTTTTTAGGCCAAACTGGACAAAACTTCTTTTGGACATAACTTTCACGGGACTGAACCTTTTGGAGCTAATTTTTTTTTTTATTTCTAGATTCTCAGCATTCTGAAGCCATTGGAACAAGTTGCAGAGCCATCAGAGGTGTTCTTCAGCCATTTACACTTCAGAGAAGCTTGGGAAGCCATTAGGGCCTTGAGGGAAACAGAGTTGCATTGGAATACACTTCACTGTTCTAGGTGAAATCAGAGTCATTATTAGCTTCTTTTTATGTTCTGAATCCATTTTCACAACGGGTTTGGTCTGTTTAGGCCTTTTAATCACTATATTACCAATTTGAGCATCATAATATATCAAGGACATGCCCATTGGGAGCCTTGGACCCGGCAAATGTAGCCTAGGAGGGGTGAACTGCCTCATCATGTTGTTGTGTGTTTATGGTGAAGTTATTATGATGTGTTATTCAGATTAAAGTTGTTAAACAGTAAATTAAAACAACACTCCCTCACACCAATGTTCATAAACAGTTAACAAAAACACTTTGTTTCACTTGCAAGACTATCCAAACACTTTGCACACTTAATTTAATGGCAATGAATACTTTAAACAACAAAAAAAATACTTTCATTTTCAGATCATTGGCTCACTTTTTACTCACCCCCACTCATTATAACAAATAGTAAAGTCAGTTTACTATTTACAACTACATAAATTTAAAACCAATTCACATGCTCTAATACTTTTCTTTTTGCATTCAAGTATGAATGCCTTTAACAGGACCTTCCAGATATCTATATTCTGGATAGGTACATAAATTCCCTCACCATAATAATAGTGATCATTAACACCCTCTCCCACTATTGAGAGCTTTCTTGTGCATCATGACTGGAAGAAATGCATAATTACATATGCCCATAGTCCCCTTTTCCTGTCCCACCTGCCTTAGCAGGTCTAAAGTCTAGTAGCACCCTATCGTGGCTATCGCTTTGGCCTGATCGATGTGTTTGCACTTCCCAATTTGATTGGCTACACATCTGGCCAACTACAACCAATACCATTTTCACTCTCTCCACTAACTGTTTTTGAAAGCTGAAGTTTCACAATCCATAGTTTCAAAGTATGACCTAGAAAACCCAAGTTTGAAAATTTGCAGTTAAGAATAATATAGCTCCATAACAATAATGTAATATTAACCTACAACATTTTTCAATAATGGTCATATATGCTGGAATATCCATTGTTGAATTTAACTATTCTTAGATCTAATGATGTGTATCCCAGAGTGTGAATACAAAAGGAGCATATTGAGTTTGGCATCCTGCAGGGTGCATATTGTTTGAGTCTAGTCTCAACAGCCTTGGTGGTGGTTGTTTACTTGCCATCCAAGGCTACATCAGTTTGTTACCAGAGAAAGAAGATTACTATTGTAAACTGCAACTTAATTGCGACTTAATCAAGAGAAGGAAGACTAGCTAGACGTTGCTTTTGAGAACTAGGACTTTCTTTTCACTCTTATGCTCCTCTTCGGCATAGGAGCGTTCTCCTTCCCAATAAAAATTGACAATGGCAACATTTTTATGTCTGCATTTTGCTTCCATAGCCTCCGTTGTTATCTCTTCTATTCCTTTAAGTTCATTTGTAGCATTCCTTACTATTGCCTTCTTCCCATCCTCAACTTTTGCAACCTTATCCACTATTGTCAAGCATGTAAACTGCCCATTGTAGGTGAAAGGTTGGAAGAAGTAGAGGATGAAGCCTTGATTGTTGCAGAAAAGGAAGAGGAAAAAATAAAATTAGAAGTAGTATAATTGCCTTGGAGCACTGAGGAAGAAGAATACCACCAACATCTGGTCAATTGGAAGAAGACCATTGTCAGAAATTATAGAAATGGGGGAAATGAAAAGAAAAATATCACTGACCTTATTGTTTCCATGCAAAATCTAGAGGAAACAATGTTGGATTTGTTAACATCCCAAGAATCACACATTACACTTTCAAGGGACAATAGAAAGATAAGATATACAAGGGAGTGTGCTGAGTTGGATATGGAGTAATCATAATCCATGAGAGATTTATTTGCAAGAGATTCGAGCTCATCGAGCCATGATAAAGTCGCCAGGAAGAAAGTACAGAACCAAGAATGGTTCAAGGTATGAAGCTAGAGGAAGAAGCTAAAGAGGCACAAATTTGCCTATGCATGTCAAAATGGCATCTACAATGAGGTAAGAAATGCAAGAGGAGCATAGAATCAGAACCAATCATGTTCCTTGTCTGTTAGCCACACCATTGTTCCGTCACCTCAAAAGCTACCTCTCATCCAATTATACTCACACAACATCCTAAGGAGTCAGAGGTCCTCCTTATAGACTGTTCACTGGAAATGTTGCTGATGTGGTTCAGATGAATACTCAAACAAAATCCACACCCATTGACTATAGCAGCATATTATTCCTTCTGAAGGAGATCAATCCCAACTACTAAATACAGTACATGTGCCCTAATGTTAACATTCTATCACAACTTTTTAGGACAATAATGAAGCAAAGTGATGAATGAAGCATTGATATCTGCCCTACTTGATTATGCAAACATAAAATTGACAATTTAGCCACTGCTAAAAAATTAAAAATAGGTAAATTTAACCATCTACTTGCTCCATTAATAATCAATGATTAAGGTTTTAACCACAAAAAACCAGCAAAATAACAAAAAAATCAACATAGCATAACAACAACAAAAATAGAAAAATAACAACAAAAGCAGCATAAGGTAGCGTACCACTGACAATTCCTTCAATACTTGTGAGAATTCCTTCAATACTTGTTCAGGCAGATAGGTTCTTGCTATGCGGATGACAAGGAAGCGAACACCTTAATACTCATGTAAACAAAATACTTAGCGAACACTTGTGTAAACAAAATACTTATAAGACACTTGTGTAAACACTTTAAGACAGCTCTGTAAATACGCGTGTAAGACATGCAAAATACAGTTCATATGTGGCCTAGCATTCTACCATTTGTCTACCCCTATGGGCCCACAACCTTACCTCTTATTCCATTTGTCTGCCCCTATGGGTTCATAACCTTACCTCTTATTCCTCTTTGCAAAAACTCAACGCCTAATGCTCTATGATTTCTAAAGTTGCTGCCATGGGGACTCCTGAGGTATTTATTCTACAGGGAAAAGACATTTTTAGTAGTTCTATTTTGATGGCAAATTAGGCCTTACATGCACATTTATGCATGTTATTCAATCTGTCTTTAAGGGAAGGTATTCCAGCCAGTAAGGTATAATAACCATCCAACTAGAGGAAGTTGGTAGAAGGTTGGGCCAAATATCTGGTCATTGCGCTAGTTCCGAGCATCGCTGAACCAAATCGACCTTGGCTTGGGTTGGCAAAAGGGTAAATTTCAAATGGTTTATCGCTCAGACTCCTCTTACTATTCGAATTCCCCTGATATTTGACAAAATCATTTCCTTTTCTCACTTTCTGCCCAAGGCTTCGGCCATGAAAATATACAACATTGGCGATAAGATAAGAGGCAGCCTTATCGAAGATGATGAAGCATTTGCAAAGCATAATGAGACTGTTAATGTGCCCAACCGCCCTCTGAGAGCACATGTTGAGTTTTCTGGTATTAAGACTTCTCCGAGGGCTGAAAGGCCCAAAAGCATAGATTCTGAGCACAATCATCATCATCGTCAATATAAAGCTAAAAATATCAAAAGGGTTGTGGCCGTTGATAATCAACCCACCAGACTAGTGTGAGTTTGATTGTTTTTTTTAATCACACCATAGATGCATAGATCACTACCGAGCTCACGCAGCAAGAATGGGGGGCGACCATTGATAAGGAAGGTGTGGAAAATATATATCCATTCATTCAATAGGTTGTGTTGTATTACTTCTTGACCCATTCATCTAATGAGGTTCAATTTAAACGCTGGTTAAGCTATCATCTCCTCTCTACGCCGTTGCTTCAGTCACGCACCTGGATCACGAAGGTCTGGGTCTCGATCCAGCACTAATTGAAGGGATGTTACGTAAACCCATGTCTTTTCCTATGGTAACCTATGCCCGTGCTACTTATGCTTTTGGTTCAAGGTCATCAACAGGCCTTGTATCTTTAACAAAATCAACTGCTTAATCTACTCATCCTAGCTTTGGTTCAACGAAATACCAATGACCACCTCATTTCCTCAAACCCTGGTAGGGTTTGGGAAAATGACAGGCAGGGTTTGGGAAAATGACAAAGCAGGCTCAGAACGCAGGCAGGGTTTGGAAAAACCGCATACGATGTTTACATTTCAGACTCGACCTTCAAAAAATAAAATAAAAATACATTACAGATTCGACCTTCAGAAAATATAAAGGAGGATGCTTACATTTCAGATTCATGTTCAACATTCATGGCAGATTCACAGTTCATGGCAGCAGATTCACGGTTCATGGCAGCATTGAATGATGAGAGCTTCAACTTCCTATTCGCAGGTCGTAGGATGAGACCTGCATGAACTTCCATTCACTGAGGTATCAACGCATGAGCTTCCATTCGCAAAGATATCAACACCTTCATGGTTCATGGTAGCAAATTCACGGTTCATGGCAGATTCACGGTTCATGGTAGATTCACGGTTCATGGCGGCAGTGAATGATGAGAGCTTCACCTTCATATTCCCAGGTCACAAGATGAGACCTGCATGAGCTTCCGTTCATAGAGATATCAACACCTACATACAACACCACCACCTGCAGAAAAATCAAAAGACTAGGCAGAGACTTTGGATAAAACAAGAAAACCAGGCAGAGACTTTGGATAAAACAAGAAATGATTGCCGAAATTACAAACTTTGGATAAAAAGTTAAAACGATTGTGGAAATTAATTTTGGAGTTAGAAACTTCGGATAAAACGGAAACTTTTGCCAAAATTAACTTTGGACAATTAGAAACTTTGGATAAAAAAAGTTTGGATCAACAAGAAACGTAACTTTGCAGATAAGCCGACAATAAGAGGTCCGCTTTCTCCCATCAAAAACTTTAGCATAAAAATTTTAATGTTGAAAATATATATTTTGAAATTTTGGATAAACAAGATTAGCGTGGGAAAAAGTTCGTTCAACGCAACAACTAATTGAAATTCAACGATCTATCGATCACTATAGTCCAGGTAGGGACTAATAAGCTTTTCCAAAACCAAAGAAATATATTCCGACATCGTCATGATTAAGTCATGAACCAGAGGACATTCGAGGATAGTGAGTATGTGATGGCTATAAGATTGTTCTCTCCAAATTGCGTTTTTAAAATAGTTTTAACTATATAGTTCAACTTCCAATAATTGATATTAATGATTTTAATTTAAAATTTTTAAATAAATATAATTTAAAAAAAATAAATAAAAATATAAAAATATGTTTAAATGATTTTTAGAAATTAAAATTAATTTTAAAAATATTAGTTTAAATCATTTTATTTTTGGATTAGGATTAAATAGATTAATACAATAATAATAATAATAATAAGCCAATTTTAAGGTCATGGTCAAGCTAGACATCACATTGGTATATGAAACCCCCTTGTTTGTGGGACAAGGGATCCACTTGTGTATGAGACCCTTTGTTTGCGGGAGAAGGGACAATTTGACTGCTAAGTCTACAAAGGCATACATACTCTACCCCCTCTTATTTTGAACTGTGACCTTTTAGGAGGAAACACATACTCTTAATCATTAATCCCACTCAAGTTGTATTATCATAAACATGAATTTCAAAAATCAACAAAATTAAATTTATCTTAACGATTAAACAAAATTAATAAAATAAATACAATTGACATTCTTTAACTAATTTAATATAATATTCAATGCATTTTTTTTCAATTTAATTTAACTATATTTAAACTAAACTGAAAAATATAACTCCCTTAATTAAACAAAATTAATAAAATAAAAATAATTGACATTCATTAACTAATATAATATAATATTTAATGCATTGTTTTTCAATTTAATTTAATTATATTTAAACTAAACTGAAAAACATAACTCCGATATAACACTTATCCCATTTGCGCAATTGAATCCCATCGCACATTTATTTTCTACCTGTGAGCCACTAAAAGTGGCGTCCGTGGCTTAGGCCGCCGCGCTGTGGACTTCTAGAGATTTTTAATCTCATTTTATAGTTTCGAGGACTTGGTCATTGGAGGTTCAGTATGGATATTTAAGGCATCTTTGAGCTTCGGATTTTTAGCAATTCAGGTTCTTTTGTCAGCAGTTGGAAGGCATCAGGCTCGACTTACTATTTGGATCCGGAACAAATTACATTTGGACCTCTATTTTACTGAAATTTTAGCTTGCGTTTTAGATGATTCCTCTCTTGTGATGCATAACAAATTCAAATTTACGGCTCCATACAAATTTGAAGCCGTATAAGCATTTAAAACGACATCGGATAAGACCAAAAAATTGATCCCAACGGAGGAGTGTTGAGAGTTGTTGAATTGCAGTAGGTGGTATTAAATGGAGATTTCGTTGTATTGCCTTCATGGCTGCAAGTTTGAGAGAGGTTCTTCAGAGATGGTTTGAGAGAGAGGTTCTTCAGAGCACCAGAAAAGCAGCACATAGGACAATAGTGGACAGTGGAAAGAGCAGCGCAGAGGACAGGGATAGTGGGCAGAGTAGCAAGGGCAGAGCAACAAGTTTTCAGTAGACAGTGGGCAGAGCAGCAAGGAAAAAGCAACAAGTTTTCAGTGGTTAGACCAACAGATATTGAAGAGTTAAGCATAAAACAAAGGGTCAGTTTTGGGCACAGACTTTGATTTCCCTTAATATCATCATGATAATGGGACAATAAACTTTAGAACCCGTGGAAACAAATGATATAGGGCAAGTGAAAATTGCCTCATCAGCCAAAACTGGGAAGTGGGTTTGGGTCAATGCCAAACAATATCGAGGCATTTTAAAATGGAGACTAGTTTTTCTAAAATGGGAGCATAAAAGGAAAAAAAGGTCTCAAAGGGAGAGTACTCTTTGCAAGAAACAACATTCAAACAAGTCTTCTTTGCAATCATGTGGCAACAAGTCCAAAGGAAAAGAAAAAGTCATTTATGATTATGCTTTATATAGTCCCACATCCACAGCTCTCACTTGGTCATCTGATCTTTATGTGAAAGAACTCTTAAGTTTAAAAGAAAGGTTGGAAGCAGTAGAAGCTAAATAGCTCGAAAGAGATTGTACAATCCATATAATAACAGTTGAAAACTAGGCTTTAGCAGAAAGCAACAAATTTATGAAAGAACAAATGTCATTACTGCAGGAAGCTCTTTGAATAGGGAAAAAAAAATGGCAACGCATGAAAGCGGAGGTGCAAAACATGAAGAAATTTGCAGTGGAGAATACAAAGGTGATGAATGTGAAGCCATCCCAGGATAAGGGGAAATCAGTTGCCCAAATAGACAACAATGAAGAAACTTCAAGAGAAGGGAGGAAAGGATATTCCACAAAACTTTCCAAAACTTGGGCTCAAGTTATTAACAATTCTGCTAAGAGGGAAGGAGAAACAAACATTTAGGTTAACAACATACAAAATTGAGAAAGCAAGGAAAGACAGGATATAGTAACAAACATAATTATTAAAGGGGTGAAAGATTATGGGAAAAATTAATGTACTCTTGACCTTGCAAGAGACTTCTTGAAAGACAAGCTCCAATGGCAAGGACAAATATGTCAAGCATGGAGAGTAGGTAAGCTTAATGGTGAGAGAGCCACGCCCATAAAATTCATCATGCCCAACTTGTGTGATAAAGATATCATTCTAAGCAACAAGCAACTCTTGAGGGGTTCTCGGTTTTTTCTAGAAGAAGATTTAACTGTAAGACAACAAGAGGAAAGGAGGAATGAAATGAAAAAAGTTAGGGCAGCAAGAGATGAGGGAAAAAGAGAATGGATTTATAAAGGTAAAGTCGTGATTGCGCAATTTGGACCTCCTTCCAAAACAAGGCAGCAAAATGATAACAAAGAAGAGGCAGCAAACTCTTTAGCAAGAAATGAGGAAGCAAGGTCATTATGGGCAAGCAGGGACAAAGACTCAACTGTGAGTCTTGCATGTCAAAACAAATAGCGATCAAGTCTTACCCAGGTTTCCTTAATATTAGTTTGTTTGAATTGCAGGGGTTACACATGGAGACGAGGACCTAGGTTAGGGCCTATTGTGGAAGGTACAGACATAATTTGCCTCATAGAAACACATGAGCATGAAGGGTGCAAGACACCTTTGTTTGAAGGGTACTGGAAGATAGCAGTGTGGAACAAGGTAGCAGGGAATGGCAAAGGGCACGAGGATATCATGATATTAGTAAGAGAAAAAGAAGGTTGTTTCATTCAGCTAGAAAAAGAAGACCCAAATAAGCAATTTGTTTGGCTTAAAATATCAGAAAATGGAAATCACATTAGAATTGCAACATGCTATTTTGCGCCGCAAGTTTCAAAAATCTACAAAAGTAGAGGGCTTGACCACAAAGATCCCTTTGCAGCCCTAAAAATAGATATTGCAATATATTCTCAGCTAGGTGAAGTCCTTATAGTGGGGGATTTCAATGCTATAACTGCAAGTGAACAAGCTAGCATTCTTTGTTGTAAAGAAGACAGTGACCCTATTTGGCTTACAGAAGAGAGTAATCATCAGTGGGAATGAATTTTAGAGGATAAAGGCTGCAATCTCTTTGGAGAACAATTGCTTACGCTATGTGGGGCTTTCGATTTAGTCATTTGTAATGGTTTAACTAGATGGGAAAAGTGTGGTAATTTCACTTGCAATACTTACAATGGAGAAAGTGTAGTAGATTATGTAATTTTCTCGCATAGTTTGTGTGAGAAAATGGAGGAAGTGTTGATTGAAGATCAAATTTGGGACTTAAAATCAGATCAAAAACCAATTTATTTAAGTTTCTCTTGGACTGGAAAGAAGCAATTAGGGTAAAAAAATCAGTGTGTTCAACAAAATCCCCCAAAGGGCAGAATTCTTTTGACTCTAGAGAATTGTAATACCTTCAAAAATAATGCTAGAGAGGCTCTTCAAGAAGGAGGAAATCTCATCTCATGGCCTTCATAGTCACGGATTAACACATTTAATTCAAAGCACACTTGTTGAGTGCAAAAGAGCAAAAATTAAGAAGTCTGAAACAAATTTCTTTCCAGTTAATGCTTGGTTTGATGAGGAATGCAAAAAGGCAAGGAGAAGGTGGAAGGAATTAGACACGGATAACATAAATCTCAAAGCTTACAAGCAGACAGTAAAAAATAATTTCATGCTTTCAAGGAGAGAAGAACTAATTTTCCTCGGGAAAAATAACCCCAAATTATTTTGGAAGGAGCTCCAACCGAAAAAGGTGCAAACTGAAAACAACATTACAGCTTCTAAATGGTTTGACTATGTAAGACAACTTTATGAGCAGGATCCCAAGGTTGACCCTCCTCCGTTGGTCAGCATAGACACAAAACTCTTCACGGTGCAAGAGGTAGAGATGGGTATCAAGAAGTTGGGCGCTGGAAAAGCAAAAGACTTAGATGAACTCCAAGCAGAGTATCTAAAGTGGGGCTTAAAAATTCTTTCACCTCACATCCCAAAAATTTTCAACAACATCTTACAACAGGGGATCGCCACAGATTGGAAAACTAGTATGGAAATACCTCTTTTCGAGAGTGGTGACGTCAATAATCCCTCCAATTATAGAACCATAATGATAAACCCCTTGTTTGCAAAGTTATTTGGAAGCATGTTAGAAAAGAAAATCACCAAGTGGGCAGAAGAAAGAGATAAACGTGCTAAAGGGAAAGCAGGTTTTAGACCTAAACATTCGACAATTGATCATTGTATAACTTTAAGGCACATCATTGAAAAAGTTTGGGGAAAAAAGGAAGAATTTTTCTGTTGCTTTGTTGATTTCAGAAAAGCCTTTGACACGGTTCCTAGGGATAAGCTTTGGGGAAGAATGGAGGAACTCGGGGTTCCCAGGCATTTGAGAGCAACTGTGCATAGGTTGTATGAAGAGGTGAAAGTCAAAATCAGAACTTCAGCTGGCATTTCTGAAAGTTTTAGAAGCGATATCGGAGTCAAGCAAGGTTTCCCATTGTCTCCTACGCTTTTTAGGTTATATATTGACAAGCTTGAAGAGTGGTTAAATTCGCAAGGGGGTGACGGTATTCATTTGGGCAAGTTTGTTATAAGGCTTCTTTTGTACGCAAATGACCTTATATTGATTGCTAAATCGGCTCTTGGTTTGCAAGAGAATTTATGTTCCCTTGAGCATTTTTGTAGAAGGGTTGGGATGCAAGTCAATATTAGCAAAATGAAAGTAGTGGTTTTCTTTAACAAAAGAAAGCATAACCAACATAAGTTCTATTTTGAAGGCAACATTCTCGAAGAAGTTGCAAACTACAAATACCTCGGAATTGACTTCAACAGAAATTTAAGTTGGGATGGTTGTAGAAAGAAAAGAACTTTAGGGGGTTGTAAAGCATTTTATGCTCTTCAAAATAGGTGTAGAGAGGCAAAGTTGTGGGACTGGAAAACCACTCTAACTCTTTTTGGGCTTCTAGTGATTTCGGCGATTTTCTACAGTTGTGAACTATGGGCCAACAACACAACCGAGATGCAATGGAAACAAATTGAGAAAATTCATAAGCATTTAATTACAAACAAATTCAAAATTAAAAGTGAGTTCCTTATGCTATCCTGTTAAGTGAAACAGGGGCTGCTCCTATTGAAGCAATTTCTATGGTGCGAGTCATAAGGTATCTGAAAAAAATTGAGCAAATGGAAGAGGGTAGATGGCCTAAGGCTGTGTTTAGTGATAGATTGTGCAAAAGAAAGAAGACTTGGATGCGACAAAATAACAAATGGTTTAGTAAATGGGGTATTTGCTTGAGAATGTGTCTTACAAATAGCAAAGAGATAAAAACTTTTGTTATGGATAAGTTCCACAAACATACTTGAGAGAAAGAGCTAGGGAGAAAGAAGAAGTACTACATTGAAGAGTTTAACCCCGCGCATAACCATCAACAAAAAGCATACATAGGGGCTAATATTTCTTGGAGATCTAAAATTCTTATTGTTAGTTAAGGACTAATTCTCATCAACTCCGTTGTGAAACAGGGCGCTGGAAAAGGCCAAAAGAAATGTGGTAGGAAAGAGTACGTATTTTTTGCTCCTCCGAAAAAGTGGAAACAAAAAAAAACATTTCATTTTAGAGTGTGTGGCCTTCAAAGACAACAAGGAAAACTATGCAGGGATTTTGGTGTTAGTTCTTGGGATAATCTATTCAACAAAGAGTTTGTTGATAAGCTGGGAGAACTTATTGTAAAACTTCACAGGAAAATGGCCGAATACAAAAACGAGATAGAGAAGCAATCTGTCCCATAAACTATTTTTAGTCTCGTAAACATTAAAAATTCTTTCTTTCTTCTTTCTTATTATAATTATATATTATATTATTATAAACTTTCCAAAAAATGTGAAAATGAATAATTCATCACGAAAATATTATTAAGTTTTCACACATTAAAAGAATAAATTTATAAAAATTAATAAAGTGAAATCGCCGTGTGGAAGACAATGACGTATCAACATTTATTGAGATTAAATGACTAGCCATATGCTTCTTCAGCGAATACAATCATCAAAATTAAAATTCCGAGTGGAAGTCGATGAAATGCCTGTTTTTGCCAGTAGCGAAAATATATCTTAGTTATATTATGCTTTTTGCCTTTCTTTTTAATAACTGAAAAAAGAGATAAACGTTAAGGTAGTTCGAAGAAGTAAAAACGAGAGGAATGTGGAAAAAATCAGAGCGATATTTTCTTTGGCAATTCAAATTTTGGATGGAAGTGCATCAGGATGGAGTGCCCCACTCTTTCCTTTGAATGTCGGCTAAGGAAAAAGCTCTTTGTGACCGTTTCAAAAGCAGACGATATTTAAACACGTTCTCACACAGCGATTATGCTGTTAGCTTATCTCCTATTTTGTTTCGTATTCTGCACTGCATTGGCTTTGGCTTGGTTGTTTCTTTATTGACGTTTGTTTGCTTAGTTGCATGGCCATGCATTCTGTGTTTCTCTGGGTTGTTTTTGTTTCGGTTTACTTCTTTTTTCTTTTTTCATTTTCATGTTTGCCCTGTTTGTCTTTTTTTTATTGTTTGGCTGCCTGATTTTATATTTGTTGCAGAACATGGAGCACAATTTTGCCCTGTGTGTTTTCATTTTATTGTTTGGCTGCCTGATTTTATATTTGTTGCAGAACATGGAGCACAATTTTTCCCTGTGTGTTTTCATTGTTCGGGTGTCTGATTTTATTTTTCTATGAAGCTAATTACTGGAGTGGACGATCACGTATACTTTACTTTCGCGGAGTTAGCAATCAGGTATGCATAGAACCCTAGAAGTTGCTTCGTGGTTTAATAGTTTTTATTTATTAATTGTTTCAGATTCATCTTGTGGAAAATTGTAAGGGTTTTAATTATTGGCAATGTAATGGACAGACACCTCCGTTCCCGTTTAAATCTAGTTTGGTGCTAATTTGTTTGATAAACTTAGCTCTAATTTGAAATGAACTTATATCCACAACAGGTTGTTAAAAAGAGGATTCGCCATCGAGGAAGGGAAGAAGAGGGCCACTATGTGTTTGTTTTAACCGAGGATTCGCCATCGAGGAAGGGAAGAAGAGGGCCACTATGTGTTTGTTTTAACCGAAGCGCATAACAAGACGAGAGGTTTGTTTCTTCGGATTGTGTCGTACCTTCCCTAATTTTACTCTATTCTAGGTACAGGCTCTCTTAACTTATTTTTTGATCTATTGGAGACACATGAGCTGTTTCCAGGCCAATGGAGGAGAGGAGATGACATGCGATGCCCGAGCAAGAGAGAGGATGAAGGGGTCAGGATGATAGCAATCTTTGTCTTTAGTTGGCGTACTCTGTCTCAGTTTCCGTCTGCAATTAGGTTGGAGGTAAACGCAAATTCACTTATATCTCCCATGTCTCTGTCATATTCATTGTAAGTACAAATTTTAGAAGTTGTCTACCGAGCACGCGAAATTGCTCGGACCGCAAAATATTGCCGGAATTAGGTTAACCAAAATTCGAAAAATCGTGTGCTTCGAGTGTCTAAAATCCATTTTTGATGCTGGAAATGGATTCAGCGCTATCAAAAACCCTTAGAGCACTCAAAATATCAAAGTTTTACCCTTAAAGCACTCAAAATATCAAAGTTTAACAACTGTAAACAAGATTGTGGGCAAATCTTTGCCAAATTTTCTAAAAATCATCACCGGATTCTGATTGAAAACGTGTAGTTTTTAGACTACGCGCAAATTTTATCATTATTTGTTTATCAAACAGGGATAAAATGTTCACTTATCTGGAATCCTAGTTTTGATTTTTATAGAATCCATATATCTTCATAATATATTAGGTATAGAATGGCTTAGGTTAAAAGTACAACGTTTTGGCCCTTTGCGGACAAACCCACCTCTCCGGCCGGCGACCTCTCGTCGTCGATAGGACCTCCGACTGTCCTTGTCTCGGGGACCTCTCTCCCACCAACGGCGGCCAGAATCCACAATGGCAACGAAGCATTTAATGATGAGCCGGTAGTCGAATCTGGTTTGACGGCCTGTCTACCACCTACTGAAAGAATTAAATGCTCTGTAACTAGGTTATATAAGGCTCGGGAGTCACCATCCTGTGTCCCGGCCCCTGTCCCATCATCCTGTACCTGAAACCGCCGTCGCCGTTCCCACGACACTAATCGAGCATGGGCGAATTCACGTCCCCTCCATTTACTCGTCTTTATTTGACCTAAAACTTTGAAACTTCGGTGCTGCATGCATGTATTGAGATCCTTTCGGTGTCGATTCGCAGGGTTTCCTCTCGAGAATTCTGTATTCCATTAAAGGTTTTTTGTTTTCCAAGAGATATTCCATTAGGGTTATCTGCGTGTGGAAAGTGTCGTCACTACCCTCCTTTGCCTGGCTGCTTTAAGTCTTGGAGTTCGAGTCGATTCTGATTACTCTAATTGCAGACCGAGTAAGTTGGAATACTCGATTTTCCAACAATCGCTCGTTTTCGTCTCTTCAGTGTGTGATATTGAGTTTTGAATGTTACTTATTTGATATGAGAGTTTACAATTCGTTTCCTCTGAGCAAATTTGAGTCGAAAGGAGTCTTTTCCGGTCCTTCAGCCAAGGTTTCTCAGCAATTATTTATGGGTATCTTACCATTCATGCATGCAAAAACCCAAAGAACGCCTAGAGACTTGTGTTAATTTAAGTGTTACAGGACTTCATACATATATTATTTGTCTTTCTTCTTGGCTTTTTCCAGAACTTCTCATTTTTCTTTTTTCTTGAGTTTTTTTATTTTTATTTTTTGAAATCATTATTTTAGAATATATATATTTTTTAAAGTTTAGTAAAACTACATCTTCATCATGTCCAATATATTAGATTGGAATTGAGAATTGAATTAGTAATTTCACATAAAAAGTGTAACATTGCTATCCAAAACCCTTAAACTTGTTAGAGAAATATTTAAATAATATATTAAAACTTTTACTTTATTTACCCAATCATAAAAATATTTAAATAATATATTAAAATTAATTTGTATTAAGAATTAATAATAAATTTAATAGAATAAAATTAATTCTACTGTATAATATATACAAATTAATAATTTATAAAAAATATGAAAATTAACCATTTATATGAAAAAATTAATTAAAAATTTATATAAAAAATGGATAACAACAATTAAAAAAAAAAAATTATTAAAATTTAAAAAAAATAAAAATAAAATAAAATTATAATGTTTTTTATTAATATTTAAATAATTATTAATTATTATAATAAAATTATTGTATATTGTTCACTGGATTGTTAAGACAATTTTTTATGTAAAATGACTGGTTCAATTCTCTTCACCATAAGAATGATAGATTGGACATGATGAACATCTTGTCTCACTAAAAAAAAAATTATATTGAAAATAAATAATATATTTAAAATAATAAAATTAAAAAATAACAAGGGCCATATGTAATGATGGAGGGGGATTATATTAGTTATGATGGACTGAGATTTTGTTAGTTTTTAATGAGAAATTATTAGAAATTTTAATTTTAAAGTAAAAATTATTGTTAACTTTTTTTTTAGAAAATAAATTGATACATAGACAATCTTAACATGTTAATATAGATTTTTGCTAAAATAATTAAATTAATATGTTTTATTTTACTTATTTTAAATTCATTCATATTCTTACAAATGAGTCTTGTGCCTATTTATTAGCGAACATTTTTTATATAATTATTTAATATTAAAAAAATTAAAATGAAATTATTTTAATATTATTAATAATTTCAAAAGATTTTAATTTGAGTGATTTGGTGAATAATTTATCTTCTTAAATATTTAAGTTTAAGTGTTTTAATTTACCTATTTGCACTATTTATTTTGATTAAAAATAAAAAATATTAAACTTAATTCCATCGCATAATCTATCCACCAAAAAACCCTTTTCATTACGCATATAATACCTTTAAACTAATACTTTCATTATGAATATAATACCTTTAAACTAATGCTATCGAGAACATTATTTCGGCTACGCAAGCACCAACAAGAATTCTTTAACAATAATATTTGTAGGCCCTACTTTGACATGTGGTGTTCTTAAGGGATTCAGATCCACATCAATGCGATCTTACTAAATTATATAATCGCTAAAGCAGCGCTACCTTTGTATTCAGACGAGGACCTGAAACGCCCGAGCAAACCTTAGTGGTTTAATCAGCAAAGGCAGAGGCAGGGCAGCAATAAAAGAGATAGAGGTGGTTTTTTGTATTAATCACAATATTGTTAATTTTTCGAATTTTTTAATATGATTTGGTGAATACTTTATTTTTTTTAAATAAATGAGTTTAAATTTAAATTTATTAAAACATGATGTAATTAATCTATTTATAACATTTATGAAATTGTTTTGTTGATATGATAATAGTAGTTGATTTTTCAAAATTATAATTTTTTCACAAATTGTAATTTTAATTTTAAAAAAATAAAAAATATTAATAATAATATTTCCAAATAAAATAATTATGAGTCAATGAGTCAATTACTAAATCTTAATAATGCAAGGTGAAGAATTAGAATGAAAAATTATTTGATAGTTTTTATTCCTATTTGAAATTGAAATGTGATTATTTATGTGGGAATTTTTGGGTACTTTGTATACTCTTAGTACATAATGATCAAATCAGTGAATAAATTCGAGCTATTCCTCTTATTTTTGAGTCTATGAATATTTGACTCATTAACCTTGTTTCAAACTTAGTCTTACCACTCCTAGGGTCATTTCCTCTAGTCAATTACTAAATCTTAAGAATGCAAGGTGAAGAACTAGAATGAAAAATTATTTGATAGTTTCTATTCCCATTTGAAATTGACATGTGATTATTTATGTGGGAACTTTTGGGTACTTTATACACTCTTAGTACAAAATTCCTTATTTTCGAGTCCGTGAATAAATTTTCGCATCATTCTCAATTAATTTAGTGATTTATCTTCTGTTTGATGGCTACATTGGCCTCATGGTTATATTTTTTTCCTTCATTAATATCCCTTTTTCGCACTGTTTCTTTTGCTGAACCTTGTCTTTGGCTTTCTTAACCATGGCTGCACTATCATTCTCTACATATTTTTCTATGTAGATCTAGAAAATTATTGTTGCCTCCCTCCGTGAGAGTCATGGCAACTAGGGATTGAACTTGAAATTTGTCTCTCTCAAAAACCATCACCCTCTATTTGTTAAAACTACTCTTCTCTCTATTTATTCATTTTAGTTGACATGTGTAGTGGACATACATGGTATGTTGGGTTTATTTATTTCATTTGATGTGTACGGTAGGACCTAGTCATGACTCATGTGTTCAATCAACACAAAGCTTGGTGTGTCGGGTTGTTTATTTTATCTCGTGTAGATTGGGACCTAGTAATGACCCAAATGTTCAATCAACTTAGGGTTTGGTATGTTAGGATCATACTCTTCCTGGGCCACACCAACCCTTAACATGGGTGGATTTTGTTTTTGGTGTCTTCACTCAACTATCACGAGTTTTGAACCTTAGTTGCATTATGGAATGGAACCCTCGAAATCCAGTCACGCTAGTGGTATTTCACAATAATTAAATCTGTGTTGTTTGGATAGTATTTACTTGGTTATTGAAAAAGTAATCCCGGGTTGTAATCAAGAATGATAAATTTAATTTATATTAATATATAACATTGAATGGTCTCAATGAATGGGACACATACATTAAATCTTGATGCACATTGAGCTGGAGTGGGAGAACGTTGAGGAGCAATGGGATATGAATATGGAATATTACACTAAACTAGAGTTATTTATGTAAAAGTCAAGAAAAAATGAATAATATATATCAATTAATTTGTACTTTAGTGTGTGAACTTTGTATTACAAAATAGACTTGATATTGGGTGTTCCTTTAAACATCGTGTTTCTTCCTATCTGTGTAAACAATGGGCTAGAAAGGCATAAGGTCCTAATTTGGGTTGGATTTGGGAATTTGTAAGTGGGTGCATGTGCATAAAACAACATTGACTTTTACCCATAGTGTAGTACCTTAGAATAGCTTCCATGACTATGAAAACTCCTCTTCTCAATGAAAATGGCAACATATATATATTCTTTATAATTTTTCCAAATTGTAAGAGTATGAATAAAGAGAATAAAGTGTTCTTTCACTTTGAGCTCTATATTACATAATTAACATATCCCCGTAACTAAGATACTCACAAGGTCGTGATCACTAGTTTCCCCTCTTTGGCGAGAACAAATCTTGAATTCTTGAGTTTGATCCTGTAGAAAATTAATGATCTACACCCTTGACATAGTTTACAATTTTGCATGTGTTTATTTAGGTCCAACCCACATGTTTTTTCATGCTGATATAAATTTCAGAATGCATTTTTTTTTCCATAGGAAAAATCGTAATTTTATTATGAGATAACAAAATTACATGTAACATCAGCTTAAAATATATGCCAACGACCAACCATGGCTTGTGTTCAGAAATAACAAACAAAAATCATTAATATACAATAGGGAGAGAAAACTATGTTTTTCTCCCTTTCTTCTTTTCCACCTTCCACCATGCTCCTTGAGATGACATGGGGGAGACAAGGGCGAACTGATTGTCTACTATAGTTGCTCCAATGTCCTTGTCCAAGTCTGAAGTATCTGAACTTTGAAGAGTGTTTCTGTTTGTTCCCACCATTTTCTGTTACTTCTGGTACCTTTTTGGGCGGGTCCTGCGTTGTGAGTATTTCAAAAGGATCCTGATCTTCTTTTTCTTGTGCGTCCAGAACAATGGTTGACTGCTTGTTCCCATCTGTGGTGGTTGCTTCCTCTTCTTCCTCTTTTTCCTCCTCTGTTTCACATGGGGGGTATTGCCATTGGGTGCTTTTCCGACTCACTTCTTTCTTCGGTTGTCTCTCTTCACTTCAGGACAGGTGTTTTGAAGATGACCAGTCTGTCTACATACTCTACATCTGAAGGTTGTATTCTCATAGTCTATGTGTTGCATCCATTTTTGTTGTTTGTGTAACAACTGTATGCTTTCTGGCAGTCCTTTGCTAAGATCTACTTCAACACATATATGTGCGAAGGTGAAGATTCTCTCCTCCAATATCTGAGTATCTGTTTTGATGTAACGCCAAATGACATTCCCAATGCCTTGAAGGACACTGTCACTCCAGAAATGTAGGGGAAGATTATATAGCCTGACCCAAATCGGCATTCTGGAGACAACCGTTGAGTTAGCATCAAAATCCGGGAACCATGGGGTGATGTAAAGTCTCGTAGAACCCCAAAACCACGGACCCTCCTGTAGAATGTAGTCTCTGATTTCTGAATGTTGAAATTAACTATAAAGAAGCGTTTTTAACAGAGATTTATTCCGCACTCCATAGTCCAGTTTTTGAATATCCATTGGAAGAGGTCCATTGGTTTGGGCCAGAAGCTATTGAAACGACAGATAAGTGCTTGAGCCTGATAAGTATTGTGATGATCATCAATCTCAGGTGTATCTATGGCTAGTCCAGGAGTGTGATTCAGCTGCTCTACTATGTAGGGTCTAGGGGCATTGCCCTCTGGTTCTGTTGAGGCATCTTGTTTTTTGTTCCCCTGCAGTATGTTTTTGAAGGAGGGTCTAGTGTTGTTTTGGTCCTGTTTTGAGGTGCTGCCTCCCCCTGCTCCACCAAAACTTTTAGTTTTTCCTCGGTCCCCTATTCCTCCTCCTCGCAACCGTAGATTGAGGATAATGGTGGAGTCGGAGATTATGGAGTAATCCTTTGTAGTTCTGTGGTGTTGCAAAGATCTGCCTTCATATATCAGTGATTGTAATGGTATTGGGTATCCCAGTACTTGTGTGATTTTCAATTTGAGGTCTATCACCTGTTCTGAAGTAGTAGTCCATAATACTTTATTTTCCCCAACAGGGGTTTTAATAAAAATTTGAAAACTGTTTGTAGTTATCTGATTCCTAGTTCTGGTTGCCATTTTGTATTCACCTGCCAACAGCGCTTCTGGGTCTTTTTGTGATGGGGGATTCCAGGCAGGCACAGGTATCGGGAGGTAGCACAGTGTGACCCAGGAGACTCGCAACCATTGATACAATCCAACAAAAGAGGCCCACAACCTCTGGAAGGTGCAGGGAGCTCTGCAGCCCAAAATTCGCCACCACATGTACTCCACATCGATATTGTCCGAGGTCTGACCAAGGGGACAGGAATTGTGTTGCGCGATGGTGTTTTCAAGTGCCGCCACCATGGTGCACTGGGGAAATAGAACACGAGGGTCGTCTCCTAGTAATGCCCCCGCCGCAGTCTTCTCAGGTGATTTCCGTTCATAGTTGGGGTTGTATCTGTGGTGCCGCAGTGAATAGTCAATGCAGTAGAGGCCGATATGCAGTCGCCCATCCACTGTTTGCTTGCAGTAGGCCACCGCCACACAGGTAATAAGTCCTGGACAGGGAACCCTAACATCGCCGCTCACCATTGCTCCCGATCTTCTGTGTGTCTAAAAGAAGGATGCTATGATGAGATTCAGAATGCATTAATTGCAAATAAAGAGTGTTTCTTCTCTTTTTAACTTTCATACCAGCTAATAATTAATGCAAAATTAAATGCAAGCATTCAACACATAAGAGACACTTGTTTTTTGTGAAACTGACCTTGGAAAAAACCCACAGCCTCCTGGGAAAAACTAGTCTTCAAAGGAGGATTTTATTGCTTGAGAAATTTTAAATAAGTACACAAAAAAACACAGTACTTATCTCCCTTTTGTTGTAGCATTAAACGCACACATTCTGGATATTTGTGCCCATTGAAATTTCGATTTCCACAAAAAAATTATGCCCAGAAATTTAGCATTTTCTTGCTGCTCAGCTCCTCGAATTTTATGCCCAAAATTTTCCTCGAAAATAGTGTTGAGTCTATCTCAAATTCTGTGCCCAAATATGAATATACTTCCTTGAATTTTGTGGTAAAATGCAGCTGAAAATCTCCCTTGATTTTTCTGTTGCCTATAGAAGACAGTCCCAAAATTCGTGCCTTGAATTTTGGGCTAGAACAACGCTGAACCTCCTCGAAATTTGTGCTTCTTGCCTCCTCGAAAATCATGCTGCCTCTCTGGAAAAAAGCGTTGTTGTCCTCCTCGAAATTCGTGTTGCTAGTACTATCCTCCTCCTTGGGATTTGAGCCCCTCTTTGACTGCTGCAATTTCTCCTCCTATCCTTGAATTTTTTCTCCTGTCTTCTCTTCTCATCATGTTCTCTCAAGTGTGAAGTGAAGAATGAGTTTCCCTTTTCCTCTTTTGTCTCCTTGGAAAAGATTGAATCCCTAAATTTAGGATCCAATGGCTGAGATTTCATTCTCAAATATCAAGATGTATGGTTGAGATCATTTCTCCCAAATGTCCTCCTCATACATTGGCCCCATCACGTTAAAGTCTCCTAGTACCTTTTTCAAGTTGTGTATCTTTTTAATTTCTTTCATAAAGTGATTTTTCACCTCACTTTAATATTAGAAAAGTACACTTAGTACTTTTAACATAAATTTACTTTATAAATTACAAGTGACTTTAATATTAGAAAAATTACACGGTACAACACTTCTAAGTACCTTTTCCCACCATGGCATTAATATAACTCATAAATGCCATTAAGACAAAAGCCATTAATGTGCTCCTTGGTACTATTTTCAACACTTTCTCTTATCGAGGAAGAAGTTGCTCACCATTCCCATCCTGTCTCTAAAAAATACATGCTTTCCCCTTGGCAATGATTTGGTGAGAATGTCTGCTACTTGTTCATTAGTGGATATATACTCAAGCTTCATTGCCCCTTGTTGAACCCAATATTTGATGAAGTGGTACCTGATCTCTATATGCTTTGACCGGTCATGAGATATTGGATTCTCAGAGAGTTTGATACAACTTTGATTATCACAGTAAATCGTAGTTGGTCTCAACATCTGACCAAATAAACCAAAAAGCATCTTGCGAAGCCACAATGCCTCGCACCTTGCCTGACTAGCTGCCATATACTTAGCCTCTGCACTGTACAATGCCACTGACCTTTGTTTCTTGCTAAACCATGACACAACTGCTAAGCCCAACGAGAAACAACAACTGGAAGTACTCTTACGGTCACTAGCACTGCCATCCCAATCTAAGTCTGTGCAACCAATCAATCTAACTCCATCACACCTAACATACCATAATCCATTGTGCCCTGTAAGTACCTCAACACATGTTTTGCAGCCACCCAATGTACTCTCCTAAGCTCCATCATAAATTGACTCAATGTGTTGACTACAAAATAAATATCCAGTCTAGTGTTGACTAGATACATCAATGAACCAATCAACTGTCGATACAAGGTGGGGTTCACCAACTCGAAATCTGAAGTATGCAACTTCTTCTAGTTGGTGATAATAGGAGTAACCATAGGCCTACAACCCTCCATACGAAATCTCCTCAATATATCACCTGCATATCTGCCCTGGCCCATGAAGATATGCCCATCCTCCTGCCAAACCTCCAACCCCAGAAAGTAATGCATCAATGTAATATCCCCAAAGGGAAATAACCAGTAATACACAGAAGTATGCCAGACAGATATAGAAAATACAATGCTGGAACCAGATCATGGAACAAGTACACATAGAATGCCAGAAAACTAAGCCATTTTATTAATCTGAGAATACATATAGAGGAGTACAAGATAATCAGAATGAGTGCACCTATCCTTGCCCTAGGCAAGTGGAGACCCTCTCAGAACAAATGATGGCTGCAAATAAGGACAGCGTCCTAGCTGGCTGAAGGGCTGCTATGAAGAGCTGCTGCTGGAATGCAATGGAACTGTGAACTGAAGACTAGAAGATGGCTGATATCAGTCCTCCAAACCCTCACCAATAAAAACGCTGTCTCTGCTAGTGACAGCGCAGAAGACAGATGAAATGCTGGTCACAAAACCTCCAGATGAATTGATCAACTCCTCAAGACTAGGAATGCTGGAAAACGCTGTCAAGCCCCACTCACATGACCCTGCTCGTCAGATCAGCGCCTCCCTGATGGATCTGCGTCCTATATGCTCAGATCTACTGGATCTGAAGCCTCCAATCCAGATCTGTGTCCTATCCCTCCAGATCTGCGTCCTCCTAGATCAGATCTACTGTTATCTCTTCAGATCTATACTGGATCTGACAATATCTCCTCAGATCTGCAAGGCTGGATCTGATGTTATCTCTTCAGATCTAGGCTGGATCTGCCAATATCTCCTCAGATCTGCAATCTCTCAAGCTGGATCTAATGCTATCTCTCCAGATCTGCACCCTACAGAACTAGATCTGCAAATATCTCCTCAGATCTGCAATCTCCAAGGCTGGATCTGCCAATGTGTCTTCAGATCTGCGTCCTTCTCTTCCCTGGGACAGCGTCCTCTCTCTAAGTCTGATCTGCGTCCTTTCTTCCCCTGGAACAACGTCCTTCCTCTTAGATCTGAACTGCGTCCTTCTTTCCCCTGAAACAGCGTCCTGCCTTCTAGATCTGCGCAGCCACAAGAAGGGCTTCTTCCTCTCCAAATCTCCACCTGAAACTGCTGAAACTGAAGGATGTTACTCAGAAAATAACCTTACTAGGGCGGGCACTCGAAGTCCCCCGAAGCTAAGGGTGAAACCAGAAATAACCTTACCAGGGCAGGCACTCGAAGTCCCCTGAGGCTAAGGGTGAGATCTCCGACCGGAGACACTCGGTTGCACTAAACAGTGCTGCAGACCGACTAAACAACCGGCGTGCTGAAGCAGACAGAAGTCTAGCTCTCAATATCAATATCAAATCATGCCTACCAAAATGAGGTGAGAGCCCCACCTTTTATAGTGCTAAACTCCCTCCAAAACCTTGACTGCGTCCTTCACTCTCCTTGGCCTGCGCAGTTACCCTTGGGTCAGCGTGAGGCCTCCCCTCATATCCATGTGGACCCCCAAGGCCCCCTCTCTAAGTTATAACGTTAATCAACTAGTAAAACACTTTATTTTATAAAGTGAGGTGACTAAAGTGAGGTGACCCCTCTTATTTCTCACTTTATTTATTATTTCTAGCTAAAGCGGCAAAATTAAACGAAAATGAAATATTCCAATTAGCAAGGCTAATTGGGAATATTACAATCAACCCCATATCAGTTATATCAAACTCTGAAGCAAGATCTCTCTTGCAATGTTGGATGAGTCTGTCCTCAATAAACAAGTCATCCACATACAAAACTAGAATGAGTGGATCGTCACCTACCATGATAAAGTATAGGTTCGGATCTGCATCACTCTTCTGGAAACCCATCTGTTGCAAGTAGGCATCTATCCTCTAATACCATGCCCTCGGTGCCTACTTTAGTCCATATAAGGTTTTGTTAAGCCTACACACATGAGACTCCATCCCATGCAACTAAAAGCCCTTAGTATGCTTGATGTACACCTCTTCCTGTATAACACCATTGAGAAAGAAAATCTTCACATCCATTTGGTAAATCCTCATAGTCAACTCCCTCTACTTGTGAGAATCTCCACGCCACAAATCGAGCTTTGAACTTCTCCACACTGCCATTTGCAACATATTTGATCTTGTAGAGACACCTGAATGTCACCATTAACTTCCCCTTTATGAATGTTCCTGAAACTACTTAACAAAAATTTCTACCGCAGAAATCTAGTTTACTTCTCCTACTTGTGTTTTTACATTTACGAGTTATTTTCGGAAATATTCAGAAAATAGCGAATTCAACAGACTATAGATCTACACATACATACAAATTAGGTATTGAAGAAATAAGCACACATGACAAAGGACACAAGATTTTTCGGAGAAATGTCCTCGGAAAAACCCAATGCGGGAAAACCAGTGCAGCAGCTCTTAGAGGGTTTTATTATTATGCAAAATTCTGAATACATTCAAGGGTTCCAGACATGTTTTTCCCAAACAGAGAAAATATAAACAAATGTACCTCTATCTCTCGGAGACAGAAATATGGCTGATTCAACGGAGGATGGAGAACCCCACAGGTGCCTACGCAGTCTCTGCATCACCCTTCAGTGTGGTTGCTTCACACCTTCTAGATTTGTTGAAAACGATCCCTTTTTGGTCCACTGGAACCCCAACGCTGCCTTTCCC
Source organism: Pinus albicaulis (assembly GCA_034641835.2). NCBI lineage: Eukaryota > Viridiplantae > Streptophyta > Pinopsida > Pinales > Pinaceae > Pinus > Pinus albicaulis. Next base: position 467,324,005 of record CM076569.1, read on the forward strand.
AGCTCTGCATCAATGCTCCTTCCCTACATGAGCCTCTGCACAACTCTAACCAGTCTTGCGTCACCCTAGCTAAGGCTACGTTGCCTCTGTGCAGCTCTGGTTTGGCTTGCGTCACCTTGGTTGAGCCTACGCAGCCTTTGCGTCGCTCTGGTTGGGCTTGTGTCACCCTTGTTGGGTCTCTGCGCCCCTCTGGTACGGATCTGCCTCTCTGCCAATGTATTCTCGACCTCGGATCTGAAATCACATTGTCGATTTGCCCCTCACTGCACTGCAAGCTCACTCGAAAATTCTCAGCAAATCGCGCCCCATAATTTCTACTTAGCTCAAGTGCTGCCACTCTGTGTGTGTTCTCCGACTAATCCCATGCCTTCCTTTAATACTTTTCTCGTTGAACATTCAATGGTCGTGATCTAATCTCTAATCGATGACTAAGATTCGAAAAGACTTGATCCATGTCACTTAGAACATTCTAACCCACCTGTCTAAATTAATTCACTTTAACTATTTAATTAACCTAAGTTAGACTTAGGTTTTCCTTTAAAATAATTAATATTTTGAATAACTTAGGTTCCGGGTGGAATTTATCCAAACGATTTCTGGGTCTTGGAGATCTCATGTGTTCTAGCCCCTCCAAAAAGTTTTGGAGCTAGAGCACATCTGATGCTACCCAAAATATCAACACTCCCTCTTAACGAGGAATGTGCTCTAGCAACTCTTCATCCCAAAAGCGTTACTCTAATCCATGGCATTGGTCACTGCTGATGCTCGGCCTGCTACCCCTCATCCACTGTGTTGTTGCCTTCTGTATTGCTGCCCATGACTCTACCACAGTCACTGCCTCATCTGTACTGCAGCTCCCTCTCAAATGCTGCATCATGCTGCCCATAGCACTACCACTGCTAACTATTGCACTGCAACTCAGTTGTTGAGAAGTAAGAAACTGAAGGACATCACCCAAAATATTGACAGACAAGTCAGTTTGGCTGCATCTCGATACTGAAGCACCCTCTGCTGTTGAAGTGCGCTGACCCTTTGAAGCTCTGCACTTTTGCTGCTTTGCACTGCGTAAACACCACTCCTTTGCGCTGCTGAAGTCCCATCAACCTCTACGTTGCGCTGCTCCAGTCTTCAGCGTCCTCACTGCCACTGTGCCTCCATAATCCTCTACACCAACTGACTCCAGTCATCCTGCTACTGTCTCTAAGGGCTCCCGTAGCTCGTATGTGATCCAAGAGTTTGGGCACCTCAAGGATCTTGCCCCTCCATCTGCAATTCAAGAGAACTACAGATCAATGTTGCCCCACCTCTTCTCTCGAGGCACATGAGCATTCATGGCCACATCGTCATCAATGCCATCACCCCCCTTGGCTGTCGCAACCTTGGAATCTGAATCTTCCTTTCCCTTCTTCTTATGAGGACAAGTATTGGCGAAATGTCCTAATTCGCCACATCTAAAGCATCAGACCTTTGAGAGGTCCTTCTTCTTCCCTTGCTGTTGCTGCTGTCCCTTGGATGCGAGAGTTGCATCTTCCTCCTCCTCCTCCTCCTTGATCTTGTCTCCTCCACTGCTGTAACCCATCTTGGACATCCTCCTGATCTCCTTGTGATGAAGAGTTTCCCACATTTCCTCCCAATTTGGAAGTTGTCTTCTGCCCAAAATACTTTGGACAAAGGTCTCCCAATCATCGGTGACTGCATTCAGGGCAGTCCTCACCATGAGACCATCGTTAGGAGTTGCCCCCATAAAAACCAACTGATCGATTTCCTTTGCCTTGTGCGTTTGAAATAGTCGCAGTTGATTCTCTAGAAGCATCTTTCTCTAGACAAAAGTATCTTGATACAATGTGGTCAAGGTCGTCCACATCTCATTTGCCGTATTCTTCTCGGCAATGTGTGGGACCACATGCTCCTTTACCTCGTCCATTAGCAAGTGCTTGGCTCTTGCTTGTGCTTCCTCAGACTTCTTCAACAGATCAACATCAACTGGAACGGACACAAACTTCTCGGCATAATCTTTGCTGTGATATTCATCAAGTACTGATAGGATTTTGGCCTTCCAGATGACTCAGTTAGATGCTCCATCTAACTTGTCTTGATCCCTCAATCCATGAGAGGTCATCTATGCTCAACGATGTCGAAACAGATGCTCTTCTCCCTTCTTCTGCTGTTGCTCTCAGCAAGAGACCAGATTTGGGTTTCTTGGCGATATAAAACCCTTTAGAGAATACACTCCCTTTGACCAGTGATTTCCTCTCGGAAATCCTCCACCAATTTTGTTGAATCAACCCTCTCCAATCACTCTGCTGATTGGATCTTTAGACTTCTTGGCTAGAAAGTCTACTGAGGAACTGTTTCCCCTTACTTTGTCAACCATGCTAGACATTGTTCTGCATCGACAGAAACAATGCCCCACCAGCAACTTTGAAGATAAAAAACTGCACCTCCAGCCATGGCAACTGCCACAACGTCACCCCCTCTTGAACTACGTCACCCTCTTGGGCCTGTGTCAGCTCTGTGTGAGTTAGAAAGGCTCTGTGTCACCCTTCTGGCCCTGCGTTAGCTCTACGTGAGCTAGACAGGCTCTGCCTCAACTCTGTTGGGTTTGCGCTGCCCCTTAGGAGCTGCGTTGCCTCTTTCTAGATCTATGTTGTTTCTGCCACCTTCCTGCAACAACAAACTTTCGCCCCTTTTCTGATGGCTTCAGCTCCCCCTGGTCTACAATAGCTCTGATACCATGTGAAAATTCCTAAAATCACTTCACATAACTTTCTATTGCAGAAATTTGGTTTACTTCTCCTACTTGTGTTTTTACATTTACAAGTTATTTTCGAAAATATTCAGAATAAAGTGAAGTAACACACTGCGGATCTACACATACATACAGATCAGGTACTGAAGAAATAAGCACACATGACAAACAACACAATATTTTTCAAACAAATGTCCCTAGAAAAACCCAATGCGGGAAAACCGGTGCAACAACTCTTAGAGGGTTTTATTATTATGCAGAATTATGAATACATTCAAGGGGCACCAGACATGGTTTTCCCAAACAAAGAAAATATTGGCATATGTACCTCTATCTCTCGGAGAAAGAAAATATGGTTGATTCAACTGAGGATGAAGAACCCCACAGTTGCCTACGCAGTCTCCGCGTCACTCTTCAGTGTCGCTGCTTCACACCTTCTGGATATGCTGAAAACGAGCCCTTTCTGGCCCACTGGAACTCCAGCGTTGCCTTTCCCAGCTCTGCATTAGCCCTCCTGCCCTACGTGAGCCTCTGCACAACTTTGGCTGGGCCTGCGTCACCCTTGCTGGGTCTCTGCGCTGCTCTGGTACAAATTTTCCTCTCTACCAATGTATTCTCAGCCTCAGATCTGAAATCCCACTGTCGATCTGCCCCTCACTGCACTGCAAGATCACTCAAAAATTCTCAGCAAATCGCACCCCAGAATTTCGAGTTAGCTCAAGTGCTGCCACTCTATGTGTGTTCTCCAATTGACTCCAAGCCTTCCTTTAATACTTTTCTCATTGAACATTCAACGACCATGATCTAATCTCTAATTGACAGCTAAGATTAGAAAAGTCTTGATCTACGTCACTTAGAAGATTCTCACCCACATCTCTAAATTATTTCACTTTAATTATTTAATTTCCCTAAGTTAGACTTAGGGTCTCCATTAAAATAATTAATATTTTGAATAACTTAGGTTCCGGGTGGAATTTCTCCAAACGATTTCGGGGTCTTGGATATCTTATGTGTTCTAGCCCCACCACAAAGTTTCGGAGCTAGAGCACATCCGGTGCTACCCAAAATCTCAACACCCTTAGGACGTGGCACTACCTCCCAGACATCATTCTTCATGATAGAGGCATACTCATCCACCTTAGCATCCCTCCAGATCTGTTGACTGGTGGCCTCCTCAAAACTACCTGGCTCTATCTCCACAACATCTGCCACAAAGCCACCTAACCTCTATGGTGGTCTACTCTCCCCCACTGATCACTTGGGTCTCTCCACTGCCTCTTGAGCCTCCTTCAGGGTCTCCCAAAGCCATTTTGGCTTGCTCTTCCCTGTAGTAGTCTCCTATGGTGGTATGGGAAGATCCTCAACTGGTGCCTCTCCTCCTGACGAGGAAGGCTCGACTATAACCAATGGAGATATTGGACTCTGAGATCCTGTGCCTGATGAGCCTACACCAGGTGGTCCTAAACCAGGTGAAATTGTGCTTTGTGAACCTGTCACCCCTAAATAAGGTGAACCTCCTAATCTTGTTGCACCACCTGATGCTCCTGAAACCTGTGACGTGGCCCCTTCTTGAGGAGCTTGCTGCTCTACCTGATCAACCTCCTGAGACCTCCTCAAATCTCGCATCCCGCCTTAGAACAATCTTCCTTTGTACAGGAAGATATATATAATAGGCTCTACTAGTCTCACTGTAACCCACTAGGATACCCTTCTCTGTAGTGGTTTCCAACTTCGTCCTCTTCTCCTCAGGGATCTATGAATAAGTAAGGCACCCAAATATCCTAATGAGCCCAACTTCCGGCTTCTTGTCGGTAAACACCTCCTCAAGAGTCTTTCTCCCCAAGACTCTATGTGGGCTCCTATTTTGTAAATATACAACAATGTTACACACCTCGACCCACAAGAAGAAAGGTAAACTCTGATCATGCAACATCGCTCTAGCTGCACCCATAATGGTATTGTTCTTCCTCTTTTCCACCCCATTCTGTCGAGGGTTGTAAGGCACGATGTACTCCCTCTTGATGCCAACACTCCCACAAAACTCTTTCATCTCCATGGAGGTATACTCGCCCCCATTGTCTAATCTCAACACCTTGATTTTCCTCCATGTATGGTTCTCTATAAGTGCCTTAAAATCTTGGAACATCCGGAAGACCTCTTCCTTGGTCTTCTGGAAGTAAATCTAGGTCTTCCTAGAGTGGTCATAAATGAAGGTCACATAATACTCATATCCACTCAACAAAACATGAGACATAGGACCACATACGTCAAAATGAATCAAATCAAGGATACATGCATCTCTATTGTCACTGCTCGGGAAAGATGTCTTGGTGTAATTTGCCTGCATACATCATGATGCTCTGTGTTGAAGTCAGACAAACCTGTAACCATCCCCCTCAACATCCTGAAGCTCCATGGTGCAAGTGGGCCATCCTCTTGTGCCATAGCTCACACAACTCACTACTACTGGTTTGCTCTACCATAGCTCTAAGAGGATGAAACATAAGTCTATATAGTCTCCCGCTACAAACCCCAATCACATGAGCAAACTCGATACTGGATACATGTTTAAACTCGATACATGTTTCCTTCGACTTAAAGCTACTTAAGTTGTGTTTTTTATTTTTATTTTTTTCGGTTTGTGTGCATTTTAATATTTTTTAATTGTTTAAAGTGTCTTTTGGATGCTTCTAGATGGCTATCTCAACTTATAAAAAGACAATTCGCCTCATTCTCTCATCACACGAATTGAGCAAGCCGTTTCACATAGGAGAATGGCAATTTGAGAAAGGAGAAAAGAGGAAGAGAGTAGTGTTTCAGCTAGGGCGTTTTCACCAGTGAACAAAGGACATTTCAGCAGCAAGAGAAAGAGATTTCAAAAGCAGATTTGGAGTGTGAAGTTTCCAGCGACATTCTTGGTTTTTGGCTCAGCTACAACCATATTTCTCTTGTTTTTTTTGGCATTTTGGGGTAGCTTTAGGTACAAAAATTTAATTTGGGTAAGAAGCATTCAATTTCTTGGTTTTTTCCCATTGTTTCTTCTATTTTTTGAGGGTTTATGCTACCAAAATTATAAAAAACGTTTTTTATTTATAGATTTGCTTTTTTAGTTTTTTTTGCAGTAACGACTTCCATCCAAGGTTCAAGTTCAAACCCCAAGGCCAACCCAAGGGCTGAATATTATCCTCTTTGGAGGCATGTTGAAAAGCTTCAAAGATGTGGAGGTGGTGGCTCATGGGAATGGCGATGTAATCTTTGCAATAATTCTTACAAGGGCTCTTACCCAAGAGTGAAGGCACATATTTTGCATGGAGGAGGACAGGGGATTGTAGGTTGCACAAAACTCACAGGGGAAGCAAGGGAGATTGTTAAATTCATCACCAACCACCACCAGTCTCAAGCAATATTTTGAGAGTACTCCAAATTGGAGTTGTTAAAAGTTGCTGAGACAAGATATGCCTCAAACTTCATAATGTTGCGCTGCCTTGTTGAGGTTAAGCAAGCATTAATGTCTATGGTGGTGAGTCAACTTTGCATTGAGTGGAGACAAGCAGATTCAGAGTGGGGATATACAGTGCATAGGTTGTGCCTTGATGAGGATTGGTGGAGCAAGATAGATTTCTTGCTAATGTTCACAATCCCTGCATTTGAGCTTCTACTGAATACTGACCAACCTTTCTTAGGAGAGGTATATCATGGCATGGATTCCATGGTTGAGAAAACTATGGAAATCATTTCACAAGAGTCTCCACAACTTTTTTTTGTAGATGATCATTTTGCTGAATTAATCAAGAAAATCATTGTTGATAGGTGGAACAATTTCAACGCTCCATTGCACACTTTAGCACATGCCTTGAACCCAAAATTTTATGATGAGGAGTTTATTGTTCAAAGCAATGTGAAGAGGAAGGAAACCCATAAGGATAGAGAGGTGGCTAATGGGGTGAAAAAAGCCCTTATGAGAAGTTTTCCAACTCATCTACACAGGGAGGTGAAGGAAGAATTTGCCAGTTTGCTTGTAGGAATAGATGATTATTCAGATATATCATCTTTGGAGGAGAGAAGCAGCATGAATCCAGTTAGGTGGTGGATTTGTCATGGAGAGAATGGTGTACATTTGCAAAACCTTGCCATTCGCCTCCTTTCACAAGTGGCAAGCTCTTCATCAACAAAAAGGAATTGGAGCACCTATGGTTTTATTCATTTTGTGAAGCGCAACAGGTTGGGCTCACAGAAGGCAGAGGATCTTGTTTATGTGCACTCCAACCTTCACCTTGCATATCGTAGGGGTCCAGAATATGGCAATGTTCCTTCTAAAGAATGGGATGTGGATCCAGAAAATCTTGATTTGGATCTCTCTCTTGCTGCCTTGAATATTGAGGACCAGGATCATAGAAGTGGAATTGGCCAAACATCTTCTTCAACTACACCATCCACTGCTGAGAATGCTTTTGTTGCTATTTTTAATGATGATTTTGATAATGAGTATTAGTCTTTTGACTTTATAGTACTTGCAACCTCATAGTCTCTATTGTACTTGCAACCTCATATATATAATAAAGGCTGATTTTGAGATTTTGATATATAATAAAGGTTGGTTTTGGATATTCTGATATTTCTATTTTCATTATTTGTCTGTTATCATTCATGAGTAAATGTGTTGTAATAGTTTATGCATTGAATGTAATAAATTATAATTTATAATGTATGTTTTATGATTTCACATAACATTTCTTAAATGTCCTATATATATATATATATATATATATATATATATATTGTGTTTTCCCATTTCTAAAATTTGGGGAGGTCACGTTTTTTATCGTACCCCGAAACTGTTTCCCCGTTTCATGCAACTTAGCCATAAACCTATGATCCAGTGGCTGATATTTCATCCTCAAATCTCAGGATGTGTGGTTGAAATCATTTCTCCCAAACGACCGCCCTCATACATTGGACCCATCACTTAAAAGTCTCCTAGTACCTTTTTCAAGTTGTGCACCTTCTTAATTTCTCTCATAAAGTGATTTTTCACCTCACTTTAATATTAGAAAAGTACACTTAGTACTTTTAACAGAAAGTCACTTTATAAAGTACAAGTGAATTTAATATTAGATAAAGTACATGGTAAACACTTCTAAGTGTCTTTTCCCAACATGACATTAATATAACTCATAAATGTCATTAAGACAAAATCCATTAATGTGCTCACTAGGCTAAAAGTGATAAAAAGCCTAGTAACACCTCTCCTTGGTACTAGTTTCAACAGACCCTAGGATAAGTTAGAGCAATGATAAAATCATCCTCTATCCAAAGGTAAGTACAATTATAATAATAAATTTATAGGAGAAACCAACTCTTATGGAGAAATCTAAGTAGATCATGGATATGTTGTATGAACCTATTCCATAATCACAAACAAAAAGGAGAGAAAATAGATTGTGGAAAATTGTAAATATTCAAACCAAAAATATGTAGTAAGATCTGCGAAATTATAGTGAAATTAGATGTGAAATTGTACAAATCTAGGACTGAAACATATGTAAATCTGAAAATTTGTAGCTGCTTATTAAATCTGAAAATTACATCAACAAGACAACAAGATGATATAATTATCCTAATCAAATGATTTTGGGACAACAAGATAGATTTCCACAAATATGTTTCCCAACTCAAAATAAATGGAATCTATTGAGCAATATGGGGTTTATGTTGCTGAATTTTTATATGCAAGTAACAATTTCCATATCTACTTAAAACAAAAAGAAAGATGAAAATATTATTTTTTTGTTTGACTGGAATAAGTGACTAGTGGCTACCTACAAAATTGCATAGGGGGTCAACTAAGGCTCTTCTAGAGAAGCTTAAGGTGGACTAAAAAGATAAATGGATAAAACACTCAATTCCTGTGAAATTGCTTTTGCAGCTTAAGTGATTTCAAGAATGTCAAAGGTAAATCCCAAAACAAAAATTTTCACAAGATTTGAGAAGGATTCTACAAAGTAAGAGCTGAGAGGGCATACAACCAAATTTTGAGAAATATAACCACACTTAACTATTCCAAAACTAAACACCGCAGAATTTTAAAGAAGGAATTTACCCGAAAATTGACACACAAGACCGTGTTCCATCAAATAAGCATCCGCATGAATAAGTCCTCCGAGAGAGTGCTCTAGTTAACCATCCATAGTATCAAAGTAGTACCTAGACAAAAAGTTTTGGGAGCTTCTTCTCCATAGCAAAATTTAAAAAGAGACAAACTTCTTTTATATAAAGAGTAAAACCAAAAACATCCTCAATGGAATAGAAATAAAATCCTAGATATAGTCTAGAAATTCATAAAGAATCATTATCTCCTCAAATAATTAGGGAGATATGGTCAACAATACAGTGCAATATATAGAGGTGTCTAGATACAACGACGAAGTGGTCAAAGGAACCCCAAGTTTCCTCCTCAAACAAAGTTAATAACCTCAACAATCAAATCAACCCCTAAAAGAGATGAAATGACCGACATGTGTGGCACGTGGGGGCACTCCAAGGTGGGTAGCTCTCCAAGTTGCTCCAATAAACACAAGGGTAAGTCCTCCAAGGCATAACAACCTAAAGGATCCATGTAAGAGACATCCTCAACATGCCAATGATAGTGTCACAACTCCTAGTGTATATCACAATGCCTAAGGCACGTGTCACAATGCACTAGTCAATGTCATAATGACCAATGTATGTGTCTCCTTAAAAGTAATAATTGCCTCAAAATATTGGTCAAGGTGTGGTGAATCATGATGTGACATCTTTTAATAGTTCAAGTTCTATTTTATTTTTTATCCCTTCCTTACTTGACCATGGTGTGTACATTATTACCCTTAAATACATGTGGTTACCCCTAAGACAATATGTATCTACTAGTACTCTAAGTTAGGTGTAGGCAATGCGATGAATGTGGTACTAGGGAAAATGGTGTTTTAACGAGTTAACCCTCATAAACATTTAGGATAAGCTTAGAGGTATTCCTCTTAGCTTTCGAGAGCTAGGGGTTGTCATTTCTTGTTCCACATGTGTTCCTTTAGAAGCGACGTTTAGCATAGGGTTACCATTCCTTGAGCCTCTTTTTCTTACTACCCCTTCTCTTTCTTTTTTATTTTTTATTTGCTTGGTCCTTCACCTTCTTTTTTTTTTAATTTGAGAATGGGACTTGGGTAAATTGAGCTTTATAGCATGGCGACATGGATCATGCATATCATTTAACTTTATTTGCTTCTACCTTGAGCATTTTGGCTTTTAGTTATTTTTAATAGGCCTTTTCATACATGGAATTTTTATTTTGGACTTTTCTAAAATACATATGATAAGTCAATTGAGAAAGGGGAATAGATGGTGGTCCCGCCTACCTACCCAACCAAACCAAAAGAAGGGGGAAATGAAAATGCATGAAAATGGAGACAACATGACAAGGATTGGGAAATGGCTAAGGAAAATGACTTGGAACACATACCTAGGTTTCTAGTAGTCTAATTTGACTCATAAAGTAACGCACTTATCTAGAGGTGAATTATGAGCACTGTTAGTTTTTGTAGCATCAGACAAGTGTTCTAGTCTCGACTTATGTCAGGGAGGCTAAGAACACGAGATCTTCAAAACCCAGAAAAGGTTTCGCGAGATAAGCTTGTGAAACACCTTAATTAAATTAGTTAACTATCATTTAATTTTTTCCTAAGTCTAGCTTAGGAATGTATAAATTACGATGAAGTTTTAGTCAAAATCAAAAGACACAAACCTACGCTACTACTTTGCAGAAATAAATTCACAATTTAGAACATCAATCACAAATATGCAATGAGAAATAACACAAATGCACACAATTCTTTTTCCATGGGAAAATAATCTGCTAAAAGCCCCTTTGCCTACTTGCATTGATCTGATGAGTAGAGATGTATTAAAATTTCTTTGCTCAGCTGAGCACAACCTGCAAGTGAATAACCTATCTCTCTGCTCACTGAGAAGCTCTGACCAAGAATTAGTCAAATTTTGCCTTTGCTTTAGCCCCTATTTCCTTGCGCAACTCCTTGAGAAATTAGGCCCCTATTATTTAGGAAATTCCTTCAAAATGATTGTGCAATTACCAGGGTTGATCATCTGACTGCATACAACACCTGTACACTTAAGACTAGTCTACAATTAATGTTACCCTCCCTTGGAATCTCCACCATAGTTGGGGAAGTCGAATTATCTGCATGCACTAGCTATTTTGGGTTGTGTTGTAGCCACTACAACACCCTCCAAAATTTTGCCCCTTTCAAATTATTGAGCCCCTAACCTTTTGGTAAAAACAGACTCTGATCCAGGTCCACTCTTTTAAAATGCCAAATCGCAAAGTCGCAGAACTGATTAAACCAAATTTTTGCGACCTTGCAACCTTGCGACCCCTTTGGTCGCAAAGTCGCAAGGTCGCATGTAAGTCTAAAACCTAAGAATTGCAACCATGCGACCTTGCGACCTCTAAGTCACTAGGTCGCAAGGTCGCACATTGCATCTATCCGACCTATTTTGTGACCCTGCGACCCTCATTTATTGACCGCATGTGCGACCCCTTTATAAATAAAAGGGTCGCGTAGGTCGCATTCGACCTACGCGACGGAGCAAGAAAATGCCTCTGACAGGCCAACTGGAGAGCGCTTTTCCCGGGTAAGTTGCCTAATCCTTCTACTGTTTCCTTTTTGTTTGATTGTTGCCACTCTTACCCTTGCTATTTGTCTATTGGACCTCATCCTAGCTCCTTTTAAACCTCTCAAGAACTTTGTGTAGAGCTTACACCCTCCCCATGGCTTCACTTCTCTGTTTGCCTCTAAGAAAAAAAAAAGAGCTTTCCTTACACCAGTCTGTCTCAAGCTCCCTTCCTAGCCCACTTGTTGGAAAAGCCTCAAGGCCTAGATGTGTTGCATGATCTCACCATTTATGCCCCGCGCAACCCATCGACAAAGCCCTAGCGCGACCTCGGAACTTTGCGACTAGGCGACCCCGCGACCTGGTCGCTAAGTCACGAGGTCGCCAAGTTGCTCATCATCTAGTACCAGTCCACCACGCGACCCCGCGACCTAACGACCCAGCGACCTAGTCACAAGTCGCCAAGTCGCGTTTCCTTGAGAATTCGCACCGACGCGACCTAGCGACCCAGCGACCTGGTCGCAAGTCGCCAAGTTGTGTTTCTTTGAAAGTTTGAACTGGCGCGACCCAGCGACCTAGTCGCAAGGTCACCAAGTTGCAGGTCTACCCATTTCCCTGAATCATAGTTAAGAAGAAGTAGCAGCATCCTAGGTATCTATAATTATATCATCCGTCTTACCATGGGACTGTTTCATGAATATGCCAGGGAACATCGAAGCCGAGTTTGAGTGTGTGTCCATCTCTTCGGCCTCAAGCGATATGGGGCCCCCGACAGTGTGAAAAAGAGACAAGAGTCGTGAAGTAGAAATTTCAGAAGAAGGGATGCCTCCTTCCCCTCCCCCTATCTATGGAGACACCACTTGCATGTTTGGGAAAGGAGATAGGATTAGTTGGTATCAAGTATACCAAGAGTTCATGAAGCCTGAATTTCCATAAGACCTCCCAGACCGACAAGTGTATGTTCAGGTCAAGAGGTCTAAACTACACTGCACAGGGTCCCATCCACCCATTTTTCCATGCGCAGAGATGATCGAATGGATCTTGCAAAAGGTCAACTCCAGAATCTGGGTCATTCGAGATCATTTAGGAAAGTCATTTGCAAATATGAAAGGGCAGGATGCGAAGGTTTACTATGCACTCCCCACCCGGGAACAGACTTTAAATGTTGAATGGGCTACTACTCATGTAGTCCCCATACCCGAGACCTTAATGGGATGGTGGGAGGACCCGGAAAAGTTCAAGTTTAGGAAGGATCAGGAATATAAAACAGCGTGCCTCAAGAGAGTTTACAAGTTGGTGGCGACGATGTTATGCAAGATGTATGGCCGACAAGATGCGACCACCTTCAATGGTACTTGGGTTTCCCTCATGTACACTGTTACCACATATGGCACCCGCTTCAACTAGGCCAATGTAATAGTAGCAACCCTCAGGTCAAACATATCATCAGCGCAAGCACCCGATGAAAGGTGTGCATCTGAATTCTATATGGCCTCCTATCTGTTGAATGCAATATGCGCGAGATGTAAATTTACTGGATGGTCTCATAACTGGGATGCAGAGCGTGGCAGGCCAATCCACAAAGAGTTGCAGGTATTATGGTCCTCTAAGTACAAGCAAGATATAGAGTCAATCTCACATAACTTCATCCTTGTGCTCTACAGAAAATTGTTTGGCAAGGATGCCCCATGCATGTCCAGGCGAGCCATGGAGACAATAACCCAAGTGGCCAATTGGTTTCCTGTCACAGATAACACTTTCATTCGGGTCTTCGGGTCGCTCAAGGCACCCCACACACTGCCCCAGTTCATCACTGACAAATTACTGCTACAAGAAGTATGCTACCAGATGATGGGTGGATTTTCAAAGGTTCTCACCAAGGGCAAGAAAAAACCATGGCCTACCCTTCCGCTCACTATTGGCGCCTACACGGTCGAATATTTAAGGGAAGTAGAGGCTGAGGCTGAGGCTGAGGAAACCAAGGGTTTTCATTTACCACCCGTATCACACAGGTCATATGATCCGGAAAGAATAGTTCCCTCACATTGCAAGCGAGCCAAGTTCAAGTGGAGTTACCAGCACACAGAATGCCCTGCCGAGGATCGAATCAAGAACTGGTACAACAAGGATATGGAGGCTGCACCAGAAGAATCAATTGATCAAGACGAATAGGATGATCGAAATGCAGAAGAAAAAACCAACACCCCAGGTGGAGCCTCATCTTCTAAAGCCAAGAAACCAAGGACTGATACAAGCAGTAGTCTCTCGAAGCATCAGCAGGAACGAAGAATCAAAGGGCCTAAGGCACAACAAGAAGCTGAGGAGAGAGAAAAAGCAGAAGAACTCAAAAGGAATCAAGACGCCCTAGCACAACAGAAAGAGGTGGACAAGAAAAAGAAACAGCTAAGGGAAGAGCAGAAAAGGAAGCAGGCAAAAGAAACCCGCAGGAAGAAGGAGGAAGAGAAACAAAGGAGGAAAGAAGAGGAAGAAAAGGCAGAAGTTGAGCACAAGCTTAAAGAAGAGCAGGACAAAGTAGAAGCCGAGCACCAATTAAAAGAAAAACATGATAAAGTGGAAGCTAAACGCCAATTAAAAGAAAAGCGGGATGAAGCAGAAGCTAAGCAAAGGAGGAAGGAGGAAGAAAGTCAGAAATCAAGGGAAGATTCCTCCAAGGAAGCAGAAGGCAGCAAGACACCTCCTCCAAAAACAGGGAAACAGACAGAGCTGCCACACATCGAGATGCCTCAGACAACCCCTACGACCAGTGTGCGTTTTACTCTCTCGGAACTTGGCACCACTGAGGAATAGGAAAATGAAGTCTTGGATCTGACAAGGCTAACCTATGACTAGTTTATGCACAAGATCAGGCAAGAAAAGAGAAGATGTCTAGCACGGAACCTTGCCACACCTCTCACGGCCACAACGGAAAAGATATAGTCTTGGATACCATGACCAATCCAATTATGATTGCAACAGCTGGTACCGCTTTTGCAGCATCCACAAAGGAAAACGTTAGCAGAATGAGCAGAGAGATTCTCTCTTTACAAAACAGGCTGCAACTTTCTGAACAGAGAACAACTCAGGCTTAACAGGATAAGAAGGGGCTGGAGGAAGAAGTTCAGAGGCTACATTTCACAAGTGCCCAAGCCAACGACTTGCCACTCACCATTCAAAGGGAGTTAGGTACTCTGGAAGCCACTATGAAACAAGTATACGAAGAGATGTTCACGATAAAACAGACAGTCGCTCCATTACTGAAATCACAAGCAGAAACCAAAAGGAGGACTGCACAGCTGAAGGAAGCCTTCACTGCTTTGGATGATATGCTGGAATGGTCAAGCATATACCCATAGGCTCCTAACAGTCGGCCTAGAAAGCACTGGGTCTACACCCAGAATGACAAGGTTCAGATTCGAATGAAGATACAGTCCAAAGACAAACTGGTGAAGGATCTAGAAAAGGTAATGTCTTCATATGAGCATATGATCAGTGGGATCGATTCAATGGTAGAAACTCAACATATCCCTTCTTTGGGTACGTTGGACACTGAGAAAACAAGAGAAGAGTTTGCTCAGGACATTCAAACATTCCTGCAACTCATGAGACAAGCAGTTGCCTCTCAGGCTCTCCCTGCCTCACAGGAGAATCTCATACAGTTCATCGTTACTCCCGGTTCGAATCTACACTAAACTGGCTTCGTTATCAAATCAGATCGCAGTAAAAAGGCGCACCTTGATCCCGGATGCTCTTGAATGCTTCCATAGACTGAAAGAAGATACTCCCCGGGTAACTCCAGTTGCTGCAAATTACCTAGCATGGAAAAAGTACCTCAAAGACCAGATGCAAGTGGACGTACCAGACCTCGCAATCACACAGTTGCTTCCTTGACCAAGAAAAAAGGGCACAGATAGCAGGTCACAACAGACAAAGGGTCGCAGGTCACATCAGGAGCTGGGGTCACAAGCCGCAAATGTCCCTCAGGTCGCAGAGAATATCAATAGTCGGGAATGTGAAAAGTCAGGGACACCCAAGGGTCGATTTTGTTCTATAAATACTCCCTCCGGGAGAATGTAAAGGATCTTTTTTTTTGGACTCCAAAGGAGCAAAGAGAATTGTATAGCATTGGATACATATTTCTGGGAATGAATACAACAAATGTTTTGATTCCAATATTGGATCTGATGAGGATTCGTGTGTTAACATTATGAATATTTGGTCTCATGCATCGAATATCTTTTATGATCTGCGTTTGCTGCTTATATCATTTTTATGTGTCAGCTTACTTAATGTGTTAATCGTATAGAGCTATTTAATCAAGAAATTTCTAGCAACTTTGTCACTAACATTATCTTATCTTTTGCAAACGCTTAAGGAATTGAAGGGTGTTTTGACCATCACGAACTATTTCTTTCGTGGTTCGAACAACTTTTACAAGCATGACCCTAATGACGTGCTGCTAACATCATTTCCTTTGGCTACATGCTTTTACTCGCTTCGCTATTTGTAGTGTTTTGTGTTCATTGAGACTCATCAAGCATTTGTCCTGTATTGTTTGGATAATTGTGTATTCATAGGTCTGCAAGGCTTGTTTGCGTCCGAGAAAAGGAATATTCAGTAGTAGCCGGACCCACACCGCGGATGGGATCCCTATCACAAACGGTTTAGAGTTTAATTGGGACTTTCTACTGGGGAGATCCTTTACTGTTCGCCGGACTTTTCTCCCTGTCTACAGATTTGGCACTAGAAGGAGGGCCTAAATGGCAGGCTCCCAGCATACAAGTAACATCCCGTTGCAAACCCCGCAGGGGGAGATCATGTATGAAAATATTGGTCCTCTACCCCTTGAAAATTCCCTAGAAGAAGAACCCCCTTACTATGAGATCACCTCAGACCAACTGAGGGCCTTGCGCCCGATTGCCCGTGATCTCATCAAATGCTTGGAAAACGTCCCGGCCATCGGCTCCCTAGTCAACCCTCGAACTCCCGCAGCTAATCAGACTCACCAGGGAGCCCTATTCAATTCCCTTCCTCAGCTGATAGGTCTTATGATCGAAGATTATGCAGATGCAGTTGAGCGTAATTCGGCGGAACCCCCCGACAGTCCTCGAGGGATTGAAGGAGGCAACCTTGAAATCACTGAAACCCAACCTGACGCCGGCCCGCAACCTGACCAACCTTTGAATGATGACACTCAAGCAAATAACCAGCCTGGAGGAGCAACCTGGAGGGGCTGGGGAAACAGGGGCCAGGGAGATAGAGGTCATGGGCAAGGTTGAAATATGGGCCACCCTCTATTAGGTCCCTACATTACTAGTATAGTCGCTTATTGTTGTTAGTGTAACCCCCTTATTGTTATTACTGTACCCTTGTAACCCTCATATTATTATTATTGTGCCTTTAAATTATTATTGTTAGGTTGGCTAGGATTACATTGTGGCCCCATGGACTCCTATATATAGAAAGAAGGTTTTGTAATTTGTATCATCCAATAATTGTTCATTCATGTAATGTATTGGAGGTTTCCCCCTCGAAGTGGCTTATTTCTAAGGCGTTGATATCTCTTTTCTTCTATTTTTGGAGCTGGTTTCACAACATTGGTATCAGAGGTTTGGATTCTAGGGTTTCATTGCTCCAAACAGGTCATCGTGGTATTTTCGCTATAGTTTTTTTTTTACGAAGGTTTAGAAGATGAAATTTTTAGTGTGCAAAGCCAAAATCCTGAGGAACATCGTCGCAAAATTTCAGAGCTTGGTTCGCAATATTTTCGGAGATATAGTATGTGGAATTTAAGTCATTTTGTAGGCTTTTGAATTTAACCTAAACAGGTCATCGTGGCATTTCGCTATAAATTTTTTCTATGAAGGTTCAGAAGCTGAGATTTTTAGAGTGCGAAGCCGAAATCCTGAGGAACATCGTCACAAAATTTCAGATCTTGGTTCGCAATATTTTTGGAGATATGATCTGTGGAAGTTAGGTCTTTTTCAGGCTTCTGAATTTCATCTCAAAGAGGTGACCGTGGCAAACTCTTCATAGCTCTCTCTCTGAGCATCGGATTGGAATGATGTAAAAAGTGGCCGCAAGTACACGAACTGTAGTTTGCTGTCTGTTGACCATGCCAACCCTCATCAAATTTTTGGCCATTAGCCCCGCTTGAACCTTTCAAATCTCCTATCAGGGCATGAGGAAATTCATTTCTCGCTTACCGTTACCTTTCCCGCCCCCCCTTGAATGCATAAGAAAAGCCACAAATACGCATTCGAAGTCATAAGAGGTTCAGCCCCTTTCAGCCCAAGCCCCCGAAATCTTATTGTCCACGTGATCAGGGCTCAGAACCGAGCGTTAGTCCCAAAGGCGATTACTATATAGGGCCATCGGGTGCACTCTGAGCCGTTCGATTAAACAGAGATCAATGCACCGCAGCGCATTGCCTTTGTGGTCCCTGCGCCCTAAAACCACTGCTCAAAAATCGGCCCGTTTTCCCCGCACCTCTTTCGAAGGGCTGGCGGTTTTCCTCAAAACACAGCGATTCCACACGTTATGCGCCACGCGTCCCCGAGTACGGCCTCAATACCGCCCTATTTCGCGCGTTAACGCTCGATCCAGGACGTGCAGCGAAATTTATGCTAACCGTCAGATCTATAAGCCTTCATCCAACGGTGGTTGCTTTTCAAAGTTGCACGGATGTTAATCTAGGCGTACAGTGTCCCGGACCCACCACTCCATCGCTCTCCAATGCTTTTTGGACCGTTGATCTCGTTGGCACATCGTGCGGCTCAGATCGTTTGTTTGCCTAGCCGTTGACCCAGTCCATCCCCACGTCATAATTTCCACGTGTCATTTGCGTTCTCCTCCACCATTGATATATCCCGTTTATGTGTCATACTTCTGTGTTTATGTCATGCACCTCCACCTCATTCATCCATCGTAATTCCACTGTATTTTTCATTGCTACCCTCCATTTCTTCATCATTTACATGCATTTCCTACCACTTTGCGTCGTTTCATCATTCCGCCTTGACTCCACCACCATGTCCATGGATCCCGCCACGCCATCATCCTTGTGTCCGGTTTTCTTAACATGTTTGTGGGTTTTGCAGGTTGCGGTGACGGGGAATCGCTATTAATCTCTGCCTCCATTACTGAAGTCGAAGATGCATCTAAGGATCGACTTGCAGACGAATAATTTATGAAGAAAAGCCCTGGGTAGTTGCCGTGACATGACTCTCATTAAAACAGCAAGGTTCAAAATCTATCAGACCCTCCGGAGCCAATCAAAACACAGATCGAGCAGATGGAGGAATTAATGGAGCGTCGAAGAAATATCAATGAAAAATTAAGGAATGCAGTGTCCGGCACTGAAGAATTTAAATTCCAATTCAAAGTTGGAAGACAGGGAGTACAAAGCACAAGAAGCAATGCTTTCAAGGTTTTATTTCAGCCAGATTTTCTTCAGGAAAGGACAGAATGTTCAGGTGGATGTATCTCTGTACCGGGTTCCTGAAGAGATTTTCTACTCAGTGCATTTATTTCTGCAAGCAGGTTATCAAGTACAGATAATATTACCTAGTGATTCAGCAGTATGGGCGCGAATGTTTCCGCCATTTTGTTTTAATGAAACAATTAAATGTTTTCACCCACTTCTTTTATGAGTTTTTATTCTTCTTCCTCTATAAAAACCAGGAAGAAAGACATTGTAAAGGTTCCATATTTTTATCAGAAAATTGTGCAGTGGAAGCATTTGTTTTGTACACATTTTGTATAAGCTCTTGTATGAAGGCTCAGAGCCCATAGGGTCTCAGTGAGGAGGAGTTCTATCTGTCTTAGAGGATTCTGGTCTTTGGTATCCCACAGTATGTAACTTCCTTTCATATGTTTAATACAACATTTCATTTTATCCATCTTCTTGTATCATGTACTGGAATGCGAGTGGCTCACTGATTTTAGGTAAGGATTTATCCTAGTTGATACCCATACTTGGATCAGTCAAGCGCTTTAAATATGGCTCAGGCATGATATATTGTTTCATGATTCATTTCATCCATCTTTCTGCTATATTAATTGCTTTGGGAGGGTGCTTTTAAAATGCCATTGTCATGTATGGATTCTTAGAATGATAAGCCCATATATGGTTCTTTTGTGTATCTGGGTATCTGACCAAAGTTAACTAATATCTTCTTATATTTCTTTCACTGCATACACCTTCTAATATTTGATTTCTGTGGTATATTACTTGAATCGGCCCTCTCTACAGTAAATTGTCTCTTAACTGTCTGATGCTTTTGTGTTAGAGCTTTGCATCTTATCTCTGCAGCATTACTTTCCTTGTGGCAGTTTCTGTAAGTTCTGGTCCCATTTAAATCCATTTCCTTGTTTTACAAGAGATAGCAGGAGAGCCTTTTGGATTGACACCCAAGTTATATTATGTGCTCCTTGCTATGATAAGATGTCCTAGGCACTGGTCTATGGCAACTCTAGGTTGTCTCTAGGAGCGACAATATGAGTCGACAACACTGTCTATCAATTTCAGAGCCAAAGGAGGAAACAATGACACGTGGCAAGTTGTACAAGTTCGCTCTACTGAACCAGTCCATAACTGGGTCATTGTGGGAGATTAGACATAACTTTGTCTTGAAGAATCCAAATTAGATCAGACCTGTGGCATTTGAAAGAAGTTTCAGAGGGCTGCTACAGTGCTAAATTTCAGATATTGAGAATCTGCAATTATAGAGATAATTCAATTTCAATATCGAGCTCCTCAAAAGCAAGTAAAAGGTGTGTATTTTTTTTCTTCCAAATTGCATAAGTCTTGTTTGAAGAATCAAGTTGAATTGATTCCAAGGGCATATTGTAGAATAGATATCAAGTCAAATGGATTCCTAAAATTTGCCCACAAAAAATTCAACACCCATTAAGCCTTTAGAAGGCTCTGCTATGACTTCGTGAAGATGAAGAGTGGCAACATGACATATCAAAATTACAAGAGCAAGTGCAACAAATTTCGCTCTCGCAAGCAGCAACAAAATGAAATGGAGAAGTTTTGAAGAAAGGTGTGGAAAGTAAGATGGATGGTTTCAAGAAAGACATGGAAGCTAAGATGAATGGTTTGGAAGCTAAGATGAATGGCATAGAAGTGGGCATGGAAGCTAAGATGGATGACATGGAAGCTAAGATCGATGAAAAAATGAAAGGCAACATGGAAAACATGAAGAATGATCTAAAAGTAGACATAGAAGGTTTGGCAAAGTTGATACAATAAATTTTTCCTAATGGTGAAAAGATAGCAGAGGAAACTCATGATGAGAACAAAATAAATGTTAATCATGATTTCATAAACTCTAATGTTGGAGGAAAGAACCACTATATTCCAAAAATGGATATGAGGAAGTTTGATGGAAAGGATCCTGTAACATGGATACTATAGCTCGAGCAATATTTTGATCTCAATAATGTGCAAAACACACAAAAGGTACGCATTGCAACTTTACATCTAGAACAAAATACATTTGTATGGTATCAATGGCTTTGTTACCGTAAAAAAATTGTCACTTGGTCAATTTTTACGGAGGAAATGATAGCACATTATGAGGATACAAAGAGCAACACATTTTTTAGCTAATTGATAAATCTCAAACAAAAGGGTTCAGTGGGGGAGCACATTGAGGACTTCCAAAAATTGAATATAAGGGTAACTGATATTTTAGAGGAACACAGGATTGATCTCTTCATAGGTACTTTAAAGGATAACATCCAACATGAAGTTTGCGTTTTGGAACTTGATTCATTGGAGAAGGCATTCAGGTTGACCAGAAAAATTGAATGTAAAATTATGGCGACAAGGAAGCCTACCACTCACTTCTATAAAGAGGGAAGTGTTGCCACTCCTAGATTTGCACAACCTACAAAGTTGACACCACAACAATTGGAAGAAAAAAGAGCAAAAGGGCTTTGCTACAATTGTGATAACAAATACACTAAAGGTCATAAGTGTGCTGAGAAGAAATTATTTTACATAGATTGTGAAGAAGAAGAAGAAAATGAACAAGAATCTTCAAAAGAAGAGGGTATACACCACGAACCAACCCTAGAAGAGGAAGAAATGAGTCCAACCATATCGTGTAATGCATTGGCAAGAATTACCACTCCTCAAACTCTCAAGATAGAAGGACATATCAAGAAGAAAAAGGTAATAGTGTTGATTGATTCAGGTAGTACCCATAATTTTATTCATTGTAAGGTAGCCAAGGAATTGAATTGTTTCCTATACCCAGCACCAGAATGTCAAGTGATGTTTGCAAATGGAGGAACTATAAATTTCTCTGGAAAATGCCATAATATCAAGCTAACCATGGGGGAATATTTATTGAATAGTCCAATGATTTCCATTCCTATGGGAGGTGTTGATGTTGTACTAGGAGTACAATGGTTACAATCTTTGGGGACGGTAGTTTTTAATTTTCAAGAACTTTTCTTGAAATTTTTTCAGAAGGAAAGGAAATCGAATTACGGGGTATTGAAGGGAAGCCGGGAAGGATAATAAACTCTAATGTCATGACAAAGCTTCTAAAGAAAGAACAACGAGGCGTAATTGCACAATTATGCTCACTAGAAGTTCCGACATCAAAATCATCTATTTCTGCAGATCTCCAACAAGTCTTGGACAATCATTCCAAGGTGTTTGAAACTCCCAAAGGACTCCCACCTATTCGTGATCATGATCATGCTATTCATTTGATTCCGGGAAGTGTTCCTCCAAACATCAGGCCTTATAGATATCCTTATGTCCAAAAGAGCGAAATTGAACGTATGATTGCAGAAATGTTAGAGGCGGGTATAATTCAACCTAGTCAAAGTTCTTTCTCTGCTCCTATAGTATTGGTACACAAGAAGGATGGATCATGGCACATGTGTCCAGATTATAGGGAGCTCAATAAACTCACCATTAAAGATAAATTTCCCATTCCTATGATTGATGAATTATTGGATGAATTACATGGAGCAATTTATTTTACCAAGTTGGATCTTCGTTCAGGATATCATCAAATTAGAATGAAGACTGAAGATATTCCGAAAACAACATTTCGAACTCATGAGGGTCATTATGAATTTTTGGTCATGCCTTTTGGCCTTACCAATGCACCTTCTACATTTCAAGGGTTGATGAATTCCATTTTCAAACCCTTCCCTAGAAAATCTATACTAGTATTTTTTGATGATATACTAATCTACAACAGGTCTTGGAAGGATCATGTTCAACATGTTGACAGGGTGCTCAAACTATTGCAGGAGAAACAATTATATGCCAAAACATCCAAATGTTTCTTTGGAGTACATGAGGTGGAATATCTGGGTCATATTGTATCTTATGAGGGTGTTAAGGTAGACCCTAACAAAATTAAAGCCATTAAGGAATGGAAAGTCCCGACAACCATAAAGCAGTTGCGAGGATTTCTAGGGTTAACAGGGTATTATCGCAAGTTTGTTAAGAATTATGGAAGAATAGCAGCACCTCTAACAACATTATTGAAGAAAGATGCATTTTCATGGACTCCTGAAGCAACTAAGGCCTTTGAACATCTTAAAGAAGCAATGTGCCTAGCACCGGTCTTAGCTACACCAAATTTCACAAAAACCTTTATTGTGGAATGTGATGCCTCAGGAAATGGAATTGGTGTTGTTTTAATGCAAGAAGGAAGACCCATTGCTTTTGAAAGTCGTCCAATCAAAGGAAAGTATTTACAGAAAGCTATTTACAAGAAGGAAATGTTAGCAATATTGCATGCACTAAAGAAATGGCGAACTTACCTAATGGGAAGACACTTCAAGGTAAAAAATGATCATGATAGTCTTAAACACTTTTTGGAACAAAGGCTATCGTCAGAAGAACAGCAAAAATGGGTCACAAAGATGTTGGGTTACGACTTTGAAATAATCTACAAAAAAGGAAAGCTGAATGTTGTTGCAGATGCACTCTCAAGAAAGAATGAAGAGGTGGAAGCATTGCTTTGTGCCATTTCTATTATCCAACCAGATTGGATAACTGAAGCAAGAGATGAATGGAAGAAGGACAAAGATGCATGGACACTCATTCAAAAGTTGCAGCAAGATCCTAGTACATCTGATACATTTAGTTGGAAAAATGATTCCTTATGGTACAAAGATCGCTTATATCTTTGTAAGAATTCCCAACTAAAACAAAATATTCTTTTGGAATTGCACACTTATTCTTTAGGAGGACACTCAGGATTTTTAAAAACTTACCACAGGGTGAAGAAAGAATTTTTTTGGGATGGCTTTAAATCTGATATTCAAAAATTTGTGGCAGAATGTTTGGTTTGCCAGCAGAATAAAGTTGAGACAATTAAGACCTCGGGACTTTTGCAACTTTTATCCATTCCAAGTCAACGCTGGGAGGAGATTTCAATGGATTTTATCACAGGTTTACCTAAGTCCGAAGGAAAGAGTGTCATCATGGTGGTAGTTGATAGAATTACCAAGTATGCACACTTTTGTGCATTATCTCATCCATTTAAAGCACGTACAATTGCTACTACATTTATGGACACAATTCAAAAGCTACATGGAAACCCAAGGGTTATTGTGAGCGATAGAGATCCCATTTTTACTGGAAATTTTTGGACGGAGTTATTTTCTCGTTTGGGTACTCAATTAGCTCATAGCTCATCTTATCATCCTCAATCCGATGGTCAAACTGAGATAGTAAATAAATGTTTGGAAGGATATCTTCGTTGTTTTGTATCTGATAAACAAACACAATGGAAAGTGGTTACCTCTCGCTGAATGTTGGTATAACACTTCCTTCCATACTGTAGCGAAAATGACCCCATTTATGGCACTTTATGGATATCATCCACCGTCCATCACATCATCTTTAAGAGAAAATTTGAAGGTTCAAGCAGTGGAAGATCACATCGAGCATCAACAAGAAGTTCTCCAACTCTTAAAGGATAACCTGAATTTGGCACAAAATCGAATGAAACTGTTAGTGACCTATAAATATAGGATTCATAATTTTGACTTGACTGGTGGTAATCTTGTAAATATGTACATACTTTGCCTTCTGCAAGTTGTATTTTCATATTTTGTAAAAAATAAAATAAAAAAAAAGCAAAAAGAGGGTAAAAAGTCCTAAAAGAAAGATCAAAGGACTTAGAAAAAATAATATACCCCAAAAGAAAAAGATGAATAAAACAAGAAAGTGTGCAAGACCAAATGCCACTACCTTTTACTTTTGCAGTTGATTATGGCAAAGTGTCAATAAATGCCATAATCCATGATGAGTTATACAGTTTAATCCTAACTTGTCATGTTTCAATTTCACTTGTTGTAGATAGAGAATAAAGAATTGTCATACAGTTTAATCATGACAATTCAGTAGTTAGGTAGAGAATAAGTGAATCCAATAGTTTAATCTGGATTCCAGGATGAAATAAGTGTAGAATTAGATAGTTTTACTGCTTTTTGAAAGAATAAATTCTGTAAAGGTTTAGCTCAAATGCACCTCATCAAAATGGAAGAAAAAATGTTAGCATGTTAAATTGGGTAGGTAGAAGAAGGTGAGAAGCATCATTGTAAATATTATTCACCAGGGTTGTAAATTACTAATTTCCCTTCCCCATAGCCATTTAGCATTCTAGACTATCATTCAGAAAGGCTCAAGGCATTTCCTTGACTTCTGTTGGGACCAGACCCAAGGCTCTATGGATGATTAGTTGAAAAAGTTAAGTTGTTATATTAATCCCAAAAATCACATCATTTTCCATTAATGCATTCATTTCCCTGAAAAATCATAAGTGAAAACCTCCTTTTTACTTAATGATGCTCTAATCCCCATTTGATTAATTTCCCACATTTCATGAAAGCATAAAACCCTCAAAATGACATTTTATCCTAAGTTGAAGTGATGAAGTTATTATAATGTAAAATTGTCTTTAAATTTCACTTTTCTTAGTTATATTAATGTGTTTTGAGTATACATTTTCCCCTTGTCATATTAACTCTAACTCATTTACTAATGCCTTAGAAAAATAACCTTTTCATATTAATATAACTCCCTTTTTATTAAATAGCCCCAAAAACCCATTATTATAACTTTAGCCAAAGTTTATTATCCCCACATGTTTTAATAATACCCAAAATAAACCCCCTTTGGCTAAAATTAACTTTATTTAAATATCCCGCCCCCTTATGGTTATTAAGCCTATTTGGTTTAATTAACTATATAATAAAAATATAAAGAAAATCTTTAAACATAGTTCATGTATGTTTAAAACAAAAAATGTGAATCCTGAAGTTTATATTAAGCTAAACTTCAAGAACTCCTATACCATTGTTAACATCATTTTTTCCCTTTCCCAATTACTCTTAACCCAAGGGTAAAACCTTAACCTATCCTTTCTTTTCCGATACATACCCCTTTACCAAAGTCCCAACCTTGGTTAAACCATTATTAACCCTCCCCGTTTTGTATATAAACTCATTTTATATATTAAAAATCCCTTTGTCTATTCCATATCCGCAGTTCCATCGGATTCAATCCCAACCATCCAATCTTCCCGACTTTTTGATCTAACGGTTTAAAATGTACGCAATAATCCTATCCCCAAGCCCCTATCATTCCCTATCGCGTTGAACCCCAACCGTCCGATCATTGTTTCATTATAATCCAACAATCCATGATAAACGCGATCACTTGACTTCACCTCCCTTTTTTTTCCCCCGACGCGTTGAGTAATAACCGTTCAATATCCAAATCTGACAGTCCACATAGAACCTGATCAAATATTCCCCTGTCCCCACCACTCCTCATCGCATTAAGTCCGGACCGTAGATCCTCACTCGTTAGATCAATGGCTAATATTATAAACCCCGGAGTAATTCCATCGGATTCAATCCCAACCATCCGATCTTCCTGACTTTTTGATCTAACGGTTTAAAATGTACGCAATAATCCTATCCCCAAGCCCCTATCATTCCCTATCGCGTTGAACCCCAACCATCCGATCATTGTTTCATTATAATCCAACGATCCATGATAAACGCGATCACTTGACTTCACCTCCCATTTTTTTTCCCCGACGCGTTGAGTAATAACCATTCAATCTCCAAATCTGACGGTCCACAGAGAACCCGATAAAACATTCCCCTGTCCCCACCACTCCCATCGCATTAAGTCCGGACCGTAGATCCTCACTCGTTAGATCAACGGCTAATATTATAAACCCCGGCCCCACTGCAATTACCCCACAGCTTTGAGTCAAATCCCGACCGTTCGCATCGTGGAGTCAGATCCGACGGTGCGGATTCCATATCGTATTTCCAAAGTAATCGAGCGAAGTTGCCAAAATATTTTTCGATAAAAGTTGTTTTGTGAAACCACCGCCCGCTACGTTTCCTAATTATATTAGATCACATCGCTAAAGCTAAAAACCAGTTACCACCCAAAAGCAATGTGATAACCACTTGTGGTTTCGCCTTCAAACGAAAAAACTACTCCCGCCATGTCAACTTGACCTGCAATTAATACTCCACATGATCCATAAAAATTAAAGTTTTAACCTTAGTTCTTTATCATTTTTCATATTTGTGCGCCCTATCCCTCTGAGAATTAATTGCAGACACCATTGCAGAGCTAATTTCGAATTAATTTGCCATCCTAAAATCATTTTCACTCTGCAAATTACTACCGAAGACTCCTAGTGCCTAATACCAAACAAATGCAACCAGTTTGAAGACTGGTACCACCTGCAACCTTCTTCGACTGCGACCATACCAATTTAAAGGTATTTTTCGATGATCTAAGCCTGCAAATTCCTAATTTTCAACAAAAATTAAACCACTTGGAATTTAAAAGTAAAAAATACTCATCTGAGAGTACACAAATCTTGAAAAAACAAGGGAAACCCTGTCAAAATTTTTCCAGGATTTGTCATTTCCGCCTGAATGATTTTCATCATCCAATAGCCATTCCTATGGTGAAAATCCATTTGAATCCCCAAAGACACTATTGAAAATCCCTTTCCCACTGTCTGCACATTGCAAATCTGCATTTTCCTAATAAAACCCTCGCCCAGATTCCGAGTTTTTTCCAAATCAGCTTAATTGACCTTCTGTTTCCATAAAGAGCTGAGCAAACAATTTAATCTTTCTTAGTTTCTTCAAAAATGACTAAGAAACAGGTCACCCCTAGGACTGGAGGTCCCAAAACTCAGAAGCCTACCTCCAGTAAGCTTCCAAACCCCAAACCTCCCAAAATTGATAAACCTACTCCTATCCTAACTGCAGACTCTACTGAAGTAGTCAGACCATTGCAGCCTCCTGTCACTACTGAAGAAAACAATCCCTTGATTGACTTAGATTACAGAATTGCTGATGCTACTCTTGAATTTGATCTTCTGGAAGTACATAGCTGGTGTCAGGAAAAATGTGAGAAGAAAATGGCCAATGATATACCTGTATAGGACTCCAACTTGCCCAAATATGTTGTTCCCATCACTCATCCAGCCCAATATTTCATTAGGTTGTGTCAGATGCACTATATTCGTGATCAAAGATGCATGGTGAAAAAATATAGTGAGGTCCTATTTTACATAACTGCTGAAGCAATCAATGATATGCTCCAACTAAGTCATGATCCACGAGCAGTATCATTGTCAACTGAAGACCTGACTCAGATGTATTTGGACCTGGATTTCCCTAGGAAGTTTGAAATCCTTCAAAACTTCATGCCCAATCATGTCAACGTTCCCAAGGTGAATCCACCTTATGATACTTTTGATTTCCCTGAAGGCTCCAGATAGGTCATTTCCATGTTGTCATTCATTTTAGGCTATGTTAATGATGAATTTACAGATGCCTCCATTTTAGGGTTCCTCTCCACTTTGTCTCCTGGACAATAGCCAGAATTAGTCTTTGACTTTGCCAAATTCATTGCTGAAAATATACATTATCAGCTAATAAAGTTACCTGATGAAGGAGTGTTCAGATATACATCATATCTGTTACATCTTTTCCTATTTTCTCAAGCAGATAATTTTCCCATTACATTACAGAAGATGGATATGGAGGGCAAACCTATTTCAGTAATATTTTGGACCTCTCTTCTAAAAAAAATCAGCAGTGAGTACAGTTACAGTGATTTCAATGACTTGTTTATCAGACCTGCCATGAGTTTGTTCGATAAAGTAGAGACACCAAGGATAAATGAAGAAATCAAAACAATTTTACAGTTGTCTGAAAACTGTAAAGTTGGAGATTCGTATTTGTATAAAAATCACATTGAAATTAGAGTATATGGTGCAATCCTGGCTCCATATAAATTACCAAAGTTTCTAACTACAAGGATCTTTGCTTTGGAATACTTGAGACAGATTTTAAATGCAGATGCAGTAAACTTTATAGCATCCAAAAAGAAGGCATTGGCAGAACATTTGGCACCAAAAGGTGTATTGGCAACTGCAGTGTCAATTACTTCTAGAGATATCTCTGCCACTTCTTCATCTACTTCACAGGTAAATGCAACAGGAGAAACAACTGCCATAGTCAAGGCTATGGAAGACATGTCCTTGAAAGATAAAGAAATAATCAGCTTAAAAGGCACCATCAAAAATCTTGAAACATCTAATAGATATGCTTTAATTACATCCAAAGGGCATGAGCAGAGAGCCAACAGATTTCAGGAACATGTAAAGATTCTTCCACAACAGGTTAATCTCACTGAGCAGGTATCTTACATCAAGAATTATCTTTGGAACAAAATAATTCAAGGCATACATTCTCAGTGGCCTTCAATTCAAATTATTTATGAATAAAAAGAGTTACTCAAAGCAGCCCAAATAGAAATACAGAAGACAAAAGAAGAACTAGCTGACAAACCTACTCAAGCCTTGAGACTTATTACATTTTTGAATAGCAAACACAAAGAAGAGATTGAAGAGTTAAAAATTCAGGATAGAACTGAAAGTATACTCCAAATCAAAAAGGTCCTGAATAAAAGAAATATGATGAATAATTTGGAGGACAGATGCAAGGATATGAACTTGGCAATCACAAGATTTTGGGCCAAATACACAGTACTGTCACAAGCAAGCCTACCAGATATTCATGCTTTGAATGAAAAAGTGATGCCACAGAAGGATTATGATAACAAAATCAGGGCTTATGCCAAAGAGCAAGTCAACAAACCTTTGCCACAAGGGTCTCTTACTGGTAAAGTCATTTTGGAATATTTTGAGAACTTGTTCTATTTACAAAATGAGATCAAACATATTTTAATGTCAAGCCCAATTTTTCTAAATATAGAGAGGCAGATGAAAGTTACAGGAAACTGAAAAGTATGAGAATTCCCAGTGCAGAGCAATGGCAGGAATTCACTGACTTACTATGAAAATTTGCAGTCAAAGTGTATCAGGATTAGAAACAGAGTCAAAGAGTATCAGTGAAAATACCTTTTTAGTGCAGATAATTCTTTATGTTACAACAGTGAAACAGCAAAAGGAGCAGCGTAAACAGTATCAGTGGTAAAGCACAGGTGAAAGGATGTGAAATGGAAAGAGTATCTTTCAAATTATCTTCAAAAAGATCTTTTTCCAAAATGCTAGCAAGCATTTTCAGTAGCTACAACCCAACATCAAGTTAGGATAATTCATCCTATTTTTTATCGATAAGAGGACAGCTTGCCAGTTTGTTTTGCAGCTATCCCTCTTTCTATGTAATAAACTTTATTTTTGCCTAGAGATATTCCTACATGTCTCTAAGATATTTTGTAATATTTTTGGTAGAAATACTTATTTTTTCGAAGTATTAAGGGTGGAATAAAATTATCAAGACTACTATAGAATTTTTTGTTGAAAACATTGGGATTTTATGTGAGTTAAGTTGAAGCAGCAGGCTAGAAATTGAAGCAAATAGACATCATAACTAATGATCCTCGTGCTGGTCAGATGAGTATTGTATCTTCCAGTTTTCATTGTTTATTTCTTTAAGTTTCATTCATAAATCTTGTGTTATTTTCCATCTTAAATGAATAACTAGGAAAGGTATTAAAGAATCAGTGTAAAAAGCTCTCTGTTCTTACTAATTTTCATGTTTATGTTTTCTGCTGATTTCTAGACTTTAGAATTCTTAATTTCTCTTTAGTCTCGTTTGACCTCAATTTCCCTCTTCCTTTTCTGTGATATAAGGATTCTTAACTACCCTTAGTCCAGATCATACCACTTCATCAAAATAGCCTTTTCAAACCCTTTGAAGATCATCTATCTTGCCCTTAGTATATTTGTTCTTTTGACCTTAGTTTTCTAGTCTTGTTTGCTATAAATTTGACCCCATTGCCCAATGGTTAGGTAGATCTTTCTATGGTTTCCCTTGTAGTCCTTTATTCCCACCAACATTCAAAAATCAAACCAAATTGTCCACTCATAGCTAGCCTAAAATCCATTACAAAACAAAGCTAAATCTTAAGGAGAGATCCCTCTTCGGAATTCAGGAAGGCTAGATCTTGAAATCTAAAAGAGGTTCTTGGCTACCCCTGGTTTTCTTTAACTATAAACCAAAATCGCACGACCTAAGAATTACTAGGGTGATAACAGAAACAACAAGTAGATCAACATCGCAGCAAGAGAAGTTTTGATGTAAGAGACTGGGTATTTTTAAGGCTACAACCATACAAACAAATGTCCCTCAAGCAAGCTAAGAAGGATAATAAATTATCGCCAAAGTACTATGGTCCTTACAAGGTGTTGCAAAAGGTTGGTACTATGGCATACAAATTGGAGCTTCCTGCTTCTTCGCGAGTACATCCAGTTTTCCATGTTTCATGCTTAAAGAAGGTTATAGGTGAAAATCTTCCAGTTCAAACAATATTGCCAGAACTTGATGAGGAAGGAAAATCATATTGGAACCTGAAGCGGTCATGGAAACAAGAACTCGACAGCTACGGAATCGATCAATTTCAGAGTATCTCATCAAGTGGAAGAACTTACCCACTGAAGATTCTACATGGGAGGATGGGAATTTTATACAGAAGCACCCAGAGCTACTCAAGCGTTGAGGACAACACTTTTTTGAAGGAGAGGGGCATGTTAGGTCCCTATATTACTAGTATAGTCCCTTATTGTTGTTACTGTAACCCCCTTATTGTTATTATTGTACCCCTGTAACGCCCATATTATTGTTATTATTGTGCCCTTAAATTATTATTGTTAGGTCGGCTAGGATTACATTGTGGCCCCATGGACTCCTATATATAGAAATGAGGTTTTGTAATTTGTATCATCCAAGGATTGTTCATTCATGTAATGTATTGGAGGTTGCCCCCTCGAAGTGGCTTATTTCTAAGGTGTTGATATCTCTTTTCTTCTATTTTTGGAGCTGGTTTCACAACACCCTCACCACAACTGAAACCAAAACAGATTCCCTTTCCTTTATAACTGGGAAATATTAGGAATGTAGTGAACCGCTGGAGGAACCAAGACGTGCACTCTCACCATGAGGACGAGGCCTCCAGATCTGGCGTGGGAAGTGAATTCGAAAGTGAAATGGGACATATCTACATACCATGCCACCAGTAGGCTAGGCATGTGCAACGGCTGTCTTGGATGGCACAGTCTCCCCTAGGTCTCCACGGTCCCCTCCATGACATGCCCCAACACCCTGAGAAGCACCTCCCTAAGTTTGATCCCGAGAAGGGTACGTTGGCCGAAGATCACATAAGCAACTTTTACTTAGCTTTGCAAATGATGAGACTGCAGTCTAATGATGTAGCATGCCGACTCTTTCCCTGTACCTTAGAAAATAAGGCTGCTACATGGTACCGTTCCCTCCCTGTTTCTTCCATTTCTTCCTGGAAGCAATTTCGCCGTACCTTTCTCCAAAAGTTTTCGGAAGACAAGACTCCTTCCATGCTCCTTACGGAGCTTAGTACTTTGAAATGCCAGAAGAAGGAGAAGGTCAAAGACTTTAATCAAAGCTTTGCTACTATATTGAATAAATTCCCTCCGAACATGGCCTTAGATGATTCCATCACTATTGATTACTACACAAGGGCTCTCCCACGGGATATCGCCGTGTTCGTAAACCACAAAGCCAGAGCTACCCTAACCGCGAACTACACCACTGCCCTCGCTATTGAAAAGGACATGCTATCCATAGGAGCCATTGATCATGATGGTCGAGACGACACAAAGCCGACCACGAAAATAACTCAATCTTCAACTCATAAGCCCGGAGACAAAGACAAAGGCCCCTTCGATTTCGAAAGTATCACCAAGTCTCTCAAGTTGTTAACAAACGAAGTCTCCGACCTTAAGAGAAAAAACAATGACTCCACATCTGGTACCAAAATTCAGAAACCTTTCTTCAGGAAGAATAACCTCGTCGTCAGCCAACCTCTGTCAAACCTGAACACTGGTCTTAACGTGGAAGAAATCGGCAAAGATAATTTTTGCTCCTTCCATCAAGCCTCCCACTCGGAGAAAACTTGCTCCCAGTGGATCAACAATATGACTGCCGTGGTAAATCAACTCTTAGAAGATTAGACCTTGGGTGATTTAGAAGAGGAGGCTATTTCAGATGACGAGGAAACCTCTCCCCCAGATGAGGACATGGGATCCACTATCCTCGCCTTCGAGGTAGTCCGCGGGGAGAGCCCACCTTCCACAACTGAGATAAACTTGGCCGACGACCCTAAATCCAAACCCCCTCGAAACTATAGTTTGAGGAGCAAAGGCCCGGTCCCGAAAAAGTCTTTCGAGGAAAAGAGAAAAGCTTTCTTATAGAAAATCTTGCCACCCAACAAAAAGAACCAAACCGCAACTCCAGAAAAATCTGGCCCAATCGATGCCCGAGTAAACCAAAAGGCTAGACCATCATCAGGTTCTCCGAAAGCCTCCACTGAACCTATCTCACACCCAGATTTCGGGTATAACATTATCGAAGACATGAAGAAGACGTGGGCCAACATTTCCCCCTACGAACTTGCTCGCATTGCTAATCAGCGAGATCTTATCCTCAAAGCATATGCCAACCCACCGACAACCAAACTTGTGAGTACCACATCTGCCCAACCTACTGCGAGTCCCTAGTCTATCATGAATGTTGTTAATGCAAACTCCAGGGGATCCACACCCCCTTTCCTCATATCCTTAGAGATCTTCAACTTCAATGTCCATAACTGCCTCGTCGATTCTGGTGCATCCACAAATGTTATGCCCTTGTCTGTGTTAGTGTCAGTCTAGTCATACTGCCATCAGTGATCAAAATTGTTCTTTTACATTTGCATATTAGGAGTCCCATACGATAAATTTTCTCCATTCCATTAGGTCATGGATTCATTGATGGTAGTGGTCTTTCATCAGTTTTCCCTCATGAGAAACTTGTTGATTCTCCTCTCTATGGTCTTTAGTCATGAGTTACTTTCACTCTGTGAGTCATGTTAGTAGGTCATAGGATGGGTCTTATTAGGTTCTAGGATCTCACCATGGTCAAATCAATAAGTCAAGCGTCAATAAATATCAGCAAGGTCATGAGGAGGTCTAATAAACTCAAAGTCACACCACCTGGGAAGATCAAAGAAATGTTTTATTCAGCTTGATGTAATTTTCGCCTCAAAAACCATGTTTTGAAGTGAAAACATGATACTTTACTTTTATTATCATCTTCATGTAATTTTATGTCATCATATATAATAAGTCACACTTCAAAAGCTGTTATCTCCACAAATTCATCACCTTTCCCTTCAGAGAAATTTTCCACAGTGTTTTCAGTGTCAAATCATGTTCTAAATATGTCCATCAGAAAGAACCCAGAAAGAGCTTTCCAACGTTATATTACACTCTCAAAACTGTCTCCTGGATTGAAATTTATGCCTAAATGAATAAAGTCCCCTATACCCTAACCCTTCCCCTTTTCTCATTTCCCTCTTACACTTTATGTCATTAAAGTTTAATGGTTTTTTATATAAAAACCCCTTTTTTCCCCTTCTGATTGCATAAATCGCATTGCAAAATATTTTAAAACAAAAAATCCAATGTGATTTAGTTAAACCACTTCCCATCCATACCCCTTAAAACCTTATAATAAAGTTATAAAAGTTTTTATTATAAAATCCCCGCCGATCCAATTCCCTTCCCTTTTCGGATTGCAATCGCACCATACTTATGTGCGCTCCGATTGACCCTTATAAAAAACTCCGATGCGATTGGATAATCCCCTTATCCGATTAAATAAACCCTTTTCCTCGCTTAGCCTTAAAACTTTATGATAAAACTTAAAGTTTTCTATTGTAAATCCCTTCCTCCGATTCGCCCACCCCGATTGCCATACCTCCGATTGAGCCCCGCTCGATGTCATCTTGACCGTTGATCAGATCGATGATTGGACGGCCCACATGCCATCATCACAATCGACATTTTCAAAGGATCCCCTCCGATCGAGTCCCTCCCGATTGACTCCGCACGATTACTTCTCCGCCGTCGATCAGCCCCTCCAATCGGACAGCTCATACACCATCGCGCCATTGCAATCTGCGTGTTCCCATAATACCTACCTCCACTCCCAAACTCCGATTCCAATTGCGATTGACCTTGGGTCCCACCACGTAATCTTCCACCCATTCTTAATAAAAGGGCCTTTTCTCTTTGTAAAAATCAAATTCATTTTATTCTGTTTAATAAAGACTTCACTCCATCACACTTCTCTTCAATCGCATCGCAAGTTTTGCAACATACTCCGGCTCCTCTTTTGCCCCGATTGCGATTGCGATTTGCACCCCGGTCCCACTTAAAATCCTTTCGCACTTTTCAACGTAAAATCATTTTCTCCTTTGCAAAGCGCCGAAACATTTTTTATTTTGTTCTTACCCCATTACCCTTTGGCTTATCCCTATTATATTAATTCCAATCGCATCAGAGTTTTAGGGCCTTGTTCTAATATACATATTCCCTTCTCCTTTCCTCCGATTGTGATTACACCATCACAACACGTATTTTCAAATGCTCCACTATATGTTGTATCCCTTTCCTCCCCTTCGATTGCGATTGCAATTGGGATTAGGACCCCACCTCCTTTCCCTTCGCTCCTTCCACTCAAATGAGTCTTTTTCTTCATTAAAGGCATAAATTCAGTTTTGATATTTTCAAAGGGCATTTCTCGGCATAAAGAGATTCTCAAGCAAAAACAAGGAAACGGTCAAAGGCTGAGAAGCTAATTATGAAGCGCAAAGACCATTATAGTCTGTCTTCTCCTCCGTTTAAAGCAAATGTAACAACGAATCTTCAGATGGTTTAAAATGTCTTGCTATTCCTTATTTTCAAGGGCAGATTGTTGGTTCTCTTTTCTATGATCGGACTTCAGTTCTCGAGCTGGAAAATAGCTCCTCTTTTTGTGGATCTACTTCCCTCACATTTCTGGTCTATTTAATGTAATTTTTTCAGTCATTTGTAATCAGTCTGTAAGTCAGCAAGTAGGGAAATAGTGTGGAAATCAAGGCGGACGCTTTGCGCTCCATTATAAACAGTTTGACAGGGAATTAATGAGAAATGCAGCTCTGATTTGTGGGATCCATGTGGTATGAATTTTAGCATTTGTTCTCTCCTTTGTGTTCATATGTAAATGTGTTATGTTTACCATTCATTCATAAACATTTCTGGTTGAATGCTTTCAAGATAGAAAGGTAGAATCCATTTTTAATGCTTTGCCTTGGGAAATCATTCAATATTCTGTGTTTTCTTCTGTTTGAAAGGGATCCATCTCTTATGCCCTTTTCATCTCCTCACCAGTCTTTCCATTCCATCATTATTTAAAATTTAATTGCTAAAATTTCCAACCTACCTTGCCCCATGAAATAATCTGTATCCCTGATTTGGTTCCCAGTTTCAAACTGTCCCATTTGTTCCATACATCCCTGAAAAATTCATTCATTTAAAACATTTTTCCATTATTATACTTAGCCTAATATCAGTTCATAATTGTACTTTGTTGAATATCTTTTCACGGAGAGAGCCCTCTCCTGACCTTGTAGGGCTAACTACAAGGCTGAGCGTGGTTTAAAGGTTAACCTGATTTTCCTTTTCAGCCTGAGGTTCAAATTAGGTGCTAACATTTATGGCAACCACACTGGAGAATAATTTAGCATAAAAAATTCAACACCCCAGTATTATTTTCCTTATAAATCTCTGGACTCTGGATGATGGTGTTCAGAGTTTGTTAGGCTGGAAATAAAATTTTGTAAAGTAGAAATTCGACCACACTGGCTTCAAGAAGATACACAAGGGCCAATCCAAATCCAAATCCTCCCCCTGTGTTCGAAAATCCTAATCTCATCCCAAGAATAGTCAGAAGACAAGAAGGATCACTAAGTCCTAGACCTATCTTCAGATCCCATACTTGGCCCAGTGACTGGTTGTTGGTAGAAGATCTTTCTTTTGATGAGAGTTTTGAACTTTCTTTGTTTAGAAGTTTGAAACTGCACTTGATGACACAGTTTTAGATCCAGAATTTCTTGTAGATATCGAAGTTCAAAGGGAAAATACTTCAATTGATGATTATATTTTGAATTCCCCTCCGTCATCTATCACTGTGATCAATATCCCCGAGCATTCAGAGTCATCAGGAATAGCATTTCCTCCTCCTAATTCATCATCATTCGCATCAGTCAATTCCCAGCTTTCATCTCCTCCATCAACAACTCCCTTAAATCCTAGTAGCACAAAAACTGTTGTAAATCCACCTCGAGTCATGGCTGCCTGCTATGCACCCTTG
The DNA here is from genome assembly GCA_034641835.2 of Pinus albicaulis. Lineage (NCBI taxonomy): Eukaryota > Viridiplantae > Streptophyta > Pinopsida > Pinales > Pinaceae > Pinus > Pinus albicaulis. The sequence continues at coordinate 467,361,191 of CM076569.1, forward strand.
GTTTTGCCTCAGGTTCTGAATGATATGCTTGCTGATTATCAAAGTAAAATTCCTATCTTTGATGCCACTCAAAGCATCACAGCCCAGCAGCATGTAGATAAGATGAATGACTTTTTTGATCTTCATGAGGTAGAGTCAGAGAATGTAACCACAAGGTTGTTTGTCCAAAGTTCTGGAGGTGAAGTTAGAAAGTGGTTCAGAGCCTTACCAGCAGGCTCTATCCACACCTTGCAGGAGTTACATACATAGTTCTTAGACCGGTGGGAGGTAAAGAAAAACCCACTTCAAATCTTATCTCAATATGAGAATATTAAAAGAAATGTGGGTGAGACTGTATAGGATTATTGTCTGAGATTCAATGTTGTATACAATGCTCTTCTGGCTAACCTCAAACCCCCTGTGGATTTAGCTTTGCTAAAGTTTCCAGATGGTTTTGATGTTGATATGGCATATCAGCTGCGAGAAAGAGATCCAACTACACTTGAAGACATGCAAAAGATAGCTGTGAGTGTAGAATCAAATCTGCTGGCCAGAAGAGTGTGGACAAGGGCTGAAAAGAGAATAACTGTGAAAGAAGAAGCGTCTCCTTCAGACAGCAAGATGGACACTTTGATCCGAACAATGGAGAAGATTGTCGATCGATTAACCATTTCAGATAGACCTGGACCACAAATCAGGAATCCGAATTTCAGAGGGAAGTAGCCACAATTTAGAATTAAGCAGAGAGAATAGAGAACGCAGGACCAAGCAGCACCACAACAGCAGATCAGGACTCCATTGCAGCAGAATTATGTTCAAGAAATAGAGACAGATGATGATGATGGTCCCTTGATTGAAGCCAATCATTTCTTCACGGCCGATGGTGCATCCATCTTTCTTACTGAAGATGAAGAATACACAACAATTGCAGACATTAAAAAAGACGAAGATTTCATTTTGGCCAATGATGCAGTGTTAGAAGAAGAGTCCAATGACTACCAAAGAGGGTACATGAACACTTTATCAGATCAAAAAAAGCAGTATTCTTTGAGGAACATAGATGTTCTGATCAGTCCCATTCAGAAGAGGAAAGAGCTCCAATCAAAAAGCGATTCTCGAATACTCAGAGAAAAGGAAAAGAGCCTGCGGATCCTTCCTCCAGCAAAACACCTTCAGCGATTAACACTGCAAATGAGAAGAGCCAGCGTAGCGCAGCAAAGGAGCAAGTAGAGAAAAAAGATACTCCCATTAAAGAGGTAGAAAAAGTTCCTTCCTTTAATTTGGAGAATGAAATTTCTAAGCTGAAAGTGTCCATGCTTTTAACTAAGTTGGTAAGAAATAGCACTTACAAACATCAGGTGTCTAGAATTTTGCAAATAGACTCTGTTTTAGATATGGTTAATGTTGAAGACGATTATCCTGAACTCATCTTTGGCCCAGCCACAGAAGATCAATCTGAAGAAAGTGAAGTCCCTCCCTTTTACCTAAGTCTTAGATTACATGAATTCATCTTACATAACACTCTGTTGGATTCCGGAGCCTCGCATAATTTGATGCCCAAAGGCATTATGGAGAAATTAGGACCCTATATTACCCGTAAATACCATGATTTGTATTCTTGACTCTGGTAGGGTCCATTGTATTGGTCTTATCAAAGACTTGGTAGTGTCTTTAGATCAAATCATGGCCAAGAATGTTTTGATGGATGTAGTTGTTGCCAATGTTCCACCATGATTTGAAATGCTTCTATCTAGGTCTTGGGGTGCAAAACTTAAAGGAACCATGCAGCTTGACTTCTCTTATGCCACCATTCCCGTGTTTGGCTAGTTGAGGAAACTATATAGGGAGAAGAAAATGAAATATATGATCACTAGCAAAGAGAAGCCAGTTAATCATCCCATTAATGCAGTCCACACAGATTTAGAGTCCTTTGTCTTATATTCAGATGGTGGTTTGAATGATGAGAATGTTCAGTTGGTACAAGTAGATGAGATACCTGAGATTTCAGAGAATTTTAGGGAAGTCCTCAAACAGGAAAAAGATAAAGCAGCAAACACTTCTGAGCTTCCTGCCTGCCAACAACAAAAAGACAGTGAACAGCAGAAAGATGCAGAAATCAGTCAGGATAAAGTGGAGAAAGAAGCAAAATTTCAGCATCTAGAAGAAGAAGAAGAAGGCCTATGGAGCATGGAATTTGATGGAGTTGTTGGTAAGGACGGAGCTGGTATTGGAAAATGGATTCGGAGCCCTGTTTTCCAGCCTAAAAAGGTTCCTAGTAATGTTAGAGTATGTGCTTACAAGTTGGCTTTTGACTGCTCTAACAATGAAGCAGAGTATGAAGCTTTGATTGCAGGTCTGAAAATTTTGAAGAAGCTAAATGCAAAGATGATTTCTGTCTATGGAGATTCAGAACTGATACAGGTGAAAGGAGAGTACCAAGAAAACCATCCCCGATTGAGGGCCTATCGAAATGCAGTCCTTGATATCTTGAAGACATTTCCTGAGTACACATTGACAGCAGTACCCAGAATGCAGAACATTATTACTGATTCTCTTGCCACTACTGCAAGCAACTTGAAGATTCCGATGAACTCCAGCATCAAGTTTGAGATTTATGTCAAACATAGGCCTGCTGTTCCTAACAATTTAAGATATTGGCAAGTGTTTTGGGATGACAATGAGATCAATGCTTTTTTGCAGAGTGATGGAAAATTCAAAGATACTCCCATAGAGGGTGACTATGAGGTTGATGATCAAGAAATTGAAACAAATCAGATGGACATATTGTAGCTGAAAGACAATGTGATTCCTAGAGGTCTCATACCTTTAGAGGAGTTTTTTGATCAGGATGATGTTGCTAAGAAACCAAGCTTGGTGCCTACCGAGAAAGGAGTTGAAAATGTGAATCATGGAACAGATGACAAGCCCAAGCTTGTGAAGTTATCAAAGACATTGTCCCCTGAGGTAAAGGAACAATATGTTAAATTGCTTTCTGAGTTTTCTGATGTATTTGCGTGGGATTATTCAGATTTGAAGGTGTATGATAAGAACATAATCCAGCATACTATTCCCACCAAGCCGAATCAGACGCCATTTAGACAGTATCTGAGAAGAATCAACCCAAAGCTGCTGCCATCCATTGAAAAAGAGGTAAACAGATTGTACAAAGCTGGTATCATAGTTCCTATTAGATTTTCTGACTGGATTTCAAATTTGGTCCCAGTACGTAAGAAGACAGGAGAGATAAGATTGTGCATAGATTTTCAGAATCTGAATAAAGCTTCCTTAAAGGATAATTATCCACTTCCGAAGATGGACCATATTCTGCAGAGAGTAGTTGGAACATCAAGGATGTCACTACTTGATGGCTACTCAGGCTACAACCAGATCTTGGTGCATGAGAAAGACCAAGACAAAACTGCGTTCACAACACCCTGGGGAACCTTCTAATATGCCAAAATGCCATTCGGACTGAAGAACGCTGGAGCCACTTTCCAGCGAGCAATGGACATAGCTTTTGCCAATGAAAAAGATGTTTTTTCTTGTTGTTTATTTGGATGATCTGATAGTGTTTTCTGGTTTTGATGATGAACACTTGCACCATTTGAGAGTTTTTTTTCAGCGATGTAGGAAGTTTGGGATTTCTCTCAATCCAAAGAAAAGCCTTTTTGCCATGGATGAAGGCAATTTGCTGGGTCATATCATCTCTAAAGATGGTATCCGCATCGATCCTTCGAGAGTAGAGGCATTTCAGCACATAGATCTTCCACGAAACAAAAAGGAGATTCAAGCATTCAATGGTAAGATGAACTTCCTACGTAGATTTATACCCAATTTGGCTGAACATCTAAGAGAAATGACTAACATGTTGAAGAAAGATAGCACTGTCAAATGGAGTGAGGATGCTATCAAGTCATTTAATTTGGTAAAGTTTGCTCTGTCCAATGCCCCAGTCTTGATTAGTCCCGATTATACTCAAGATTTTATTATATTTTCATTTGCATCGGAGCATAGTATGGCTGCGGTATTGATGCAAAAGAGAGATTAGATTGAAAAGCCAATTGCCTTTTTTAGTAGGACTATTAGAGATGCTGCTTTGTGGTATAATATTATTGAGAAACAAGCATTGGCTCTTATAAAGGCATTGAAGGATTTTAGGGTCTATATTCTGCATTCACATACTATAGCATATGTTCCTAATGCAGCAGTGAAGGATGTCTTGATGCAAACTGATCCATAAGGTCGAAGAGGTAAGTGGATAGCAGCTATGTTGGAGTACGATTTGGAGATCAAGCCTACAAAATTGATCAAAGGACAAGGCTTGGCAAAGCTAATGGCCCAATCAAACCTGTGTGCTTTGGATATAAATCTCATAATAGCAATGTCAGAGGATGAAGATGAAGGTTTGCTTGTTCCAATTTCAGATATTTTTCTACAATCCCCATGGTATTTAGATATTGTTTATGTTCTTTAGCATCTTTCACCACCTCCAGGAATGTCTAAAAGCAAAGGTAGATCGCTGAAACTTAAGTCTGCTAAATATTGTATTTTAAACAGTGCTCTTTATTGGAAAGATCTAGGAGGTGTTCTGCTTAATTGTTTGGTTGAAGAAGAGGCTGAGAAGGTAATGCATGACTTTCACAAAGGTGATTGTGGTGGTCATTTGTTTTGGAAAACTACAGCTAACAAAGTGTTGAGAGCAGGATATTATTGGCCCACTTTATTTTCAGATTTGTATAAAACAGTGATGAGTTGTCATGAATGCCAAATTTTCCAAGGGAAGAAGAAATTGCTTCCTCTTCCTTTGAAACTAGTTTCAGTAAACGCTCCCTTTCAGCAGTGGGGACTTGATTTCATAGGAGAAATCCATCCCGCATCATCAGCACAACATCGATGGATATTTACAGGTACAGATTACTTCACCAAATAGATCGAGGCTGTTCCAGCAAGGCAAGCTACAGATACGGTAATTATTCAATTCCTAGAATCGAATATTTTATCTCGTTTTGGCTGCCCTCACAAAATTATAACAGACAACGCAGCAACGTTCAAATCAAAGAAGATGGTGGAGTTCTGCAACAAATACAATATTGTGCTGGGCCATTCAACAGCGTACTATCCACAAGGCAACGGCTTGGCAGAATCATCAAACAAATCTTTGATAAACATAATCAAGAAAATGCTGGAGGCAAACAAAAGAAACTGGCATCGAAAGCTCATCAACGCATTGTGGGCAGACAGAGTTAGCGGCAAGAAATCCATAGGTATGTCACCTTTTGAATTGGTTTATGGTACTGATGCTGTCTTTCCTACATCACTTACAATTCCAGTCATGAGATTATTGCAAAAAGTTGGTAGTGAAGACGATGATAATCAGCGTAGAATCAATTAGATGATCCACCTTCAGCAAACAAAAGAGGAAGTGTCATAGAACGCTATTCAGTTGCAGGAGAAGATAAAGAAGATTGTAGCAGCGGAAGTTGTAGATTTGATTTCTATAGCAGCAAGACTTGTAGATTTGTTGGCTTTAATTATAAAAATACACAAGAGGTATTTGAATAATATATTATTTATAAAAATGTATGATATAAGATGATTGAAAGTTACAATGAGGCCCTGCTTTTATACCTATGCAGGTGCCTTTTCACGAATGGGCATGTCTTTTAGACATGCCTTTTCAGCTAACTTAATCACTAATTACATAATTAAAATATAATTAATTAGTAATTATATTTATTCTATTAATGACTATATTTATTACTTCAAGTTATGAATTAGGTTCATAACATTGCCTCCTTCTCGAAAAGCTTTGTCTTCAAAGCTTAACTTTTCGAAAATTTCCTTTACTTCGGATTATTTGCGAGGCATGTCATTCAATAGTATCTTCCTTATAGAATTCTCTCTATTACATCCTCCTTGAACTCCATGTTCTTGTTACAGGTTTTTTTTTTTTTAATAATATACATATATTAATCATTTTTTTTTCATTAATTTAATTAATTAAATAGTAATTTTAATTAATTAAATTAATAAATTTTATTTTTAATAATATTATGTCACTTATATATATATACACAACCTTAATACTTTATATATATAATTATTAAGGTATAGCATATATATCGAATTATATTGACCCCGCCTGTAGAGAATCTGACTGATCAAACGACACAATCGTGGTCACACCCCACCACAGAGAAGTCACGCCATTTGCTGAATGAGAGTCACTCTCATGACCAACGTATTGACCCTCAATACAATCGTCGATTGGAGCATATGACAGGTCGGATCGACTGTTGACGTCAATGGCCATTGTTGCAATCCCTTCCCCGACAGTTCTAGTCTCAGATATCGCAGAAGAACAATTCAGATCACAACAAGATATGACGCGCTGTTCATTTCTCTATACCAGGGAGTCTCAGTTGGAGAAATATTCAATGAAACTTGTGGGTTTGTTACAACGCACTTGCGTGATACAGGTCGTAAGCTTTCACTCAAACCAACAAGATGTACAACATCACCTTTAAGCAAAGCAAGTTTCGGAAGAAGAGAAACTGCACGTACTGCTGCAGCTCGGGATGGACCTAGTGCGATAGGATCATATGCCAAAAATGCATAGTTGTGTACAGGGTGTAGAAAAACAACCTACCCAGGGATTTCCGTTTGGTACGCATCAAATGATAACGTGACATCTGCCACAGATGTGTCCATTGTATTCCTGTCAATTGCAAGTATACCTAGAGTTTTGGAATGATAGACCACCACCCTTGTCTGAGAAAAGGGTTTAGTCTGCACATCATCAAGCAGTAATGATGGTGGTATATGGACCTCTACCATGACAAGGCTTGGTTTTATGACTTCCTCTGCAGATGGAGCTTTAATTTCCAGTGTTGTATCTGGCTCATCTTGATCATTCAACAATCTCTTCTTTGCCTCGTCTCTCTCAATAATAACAGGGTCTGAAACAAAAGACCGGGAATGTGTCATATCGCCACCATCGCTTACATTGCTGCCAAAACCTTTCAACCCTGGACTGGTAATGAGTTTTTTTGAATACACTTCAGTTGTGCCAACATGATCATCTCCTGAAGACAGGATTGGCAAGATTGTAGGCATCTTTTTCCACAATCCAGTCTCATCATTTCGAGTGTATAGTTGAGGCTCTCCAAACCAATCATGCTTGTCAATAGTGACAAGGACAACCATGGCTCGATGGTGATTAAGACGTGTCACAAACTCTAGAGGAACCCGTGACCCTCTACGTAATTCTGACAAAATGGATATAAATTCTTCAACGTTTGTAGTTTCCTTCCCTGCAAATTTTTTAATGATAGCACCACTGGCAACACCTGCTTTTAACAACATATAGCCTGATTGTGCAACATACACTAGACCACAGTTGAAGGAGAAATTCCTAGCCTGTTGGTAGGATAAAGGATGAATTATGCCATCACTTAGTTCCAAAAATTTGTTTGGAGTTATAGAATGTAAGTCTTGGACTTCCAAAGTAACCTTTATAGCAACACCACCCCTCTCAAAATCTAAATCTATGGCCTTTCCAACATTATCATCCAGAGTTGTCTCCAACTTCAAGAAATGAGTTCTGACTTTAGACAGCAACCTCTGAATTAAAACTTGACTTAAGGCTATAGCTTCTGAATTTCTCTTAAAATCAAAGAAAAATCTCGCAAACAACAAATTCCAGCAAAGAGTTCCTTGGTCAATGATGCCTCTCCCACAAACACCATCATTATCAACAATAGCACTGTTCTCTGAATCTATATGAGAAGCACCAATCAACTTGCTTTGGTTCCCAAAATGTATAGATGCTGATGACAATGATGATTCAGCATTTAAATGATCATCACAATTTTTTGTTGAAAGAGAGGGTTTTCTTGAAAAATATTCATTACCAGTTTTAAAAGACTTCCTGGTAAGTTTCTTCAGGAAAAGGCGTACCTTTGAGGAAGTCGCATCATTCTTGTAATTTCTGTCTCTTTGATTGCTAATGACAAAATTTGACTTTAATAACAAAAGATAACGTTCATTCAGCCATAAAAAATACTGTTCAATTTCTTTCTTCAACATCCAATACCATTCTACTCCTCCCGGACCAGATCCTCCTGCTCCAATCCCTGAAGCAAGTCGAAGAGCTTTTCACCAGGCTTCCTTTTCCCAAGCAGTTTCAAGATATATTAAACAAACTCTACTTCCAAAAGCAAGGACATGATTCTTGTTTTCCAGCTTAATTGGATATCTTCTTGCCCATTTTCCTGGAGATTGTTCTCCACCAGACACTGCTGTGACATGACACCCTGCAAGTTCAATTACTTCTTTAGAGCCATCCGAAAGATAGATGTGTTGATAAGGAGCTTGACTCTTTCCCCATGCAGCATGTACTTCAAACTCTGAACAGCACACCACTTTTTGACAGCAGTTACAATATATACCGAAGTCTTGCTTATATCCTTCACCGAATTTCTATCCTTCTCGATAATAAGCCAAATGAGTTCCTTCCAAAATTTCCTTTTTATCATCAACAATGTCTTCTTCCTCATTGTCACGATATTGTTCATTTTCTTGTTTCTCACAATAGTCCTCATCCACATCATTTCTATTTGGATCATCATCATAAATATTTTTTTCAATATCTTTTTCTTTTATTTGAACCATGGCAATTTCATTTCTTGTATAAAACGCACATATATGTCCTGCGAAATATTTGTCTCCACATTTCCAACATTTCTCTTCCTTTTTTCCTTTATTACGCATTGGTGGGGGAATATATTTGCTTGAATTTTCCATGGATGTTCTACTTGATTTTCCCTTAACATAACTAACTGCTTTCTCATTATAACAACATTTTTTTCTTTTTGTTTCTCATGTTTTTCTTCTTTTTCTTTTTTATGAAATTGTTCCTCTTCTTTATTATGGATTACTGCAGAAATTTTTTTACAACATGTAGAAATTCTTTTATAACCGTTTGTGATTTCTGCACATGAATTCTCTAATTGCTGAAGCTTTCCTAGAATTTTATTAATTTTTTTACTTCCTTCAGGATCTTCACATAATGGCACATTGTATGGTAAACAATGTTCTCGGGCTTGTAAACTTCGTTCATAAGCTTGTATAACGATGTTGTGTGCCATTGCTTCAACTTGTCCTTAATATGGCTCTGATACCACTGTAGCAGCGGAAGTTGTAGATTTGATTTCTGTAGCAGCGAGACTTGTAGATTTGTTGGCTTTAATTATAAAAATACACAAGAGGTATTTGAATAATATATTATTTATAAAAATGTATGATATAAGATGATTGAAAGTTACAATGAGGCCTTGCTTTTATACCTATGCAGGTGCCTTTTCACGAATGGGCATGTCTTTTAGACATGCCTTTTCAACTAACTTAATCACTAATTACATAATTACAATATAATTAATTAGTCATTATATTTATTCTATTTATTCTATTAATGACTATATTTATTAATTAAGTTATGAATTAGGTTCATAACAAATATCTATGACCATAAGACCAAAGCAGAAAAGTTTCTGTTAGATGATGTGGTGTTGATATGGGATGCAAGAAATGAGGACAAAGGGAAGCATGGTAAGTTCGACAACCTATGGAAAGGACCATACAAGATTTTAGCATACAGGGAATAGAATGCTTTTTTGCTTTTAGAAATGGATGGCCAAGATTGCCCTGGAGGAGCAGTGAATGGTAGGCTTTTGAAGCACTACCATTGTTGAAGATAATGGATCAGAAACTATGTCACCATCACTGTATATACCATGTTATTTTTGCTCAGAGTTCAAGTACATGGTCATTGAAGTTTTGGGCCCGAGGTGAAGGCTATAAAACTTGAATGATATGTGTATAGTTTGGTTTTATTTCAGTTTTTAGTCTCAGTCTTGAGTCAGAGTCAGTTTGCAATGTGTCAGTTTCCAGTATTTTTTTTTGACTCCATGCCCAATGGATAAGGCTACTTGGTCTACGGTGTTCTTGGCACCTCCAAGGAGCTACCATCTCCATTGGAGCCAATGTTAGTGTCAGTCTAGTCATACTGCCATCAGTGATCAAAATTGCTCTTTTGCATTTGCATATCAGGAGTCTATACCATAAATTTTCTCCATTCCATTAGGTCATGGATTCATTGATGGTAGTGGTATTTCATCAGTTTTTCCTCATGAGAAACTTGCTGATTCTCCTCTCTATGGTCTTTAGTCATGAGTTACTTTCACTCTATGAGTCATGTTAGTAGGTCATAGGATGGGTCTCATGAGGTTCTAGGATCTCACCATGGTCAAATCAATAAGTCAAGTGTCAATAAATATCAGCAAGGTCATGAGGAGGTCTAAGAAACTCAAAGTCACAGCACCTGGGAAGATCAAAGAAATTTTTTATTCAACTTGATATAATTTTCACCTCAAAACCATGTTTTGAGGTGAAAACATGATACTTTACTTTTATTATCATCTTCATGGAATTTTATGTCATTATATGTAATAAGTCACACTTCAGAGAAATTTTCCACAACATTTTCAGTGTCAAATCATGTTCTAAATATGTCCATTAGAAAGAGCCCAGAAAGAGCTTTCCAACGGTATATTACACTCTCAAAACTGACTTTTGGATTGAAATTTATGCCTAAATGAATAAAGTCCCCTATACCCTAACCCTTCCCCTTTTCCCATTTCCCTCTTATACTCTATGTCATTAAAGTTTAATGGTTTTTTATATAAAAACCCCTTTTTTCCCCTTCCGATTGCATAAATCGCATTTCAAAATATTTTAAAACAAAAAATCCGATTCGATTTAGTTAAACCACTTCCCCTCCATACCCCTTAAAACCTTATAATAAAGTTTTAAAAAGTTTTTATTATAAAATCCCGGCCGATCCAATTCCCTTCCCTTTTCGGATCACAATCGCACCATACTTATGTGCACTCCGATTGACCCTTATAAAAAACTCCGATGCGATTGGATAATCCCCTTATCTGATTAAATAAACCCTTTTCCTCGCTTATTCTTAAAACTTTATGATAAAACTTAAAGTTTTCTCTTGTAAATCCCTTCCTCCGATTCGCCCACCCTGATTGCCATACCTCCGATTGAGCCCCGCCCGATGTCATCCTGACCGTTGATCCGATCGACGATCGGATGGCCCACATGCCATCATCGCAATCGGCGTTTTCAAAGGATCCCCTCCGATTGAGTCCCTCTCGATTGACTCCGCGCGATTACTTCTCTGCTGTTGATCGGCCCCTCCAATCAGACGGCTCATACACCGTCGCGCCATCGCAATTGGCGTGTTCCCATAATACCTACCTCTACTCCCAAACTCTGATTCCGATTGCGATTGACCTTGGGTCCCACCACGTAATCTTCCGCCCATTCTTAATAAAAGGGCCTTTTCCCTTTGTAAAAATCAAATTCATTTTATTTCGTTTAATAAAGACTTCACTCCATCGCACTTCTCTTCAATCGCATTGCAAGTTTTGTGACATACTCCCGCTCCTCTTTTGCTCCGATTGCGATTGCGATTTGCACCCCGATCCCACCTTAAAAGCCTCTCCTTTGCAAAGTGCTGAAACATTTTTTATTTTGTTCTTACCCCATTACCTTTTGGCTTATCCCTATTATATTAATTCCAATCAACTTTAGGGCCTTGTTCTAATATACATATTCCCTTCTCCTTTCCTCTGATTGCGATTACGCCATCGCAACGCATATTTTCAAATGCTCCACTATATGCTGTATCCCTTTCCTCCCCTCCAATTCCGATTGCGATTGCGATTAGAACCCCACCTCCTTTCCCTTCGCTCCTTCCACTCAAATGAATCTTTTTCTTCATTAAAGGCATAAATTCAGTTTTGATATTTTCAAAGGGCATTTCTCGGCATAAAGAGATTCTCAAACAAAAACAAGGAAACAGTCAAAGGCCGAGAAGCTAATTATCACGCGCAAAGATCATCACAGTCTGTCTTCTCCTCCGTTTAAAGCAAATGTAACAGCGAATCTTCAGATGTTTTAAAATGTATTGTTGTTCCTTATTTTCAGGGGCAGATTGTTGGTTCTCTTTTCTATGATCGGACTTCAGTTCTCGAGCTGGAAAACAACTCCTCTTTTTGTGGATCTACTTCCCTCACATTTCTGGTCTATTTAATGTAATTTTTTCAGTCATTTGTGATTAGTCTATAAATCAGCAAGTAGGGAAATAGTGTGGAAATCAAGGCGGACGCTCTGCGCTCCATTATAAACAATTTGACAGGGAATTAATGAGAAATGCAGCTCTGATTTGTGGGATCCATGTGGTATGAATTTTAGCATTTGTTCTCTCCTTTGTGTTCATATGTAAATGTGTTATGTTTACCATTCATTCATAAACATTTCTGGTTGAATGCTTTCAAGATAGAAAGGTAGAATCCATTTTTAATGCTCTGCCTTGGGAATTCATTCAATATTCTTTGTTTTATTCTGTTTGAAAGGGATCCATCTCTTATGCCCTTTTCAGCTCCTCACCAGTCTTTCCATTCCATCATTATTTAAAATTTAATTGCTAAAATTTCCTGCCTACCTTGCCCCATGAAATAATCTGTATCCCTGATTTAATTCCCAGTTTCAAACTGTTCCATTTGTTCCATACATCCCTGAAAAATTCATTCATTTAAAACATTTTCCCATTACTATACCTAGCCTAATATCAATTCATAATTGTACTTTGCTGAATATCTTTTCACGGAGAGAGCCCTCCCTTGACCTTGTAGGGCTAGCTACAAGGTTGAGCCTGGTTTAAAGGTTACCCTGATTTTCTTTTTCAGCCTGAGGTTCAAATTAGGTGCTAACAGTCTGTATGCAAGAAGTTAAACATTCGCCCCGAGAAAACTGACGCAAGGATCATTCAACTCTATAGATCTCAGGTTCTCACTGTAGGTGAGTTGAATAACGTCATCATTCGCTTATCCTCTGACTCTAGGGTGCATCAGTGCATAGACATAGTGATCGTGGACATCCCTGAAGCCTATGGTCGTCTCTTGAGCAGAGATTGGTCTAGTAAGCTACAAGGATACTTTGACACTGACTGGTCTCACTTGTGGTTCCCTTACAAGGGTAGGAACAATCAAATCCGGGTCGAAGGTGAGCCTTACATGAAACACACGGTGACTGACCTGGACGCAACTAACGAACCAGTCAGTTTCGCACAAGAGGAACTCAGTATGTGTTTCTTAGAATCTATTTTTGGGTGCTACCAAACCCCTCAATCTCCGGTCACTCAAGACGTCCAGTCAGAACTTTTGTTGGTCACAGAAGAACCCGCTACCCCAAGTACGTCTCCTACGTGCTCGGATAGCCTTGTGAAATCAGACGATGAAATGTGGACCCTGTACTACGACGGTTCCAAAACCCATGATGGGGTCGGCGCAGGCTGTATTCTGTTGGACCCTCAGAGGAACAAGTTTCTAATCTCATGTCGGCTAGAGTTCCAGTGGACGAATAATACAACCGAGTACGAAGCATTGATTCTCGGGCTCAAGAAAGCCATAGATCTCAAAGTCAGTTGTTTAAAGGTAATTGGAGACTCCGAGATTATCACCTGTCAAGTACGTAAACACCATCCATTGCTTGTCTCCTCATTTGAAAGGTTACTAGCAAGAGGTATGTCGTTTAATTTCCGCATTTGACACATTCGGTATTAAATCCGTACTTAGAATGCACAATGTGGCAGCGGATACACTTGCCAATGCTGCTGCTAGGTTCACCCCACTTAGAGATGGATTTTCTATTGAAATTATTTACAAGCCATCCGTACCAGACAATGTCACTAATGTGCGCGTTTTTAATGATGATCAATAGGTACTAGATTTCATGCTCAATACGGACGTGTTCAAGGATGCAGTTATAGAAGAAGAGGATCATGATCAGGCCTTGCAAAAGGAACAAGAGGACCGTAAAGGAAATCCCATACCCAAGGGCATCGTGTCGCTTGAAAAGTTGTTTGATTTGCAGAACCGTTTTCGCGGACCTCCCAACACGAAGGTGCAGAGTTCCACTTTGGCACACCAACGGCTAAACCTCGGGACGAAGAAGGAACCTAAATTTGTCAACCTCGGTACTGAATGCACCCCTCAGGAAAGGCAATCCTTCACTGAGTTATTCAAGAAGTACTGAGATGTTTTCGCTTGGACATATGATGAGCTGTGAACCTATGACACGCGAATCATCCAACACTTGATACCCATGAAAGAAGGAGTGAAACTGTTCTAGTAGAAGCTAAGAAAGGTACACCCTACTTTGGAGCCGATGATCCAAAAGGAATTGAAGAAACTCTTGGATGCGCGTATAATATTCAAAGTCCGACACTCAACTTGGGTGTCAAATTTGGTTCCGGTGCGTAAAAAGTGTAGCGAAATTTGTTTATGCGTGGACTTTCAGAATTTGAACAGAGCTTTGGACAAAGATAACTACCCGGTGCCCCCTATGGAACAGATCCTTCAAGCAGTATTAGGGTCGGAAAAGTTCTCGTTATTAGATGGTTCTTCAGGTTACAACCAAGTACTAGTGGCTGAGCTTGACCGGCTGAAAACCACATTCATAACTAAATGGGGAACATTGGCATTCAGACGCATGCCCTTTGGCTTGATCAATGCTGGGGTAACCTTCCAAAGAGCCCTGGACATCGCTTTCCAGGGCCTAATGGGGTAGAGCGTGGTAGTGTACCTTGACGACGTCACCGTATTTTCAAAGCGTAGGAGTGACCATTTACACCACCTCAAGCAGATTTTTGAAAGGTTCCAAAAATACGAGATCTCACTCAATCAAAAGAAAAGTGTTTTCGCTGTCTCCAAAGGAAATCTATTAGGACACATCATAACTCGAGATGGTATAGTAGTGGATCCAGAACGCGCGAAAGTCATCGCCCTAATTCCTCCACCAAGCGGCAAGAAGGCCATTCAGTCTTTCCTCGGGGAAATCAACTTCGTGCGAAAATTTATATTAGACTTCACCCAAGTAGTCAAACCTATGCAAGGTATGATCAAGAGGAATGGAAGCTTCAAATGGAATTCTCCCGAGAAAGAAGCATTCAATAACATCAAGCGCGCCATCGCTGAGGCACCTGCCCTTGATAGCCCAGACTTCAGCAAAGGCTTTATCTTGTACACCTTCGCCTCGGACTCATCTCTTGCAGCCGTCCTCACTCAGAAAGATGCTAGAAATGATGAATGGCCCATATCATTCATGAGCACATGTTTGCAAAGTGCCGAGCTGAATTATCCAAAGATTGATAAGCAGGCCTACGCAGTGTACAAAGAATCGCGTGACAATGTTCGCTCACTTTTCGTGCAACAGGAGCTAGGCGAGAGACGAGGAAACTGGATGACGTGCCTTCAAGAGTATGACCTGGAATTCAAGCCAACACATACTATCAAGGGCCAAGGGTTATGCCGAATGGCCGCTGAAGCCGCAGACCCGCAAGGCAACGAAGAGGGGTGTTGGGACCACGAAATTGACATGTATCAAACTGATGATATACCTCGGCAGAATACCTCCTCATGGTACGTTGATCTTCATCAATATCTGAGCCGTGGTATCATGGACCTCGCTTTAACTGCCCAGCAGAAACGTGCAATAAGACTGAAAGCTGCATCCTATTAGCTAGTGCAGGGTAAGTTGTTCCGAAAGCACCACAATAGGGTTCTACTACGCTATTTGGAACATGATGAGGCGCAGAAAGTCTTGACAGAGCTTCATGATGGTCCGGCCAGTGGGCAATATGTGGGGGACACCACTGCTCACAAGATGATGCGTGCTGGTTTCTATTGGCCCACTCTATTTAAGGATGCACATGCTTATGTTCAGAAATGCCTCCAATGTCAAAAATTTGCCAACAGGGAAACATGGTCATTCGCTCCGTTGCAGTTCGTCGCGGTGGAGGAACCTTTTCAACAGTGGGAACTTGATGTGATCAGAGAAATTCTGCCACACTCTTCCAAACAACATAGATACATCCTCTCGGCTACGGACTACTTCACAAGGTGGGTTGAAGCAATACCGTTGCGTCAAATCAATGATCAAGAGGTAATGGCTTTCATCACTCAGCACATCATGACCAGGTTTGGCATTCCAACCTCCCTTGTTTTTTATAACGCAACTTATTTTTCATCGCTCAAATTATATGAATTTGCTCTAGAAAATGGTATAGTGCTCAAACACTCTGCCAACTATTACCCCCAGGGAAATGGGTTAGCTGAGTCAACCAATAAGAATCTCATCTGCATCATCAAAAAGACTCTGTTGGCCCAACAACGAAACTGGCATAACGCGCTCCATAATGCCCCGTGGGCCGACCGGGTCACATCCAAACCATCCTTGGGCACCTCCCCATTTTTTCTTGTGTACAGAAAAGAAGCAATCCTTCCTCCCATCCTGTCTCTCCTAGCCCTTAAATTGTCACAAGAAGCTCATGGCACCCCTTGCCTTGCCGTACAGGCTTGAATTGACACATTGTTGAAACTAGAGGAGGAAAGGCTAAAAGCCCTGGAAAAATTCGCCATTCACCAGAGTCGGATGAAACGATGGTTCGATAAGAAATCCACCGGAAACAAGGTTTTTGAAGTGGGCGACCTTGTCCTCAAATGGGACAAAGCTCATGAAGAAAAGGGGAAACACTCCAAATTCCAAGCCCTATGGACAGGTCCCTTCCAAATCAACGAAAAGGTAGGCCCCCACACTTACAGGTTACAGACCCTTGAAGGGAGGATTGAGGTCCTCCCGGTAAACGGGCATGACCTTAAACATTACTTCACCTGACAGCCCCAAGGGTTGTCACCGTACCCTGTACCATAGTTTGATTCTCTTTCTTTTGTTTCTGTTGTTTTATGTTTATTCAATAAATGGCTTACTTTGAGCAGGCTCTCAGAAATCCCTTCCCTTTAGCACCCAGAATTGAAGGAGGGGTGGAGTAGTTACTCAATTGGCATACTCTCTGTTGGTGAAGAATCGCCCCTAGAACGCAAAAGCTGCACGAGCTGACCTGTGATAGCCACCTAGTGGGGAAAACATGACTAAGACCGAGGAACCAAGCACGATTAGTTCACCTAGTCTGCCGGCTCAGGGGATTGTTGTACAAGAGAAAGCGTCGGTGAAGTCAGTCGCTAGATGGGGAGAGAATAGGGCAAACCTCAAATGACGAATGGATATTCGATAAAAACTCAAAGGTCCTTGTATAGACTAGGAGAAACCTCTCTTGCTAGCAAAACAAGTCGGGATCCCTCATCCGCCTGGGCAATGCTTGCCACCTTCAAATAAGTGCCTCGAGCACAGTCAAAATAAGTGCCTTGAGCACATTCAAATAAGTGCTATTAGCACATAAAATAAAGGGTAAAAGATTGAGAAAGGCTTCCTACGCAGAGAGGCAATGCGACGACTCCCCTGGGGTACTGACCAGGCTTGCTGGCAGCGGAGCAACGTCTGTGACTCCTAGGCAGTGACTCTGCGGGACCACTTGGTTCGCTGGCAGTGGAGCAACACAACAAGGACCAAACAACTATATAGGATTCCAAAATTCTTTGAAGTTGCTCCAACCCTTTTCGTTTGGCCTCCAGAAATGAAAGCATGGTTAACTAGCACCCTGAGCTAGGCAGACAGGTGAAGCAAATGCGCAAGGCCCAAGGATAAAAGTAGTGGGACCCACGAGGTGAAAGGAACAACCAGATAAGCCCCTCCCCCCCTGCCCCCCTCAAGATGAAGCACCGACAGAGATCCTGGGTCCTACCAGTGAATCGCCATTTGTTGTAGCCGCTACAACACCCTCCAAAATTTTGCCCCTTTTAAATTTTTGAGCCCCTAACTTTTGGTAAAAACAGAGTCTGATCCAGGTCCACTCTTGTAAAATGCCAAGCCGCAAAGTCGCAGAACTGATTAAACAATTTTTTTGCGACCTTGCGACCTTGCGACCCTCAGGTCGCGAAGTCGCAACGTCGCATGTAGTCTAAAACCTAAGAATTGCGACCATGTGACCGTGTGACCTTGTGTCCTCCAGGTCGCTAGGTCGCAAGGTCGCACATCGCATCTATCTGACCTATTTTGCGACCCTGCGATCCTCATTTATTGACCGCACGTGTGACCCTTTATAAATAAAAGGGTCGCGTAGGTTGCATTCGACCTGCGCGACAGAGCAAGAAAACGCCTCTGACAGGCCAGCTAGAGCGCGTTTTTCCTGGGTAAGTTGCCTAATCCTCCTGCTGTTTCCTTTTTGTTTGATTGTTGCCTCTTTTACCCTCGCTATTTGTCTATTAGACCTCATCCTAGCTCCTTTTAAACCTTTCAAGAACTCTGTGTAGAGCTTACACCCTCCCCATGGCTTCACTTCTCTGTTTGCCTCTGAGAAAAGAAAAAAAAAAGAGCTTTCCTTACACCAGTTTGTCTCAAGCTCCCTTCCTAGCCCACCTAGAGGAAAAGCCTCAAGGCCTAGATGTGTTCTTTCCGCTTGATGTGTTGCATGATCTCACCATTTATGCCCCACGGGCCTAAATCGCCGTGTAACCCATCCACAGAGCCCTAGCACGACCTCGCAACTCTGCGACTAGGCAACCCCGCAACTTGGTTGCTAAGTCGCGAGGTCACCAAGTCACTCATCACCTAGCACCAACCCACCACGCGACCCCGCGACCTTACGACCCAACGACCTAGTTGCAAGTCGCCAAGTCGCGTTTCCTTGAGAATTCGCAACAACGCGACCTAGCAACCCAGCGACCTGGTCGCAAGTCGCCAGGTCGTGTTTCTTTGAAAGTTTGGACGGGCGCGACTTTGCGACCCAGTGACCTAGTCGCAAGGTCGCCAAGTCGCAAGTCTACCCATTTCCCTGAATCATAGTTAAGCAGAAGTAGCAACACCCTAGTTATCTATAATTATGTCATCCGTCTTATCGTGGGACCGTTTCATGAATATGCCAGGGAACATCGAAGCCGAGCTCGAGTGTGTGTCCATCTCTTCGGCCTCAAGCGATATGGGGCCCCTGGCAGTCTGAAAAATAGGCAAGAGTCCTGAAGTAGAAATTTCAGAAGAAGAGATGCCTCCTTCCCCTCCCCCTATCTATGGAGACACCGCTTGCGTGTTCCGGAAAGGAGATAACATGAGTTGGTACTAGGTATACCAAGAGTTCACGTAGCCTGAATTTCCAGAAGACCTCCCAGACCGACAGGTGTATGTTCAGGTCAAGAGGTCTAAACTACACTACGTAGGGTCCCATCCACCCATTTGTCCATGCGCAGAGATGATCAAATGGATCTTGCAAAAGGTCAACTCCAGAATCTGGGTCATTCGAGATCATTCAGGAAAGTCATTTGCAAATCTGAAAGGGCAGGATGCGGAGGTTTACTATGCACTCCCCACCCGGGAATAGACTTTCAATGTTGAATGGGCTACTACTCATGCAGTCCCCATACTCGAGACCTTAAGGGGATGGTGGGAGGACCGGGAAAAGTTCAAGTTCAGGAATGATCAAGAATATAAAACAGCGGGCCTCAAGAGAGTTTACAAGTTGGTGGCAGCGATGTTATGCGGGATGTATGGCCGACAAGATGCCACCACCTTCAATGGTACTTGGGTTTCCCTCATGTCCGTTGTTACCACATATGGCACCCGCTTCAATTGGGCCAACCTAATAGTAGCAGCCCTCAGGTCAAACATATCATCAACACAAGCGCCCGATGAAGGGTGTGCATCCGAATTCTATATGGCCTCCTATCTGTTGGACGCTGTATGCTCGAGATGTAAATTTACTGGATGGTCTCATAACTAGGATGCAAAGTGTGGCGGGCGAATTGACAAAGAGTTGCAGGTATTCTGGGCCTCTAAGTACAAGCAAGATATAGAGTTGATCTCACATAACTTTATCCCCGCGCTCTACGGAAAATTGTTTGGCAAGGATGCCCCATGCATGTCCAGGCGAGCCATGGAGACAATAACCCAAGTGGCCAACTGATTTCCTGTCATAGATAGCACTTTCATCCGAATCTTCGGGTCGCTCAAGGTACCCCACGCACTGCCCCAATTCATCACTGACAAATTACTGCTACAAGAAGTATGCTACCAGATGACGGGCATATTTTCAAAAGTTCTCACCAAGGGCAAGAAAAAACCATGGCCTACCCTTCCGCTCACTATCGGTGCCTACACGGTCAAAGATTTAAGGGAAGTAGAGATAGAGGCTAAGGCTGAGGAAACCAAGGGTTTTCATTTACCACCTGTATCACACAGGTCATATTATCTGGAAAGAATCGTTCCCTCACATTGCATGCGAGCCAAGTTCAAGTGGAGTTACCGGCACACAGAATGCCCTACCGAGGATCGAATCAAGAATTGGTACAACAAGGACAAGGAGGCTGCACTAGAAGAATCAATTGATCAAGATGAACAGGATGATCGAAATGCAGAAGAAAGAACCAACAACCTAGGTGGAGCCTCATCTTCTAAAGCCAAGAAACCAAGGACTGATACAAGCAGTAATCTCTCGAAGCTGCAACAGGAACGAAGAATAAAAGAGGCTAAGGCACAACAAGAAGCCGAGGAGAGAGAAAAAGCATAAGAACTCAAAAGGACTCAAGATGCCCTAGCACATCAGAAAGGTGTGGACAAGCAAAAGAAACAACTAAGGGAAGAGAAGAAAAGGAAGCAGGCAGAAGAAACCCGCAGGGAAAAGGAGGAAGAGGAACAAAGGAGGAAAGAAGAGGAAGAAAAGGCAGAAGCTAAGTGCAAGCTTAAAGAAGAGTAGGACAAATCAGAAGCTGAGCGCCAGTTAAAAGAAAAATAGGATTAAGCAGAAGCTGAACGACAGTTAAAAGAAAAGTAGGGTGAAGCGAAAGTTGAGCAAAGGAGGAAGGAGGAAGAGAGTCAGAAATCAAGGGAAGATTCCTCCAAGGAAGCAGAAGGTAGCAAGACACCTCCTCCAGAAACAGGGAAACAGACAGAGCTGCTGCACATCGAGATGCCTCAGAGAACCCCTACGACCAGTGTGTGTTTTACTCTCTCGGAACTTGGCACCTCCGAGGAACAGGAAGATGAAGTCTTGGATCTAACAAGGCTAACCAATGACCAATTTACGCACAAGATTAGGCAAGAAAAGAGAAGATGTCTAGTGCAGAACCCGGCCGCACCTCTCACGGCCACAACAGAAAAGGATATAGTCTTGGATACCAGGACCAATCCAATTATGATTGCATCAACTGGTATTGCTTTTGCAGCAGCCACAGAGGAAAATGTTAGCAAAATGAGTAGAGAGATTCTCTCTTTACAAAACAGGTTGAAACTTTCTGAACAAAGAGCAGCTCAGGCTGAACAGGATAAGAAGGGGCTAGAGGAAGAAGTTCAGAGGCTACATTTCACAAGTGCCCAAGCCAACGACTTGCCACTCACCATTCAAAGGGAGTTAGGTACTCTGGAAGCCACTATGAAACAAGTATACAAAGAGATGTTCACAATAAAACAGACAGTCACTCCATTACTGAAAGCACAAGCAGAAACCAAAAGGAGGACTGCACAGCTGAAGGAAGCCTCCACTGCTTTGGATAATATGCTGGAATGGTCAAGAAGATACCCACAGGCTCCTGACACTCTGCCTAGAAAGGACTGGGTCGGCACCCAGAATGACATGCTTCAGATTCTAATGAAGATACAGTCCAAAGACAAGATGTTCAAGGATTTGGAAAAGGTAATGTCTTCATATGAGCATCTGATCAGTGGGATCGATTCAATGGCAGAAACTCACTATATCCCTTCTCTGGGTACGTTGGACACTAAGAAAACAAGAGAAGAGGTTGCTTAGGACATTCAAACATTCCTGCAACCCATGAGACAAGCAACTAGCTGCCTCTCAGGATCTCCCTGCCTCATAGGAAAATCTCATACAGTTCATCGTTACTCCGGTCCTAATCTACACTAAACTAGCTTCGCTATCAAATCATATCACAGTAAAAAGGTGCACCTTGATCCCGCATGCTCTTGAATGCTTCCATAAACTGAAAGAAGATACTCCCCAGGTAACTCCGGTTGCTGTAGATTACCTAGCATGGAAAAAGTACCTCAAAGACTAGCTGCAAGTGGACGTACCAGACCTCGCAATCACACAGTTGCTTCCTTGACCAAGAAAAAAGGGCACAAGTCGCAGGTCGCATCAAGAGCTGGGGTCGCAAGTCGCAAATGTCCCTCAGGTCACAGAGAATGTCAATTGTCGGGAATGTGAAAAGTCAGGGACACCCAAGGGTCGATTTTGTTCTATAAGTACTCCCTCTAGGAGAATGTAAAGGATATTTTTTTTTGGACTCCAAAGCAACAAAGAGAATTGTATAGCATTGGATACATATTTCTAGGAATGAATACAACAAATGTTTTGATTCCACTATTGGATTTGATGAGGACTCGTGTGTTAACATTATGAATATTTTGTCTCATGTATCGGATATCTTTTATGATCTGCGTTTGCTGCTTATATCATTTTTACGTGTTAGCTTACTTAATGTGTTAATTGTATAGAGCTATTTAATCAAGAAATTGCTAGCAACTTTGTCACTAACATTATCTTATCTTTTGCAAACGCTTAAGGAATTGAAGGGTGTTTTGACCATCAAGAACTATTTCTTTCATGGTTCGAACAACTTTTACATGCATGACCCTAATGACATGCTGCTAACAGCATTTCCTTTGGCTACATGCTTTTACTCCCTTCGCTATTTGTAGTGTTTTATGTTCATTGAGACTCATCAACCATTTGTCTTGTATTGTTCGGATAATTGTGTATTCATAGGTCTACAGGGCTTGTTTGTGTTCGAGAAAAGGAATATTCAGCGGTAGTCGGACCCACACCCCGGATGGGATCCCTATCACAAACGGTTTAGAGTCTAATAGGGACTTTCTATTAGGGAGATCCCTTACTGTTGGCCGGACTTTTCTCCCCGTCAATAGGTTGATTGATTAGTTAACTGGATGATCACTGAGCTAGACTGAAGTACCACTACAAAACTGACCTTCCACTAGTTCCTCCAATAGTTAGAACTAATTTAACTGAAAACAACTTGAAATAATTGATTTTGATTGCTACAAATCAATGATCACATGCTTAACAAAACTCTAACTCCTCCATCTCAAATTTACTAAGCTAACTGAGTGACAAGAACCATGTCACTGCAATTAACTGCATCCAAGTTGTCTGCTGATGTGGAAATTTGAATTTTCTCAATTTAATCAAGGCAAAATCAAATTGAGAATTTCTTGCTGCATTTTTCAACACTCCCTCTCAGCAAGAAAGGGATTATCAACCACCCCTATCCTGCACCTGTGGAACTCGAACTTCCCTCTTGACAAAGCCTTTGTCGAAATGTC
Organism: Pinus albicaulis; assembly: GCA_034641835.2. NCBI lineage: Eukaryota > Viridiplantae > Streptophyta > Pinopsida > Pinales > Pinaceae > Pinus > Pinus albicaulis. Next base: position 467,384,549 of record CM076569.1, read on the forward strand.
AACATCTTGTTCCTTTGTCAGAATGTACTGTAGCAACATTATTCACCTCTGCACATAGTCCCGTAAATGTTGATACCGTATATCTATATGCTTAGATTGATTGTGAAATACAGGATTCTCATAGAGCTTAATGCAACTCTGATTATCACAATTGATCACAATTGGATACATCATCTGACAAATAGTCCCACGAGTATCTTCCTCATCCAGATCGCTTCACATGTTGCTTGACTTGCAACCATGTATTTTGGTTCTACCGAGATGAGCGCTACAGATCTTTTTTTCCTGCTGTGCCAGGAAACCGCGACGAACCCAACACTGAAAATTCCACCTGATGTACTCTTTTGGCTTGATGGACTCCTTGCCCAATCTACATTTGTGAAGCCACACAAATTCACTCCCTTTGTCCGTTTGTACCATATTCCAAACTGGGTAGTGCCTCTGAGGTACCGTAAAACATGCTTAACTTTCTTCCAATATAGTTTGGTTGTCCTAACCATAGCTTGGCTCAGCTGGTTGACTGCATAGCACATATCTGGTTGTGTGTTCACAATATACATCAGTGAGCACGCTAGCTGTCAATAAATGGTAGCATCCACTTCCTCACCTAAAGTGGCATCCTCCTTCCTCCAGTTGGTGTTTGCAACTCTCCATGTGAAATCTCTCTAGTATCTCATTTGCATACTTGCCTTGAGATACAAGCAGTTCCCCATTGCCTTGCCATATTTCCAACCCGAGGAAGTACTGCATGAGACCCATGTCCTTCACGCAAAATTCTCTTGCAAGGTCCTCCTTGCAAGATCTGAGAAACTGCTCATTACTAGTTAAAATTAAATCATCAACGTATAGGACAATAGTAAGAAATTTACCTTCTACCAAAATATGATAGAGTTTGCATCTGCTTCACTTTTGGTGAAGCCCAAACCGGTGAGATACCTATTGATCCTGGTGTACCAAGCACGAGGTGCTTGTTTGAGACCATACAACGCTCGCTTGAGTCTGTACACATGAGAATCTTGATCAAATGTCTCAAAACCTTCTGGTTGCTCGGTGTACACCTCCTCCTCAATAAGCCCATTGAGAAATGTGTTTTTACATCCATCTAGTGGATCTTCCACCCCATTCGCGCAGCCAAAGCAGGAATTGATCTAACTAAAATTACTTCAATACTTGTTATTTAAATGAACAAGTTATTTATGGTGTTACGCTGTAAATACTGAAGTATATTACTACTGCAGCCTTCACTTAGTTAATTTGAAACAAGAAAATGAGCAATAAATAAAAACATCACACATGACACTGTTGTTTTTGGACAAACGTCCTCGGAAAAAACTAATGTGGGAAAACTGGTGCAATAGATATGAGGGTTTTATTTTTAAGAAGCAGTAATTTTTGAATACATGTCTGAATGTCTCTCTGGACAATTCATTTACAGAGAATATCACTGACAGAAAGATTAGTGAGGTCACCTTACACTATCACTAGAAATCCCAACTGATCTGGCCACTGAATGAGATGCCTCTTACAGGCTCTACATTGCCTCTGTGCAGTCCCAGTGTTAACCCTTCTGGGCACTGCATCACTCAGTTTGTGGATCGATCTGCTCTCCAAAATATTCCATCTCTACCTCCCAGTCTCAAACCCTGGCTTCCGGCTTCTGAAATCGATTCTTCAGCAAATTCTTCAGATTTCCTCTTTGCCTCTATGCAGCCTCTGCGTGGCTCTGCATCAGCCTCTTTGGCTTTGCGCTGGAGCTACTGGTTCTCTCTCTGCCCCTCTGCTGATGATTCTCCGACCAAGAAATATTTCTCTTCGGATACTTTCTTTTCCCCTCTCTGCGTGATCACTACGAAATCACTGCGCTGCTCTAGCTTCAGCAATTCAATCTGACTGATCAACTTTCGGTGTGTTTCCAAATGGCCCTCAAACCTTCCTTAAATAATCTTCTTGTTGACATTCAACGACCCATATTAGAAGCTAATCAATGGCTAAGATCATTTTGGCTTGATCCTCGTCTAATTCTAGAAGTTACACCCACAGTTTAAATTAATACCCATTAATTATTTTAATTTCCTAAGTTTAGACTTGGTGTCTCATTAAAAATAATTAATTTATTAAATAAAACCGTCTCTAGGTGGAATTTCCCCAAAGATTTTTGGGTTATCTGGAATACATGTATCTAAGCCTCTCCACAAAATTTGAGACTTATATCACATCCGATGCTACCCCAAATCAACACTCCCTCTTAGCGAGGAATGTGCTCTAGCAATACACCCTACTACATACTGCTCTGACTTTGAAGCATCTCCCTCTGTGTTGCTGATGTCTGACATGTTGTCCACCAACTACTGCGTTGCTGCTGCAACTGTACTACTTCTGACCTTGCGACGGTCAACACTGCATCCGTACTACAATTCCCTCTCAAATTTTGCATCTATGCTGTTGCTAGCACTGCCACTGCTAACTCTGCACTGCAACTTAGTCACTGAGAGAAGCAAATGAAAAACATCCAAAATCTGAACAAGTGTTCAGTATGGATACATCTCGATGTTGAAACTCTGACTGTTGCTAGTCCCACGATTTCCCTCTGAAGCTACTACGCTGCTGCTGCTACTGCACTGTACCTCTCTACACTGTTGCAACTCTGCACTGCACTGCTTAGATTTAGCGCTCTAGCTACTACATCTATCACTCCAACACTCCTTTGCACCAACTAAAACTCCTCCAACCTACTACTACTGATCTTGGGCTCTCGTGGCAAGGTCGTGATCCAAGAGGTGGACTCCTCAAGGATCCTGCCAACTAAGGCTCTTGCGAACTTACAGTTCAATGTTGTCCCACCTTTCTCTTGGAGATGCGTGGGCACTCATGGCATACTCATCTTCTTCGATTATTGCGGACACAACCTTTGGATCATGCTTATCATCCTTGTCCTTTTTATTCAAAGGACATTGCGTTGCATAGTGACCAAGTTCAGCGCACCTGAAGAATTTTATCTTCGAGACGTCCTTTTTCCATCTTCGCTGCTCTTGCTGCCCCTTAAATGCAAGGGCTGCATTTTTCTCCTCCTCCTTTGTCTTCGACCCACTGCTACTTCTGCGATCAAGTTTACACTTGACTAGGTCCCTCCTTAGCTCTTCTTGCTGAAGAGAAACCCACATCTCCTCCCAGCTCGAAAGTATTTCTCTGCCCATAATACTCTAGACAAAGACCTGCCATTCCTTTGTGACTGCGTTAAGGGCCAGCCTTACCATCACGGTAGACTGAGGTGTGGACCCCACGACTGCTAGCTGATCATGAGTATCCTGAAGTCTCGAGAGAAACGAATCTATACGCTCCCCTTTCTCCATTTGTATCCGCCTCAATTTCTACTCTAAGTACATCTTTTGCTGCTCAGAAGATCCTTCGTATAGCTATGATAAGGCTTCCCACATCTGCCTAGCTGTGTTCTTGCTGGCTATGTGAGACACTATGTGATCCTTGAGTCCATCTAGGAACAGTCTCTTAGCCTTCGCCATATCAGCCTTGTGCTTCTTTAGTGGATCTGGATCTAGAAGGCATGAAATTCTCGCCTTCTAGATTACATAGTTGGAGGCTTCCTCCAATCGATCCTGATCTCTAAGCTCGTGAGCTGCCATTTTTGCCTCAAGAAAATGTTGAATCTGCTCCCTCTCTTTCTCCCCTACATGGTGTTGGACTGGCTTATCCACTCCTTGCTAGAGGTGCTAAATCAACCACCCAGATCTGCTGCTTAGATCTTGAAAAAGTAGAATTCCTCGGCTAGGAATTCCCTAAGGAAGAAAATTCCCTCACTGTGCTTCTTTTCTTCCTTCTGATGACTTTCTGCCCAACAAAAGAGGAGTTTCCTGCAGAAAAACTGCTCCCCACCAGCACTAACGTCGAGGCTTTGCGCTTCTCCCTCTTCGACGACAAAATTTCTATTTGGAATCCCTTCCTCTCTTTCGACTCACTCAGAGAGAGACTTTCCTTGAAGATTTAGCCCTCCTGGCCTGGACTGCGCAATCCCTCTAAGGATTCGAACTGCCGCCTCCTGTAGCTATTTGACCTCCTACCCAGCGCTGGCTTTGCTCTTCTTGTTTCACCTGCAACGCTCTAATACCATGTGAAATTCCATGTCCAGAATCCTACTGCAACCAATTGAAATTACTTCACCTACTTGTTATTTAAATGAACAAGTTATTTACGGTGTTCTACTGTAAATATTGAAGAAAATTACTACTACAGCGTTCACTTAGTTAATTAAAAATGTCGAAACAAGAAACTGAGCAATAAAGAAAACCATCACACAGGACACCATTGTTTTTGGACAAATGTCCCTGGAAAAACCTAATGCAGGAAAACCGGTGCAATTGAGGGTTTTATTATTAAGCAACAATAATTTTTGAATACATCTCTGAATGTCTCTCTGGAAAATTCAGTTACACAGATTATCACTGACAGAAAGATTAGTGAGGTTACCTCACACTATCACTGGAAATCGATCTGGCCACTAAATGAGATACCTCTGACAGGGTCTGTGCTGCCTCTACATAGTCCCAGCTTCAATCCTTCTGGGCACTACGTCACTCAGTTTTTGGATCGATCTTATCTCCAGAATCTTTGATCTCTGCCTCTCAATCTCACACCTTGACTCCCAACTTCTGAAATCGATTCTTCAACAAATTCTTTGGATTTCCTCTTTGCCCTCTGCACAACCTATGCATAGCCCTGTGTGGCTCTGCATCAACCTCTTTGGCTCTGCGCTGGAGCTGCTGGAACTCTCACTGCCCCTCTCTGCTTATTATTCTTTCACCGAGAAATATTTCTCTTCAGATACTGTCTCTGCCCCTCTTTGGGTGATCACTACGAAATCATTGTGTTGCTCTAGCTTCAACAATTCGATCTAATTGATTAGGTGTTGGTGTGTTTCCAAATGGCCCTCAAGCCTTCCTTAAATAATCTTCTTGTTGACATTCAACGACCCAAATTAGAAGCTAATGAATGGCTAATATCATTTTGGCTTGATCCTCGTCTTCTTCTAGAAGTTACACCCACAATTTAGATTAATACCCATTAATTATTTTAATTTTCTAAGTTTAGACTTAGGGTCTCATTAAAAATAGTTAATTTATTAAATAAAACTGTCTTTGGGTGGAATTTCCCCAAATGATTTATGGGTTATCTGGAATACATGTGTCTAAGCCTCTCCACAAAATTTGAGACTTAGAGCACATCCGATGCTACCCCAATCAACATGGATGAGTACCTTGCTACATGAGAAAAAGTCTGCTCATAGTCAATTCCCTCAACTTGAGAGTACCCATTGGTCACAAATTTGGCCTTATAATTCTCTATGCTTCCGTCTGCTACATGATTAACCTTGAAGATCTATCTTGAACCCACAACTGATTTGTCTGTTGGTCTTGGGACCACTTCCCAAACACTGTGCTTTACAATGGATTCGTACTATTCCACCATTGCATCAACCTATACGTGTTGCTTTACTGCTTCCTCGAAAGAGGATGGCTCAGTCTCTACAAGCTCAGTCATTAAAGCCATGTGGCTAGTGTATCGTTCAGGTGACCTCCTCTGCTTCCGTAAGTTTGAAGGAGCTCCCACATTCTCCCTCCCACCCTGCAAAAGTCTATCAACTTCCCTGGTTCTTTTCCTACCTTCTCTGGATGGTTTTGCTTGATTGGTTGTTTCCATTCTCTGCTCCTCAATTCCTGGTTGCTCCACAACTTCTTGGGGCTCCTCCTTTGGAGCTAAAAGCTCCTCTTCTAGTGGGATTTGAAGCTCCCTCTCAAGAGAGCACTGCATTGCTTTCTCCTCATAAAATTTTACATCCCTTCGCACAAGTTTCATTCTGAGGGATGGTAAGTACATACGGTAGTTGTGAGGAGTTTTTGTGTAACCCACAAATACCCCCAATTCTACTGTTGGCTCAAGCTTCTTCCTTGATTCTTTGGAGACATGGAAGTAGACAGAGTCTCCAAAAATCCTAAAGTGCGACACATCGGGGTTCCTCCCCGTGAAAATCTCCTCCAGTTTAATCATGCCAAGAATCCGATGGAGACCCTGGTTCTGCAAATAGACTATTGTGTTGCATGCCTCTGCCCAAAAATGCAGTGGTAGTAGGCCTTGGTCATGTAGCATAGACCTCGCAGCTCCCACAATGCCATAGTTCTTTCTCTCAGCCACCCCATTCTGCTGTGGGTTGTAGGGTGTTGTCAACTCTCGTTGAATGCCTTCTTTCGTACATAATTTTTTAAATTCATTCAACACGTACTCACCTCCATTATCCCTCATGAGAGCCTTCACCTTCTTGCTAGTTTCTTTCTCAACTAGTGCCTTGAATTCTACGAACTTGGAGAATGTCTCATCTTTCTTCTACATGAAGAAGATCCAACACTTTCGTGAAAAGTCATCAATAAAAATGACAAAATGTTTATGTCTGGCAGTGGAGGCTATGGAGAAAGGTCCACAGACATCAGACTGGATCTTTTCCAGGAATGTATGTGCTTTGCTATCTCAATCATGGAATGTGGATTTTGTGTACTTCCCCAAGGTACATCCTTTGCATACATCCTGCTTCTCAAGTGCTCCTTTAGGAAGGCTAGTGGTTATTTGCTGCATAATATTCAGGGCGCCATGTGAAAATGGCCAAGTTTTCTGTGCCAAAGTTCACCGACATCGCGGCTCTGCACCTTCTCCGTCTTAGTGCTTAATGCAACATAGTCTTCCACATCTAGCTTATACAGGTTCTTCACTCGAACCTTGATCTGCTTCAACTGTCCTGTGGCTATGTGTCTCAGGAATGCTTTTCCTTTGTTGAATATCACATCATAACCATGGTCTTCCATAGCTGCAACAAAGATGAGATTTGTTTTAGGCCCGGAACAAACATGACATCCTTGAGTCTGAGAGGGGATCTCAACTCCCTCTGAAAGGTGACTGTAGCAACTCCGATCGCGGTGTACCTTCTGTTGCCCCCTAACTCGATGTGCATTTGCAAATATTTCTCCTCCAGCTCATTGAAAAACTCTCTACACCTTGTCATGTGTAACAATGCACCTAAGTCCAAGTACCACACACTCCCCATCATTGTGCTGGCCATGCATGCGATAAGGGTAAAGTCAAGCTCGAATTGTGAAGCCAAAGCTTCACCTGTTGCTCCTTCTGAGGTTTTCTTGCTCGACTTTTTGTGTGGACACTTCGTGGCATAATGCCGAAATTCATAACAATGGGAGCATTTAATTTTTGACAAATATTTCTTCTTGCCCCTTGGTTGGATTCAGGTTTGGATTGAGATTTCTTCGCTTTTCCCTTCTTTCCCTTTCCAACCAATGCAAAGTTTTTTTCATCCTCGACCTTGGATGAAATCCCATCTCTAGTTTTTTGCCTTATTTCCTGTTGTAACAAATTGGACCATAAGCGTTCCCAATTCATTAGTTTCTCCTTCTCGTTCACCGAATTTTGGTAGCTATTGCAACTCTTGGGAAGGCCTATAAGGGGCCAAGCCTTTTACCTAACCCAAAAACCCAAAACCATTACAGACGCAGATATTATCTGAATATCAATATCTCATATCTTTTTCCGAACTACTTATCTTAGACAAAATGCTACCTATTTATAATATTCCTAGCGCACAGATACTATGGTCTCAAACCATAGTTTACATTTAAGCTTAGATATATCCCAAAATTGGAACAAAAATCCCTTTGACTACCCTTGCGCAGCGCGCACATACAAAACATACAAAAAGGAGCATTGAAGCTTGTGCCTCAGGGGATCCCGCTCCAACAGGCCCCCAACACAAACATATGACTCATCTCGAGTCACTGAGGCGTGGGCACAGGGTTGTCCCTGTACAACTTCAGGCGACTTCCATTAACATATTCGGGAAGGAATTGACCATTCAAGGTGGCTAGTCATACAACACTGACATCAGTGATTTCCTTCACAATATAGTGGCCAAGCTAGTGCATTCACAATTTCCCGGGGTGGCGCGCGAACTTACTGTCATATAATAAGACCGAATCCCCGACCTCGAATACCTTCTGTCTGATATGCCGATAATTCCATGCTTTTTGTAGGCCTTCTGGACTTACTGGTGATAATTTGCAATAAACCAATCTTCTTCTAGAGCAACCAACTGTGCCAAGCGTTCTTCCATAGCATCTTCTTTCGCCATATTTGTAAATACTACAATGCGCAGACTGGGGATGATGAATTCCATTGGCAACACAACCTCTTGTCTATACACCACTCTAAAAGGTGTCCATCTTGTCAGCTTCTTGCAGGTCGTTCTGTACACCCAGAGAACCGCAGGTACCTGTTCATCCCAATCATTTTTGTTAGCGTTACATACCTTAGTGAGCGTTGCCTCCAATAGTTTGTTGAATGCTTCAACCGCCCCATTTGCCTGTGGGTGGTACGGGGTACTCTTTTGATGGCAGATCCTGAACTCTTCTGTGAGTGCGTCGATGGTTTCATTAACAAAATGCGTGCCCTGGTCGCTGATCAGAATCTTGGGGCAACCAAATCGTGTCATGATGTTTTTGACGATGAATTGTGCAGCGATATCCCTAGTGTTGTCCCTTACAGGTTTGGCTTCAACCCATCTGGTGACATAATCCGTTGTTGTGATGATGTAGTGTGCGCCACTGCGCTTCTCGGGGGGGATTGATAGGACCGACAAAATCAATAGTCCATTTTTCAAAAGCCTACAGGCCATTTGGGGGTGCAAGGGCATTTCATCTCGGTGCGAGGGCTTTCCTGTCCTTTGGCAAACATCGCATGTGCGGCAATGTGCAACAGCGTCACTATGCAGCGTGGGCCACCAAAAGCCAAGTCACAAAATCTTTTGTGTCGTTGCCTTTTCGGTGTAATGACCCCCAACGATTCCTCCATGGGCTTCATTCAGAATTGTGTTTCTCTCATACTCAAGGACATACTGGCGCAACACTTCATATGCACCCAGTTTGTACAATTGCCTGACGGTGATGGTGAAGTTCGCTGCGTGTGCTACGAGTTCTTTCTTCTGCTGGACCGTGTATTCATCAGGTGTGTGTCCAGTAGTCAAGAACTGAATGATATCCGAGAAATGCTCATCAACCATCTTTATTGCAAACAGCTGCGCGTTGGGCAAGCCATCCTTCGAGTTGGTCGAGTCTTCACTAGTTTCAATGCACGACAGGTGATCTGACCCAACATTTAGGCGTCTGGGCTTTACCACTATCTCAAAATCATGCTCCTAAAACAATAACAACAATCAGCAGATCCTCCCCCCAAACACATGATTTTGACCAGGTATTTCAAAGTAGAATGGTCAGTGAACATCTTAAAGTGGCCCCCTAACAGGTAGTGGCGGTACTTCTGCAATGCATACACCATAGCTAACCCTTCTCGTTCTATGGTTGAATAGTTTTGTTTTGCGGTGGAGAGTTTTCAACTGGCATAGGCAAGGGGGTGATCTATTTCTCCTGCGCCTGGCTGCACTAACATGGCTCTAAGTGCAATGCACGATGCATCTACATGTACATGGAATTCCTTCGACCAGTCTGGGAAGACTAAGATGGGCACAGTAACCATCTTTTCTTTTAGCAACTCGAAGCTATTCTGACACTTGTTGTCCCAGCAGAATGTCTTATCCTTTTTGAGTAGATTTTCCAAAGGCGTAGTGGTCATTGCATAGCCCTAAATAAATTTCCGGTAATAACCAGTGTGCCCCAAGATCAAGCGCATTTGCTTCACATTTGCAGGCACCTCCAGATTAACTATTACTGTGATCTTGGCAAGGTCAACTATCAACCCTTGTTGACACACAATATGTCCTAGCAGTATCCCAAATGGTACACAGAAGATACACTTTTTCAAGTTCAGGGATATCTGGTATTTCCTACAAGTGTCCAACATGAGGCGCAGGTTCGAGACATGGTTCTTCAAGAGTCCAAATATAGTCCAGTCATCAAAATATACTTCTAGGAACTTGTGGATAGATTCTTTGAAGGTGGCTACAACCACGCGCGAGAAAATAATAGGAGCATTCTTCAATCCAAATGGCATTACCGTATTGGAAAGACCACCATTCCATAGCAAAGGTAGTTTTACTGCGATCTTCCGGCGCAATCTAGATTTGATGATACCTAGAAAACCCATCAGTAAAGGAATAGGCCTCTTGGCCACCAACATTATCCAAGATGTCATCCGAGAACGGGGTAGGGAATGGATCATGCACACAAGCATCATTTGGTTTGCATAGATCGACACATCCAGATTTCGCCCTTAGTCTTCTTGTCTTGCACTACCATAAGGCTGACGCATTTAGATTCTTCTACTAGCTCAATGATGTCTGCTGCAACTATTTTGTCCAATTCTTCTTTCAACTTCTGCTTATACCAAGGATTTAGCCTGTATGGGCGCTGTTTGACCGGTCATGCATCCGGCTTAAAGGTGATCATCATAACCCAAGGCCTTCAATGATTCCCTTCAGTTTGGAAAAATTCGTAGGGAATAAATCTTGGTATTCTGTCAACAACTCGACAAATTTACCTACAGTATCATCATCCTAGTAGTCTCCAATATTTTCCAGTTTAGGTTGTTCTTCGGAGCCAATATTCACCTGTCTAACCTTTAATGCCTTTGTTATGTCGGGTGCAGTGAGGGAGGGAACGACCATTGGCTGTTGTTCCTCAGATTCGAGGATAAATATATTCCTAGGGTTTTTGTTGTGTTCCTCAATGGTCAGATTTCGACAGTTCACACTGTCTTGTATCTGCGCATCCCATGCTGGCACAACACATTCTACCCGCGGCCGGGAGTCATCAAATACAACTGCCTCAGTATCCTGCAAGGCTTCGTCTAGTCCATCTGATCCACTAGCCAAGTTGAAGGTTAACAAAAAGCTTTCAACCATTGTAACCCAATTGAGAGTTCCTCGATGCAGCTCCGTCTCCAAATAACAAGAAGTAGGGATCGGTCCCAACGTATGGATAAACATGTGAACCCATTCGGACTTGGGCTTCTTATCCCAGACCTCCATCAACGTAGCCAGGTGTTTGCGCGGATCGCCCCGGCCACAAAAAATCTCAGTTGGTCGGGCAATGGGATGCTCGATGCACAACCACATCATTCTGCGGCATTCATCCCATGTGCGCAGGTTGTTCTTATGGGTCTCCCACCAACGGGCGGGAGTAGCACACAACCCTAGATTCAAAGCATGAAATCTCTGTTCTTCGGGTACAATCGCCTCCATTGTTATGATAACCCTGTTTATATCAGACGAACCATCATAGTGCGGTAGATTACGTACCTCAGATGCTATACAGTGCAGGTATCTAGTCACACGATTACAACGTAGTGCAGACACCTCATGCAATCGGTTCTGCCATTTCTCGAGCTCCTCATCAAACTCTGAAGAACAAGAGTTGTCCTTCTCCCATTTAAGACTTCCATCTGCTGTTGGGTTATTCCAATCCTCTTCGCGCAAGCTCAACTTATAGATTTGGTCAATATCTTTCTCAGTGCGTGCAAGCTCTGTATACTAGTGTCGTTTGGCAGGGTCTAGAGGGATGATAACTCGTACTCCATTATTCTCAAACTCCATCCTTCTTTTCTTCAAGTCTATGACACCATCCATGTCAATAGCCCAATCTAATCCCAACAGCGTAGGGTAGGGATCTGTATCATCCATGATCTCTATCACTTCAAAGTCAGCTTTCACGTTGACGCCCTCAATACTGACTATGACTTAGAGCAACCACCCAAGAGGAATGATCCTCTGCTGATTGGCCATGCATAGTTAGATCGTGGACCATTCTAGCTTGGGTTCACCCATGCGCTACCATGTCTGTTTTGGTAGAACATTAGCATCTGAACCTAGATCAAGAATTACCTGGTCCATCTCATAAGCTCTTTTCTGCGCAGTCAGGCACATCTCTCTACCTGTTCTTTTCTTGTTTTTGTAAATTTTATTGACGACGCACTTTTCTATCATTGGTGGTCCCCTCTCTGTGCAATTATCTATCAGAGCCTGCAGATTTTCCACTGCCTTCTTGTTGTGCAGTAATTTCATACATGCCTGCAGGAAGGGTTTAATCTCTTCATCCCCTCCAATGCCTTGCAACGGTCTACCCGATGTAGATGCACCACCCTTGGTGAATTCCTTTTGTGCCTCAATAAAGGTTTCTTTTATGCGCTGAAGATAAACTCATGTTTTGTGCTCTTGCGCCTTACGGATCCAGATATCTGGAGTTGATTGCTTTCCCTTATCTCCATTGTTAGCTATGCCGCTCCTTGTGACTACATTCACACTTGGGTCCTCCCCACGGGTTTCAGCGTGCACCATCTGCAGATTTTGTGTTGGGGCCTGCGTCTTTCTTTCCTGCATCTTCGCAATTAAGATAGGGAAATCTTCAAGCACATGATCAATTTGCCTACAATACCTGCAAGATTGGCACGTAGGATTTAGACAATCGCGCACATAATGACCAGTGTCTCCACAATTATAACAAATGACCTGTCCTCTTCCTCGACCAGCTGACCCACCTCCTCAACCTCTTCCTCTGACCGAAGATCCTTTGCACACAGATGGGGATGCTGGTGAGAAGGACTCAGCCTGCACCCTGTATATTTCAGATTTATCTGTCATCATCTCGTAGGTACGACAATGCTGCTCATCATGCCCTAATGACGAACAGAACCTGCAAAACAACTGCTTTAGGTCAGGGTGATACTTCCCAATCCTTGGACAGGAATCTATGTCATGCAATCTAGCAACCTGACAGATTGTACACTAGACAGGGCTCTTCAAGGGGGCGGGACCTCCAGCCTTCAAATAATTAGTGAAAACAAGACACTGATCCTTACGTTGCCCAGAAGCTTTGCATTTTATACACCAAATCTTTGTGCATGCTTTCTTGCCTTTATCGTTGCCCAGGATTTGAATTTCTAAGTGCACGACTTCCAACTGATTCTGTATTTGTTGAGTCCTAAGCGCAACAGGTGTTGGTGTAGCTTCTAATTTCATTGCGACCTCCACAGCCATAGCTAATGTGGAAATCTTTTGTTGTCCTAATGGCTGGCACAGATGGGGGAGAAACATAGCAATGCACTATTCTTTATGATGAGCATCGTCAATGACGAACCCTCCATCCCTGATGACACGTTTCAACCATTGGTCTGCTTCCCATACTAGCTCATTAACCTCCTGGTGGATATATTTCATCTCAATTACTAGTTGTGAGTATGATTTAGGCTTTTTGGACTGCTCTTTTAGGGTTGTCTTTATCTGTTGCAAGGTAGCATCAGGGTTATCTTGAACATACCTCATATACCAATCTAATGCTCTATCCTGGAACGCAGTAGTGAGTTGTGCTTTCTTGATATCATTACTGTGAACCTGCTGTGCCTGCCACACAGCCTCAGTCACAAACCAGAAGTGTTCGGTATCCTCATTCCCAATACCCTTGAAATTAGGTAGCTTCATTGATGCGACCATTGCTACTTCTGGGAGAGGAGGGGATGGATTGCGCAGTGGGTTAGGCGGTTTTTGGTGAAATGACAAAAGCATAGTGGATGGCGTAGGAAACAGACTTAAAGGTCTTTTCTAGAAAAAGCTTTCTTCGTCAAAATCACTTGAGCTAGCAGTTTATGGTTCAGGCTCACTATCTGATCTAAGATTGAGAGGGCTATAAGGGCTTCTTCAGACTCTTCGTGGTAAATTCTGCCACTGCGCGTAGCTGAACCCTTCTGATGCATTCAAGCAGCGTGTTCACACAAACAACCCCTTTCACACAATAACATCTTCAGTGACAATTTCAATGAACGCAGGAACTTACCTCTAGGGCCTTTGAAACATCTTCTCTCTGCTTCAGAGTAGGACACAAACTGATCAATGGCAAATTCATTCACAAAGCGGACCAAGAGCTGGTCGATCAATGATCTACCACGCGAGTGATCTTATTATCAAATTTCTATACCTTTTGGATCATTTCAAAGGTCCACTCAATGACTGGGTCATCTCTTATACAACGATGGAATTCAGCTAAGCGCGACAACCACTCCTGAAGCTCATATGCAAAGGAACTAAAGAAAATTTCATGCACTTCTATATAAATATATTTTTTGACCCATTGTTCAGGAGATAGATTATTTCTCTTATTGTCTTGAAGCGCAAATTCCAGGATCTTTCTATCTAGCCAATCTTGTAATTCATTTTGCGAGGGCTGCCACAACATCAAATATCCCTCAAAATGACGATCTCGGTCCCGACAACAAAACCATTTTTTGTCTTGAGGGGTCCTGACCTAGGTTCAGAGTTACAGGTAGACCAACAAACCCTCCAACTACCGGCCCTTTCGGCAATGATCTGCTTGCGCAAACCAAAGTCTCACCCGAAGTAGTATGTGGGGGTGCTGGAACTATGTTTCACACCCTAAGGGAGGAATTGATGAGTGGTCCTCGGTAAAAACCCACAACCAACTTATACAGGTGCACAAATAGAGACTGCGGAATTATTACCAGAATACCACAAAATTGTCATTACTTTGGCGCAGACAGACCAAACAGGAGTCGATCTAGTCACAACATATCAAAGACTTAAATAGATTTACTCATAAGTTATCCAAAGATCATGCGCAATAGCTTATAACAGAACATAGAGATAGTATCACATAATTGTTATCACTTTGGTGCAGACAGACCAAACAGGAGTCGATCTAGTCACAACATATCAAAGACTTAAACAAATTTACTCATAAGTTATCCAAAGATCATGCACAATAGCTTATAACAAAACACAGAGATAATATCACAGAATTAGGGTTGCTTCAGCGCAGACAACAGATCTGATCTCGCTCTTACTTAATAGAAGTCAGTATTCATGCATAAACATATCAATTAGCTCTGCGCATTCATAAGTAAGCAAATATATAGTGCGATCTCATCAAAGCATATAGAGTAAGCATAAACAACCATTAGACACATAACACAGAGCTTTCGCCAAAACTGTTTCTTCTATTAATACTTTAGATCTGTCAATACATTAGCTTTTCCTTCAAAACCCTTACAAAACCCTTACTATCCCTTCCGCTCACATAGCCAACAGAGTCCGATATAGCCAGCGGAGTCCGCACACAACAAGGACTAGGTCTCTGCGCACAAATCCAACAGGAGCTTTTTACCTAACCCAAAACCCTTACAGATTCAGATATTATCCGACTATCAATATCTCATAGCTTTTTATGAACTACTTATCTTAGAGAAAATGCTACCTATTTATAATATGCCTAGCACACAGATACTATGGTCTCGAACCATGGTTTGAGATCCATAATTTACATTTAAGCTTAAATATATCCCAAAATTGGGGCAAAAAGCCCTTTGACTACCCCTACGTAGCGCGCACATACAAAACATACAAAAAGGAGCATTGAAGCTTGTGCCTCAGGGGAATCTGCTCCAACAACATTCAAGGAAGTAGTGCACATAGCAGAGCAGAAAGTCGAGTTGGAAAGGGAGGAGATTCCTGTTTATTTTCCTAGATTGGAGTTTTGCAAAAATGGCCTTAGCTGGACTTTGAGATCAGGACAGGATTGAAGGATCCTCTAACTATTGTATCAGGAAAGGAAAAATGACTTTCCTGCAAGATGAGCATGGTCTAAAGATGTATGTAGAAAGAGTTATAGCCATACATACAGATCCATAGCGCTAGAGAACTACGATAAGGAGATGGCCAAGGCGAAGAGGATGATCCTTGATGGAGTTCAAGATCATATAGTCTCACATCTAGCTGGCAAAAATACTGCCAAAGAAATGTGGGATGTTGTCACAACGCTTCTCCAGAATCCTTTCGAGAACTGAAACATGTTCTTGAAAGATAAGTTGAGGATCACCAGGATGAAAAAGTGTGAAGGTGTCACTCCTTATCTCACTAGAATTCAAAATGTTCGATATGAGCTTGCAACTGTTGGAGAGACACTTCACGAGAGTGAGCTACTGCGTACAACTCTCAACGGTTTCACCAAGGAGTGGGGAATGTTCATCCAAGGTATCACTAGACGAGATCAACTACCTAGATGGGATTGGTTGTGGAGCGATTTCACTTAGGAAGAGATGAGGCTTGTTCTTGTCAGGAGTCATATCAACAGCAACAGTAACAGAGGACCAAAGAGTCTGAAATATGAGAAGAATGTAGCCCTTACATTTAAAGTGAAAGTGAAGAAAGGTCCCAGTCAAAGACAAGGCTCAAAGGGAGGAGAAAAGAAGAGGAAAGATCAGTTGAATTTCAAGATCTTTAGATGCGGTGAATATGGTCAGTACATTACTCAGTGTCTCAAAAAGAAGAAGGACAAGAAGGAGAAGCGGGAACATACAACAACTTCAACAGAGATTGATAATTTTTCCAATAGGCTGGAGGACAAATTCGCTTTGTATGTAGCTATACCTCTAGGAGAGAAGTGGGGTGATCTTACACTCTAGTCCCCAGAGTTGCAAATATCTTGGCAATATCCATGGAGGGTAGCATCAGACAGATGTTTTCTCACTTATCATAACCCTTGCTGCAGGGGCCCACAATTTTTAGTAGTAGGTGGACCAGTATCAACATGGAACAGTCAAATCTTGAGAGACTATTGTAGAACTAGTTGCAGTCAGTTATTGAAGGGCATATACAGATACTTAGTAGACAATGCAGAGGCTAGTTGCTGTCAAATATTGAGGATACAGGTGCAGAGCCAATACAAGGACACAGTTGATTCAAAATTCTATTCTCAATTGTAGTAGTTGTAGCAGCAACAACAACATGATATCAGTGGCAGCGCAGTGCAGTGTTGGAAATAGTACAGGGTGGTACAGTGCAGTGTTAGACGCAACACAGATGCAGGGTGGTTTAGCTACAAAGTTGGCAGATGAATCAAAGTATGCACAATGGGTAGTGACAGGTAGTCACAGTTGTCAGTCATCAACAACACAAGGGAAGATGTTATAGGAGAGAACACCTTCCTCTCTAAGAGGGAGTGTTAGTTTTGTAGCATAAGACGTGTTCTAGTCTCGACTTGTGTCAGAGAGGCTAGGAACATGAGATCTTCAAAACCCAGAAAAGGTTTCGCGAGATAAGCTTGTGAAATGCCTTAATTAAATTGATTAACCATCATTTAAATTTTTCCTAAGTCTAACTCGGGAAAATTGGCTAATTAATAACAATTAATTAAGGAAAGGTGAGCATGCTCTAGAAACTCACATAGATTGAGTTTGATATGATCTAAGCTATTGATTATTATTATTATCCAATTTTAAGGTCACGACCAAGCCAAACACCAAATTGGTGTATGAGACCCCCTTGTTTGTGGTACAAGAGACACACCTCCGCGCAACGATTTGACTGCTAAATCTACGAAGGCATACATACTCTAGCCCCTCTGATTTTGAATCTGTGACCTCTTAGGAGGAAACACACTCTTAACCATTAGGCCCACTCAGGTTGATGGAGATCTAATCATGACGGTTGGTTCACCAAAGAGAGATTATAAGAGCAGTATGATGGGGATGGAGAAGATACATCGAGTGAGGGCTAGATCCAGGAAGATCGAATTTCCCAGATGGCAAAGATTCAGTGCCGGGAAGAATTCGAGCCAAAGATAACTAGCAGAGATTGAGGAGCAACAACAGAGTGATTTCAGAGGATTTTTCTAGTGCCAGAAGAGGCAGCTGAGAAAGGTCGAGATATTCCACAAGAGGCTGCGCAAAGCCTCAAGGAGGCAATTTGATTCAGCCAAGGAGAGATAAATTTAATTGTTGAGTGCTAGGAAAATTCTTCCAGAGGGATAGTGAATCCTTCTCAGTGGAAGAGACAGTCAACAAAGGTAGATATCAGTTATTCTAGGTAGTGTGAGTTTCAGCGTGCACAGAGGTTGACGTAGAGGCAATTTGGGAGCTGATTGTGTGGCCAAATTAGGCCAGGATTGCTTGTGGAGAAAGAAAATTCTCTCAATATATTTTACATGTGATTTCTTAGGAGAGGATTGCCAATTTGGCATCCAGATATTGTACTCAGATTTTGTTGCTGAATAATAATAATAATAAAACCCTCATCAACTGCACTGGTTTTTTCCGGGGACATTTGTCCAAAATAAGGGTGTCAATTTTATTGTGTGTGTGATTGCCAGTCTGGTATCCAAATATTATACTCAAATTTTGTTGTTGAATAATAATAATAATAATAAAAACCTCATTTGTTGCACCGGTTTTACCACATTGGATTTTTCCAGGGACATTTGTCCAAAATAATGGTGTTAATTTTATTATGTGTATGTCTGCTCTATTTTCTCAGTTGTTTTACTTCCGCATTGCATTTTATTTTTGGTGAAAATATCAGTAATGATTTTATTCGTTGTTTGCCGTAATAGCAAATAAACTACACAATAATATTCAATTAGAAGAATAATTTCCAATTGCTGTAATAGTGAAAATTTCACATAACACCCCATAGTAAGAGACAAAATTTAAATTTTTTTGAGCCATTATAGAATACACCATTGATCACCATGTCTTATGACTCGCATCTGAAGAACAACATCATCATGTGTAAGAAAAAGAGGATAAGAAGCAACATGATGGGGTTCTTCTGAGTAAATAATGGGAACAATTTTTGGCAAATATCCATGGATAACCACAGACCTCATTTGTGGAATTGTTGATTGTAATAAAAAACACAAGTAAATCAATATTCTGCTTACCCCTACATGCAAGTGGATAACAAGGCCATAATTGGTAAACCCCTCAAAAGCAATAAGAGGTTACGAGACCATAATCTGAATTGATTCCTTTTTTCAAACAATGTAAGTCCTAATTAGGATCTTTCATTGGGGAGAATCTTTACTGATTGCACAGGGTCATTTTGTAATGACAACACATGAGAGCTGCAAGGCCTCATACCATGTATCTCCCATTTTTTTGTTACCTTGATCCATTCAATAGTCTATACTCTTCTCTCCTTCGACATACCCCTAGCTCATACCTCATCTTCCTTAGTGCCCCCCTTGAACCACGATCTATTCAATGACTACGATTTAGATTCTTATTCTTCCCACCTTCACTAGTTCCTCCCTCCCCACTCCCATTCCTTGTATCTTGAGTTAATTTTTATCCAAATGTGATATGCTCTTCTCAACCATTTGGGAAGTAGCCTTGAGCTCTTATCCCAAAGTCAATATATTTTCGTACTTGTCTCTAAATTGTAATTCGTACCCTTTGAACTATTAGCATGACAAGGAGTGAAAAATCCACCATAGGGAGCTCCACCACACCCTCTTTCATGATCTTGCCTCCTAGTCTTGGTTATAGAGATTCTATTGTTTCGCCCTTTGCTACAAGAAAGGTATCTTCATTTTCCAAAAAAACATGAACTGAACAATGCCCTTCTCCTTTCTCCCAAAGAATTTTGGTGCACTATCTTCCCTGGCTAGTCATACCTCCCCATAGACCATGACTCCTAATCTCTTTTCACCCATATGGCTGTGCTTTATGATTATTTCGGGCAACTTATGTTATTATCTCCTCCCTATCCAACATCTTGTTCTTTTGTAAAGATATTAGGTAGGTTATGCGGGAGTTGAATACCATTAGAACTACAGATGAGGAGGGATTTTAGGTAGAATTATTCAAACACGGTATTCATTTTCTATAGATTATACTGCTAATCTATTAATCAAGTTGTTTTCTTGAGGTTCCCATAGAGATGTTAAAATTTGGGTACCAGAGGACAAGTGGTTCCCTAAGGCTTTGATCTTTGGCCTAGGGAAAAGTGTCCAAATGTATTTAACTTTTTCTCCTAAAGTGACTTTATAAGTGGTAAAGTCAAATCTAATTTAAAAGTGACTTTATAAGTGATAAGTTACTAAGTCTAATTTTAAAGTGACTTTATTAAAGTCAGTGTGAAATTAGAGAGTGAAAAGTGACTATAGGAATAAAATGCTAAGTGGGTCTTTATTTAAGTGGGGTGAATTGAAAAATAGAAAGTGAGAATTAGATGCACATTTAATCTCAGCCTTAGATCTAAAGCTATCTCAGCCATTGGATTTAGGGATTTCCCAAAACTCACTTAGGGTTAGGTTAAAGGAGGAAAAGAAGAGAAAAGGTCATTCATACTTTCATGAGTAGATTGAGAGAGAAGGAAGAAGAGAGAGCTGGAGAAATTTCTGGGCATGAGAAAGTAAAGGAGAGAAACACTTCAGCACATCCGTACAACAGCTAGAGGCTACACGCTTTTCGAGGCAGTGGTTCGTACAACATTTATTGGCACAGTTTTCAAGACATCAAATCCGTACAACAATAGTGGGCACGGTTTTCAAGGTCAGTACAACGCAAATTTCGAGGGGATAAACAGCTGTGGGCAGCACGCATTCTGAGGCTGAGTGGGCACACTTTTCAAGGCTGAAAGAGGCTGCTGTCATTTCCATACAGTCTGTATAGTAGTACGGAATTTCTGGCATGAATTTCGAGGACGTACATCATTAAATGATGTTATCTCTTGCTGTAGTAAATTTCTTTTTTGACTGTTTTATTGATTTGACACATTTTCCAAGGCAGAGACAGGCACGGAAAATGAGATAAGTCTATTGTTGTGGTTGCTGAAATTTTTCTATATATTTCATTTCTCTGTAAAAGCATTTTCCAGAGATAAATAAGAGTTTTCCAACTAGTTCACCTCAAGAGTTGTAGGGGGTTTTTCCATGGTCATATTGACAAAAAATCAGCGTGTCATTTTATGTGTGTGTGGATGAATAATTTTTGAGTTTTATTTCTGCATTTTCCAGCACTTTGAAATTTCCAGAATTTGTGTTTTTAGAAATATTTATTATTTACAGCTTGTTGAATGCATGTTTATGGGAATGGTCATTTAACTACATGGGAGTAACAAGGAGAAACTGATAACCGGGGTTGGGCTCAAAATTTCTACATGGTAGCAAAGCTTGGGTGGCTGAAAAGTGCAGTTTGGGAAAACAAGTGAAAAATTACAGCAAGCTTATTTTTCACACAGAAAACTGAACCTTTACCATAGCATTGAAATTTTTAGTTTGTTAGAACAAGAAGCACGTCTTTGGGCTTGAGGGTGGAGGATAGGTTGGATGGGTAGAGCAACTATAGTGCATGGAGGGAGAGAATCCAAATCATCTTTGAGGAGGGGGAAGTCTGGGGCATCATGGTTCACACCACACAGCACCGAGTAGCAGTGCCTGCTGACCCTGTTTAGTTCACAGATTTTAATAAGAAGTATGGCAAGGGAAAGTGACTAATTCTGGATTGTGTTAAAGACCATGTCATTCCTCATGTGAGAGGAAAGACATATGCACATGAGATGTGGACAACCTTGACTAATATTTACCAGAGCACCAATGAAAACAGAAAAACGGTCCTAAGGGAGAAGCTGAAGGCCATTAAAATGGCTAAGACTGATGGTGTTACAGCATGCCTCACAAAGATCACTTCTGTGAGAGATGAGTTGGCTGTTGTTGGAGAGACCATTCCACCCACTGAGTTGGTGTGGATTACATTGAATGGTATTCGCAACACATGGGAGAGTTTTGTGGATGGGATTGTTGCACGGGAAAACCTCCCCATTTGGGAGAGGTTGTGGGATGATTGCATTCAGAATGAAATCAGAAAGAACCATCTTGGGGCAGCTAAGCAGGTAGAGGAGTATGACAATGTAGCATTGTTAGCAAGGGGCAAGAAGGGCAAGGGAAAGAAGCAAGCTTCTACAAGTGGTGGTGGGGGAAAAGGCAAAGGTAAGCAGGTGAACAAGGAGAAGGACTATTCCAAAGTTAAATGTTGGAATTGTTAGAAGTTGGGACACTATGCAGTTGTGTGTCTGGAGAAGAAGAAGGGAAAGGACAAGACCATGGCAGCATCAGCAGAGATAGAGGACTTCTCGAAGAGCATTGACCGAGAGTTTGGGTTCATTGCTCTTGAGTCCACTAGTGTAGGATCACCTGCCACACAAGTTGAGAGGGAGTGTGCACTTCCCTCCACTAGCAGAGCATCTTCAGGTATTTGGTATGTTGGCAGTGGGGCTTCCCATTATATGACAAGAGTCCGTGAGTACTTCTTGGAGCTTTCAGAGAGTGGCATTGATATAGAGGTAGTACTCGGAGGGGGGACATTGACAATTGATAGGGAACCCAAACCTCCCTTGAAAGTGGCGGATGTTCTATACGTGTTGGGGATGAAGAAGAACCTTATATCCGTTTCAACATTAGAGGACAGAGGGTATGAGGTGTTGTTCAGGAGAGGGAAGGTGCTTATATATTCTAGGGTCACTCAAGCTTCTTCAACAAGAGTGATTGGTGTGCGCCATGCCAAGGTGTACAAGTTTTCATTCCAGCCCCTTATGGCATTGAGCAGTAGTACCGGCAGTAGAGGTAGCAGTTTAGAGCTGTGCGAGATTTGGCACCACAAGATGGGCTACATGTATCATGGGGCCTTGAGGACATTGCGGCAGATCACTACAGGTGTGCTAGATTTTAGTTCTGATCACATTGAAACATGCAGAGGATGTGCTGTCAGGAAGTTTGCCAAATCCCCCTTTCCCAGCAGTGACAGCAGATTGACTGGGATTCTTGATTTGATTCATACCGACGTGAGCGGTCGGATGTCTCATGTTTCCTTGAGTGGATATGAGTACTATGTTTTATTCAATGATGATCACTCCAGGAAGACTTGGATTTATTTCTTAAAAACCAAGAGTGAGGTATTCAAGCGGATTCAGGAGTTCAAAGCTCTTGTGGAGACTCAGACAGGTCAGAAGATCAAGTCCCTCAGGTCGGATAATGAAGGGGAGTATACCCTTGGTGAGTTTGTTGATTATTGTGCGGAGGCAGGCATCAGGAGGGAGTTCACAGTTCCTTACAACCCCCAACAAAATGTTGTTGCAGACAGGAAGAATAGATCCATCGTTGGGGCTGCCAAACCATGCTACATGATTAGGGGTTACCGTTGTTTTTGTGGGCAGAGGCCTGCAACACTGTTGTGTACTTGCAGAACAAGAGTCCACATCGTGCCTTGGGGCATGTGACTTCAGAGGAGGCTTTTTCTAGAAAGAAGCCTGATGTTGGTCACTTCCGTATCTTTGGGTGCATTACATACTCCTATATTCCCAAGGAGAAGAGGACCAAGCTAGAGCCCACTGCAAAGAAGGGAATCTTTGTGGGTTACAGTGAGACCTCGAAAGGCTTTCGGATTTATATTCCTGCGAGGAGGAAAGTTGTTGTCAGGCGGGATGTGAAGTTCGAGGAGGACAGGGCTTTCAGGAGTTCATGGGAGTTAGAGTATCTGGATTCACCAGACCCTCAGGAGCAGTTGAGTCAGTCACAGGGATCTAGTGGACGAGGATTAGGATGTACATCAATTACGGTGTTAGGTCCATCAATGACCAGTGGCTCGCAGAGTCAGAGGGGTGTTGCTTCGGGCAGCATGAAGAGCAGTCCGTAGAGCAATTAACTAGGTAGTCCACTAATGGACAGTTCACATGGTACTTCAACATCTACAGGCACAGGTTTAGGCAGGAGGGCAACAGACAGACATTCAGGAGTTCAAGCTTCTGATGAGGATGAGGATTCTCCCTCTCCGGTGGGAGAAGTATGCTTAGGGTAGAGGAAGCCCAAGTGGCTTCAGGACACCTTGAGAGGCCACATCTGTTGCTGGGCCGAAGAGACAGGTTAGAGAGAGCAGACCACCTGAGCGGTTTTTTAGCTATATGGCATTGGTTGCTAGCATTGTTGACTTCGAGCCTTCTAGCTATGAGGAGGCAGCTAGCCAATAGGTCTGGAGAGAGGCCATGCAAGAGGAGTATTCTTCTATCATGAAGAATGATGTTTGGGAGGTGGTACCGAGGCTTGAGGGGAAATCCGTGGTTACTTCTAGATGGCTTTACAAGATAAAGCATGCTTCAGATGGCAACATCGAGAAGTTCAAGGCTAGATTTGTGGCTAGAGGGTTCTCCCAGGTAGAGGGGGTAGACTATGAGGAGACCTTCACTCTTGTGGCTCGATATACTTCCATTCGCTCCATTATATCGATAGCAGCAGAGATGGGTTGGAAGATCCACCAGATGGATGTGAAGACCGCATTTATCAATGGCTTCATACAGGAGGAGGTGTACATTGAGCAGCCGCAGGGCTTTTAGGTGCATGGGAAGGAGTCCCATGTATGCAGATTGAAGAAGGCACTTTATGGCCTGAAGCAAGCTCGATGTTTGGGAGGTGGTACCGAGGCTTGAGGGGAAATCCGTGGTTACTTCTAGATGGCTTTACAAGATAAAGCATGCTGCAGATGGCAGCATCGAGAAGTTCAAGGCTAGATTTGTGGCTAGAGGGTTCTCCTAGGTAGAGGGGGTAGACTATGAGGAGACCTTCACTCTTGTGGCTCGATATACTTCCATTCACTCCATTATATCGATAGCGGCAGAGATGGGTTGGAAGATCCACTAGATGGATGTGAAGACCGCATTTCTCAATGGCTTCATACAGGAGGAGGTGTACATTGAGCAGCCGCATGGCTTTGAGGTGCATGGGAAGGAGTCCCACGTATGCAGACTGAAGAAGGCATTTTATGGCCTAAAGCAAGCTCTTAGAGCTTGGTACTTCAGGATTGATACGTACTTGCAGGATATGGGTTTCACAAAGAGCGATGTAGATCCAAACCTATACTTTATTGTGGTAGGTGAGGAGCCTCTCATTCTGGTGCTGTATGTGGACGATTTGGTCATGACAGGTGCAGAGAGACTCATAGAGGGTTGCAAGAGAGATCTTGCTTTGGAGTTCGAAATGAAGGACATTGGCTTGATGCATTACTTTTTGGGACTAGAGGTGTGGCAAGCGTAGGGGCATTTCTTCTTGGGACAGCGAAAGTATATTGTGGACATTCTTTGCAGATTTCACATGGAGGATTGCAAACCCATGTCGACACGTATGATCACTAACTGGAGACCTTTGCTCACGTGGCTCGATATACTTCCATTCACTCCATTATATCGATAGCAACAGAGATGGGTTGGAAGATCCACCAGATGGATGTGAAGATTGCATTTCTCAATGGCTTCATATAGGAGGTGTACATTGAGCAGTCGCAGGGCTTTGAGGTGCATGAGAAGGAGTCCCATGTATGCAAACTGAAGAAGGCACATTTTAGGACTAGAGGTGTGGCAGGAGGAGGGGCATTTCTTCTTGGGATAGGGGAAGTATATTGTGGACATTCTTAGAAGATTTCACATGGAGGATTGCAAACCCATGTCGACACCTATGATCACTAACTGGAGACCTTCGCTCCCGTGGCTTGATATACTTCCATTCGCCCCATTATATTGATAGCAACAGAGATGGGTTGGAAGATCCACTAGATGGATGTGAAGACCACATTTCTCAATGGTTTCATACAGGAGGAGGTGTACATTGAGCAGTCACAGGGCTTTGAGGTGCATGGGAAGGAGTCCCATGTATGCAGACTGAAGAAGGCACTTTATGGCCTAAATTAAGCTCCTAGAGCTTGGTACTCCAAGATTGCTACGTACTTGCAGGAGATGGGTTTCATAAAGAGTGATGCAGATCCGAACCTATACTTTATTGTGGTAGGTGAGGAGCCTCTCATTCTGGTGCTATATGTGGATGACTTGGTCATTATAGGTGAAAAGAGACTCTTAGAGGTCTGCAAGAGAGATCTTGCTTAGAAGTTTGAGATGAAGGAAATTAGCTTGATGCATTACTTTTTGGGACTGGAGGTGTGGCAGGAGGAGGGGCATTTCTTCTTGGGATAGGGGAAGTATACTGTGGACATTCTTAGCAGATTTCACATGGAGGATTGCAAACCCATGTTGATACCTATGATCACTAGCTGGAAGAAGCTTCACGCTTCTGATTTCGAGTTGGCGTATCCTACATTGTACAGACATTTGATTGGTTCCTTGATGTATTTGGTCAACACTAGACCAAATACATGTTTTGCAGTCAACACAATGAGCTAGTTCATGTGTGAGCCCAAGAGAGTGCACTGTGTTGCTGCAAAACACATTTTGTGTTACTTGCAGGGGACAATGGATTATGGTTTGGATTATAGACAGGGAGATGGAGTGAGATTGGCGGGGTACACTAATTCTGATTGGGCAGGTTGTGCTTCTGATAGGAAGAGCACTTCAGGGTGTTGTTTTGGGTTGGGTTCGGCAGTTGTGTCATGGTTCAAATGAAAGCAACAATTCGTAGCATTGAGTTCAACGGAAGCAGAGTACATGGCAGCCGGTCTGGCTAGTTGTGAGGCCATATGGCTTCGCAAGATGTTGTTTGGCTTATTTGGTCAAGCGTTGAGACCTTCAGTGATTTACTGTGATAATCAGAGTTGCATTTAACTCACGGAGAATCCAGTATTTCATGATAGGTCAAAGCATATCGGGATCAAATACATTTCATCAGAGACTATGTCCATAAGGGAGCTGTGAAGCTCGAGTATATTCCCACAGATGAGCAGGTAGCCGACATATTCACCAAATCCTTATGACGAGGCAAGCATGTCTACTTCAGAGACAAGATGGGTCTGGTGAGGAACAGTTTCCTTGGTAAGAGGGAGTGTTAAAATTTGGGTACCAGAGGACAAGTGGTTCCCTAAGGCTTTGATCTTTGGCCTAGGGAAAAGTGTCCAAATGTATTTAACTTTTTCTCCTAAAGTGACTTTATAAGTGGTAAAGTCAAATCTAATTTTAAAGTGACTTTATAAGTGATAAAGTTAGTGAGTCTAATTTTAAAGTGACTTTATTAAAGTCAATGTGAAATTAGAAAGTGAAAAGTGACTATATGCAGGGAAAATTTTAAGGATGGATATCTATTTGAAATTTTAGAAACTTTGGCAAATTTTGGTAATCTATAATAGAAAAATTGTAAAATGTCTGATGATATTTTTGTAAAAATATCTAAAATTATGTTTATATTATATTACTCTATATAAGATCTTGGCGATTTTTAAGGGAAAATAATTTCATATTATAAAACTTGGGCGAATTATTTTTAGAAAAAAATGGAAATTGGCATATATATTTTTTTGGAAAAAGTATAGAAAATTAGACCACCTGCGAATATTAGCCCTTAAAATTTTCCCTCACTATAGGAATAAAAGGCTAAGTGGGTCTTTATTTAAGTGGTGTGAATTGAAAAATAGAAAGTGAGAATTAAATGCACATTTAATCTCAGCCCTAGATCTAAAGCTATCTCAGCCATTGGATTTAGGGATTCCCCAAAACTCACTTAGAGTTAGGTTAAAAGAGGAAAAGAAGAGAAAAGGTCATTCATACTTTCATGAGCAGATTGAGAGAGAAGGAAGAAGACAGAGCTATTGAAATTTTTGGGCGTGAAAAAGTGAAGGAGAGAAACAATTCAGTAAATCCGTACAACAGCTAGAGGCTGCATGCTTTTCGAGGCAACAATCCGTACAACATTTATTGGCACAATTTTTGAGACAAAAGATCCATACAATAGCAGTGGATATGGTTTTCGAGGTCTGTACATCGCAGATTTCGAGGGGATAAACAGAAGTGGGCAGCATGCATTTCGAGGCTGAGCGGGCACGATTTTCAAGGCTGAAAGATGTTGCTGTAATTTCCGTACAGTCTGTACAACAATACAAAATTTTTGGCACGAATTTCGAGGACATACAACATTAAATGCTTTTATCTCTCGCTGTAATAAATTTCTGTTTTGACTGTTTTGCTGATTTGGCACATTTTCCAAGGCAGAGACAAGCACAGAAAATGAGATAAGTCTGCTGTTGTGGTTGCTGAAATTTTTCTGTATATTTCATTTCTCTGTAAAAGCATTTTCCAGAAATAAAAAAGTGTTTTCGAACTGTTTTTCCCCAAGAGTTGTAGGGGATTTTTCCAAGATCATATTGACAAAAAATAAGCGTGTCATTTTCTGTGTGTGTGGTTGAAATATTTTCTGAGTTTTATTTTTGCATTTTCCAGCACTTTGAAATTTCCAGAATTTGTGTTTTCAAAAATATTTATTATTTACAGCTTGTTGAATGTATGTTTATGGGAATGGGAATTTAACTACATGGGAGTAACAAGGAGAAACTGATAACTGGGGTTGGGCTCAAAATTTCTACAAGAGATAATCCCAGCACACCATTCACTTGATATAGAAATCAGTGTCTAGGATTGATTCAAACAATTATAGGATGATCATGATGGGGCACCTTTCTCTAGGCTCTATGGTACAACCCTTCATTTAAAATTATCAAATGAGATTAAGAGATGTCACTTGAGGTCTAGAGGATAGGCAGGTTTGACAATATTCTCACCCTTAAAGCCATCATTAAGGAGGTAAGACACCACTCTTTGAAAGTCTCTTGTTGCTTGGAAGACTTTCTGATAGCTTTTGACTTAGTGAATCAATATTTCTTAGAAATTAGCACTTTATTAATCCTTTTTGGAGCATTACTTATTCTTTAGTATTATTGTTATTATTCTTTACCAGATATAAAATGCAATGTGGAAAAAGTCGAAGTCGGGATTAAATCGACAAGGGTCCAAAAGTTGAAAAACTCTATAAAGTTGGGAGTTTTTTGAAAAAGTCGGCAAAAAGTTGGCAAAACTAAAAAAATACAAAATATTCATTTTTGGAAAAAATCCTGATTTTAAAAAAAAATAAATAAAAAAATAAAAAATTTATTAAAGAAACTACCTCACTCATGATTTTTTCGCAAAAGTCAGCAAAAAGTTGGGACTTCGAGGATTGAATCGCGACTTTTTCAAGGATGAAAAAGTCGGTTGATAGAGTCTGCTCCGGGAAAAATTCGGGATTTTTTCAAAAAGTCGGGATTTTTTCAAAAAGTCTGGACTTTTTGCCGACTTTTTCCACACTGATTAAATGCAGTAGAAAACACCATACAACAATGCAGAAAGATAAGACAATAGACACAAGCTTTTTAGGTGGAAAACACCCTCTGGGTCAAAAGCCACCGAACTCTTCTTAGTAATTGTCTTCTTCTCTCTTCAAACAGAAATTTAATTACATTAAGATTTCAGCTACAACTGAGGGAGGCGTCAACTCCCTAATGCATAGGCTACAACCTGTAGGACGCTACTACACCCTAATACCTGCTGGATGGATGCTTCGCTGCCCTATAATTTATCAGCCACAACTAAAAGGATGCTTCAATGTTTGTTGCAAGCTACGACTTGCCCTAGCATGACCTTGCCACCCTAAAGATTTCTTAGGACATAACCTGAGGGTGTCTCCAACCACCTACCTTGCACCACCCTACAACCTTGAAGAGTTGGCGGACCATGTTTCACAATTTTCAAACTAGATCCTCCTGTGCTCTAAATTAATATAAGAAAGTTGTAAGGATGATAATGCTGCTCAGCAAAACTGCTCAAAATGACAACTGCTACCTTCTCAAACTGACCACTGCATATCATTGCTCAAACTGACCACTGCATATCACTGCTCAAACTGACTATTGACCACTGCACAGATCAAGCCACTGAACAAGTTGCACATCAAATGCTGTCATATCAACTGTCAACTACTTAAACTGACCACTGGCCACCGTATTACTACATACATTGGCACTGCACTGTACTGATTATGAATGAATAAGCATCAAGAGCTCATAAAGTAGTCAAACCACTTCACTGTACCAAACTACTCATACTGCTGCAATCATCTGTCACTGCTATCAAATGATGGCACAAACCCAGGTTCATCAGGTCATCTCTATGACCTGCCTGCAATGCTGTCAGACTTGGCTCAAGGAGGGCTACCAGCATATGTGTAAACACAGCTGCTCAAATAGTCAATGCCCTGGAGCCATTATCACCCACTGTAGTCACGTATATCAATGTCCAACGAGGCTATCATAAACCAACTGTAATATTGTTACTTGTCATATCAAGAAATACATAAGCTAAGTGACCAATGTCACTGACATAAAGATTCTTAGTATACTTGACAAGAATGCACCTAATATTACTATGTCATTGTTTCATTGTTATGTCAAGTCAAGACATCATTTCAATGTCTATTCACTGTTGCCATAAGTAAGGTCTATATGTCAATTCAATAGGTCATATAGGTTTGTAAGTCGAATCAAAATTAATGTGTCAGTTAATGGGTTATGTCAATATCACTATCAAGTTGTTGTAACTTGTACAAACCAATGTCTCAAGTCAAGGTCAATACATCATCTCATTCCAATGCAATTGTATGTGCCCAGGGAACTATTCAGGTTACTAATCCAAGGAACACTGTCACATCAAGCTAAGGTCAAGATACTAGAACAATCGACAAGAATATAGTCATCTAAATATAATAGTGCCACTGGTTCAAATGTTTAAATAAAATGCCAAGTCACTCCAATAGTCACTGTCTCACTGTTTTCTGTTTTATTAAGATAGTCATAAATCTTGTCATCAAATTCTAGTCAACACAGTAAGCCAAGCCAGCAAGGTTAATGCACAAAGATCAAGTATGTCAACGTCATCACAGTGAGCTGTGAGCCAAACGCAAGGTCAATGCACAAAGATCAAGTATGTCAAGGTCTTACATATATATAAATAATTTATGCCATGTATTTTCACTTCTAGTGGAGTTTGAAGTAAATGATCGACTTAGTGCATGATACTGATATTCAAACAATGAACCCCTTACAACTATTGTCTTATAGTGAGAAACATTGTCATATATTGACAACTGTCGGTGAACAAGCTTCTTATACACTACTTCTTATCAAAGTTAAGATAGACTTACTTCATTTACTATCCTAAACATCGTTACTATTCTCAAGTATTAACCACAGGTCGCAAAGGATTGAAATGGATCACAGGACCATACAATCAGATGCCATTAGTTCTCACAAATACGAACAAGTATTATAGCTTTGACCATCCAAATATCAAACCTTAACTGATGTTGCTTTCTTCAAAAAAAAAAAATATGAATGTTCTTCTCACAAATTTGTTAATGATTAGGGCTTGTATTAGGCGGCAAAAGGTTTGCTTCAAGACTGCAGACAGTTAATCAAGATCAGATGTCTTTCTTTTAAACAACCTGCAGGACTGACCTCCTTTTGTATCAAGATTTATGTCACAGATTCTCTCAATTCAAGAGTTTTTGTAATGATGCCCTAATGAGGGCTGAATAACAGAGGTATATACTATAAACACAAGAAGAATACACAAAAAAATGCCCAAGCGAGACCTCACAGATTGCAAAGGAAATAGACATTTAACCAAACATCAGAGATGAAAGAATCTGTGGAAGAAGTACCAGGTCCGAACTTTGACTTACCTGAGAGGGATGCTCAGAAAATATCACAAGTCAGAACCTTAAAGGTATAATGAAACTCGCTTCCCTTTAACAAATGTCTTGTACCATAGAAACTTCAATACCAAGTCAAAACAAGATGATTTTTTTTTTATCCTGTGATATTTCACTGTCCTATCCACAGGTAGCCAACAATTTCATAGGTGAAATCATAAGTCAAATCATTTAGATTTGATGTGTGAGGTAAAGTATCATGTTTCCCTTTTCTAGTCATATGAGGGAGCAAGGAGGGGCTTCTAAGTGACCGTTGGAGAGCTTAGGAAGGGGTTTTAAGGTATATTTTAGAAGGCTTTAGTTGTTACAAAAAAATATTTTATAAGCCTTGTAACTTAATCAAGAGAGTCGCTGCCATTAAATTGATTAGATTAGACTTGTAAATCAAGGAAGGAACACTCTTTGTGAGTGAAGGTAGTTTGATGCCATTTCTTAATATAATTGTTCTTTTCAAACTTTAAGTTAGATTTTTAATAATTAATAACCAATGTTAAAGTGCCATGTCACCATCCCCTTGGGGCTTTAGCCTAGAAACTGTGGTCTCCAACTTAAAATGTGAATATCTCTCAAACCAAGAGGCCTCTTGTGGCATACCACATACCAATGGAAACATCTTTTCGAGGAGAATCCAATGGCATGGATCTCCAAGTCAAACTCAATATTTTTACCCTTCAAAAACCCTCGACCTATGTCACATGGTTCGGGTTTGAATTCTAGTTCGGCAATGATTAAATTCGATTCAAATTCGCATTTTCCGCATGAGGTTCAGCATTAAGTTTGACTATACATATTTTTCAGCATATATATATATATATATATATATATATATATATATATATATATATATGACATAAAATAATAAAAAATCAAAATCAATCAATAAAGTTATATGAATAGCAGTGAGCACCTACGAGTCACAAATCACAACTACTATTCACCTCATGCTTCAGGAGGCGGGGACAAATAGCGTCTAGAAATTGAATTCAGGAAATTGCAGAGAATACAACATTGAACACAATAGAGCGATTATACTTAGACTGAAGATGGCTTATGAAAATATATCGACAACCATGGTAAATAAAGACAAACCAGTGGCCACTGCAGGAAACTAATTGGTGGGAAGCAGAACAAGAGAAAACCATGTGCTACCCATGGTTTTTCTCATAAACCTTAAAACAACTAACAAAAACTGCCCGAACTCTAACCTCAAACCCTAATTTTTTAAAAAAAAATTATAAAATTTGGCATCAAGTTCATCTTTAGGTTCACCTTCAGGTTCTAATTTTTTGAGGTTCGAATTCATTGAGGTTCGAATTTGACATTCGACTATCAAGTTTGCTGAACCTGAACGAATTTTTCTTTTTCTTTTTGGTTCACCGAATTTCGAACCTCAGGGTTCAAATTCGGCGAACCCTGTGACATAGCCATCGACAAAGTCGGGGTACATCCTTAGTCAAGGGAACCCAAACCCTATGAATTTGGTTTTTAACCATCCATCAATGTAGCTACCAACTTGATGTAATCCGACAATTACTAAGAAGCGTTCATTAACCATTTGACATCAATGACTAGTGTTTTTAGTGAAAGTCATGCCCAGTCAACTCCATGGGTTGACATCAATGACAACACCATCCAACAGGATGACCATTTTTTGATGGCTTCATGACATTGGCATATTAGAGACCCTTATCAATACTATCATGTGCTTGTATGAGTTCATGGTTGGCTTCCTTTGTATAGCACATGGGTTGTCTAATTTCATTTGGAACATCATTGGGGTGAAGTTAAAGTTTCCTCTCTCCTAAGCTTGTTTTGGGATTTATATTTATGAGCTAGATTCCTACCTTTAGGAGCATATTCAACCAAAATATGGTTGTTTTCTTCTTCAGGACCTAATATCCATTCTCCCTTTTTTAGATGATGTGATCATTTGAGCTTCTACCTTCAAGAGCTTATAGAGGCATCTAGATGCCCTATCTAGTTTTTGTGCCATTTTCCAAAAGACGGTCAAATTAGGTAAAAATAAGGTGATGATCTTCAACTGTGCAAAGAGTGTCCTGTCAAACTTTAATTTGTTCTTTGGGGAGAGGAGGTTGAAAACCCTGAGGTATATACGTATTTGGGAGTTCATTTTCTAGGACCTAGATTTAGGTTGAGGAAGGGACTCCAACCCCAAATAAATAAGGGTCATGGGTTCGTTTCTCTCCTTGAGCATTCATTTTTCAGAACCACTTCCAAGACATATTTTCCAAGATAGAGGATACAGAATTTAACATTAGGTCCATTGTACTTTGTGCCTCCGAGTTGGGGGGGCATAACTTGCTTGAGTTAGATTGGGATAAGATAGAATTTATATACCTTCATGCTTTGTCATTTTATTAGGAGCATGAGGACAACACCCCATGTCATTGTTTAGGTAGAAGTCGCAGCTCACCCCTTTAGGCTCAAGATAATTTTTAGATTGGTTTCTTTCTCACATTGCACCTAGTGTTTTGTTGACTTGCTTACTAGTAGGGACCATTACCAATACCCTACCTATTGTTTCTCATAGGCCTTGGCCTCTCACAAACATAGAGGATGGGTTCAAAGGTGTTGCTTTTAGAGATCTCAAGCTTTTTCCAGTCAGTGGGCATCTTGATTGACCACCTCCCTTCTTTCAGGTATTCTTTGGGTGACCTTGTACATCTCCCACCAACTAAATAGAAGATGAATGGGATTATTAGAGATGAAATATATGGGTAGTATATTTAGGTTACTTGGCTTGACCCACTAGGGGAGTTCAAACCCTTTTATGTGGGGAAATTTTCAAAGTTGAGAGATGGACTCCTAAGACGCAAACTTTTTCATGTTGAGAGATGGTCTCATTTTTCAACCTCCTTGCACATTACAACACTGGATGCATGCGCTCATGACCCCCCTGGGCTAGTTTTAAGTGGTTTCACATAGACTCCAAATAGTGGTTGAGCACCACATTTCACGAGAGGCTTGGATTTACTAGCTTTGTCATATGCAAGATACCAAGATGGAGGAGCACTTTATTTTATGTCACCCCATCTACTATAAATTACAAGGATGGTTGTATTTATCTTCAAGGAGTCTTAATAATTTCTCCACCTTTTTTTGGCATTTGAATTAGTAGTTCCTAGTCATGTTTATGAGGGAGATAATAGTGCTCCTATCCTTCGTTCTTAGGCCACCCCCTTGCTTGGACACTACTTGGATGATCACATCTTTTTTCATAGTGTTGATAGTGAAAATGGGTACTAATGACCTTATAGGTTGCAACACCATTCTATAATGATCTAGGTTGGATATCTCAAGGGGACCCTTAGGCTACTAGCACAACTTCTTTGGAGCTACATATTTTGACCTTAGGATAGGGTTCATTCGTTTAGTAGGCATCCCTTCACTTCTAGACAACAATGCTATCTTCCTCCTTTGAGAAAGAGAGGTACATAGCATACCAACTCTCCTGGATAGATTTCTATCCAGAGTTCTTCTCTTCGGTCTCAAATGATAGTAAAGGTTCAAATAGAGAAAGATCTTTGCTTCTTCAGATGATATATCAAAGGGATATTGTCCTTATTACCTCCTTTTAAAATTCTCTTTTGGGGAGTTTTTTTTTTCATTTTTAAACTCTTAGCGATTTTTGGATATATCCATCTCTTCTAGCAACATTCCTTTCCTTCCTAGTCAAGAGAGTTTACATCTTCAATTAGATCCATCTTTGGTTTTATAGGAGTGGTCCTTATGCTCCATTGTAATTAACAATGCCATTGACCTATTTGTGATCATTTGTTGGACATTAATGGAATTATCTTGTCTTTTGTTTCATCTTCTTCTTTACAACACCTACCTAGTCACCATCACTAGAACTATGCCTTCTCTTTGATGACTCTCCTAGAAAGTTGCTCTTGGTGGAATTATCTTGAAAGGGATTGCCTTCTCACAACCTTCCCAATAGTTTACCTAGTAACCACTGACTAGAACTATGGTGTGCTTTCCTTTTTTGCTTGCACATAGACTACTTCTCATTACAAGCTATAGTCTAATCTTCTTTTATTCTTTTAGAAAATTGTATCAAATAACATAATTGGAACTATCTTCTTTAGTTTTGTCATGTATCTCCTCTATGGGTCTCTCACCTTCACTGATCTTCTTTTAGAAAATTCTATCCAATAACATAATTGGAACTATCTTCTTTAGTTTTGTCGCCTATCTCCTCTATGTCATCACCTTCCTCTCCTCATGCCGCCTTCTTTCCTTCATTGTGAGCTACAAGATGGTCTTCTCCAACGATAAATTGTGAGTTCATACTCTCCACTTTTTTCCTATGTGCATGCTTCTTCTCATTACAAGTTATAGGCATCGCTTCTTTTATTCTTCTAGACACTTGTATGCAATAACACAACTAAAACTATCTTCTTTATTTTTGTTGCCTCCTTCCTCTAGATCGTCTCATTCCTCTTCTATGTCTTCTCTTTGCTATGAGATATAGGCTCATTTTCTCTTCCTCTTCCTCTTCTTCGATGTTTTATCATCTCTTCTCCTCTTTATGATGTAGGTTATGTTCAGAATGCCTTTTTCTCCCCTGCTTGCTTCTCTTTTTAGGGATTCTTTAAATTCCCCAAGCTACCTAACTAATTGTTCTAATAGGTCATTACAAAGTTTCCAACCCAAACCCACCATGCAACATCCTTGTAGCTAGCATCCAACCACCACCTCCTAGCCCTTATTGTATTCCCTTGATGTGAACTCCTTGTATACCTTGTCATGTGTTGCCTTCCTATTGGGGAATAGGATTTTCGATTACCCTTCCTCCATCTTCTGTTCGTTACCTGATGGGTCTCTCACCTTCATTGATCTTCCTAGTCATCATATTTTGTGTCTTCTCTTCAATAATTTTGTTAAGAAGTTCCTCTTTCTAGAGTTATCTTCCTTCTTGATATTATCCTTGTGAAAATTCCTCAAATATGGAATCCTATTGTAGCAACTGGTATTAATTCTTCTAACCAATAAATTAATTATTTAGTTTATTGCTACGACAACATCGAATTAAACACGTTGCAACCTTCATTAAATAAACTACGGAAAAATACAAGTGCGGAAACAAAACTGAACAAGAGTAAATCATAGACACATCTGACACAATTATTTTTGGACTAATGTCCCCGGAAAAAACACAATATGGGAAAACCGATGCAACAACTGAGGGTTTATATATTATGTAGTAAATTATGAGTACAAAACTATGATTGACAGATCTGTCAAATCATGCAGAGAAACTGACCAGAAAGATCTTGTGAGACAAAACCTCACTCCTCCATGGGAACTCGACACTGGTCAGCACCCAAAATGAATTGCTTTGCGCTGACTCTACGCAGTGACTACGCCACTCTGCGCAGTCTTTGCATCATAGTTGTGGCTGCCCTCTGCCTTTGTGTTGGTCTCTTTGCTGGTTGGAAACTGAAGACTTTGGGCCTCTAGAAGATCTCTCCGGGATCTAGCACTGACCCAACGCTGCCTCCTCAACAGAAAACATAATCCCTCTCAGGCTCTGCGCAGCTCCTGCGTAGCCTCTGCGTTATTGGATCTACTCTGTCTCTATGGCTCCTACTTCCTCCTCTGTTATGCACTCTCTGACTCGGGAAAATCTTCCAACCAGAATTATTGCCCCTATGCAAAGGATCTCTTGATCGAAGTTTCTCCCTGAGCACTGCTCACTAAAGAAATCGATCTCTTGATCCTTTTGGTGTTTTGTGTCTGTGTGTTTTCCAAATGACCCTTCAAGCCCTTCTTATAATCTTCTCGTTGAAACATCAACGACCGAGATTAAATCTCTAATCAACGACTAAAATTAGCTTTTGAATTGATCCGCTTTTTCTAGAACATTCACAACCATATTCTATTAATTCACTTTAATTATTTTATTTTCCTAAGCTTAGACTTAGGTTCCCTTTAAAATAATTATTTTTTTCAATAAAATACAGTCTGGATGGAATTTCCCAAAACAATTTATGGGTTATCTGGAATACATGTGTCTAAGCCTTCTTGCAAATTTTGAGACTTAGAGCACATTTGTTGCTACCAAAAATCAACACTCCCTCTTTGTGAGGAATGTGCTCTAGCAATACCCCCTGCTTGGCACTGCTCTAATTTTACAACATCTCCCCCTGCGTTGCTGATGTCTGACACTGCCGCCCACCAACTCTGCGCAAACGCTACATTTGTACTACTGCTGACACTGCCACTATCAACACTGCATCCGTTTTGCAACTCCCTCTCAAATTCTGCATTCATGTTGCTGCTGGCACTGCCATTGCCAACTGCTACTGCACTGCAATATGGTTGCTTACGGCAATTGAAGGACATCCAAAACTGAACAGGTGTTCAACGTGATGCATCTCCGTACTGAAGATTTGAATACTACTAGTCTATGTGTTGTCCCTCTGAAGCTGTTGCACTGCTGCTGTCTCGGTGATGTGCCTTACTGCACCGCTGCCAACTCTTGTAATATTCCTAATTAGCACCGCTAATTGGAATATTTGATTTTTGTATAGTTTTGCCGACTATAGTTTATTAATAAATAAAAGTGAGAAAAGGGGTCTAACTCACTTAAATAAAATAAAGTGTTTCCCTAGTAGATGCAACGTTGTAACTTAAGGGGGGAGCCAAGGGGGGGCCACACACCACGTGGAGGAGCCAATGAGAGAGAGGACGTTGGTTTTGGAGGGAAACCAATGCTATAAAAAGGGGAGGAGCCTCCTCATTTGGGGCATTATTGATATTGTTGATGATATTGAGCTAGACTTCTGTCTACTTGAGCACGCTGGCTGTTTAGTCGGTCTGCAGCACTGTTTAGTGCGACTGAGTGTCTCCGGTCGGAGATCTCACCCTTGGCCACGGGGGACTTCGAGTGCCTGCTCGGGCAAGGTTTTTCTTCAGTCTTTAGCAGGAGATTTGCAGGTGTTTTGTTGGGAGTTTTGCTGAGGAGCTGAGCTTCATTGGGTGACTGCGCAGTCCTTGGAGGGAGGACGCAGTTTGAGTTGGAGCTATTCAGTGGTAGAGATTTCTGCAGGAGATTCAGGCCTATTCCGGTGTGGAGGTTCAGCGTTTATCATTTGGTGAGTTTCCTGAGGAGTTGTGGCCCCATTTCAGTCTATTTCAGTGGTGTCTGCGCTGGTCCTGGAGGGACAACGTTTTTCTAGGAGGAGGGTTTCTGGGGGTGATTTTCGGAGGTGGTCCATTTTGTATATGGTTTCTGGGTTTTGTCCGGGGTGGCGAGTTCAGGTGATCTGTCGATTTTCAGCTCATTCCGGCAAGGGGATTAGCCCCTAGCTTCAGTTCATTCCAGCAGCAGCAGTTTACAGCAGTTTCTTCCAGTAGCTGGGACGCAGTTACTGTAGCAGCCATTTCCTATTTCTGAGAGGGTTCTTCACTTGCCTTGTGCAAGGATAGGTGCTATTATTCTGATTATCCATTGTGCCCATTTATATTCTCAGATTAATAAAATGGCTTAGCATTCTTGGCATTTTATGTGTACTTGCTTTATGTTCTATTTCCGGCATTTTTCTATATAGTTGTATGCTTGTATTGATGTCTATTTCCCATTCGGGATATTACAGTGGTATCAGAGCATAATTCTGGCTCAGCCTGTGGTCTATGACATTGGGAAAGAGATCATACAGAGGTTTGCTGGAACCTTGGAGAGCAATAGCAGTTGCAGTACCAAAAACGAAATTGGAAAAAGGGCCAAAATATAAAGGGTCAAATTTTGAAGGTTGGAATTCGAAGAAACCATTTCTGGGTTTTTCTGAGTTTTGGGCAAGGATCACCTTCCCAAATTCCTAGAATTTTCTGAGTAGTTTCCAGTGGGTAAATCGGAGGTCGAAGTTAAGTAGTAGTATGGTTTTGGAGCAGCAGTGCCATTTCATAGGGAGCCTGTAGACACATAGCAGAAAGAGCCGATGGCAGGTGTTGATGATGAGAGGAGATTTATAGAGGCGCTCCTCCAACACATGCAGGATGTGTCACAGAGACTCACTGCGCTAGATAGGCAGTGGGAAACCCCAAGGGTTTTCAGATTGGTGAGGGATCAGGCACATCCCACCATTTGCCGGAGCATGATGCCACTCAACATATGACATCACATACACCGACACGTCCTACCATGCCCACTTTTCTGGATGAAGACATAGGGGCAGGAGCACAGCGAGAGCCGGAGCCGGGCCACATGGGTGACTATTTTGCAGAGTACCAAGCATACGGGCAGGAGTTCATGGAGGCTCTCTCGTTCAGAGACTTTGTCCAGCTCGGGCAGGATAGCAGACCCCGCAACTCTCACAGCAGGAATAGGCACTCACATGACGGGGGCTTGCAGCGCGCAGTGGGCAGATTCCATCTACCGACATTTGACGGGTCATCCAGGCGCTCAGAGAAAGCTTGGGTGGAGAAGTTGGATACCTCTTTCCAGCTTGACCGAGTATCAGAGAGGAAAACCATTAAAATGGTTACCTTGCACTTGGAGGATGAGGACACACAGGATTGCAGGGAGTTCGAGGATACACCTAGTGTGACACAGGACTCATCATCATTAGAGACCTCCTTGACCGTGTCGGTTGATATCGTAGTGGAGAAGGTAGAGCCTACCCCAGTAGAGCCATCCACTGAGGTGATGACTGGAGCCATGTCCGAGTCTTCGGGTGGTAGCAGCACACGACAGATGGGTGAGGTATCAGGAGGTGTATCCACTATCGATGAGGCACTAGGAGATACAGAGGTATTGGATGATGGTCGCAGACAACGGTATCATCGACTTCGGACAGACCTTCGAGTCTTAAAAGGGAAGGCCACATCAGTTCGGGAGGCCATTTTGTTGCAGGACATGGAGCTGGAGGGCATGAGAGTGGCTTTTGCCGAGTCGGCTGCCAAGTTGGCCCGCATTGGGGAACAACTAGATTCCTTGATGGTACAACCCGAGGGCACATTGCAATGTCATATCATTCCCCTTCAGGTATGCATGGATGGGACTAGTAGTGTTGTTGGGTCATCTCTTCCCATTGGAGAGAGAGAGGCAGAGCCACCTAGTCAGATCTCATATGTTGACTTGGATAGCGGTATGAGACGATCAGAGTTGCACAGGGTACAGCATCCACATGTTGAGGTTGGATGGAGAGAGATTTTGAGTTGGTACTCGGTGGAGCGGGCTATGGAGATGGTGATGGATCTGAGTGTAGCTCAGCAGGAGTTTCTATGCATGGGGATTACAGGAACCCCAGATTGGCATTGGGATCCAGGTGGGATCACCTATCATTTCCTAGGCACGTTGGTTGCCTGTGTCTTGGAGGGTACAGCAGTAGCATGGGGTATCCAACAGTATTCAAGGGTATGCCTTAGTGTGCAGTGGCATGTTGAGGAGTACATGGATGACCGGTGGCTTGCGAGGGCGTACGGCGCGGCACAACAGGGTCTTAGAGTATTGCATCCAGGGAGACTCACAGACAGGGACATTGGGCTTACCTTTGGGGGTATTTCACCCAGGATCGATGAGGAGACAGAGGAGCGATACTTGATGGTATCTGTGGGGACTCACACATCCGACACTCTTCTACATCACTCACAGGCACAGCCGATTTTATTGTTGTCCTTTGGCACTTTGGGCATGAGCAGTGGGGCATGCGAGGCACACCCAAGATGTTTGGATGGCACTCAGCACACTTGGCGAGAGACCTCTTAGCAGTGGCACTGGGTTGGTTTACTAGTTGACAGCCACAGGTCAAGGGATGAGATGATCCTCTACAAGGGTGGCACATCGGTCATCGCTGAGCCTACACCCGGGGAGCGGGTCATGAGGGAGACATGCATCATTCTTCCCTCAGGGCATGTTGAGATCATGCATGAGCAGAGGATACTGGGTTCAGTAGAGATAGCATTCCAGCATGCATTTGGACTCCAGACATTGTATCGACACTTCATCGAGAGGGTGGATGGCATATTCAATGCAGATGAGGTGGCGGAGGTAGAACAGGAGGGCATTCCTTCTGTATGCCAGGGTGAGGACTCTCTTTCATATGAGTCCATAGGATCAGTTGAGGTTGCTTCTGTGGAGCAAGAGCAATCATGCAGGTATGATGACAGTAGATTGTAGCCGTATTACAGTGTGCAAGGTGAGCAGTCAGGGGACTGTATAGGAGATACTCTGGGTGATGAGTCACTTGTGACGCTTCGGCTAGAGCAGCACATGATGGAGCCTGAGTCAGCAGAGGAGGATACTATGGACATCAGGCATGACATTTCCTTGGGTGAGGTCCAGATGGGTGCCCACATTGAGCCTATGATGGATATGTGGCTAGCATTGGGGTCATCCTTTGAGGTGGAGCAGCCAGATGCACAGACACTGAGTACCGTGACAGCAACTACAGATCCATATCCTCTGGAGATGTTGGAGGTAGATGTGA
Source organism: Pinus albicaulis (assembly GCA_034641835.2). Taxonomy (NCBI): domain Eukaryota; kingdom Viridiplantae; phylum Streptophyta; class Pinopsida; order Pinales; family Pinaceae; genus Pinus; species Pinus albicaulis. The sequence continues at coordinate 467,426,367 of CM076569.1, forward strand.
TAGTTTGGTAGTGGGAGATGATTACGGGTTGGCGGCAACCTTCCAGGCATGTTCCACATGCAGTTGTTGTTGCTACATCGGATGCTTCCTCCAAGATGGACTGGCGGGAGATCATGAGTTGGTACCCTCTTGATGGTACGGTATTCTTCGTAGGGAGCACAGTGGAGCAGGGGCCCTTGGACATAGTAGATGTTACAGATCCCAGTCGGCAGGAGGGCACCAGTTATCGTTACTTCAGGACTCCTCAATTTCAAGAGAATAGGATCAGCATGGGATTGAGTCATGACTTGGATTGGAGAGAGGTGATGAGTTGGTATGCGGTTGGAGGGGTAGCATATGTAGCTACAGGTACAACGCAACAGGAGCCCAGGAGCATTGATGCTTATTGGTGGTCTTCACCTCTTAGAGCATTAGTCATAGCCAGAGGCAGTGCACAGTCCGAGCCGTGGGACTTGGGCGATTATTGGCCATGGTGGCGATGGGATCCGGGGGGATTATTGGTTGACTGGTACTGTGAGAGGTCACTTTGGGATCCTAGCATTGAGATATCCCTTCGTATCAGGGTGATGCAGAGGTCAGAGAGGTTTCAGTGGGACCCAGGCACATTTTGCAGTATCGGTAGGGAGCATCAGCTAGAGAGTAGGCTTGTTCAAGCGTTGCTTGAGGACAAGCAATTTTTGCCGGATGAGGATGCCACTTGGGGGAGCGAGGAGACATTGCAGCATCCATCACTTCAGTTGCTTGAGGACAAGCAACGTTTTGCTGGGGGACACTGTAATATTCCTAATTAGCACCGCTAATTGGAATATTTGATTTTTGTATAGTTTTGCCGACTATAGTTTATTAATAAATAAAAGTGAGAAAAGGGGTCTAACTTAGAGGGAGATTTTCCTTGCTGGTTTTGGCCCTCCTGGCTTGGATTGCACAATCTGTTGGGAGATCAATTTGCTGCTTATGCAACTCCTCTATCCCGGCTTCACCAAACTGGATCTATGGATCTGTTCCTCCTGCACTCAGCTATACAAGTTCTAAAACCATGTGAAAATTCCTCAAATCTGGAATCATATTGCAAAAACTGGTATTAATTCTTCTAACTGATAAATTAATTATTCAGTTTATTGCTACGACAACATCGAATTAAACACACTGCAACCTTCACTAAATAAACTGCGGAAAAATTCAAGTGCGGAAACAAAACTGAACAATAGTAAATCATACATCTGACACAGTTATTTTTGGACTAATGTCCTCGGAAAAACCCAATGCGGGAAAATCAGTGCAACAGCTGAGGGTTTATATCTTATGCAGTGAATTTTGAGTACAAATCTATGATTGACATCTGTCAAATCATGCAGAGAAACTGGCAAAAAAAATATTGTGAGATAGAACCTCACTCCTCTACAGGAACCCGACATTGATCAACACCCAAAATGAACTGCTCTGCTTTGCCTCTGCGCAGTCTTTATGTCACAACTATGGTTGCTCTCTGTCTCTGCGCTGGTCTCTCTGCTGGCTGGAAACTGGGGCCTTCTGGCCTCCAGAATGTCTCTCTGGGATTTGGCACTGATCCAATGCTGCCTCCTCAACAGAAAACGAAATCCCTCTCAGGCTCTACGCAGTCCCTGTGTAGCCTCTTTGTTACTGGCTCTACACTGCCTCTGTGGCTCCTACTAGCTCCTTTGCTATGCACTCTCCGGCTCAGGAAAATATTTCAACTAGAATTACTTCCCCTATATGCAAAGGATATCTTGATCGAAGTTTCTCGCTGAGCACTGCTCACTAAAGAAATCATTCTCTTGATCCTTTCGATGTTTTGTGTCTATGTGTTTTCCAAATAACCCTTCAAGTCCTTCTTATAATCTTCTCATTGAAACTTCAACGACCGAGATAGATCTCTAATCAATGGCTAAGATTAAATTTTGATTTTATCCACTTTTTATAGAACATTCACACCCATATTCTATTAATTCACTTTAATTATTTTATTCTCCTAAGTTTAGACTTAGGGTCCCTTAAAAAAAAATTAATTTTTTCAATAAAATACAATCTGGGTGGAATTTCCCAAAACAATTTCTGGGTTATCCGGAATACATTTGTCTAAGCCTCCCTGCAAATTTTGAGACTTAGAACACATCCAATGCTCCTAGTAATCAACACTCTCGCATCATTCCTAGTAGTCACCAATTGGAACCTGTTGATTTTTCCATGGCACTCAAGTATCTAGCTTGAGTCTAACATCATGATCACAAACACACTCAAATGCCACAACACTTCTACTTTGCACAACGAAAAATACATACATTAGTGAATCAACTAGTTCACATGACAATTTTTAAACTTTTTAACCCAATACATGTTATATTACAAACTTCAATACAACAATCTTAGGGCTCCTATACCAGGGATCATGGTCCTTACATGCAACCCTGATACAAGGATACAACTAGGGATTGGTGTCTACAACTATGACTACCAATATGCCTTGAACAAAGCTCATTTGACCTACTTGCTGATGTTGCACATGCTCGGCCCTTTCAGTCCACGTACCTTGAACACATCTGTAGGTACTTTTCCACTTCTTTTGCTGATCACTGCAACTGCATCTTCAACTATCCAACTTGCTACTATCAACCACACTTGGTTGCTCCAAGATGACTGAACTCCGGCCCACTGATCTGCCCACTAGAAACCCTCTTGCTCCACTAAGATGTCTGCTCATTGGGCCTTTTGGATCTGCCCTCTTATGAGTGATATGGCTCCTTCCATCAACTAAACTAGGTCCCCCATAATTCTACCTCCTTACAGTCCATTAACTACTTTCATGAACATTGTACTTGAGGTCTTCAGGCTGCCCACTTGTCAATGTTTTGGCTGCTTTAGAATATTGCGCCTAGGGCACACAAGATTTGCTCTCATACTATGACAAATCAATCCTGTTGTCACTCTCCTTTGGGCATACAAAATTGCTCTCACACAGTCAACACTTTGACTGATCTAGGACACAATATTTTTCCCACTATCTAGCTCCCTACTTCTCAAAACTTAGGGGCACATAATAAACCCACACAGTGATATAATTTCCCTATCTTACACTGTAATTAGGGCTCATTGCATAGCCTCTAACAGTCCACAAAGGAGTTGTTCATTGGATGTTCCAAACTCTATCCAAACATGTTGGACACACCCTATGCTTTGGCAACCTACTGAACTTACCAGGCTTGCCACATAGACCCAAAATCTTACCACACTCAGGCAGGTCTGTGACCTCCAAAACGACCTCCAAAACAAGCCTAGTATCAATGGCTCTTTGGCCACATAGGCCTCTTCTCTTCACATTGAGGAAGTAAACCTCTGGCCACACCTTTCTTGGCTATTCCTGGTATTAGATTCTTGAGTTCTATGGAAAAATCAACATGGAAATAGAGCTACTTTGAAGGGCCAATGGATCAAGGTGTGCAATACGAAGCAACTTAGAGGGAGTTGAGATTTTCTAAATCACAAAGCAAAGGATTCAACTGAAGACGTGGAGATGTGGTATTGATTTTCTTGGTAATGAGATTGGCTAGGAGTTCTAGTGGATTGGTGGTGAATTTGGTGAATAACAACTTATTGTATGGAAGGTTGTTGATCGTGGACTTCCTATGGCTTGTTATGAATCATTTTGACTGCTCAAGGGTTGCTTTGGCTTGGACGAGTTGGCTTCATGTGATGGGCATGATGTTGGATGACTAGTTTATTCTATGGATCTTGACTTTGCACATCTAAGATTGGGGGCATGTGCAGGCATGGTGTTTGATCCAGGAGAATGAGATTGCTTGTAGGGCTTAGTTGTGGTGGCATTGTGGCCCGTGTTTGATCGTAGCTTGGACTGACCTTGTAGGGCATGAGATTAGTAACTGTGTGAGCCAGTTGAGATCGTATAGACTCAGAGGGAGTCTAGCTTCAGAGGGAGATGCCCTATGTAAGTTTGAGATCTTTTGGCTCTAACAAGATGAGGCGGAGACACTACGAAGATAGTGTGGTCCATTCTATAGAGTATGCTACAGTAGTGGACACCAAATGGGCTAGAGTCTCTGACGACAATGATGGTTACTTCTTTGCAGTGGAAGTACCTCCCTTTCTAAGAGGGATCGTTGATTTGTGTATCTTGGGAGGTTCTCCACAACCCTATGTATTGGGTTTGTGAGAGGTTTGACCACAAAATGGTTTTGTGGGTGAAGTACCTACGCATTGGGGTTTTGCACCCAAGGTGTGGCCGCAAAACCAAGTGAAGATTTATTTGTTTATTCATTGTTGCAAGTGGAGAATGCTTAAAGGAGCAAGGGTGACCTAAGGCTAAGATGAAAGGGTCTTGATCAAATGAATAAATTAATTTTCCTAAGTTAGTTGGGGTTGTAAGAAGGATTGTCAAGTTGGCTAGGCTTGAAGAGCACCCCTTGAGGGCTAGCTGTTGCCCTCATGAGACACTATAATTAGGGAAGAGAGAGGCTGATTTGATGACCCATCCAAGGGTGAGACATCTCGAGGAAGGAATCTGAAGAAGCCGGTGAGTTTCTTGAGGGGTTTGGCAGCCAAGAAGACAAGGGTTTCTCGCTAGTATGTGGAGTGGCCACAGTCCTAGTTTAGGCATGGTTTGGGAGATTGAAAGGCCTAGATTCTATTACATGAAAGAGCCACAGTTGTAGGTGAACTTGCTGCCTATTGAAAAATGTTGCAGATAGGTACAAATATGTCCTAAAGGGGTTCATAATCCCTATGTTGATCGGTGGTTGAAGGAGGATGGCCACAACCCTGTAATATCTTTGCTAGGAGGAGAATAACGGACTGAGACCTCTGTGAGGGTACACAAATATGTGGGAGAATGGACAAAGGTCTTAAGATGTGGAAAAGAGGCCTTAAAGCAAAGGAAAGTTATGTCCAGATGTTTACTTCCTCAACGTGAAGAGAAGAGGCCTATGTGGACAAAGAACCCTTGCTACTAGACTTGTTTTGGAGGTCGCAAACTTGCCTGAGTGTGGTAGGGTTTTGAGTCTATGTGGCAGGCTTGCTAAGTTCAGTAGGTTTCCAAAACACAGGGAGAAGTCTTGCTAAGTTAGAGGGTTTGTCCAGCGTGTTTGGACAGAGTTTGGAACATATAATGAACAACTCCTTTATATACTGTTAGAGGTTGTGCAATCAACCCTAAGTACAATGTTAGATAGGGTAGTTCTCTCACTCTATGTGGGTTGATTATGTGCCCTAAATTCTGAGTAGAGAGGAGCTAGATAGTGAGAAAAATATTGTGGCCTAGCTCAATCAAAGTGTTGACTGTGTGTGGGTGGTTTTGTATGCCCAAAGAGAGTGACAACAAGGTTGATTTGTCACAATACGAGGGCAGATCTTGTGTGCCCTAGGAGCAACAAGGGCATTGACAAGTGGGTAACCTGAAGACCTCAAGTATATTGTTCATGAAATGAGCCAATGGATTGTTAGGAGGAAAACTTATGGGGGCCCTAGTTAAACTGATGAAAGGAGCCATATCATTGATAAGAGGGTAGATCCAGAAGACTCAATGAGAAGACATCTTAGTGGAGTGAGAGGGTTGCCAGTGGGAGAAGTGGGAAATAGTTCAGTCATCTTGGAGCAAGCAAGTGTGGTTGATAGTGGTAGGTTGGACAGTTGAAGATGCAGTTGCAGTGATCAACAGAAGAGGTGGCAAAGGACTTGCAGATGTATTCAAGGTACGTGGATATAAAGGGAGCATGTGCACCACCAACAAGTAGGTCAAGTGTGCTTTGTTCAGGGCATATTGGTAGTCTTAGTTGTTGACACCAAGCCCTAGTTGTATCCTTGTATCGGGGTTGTATGTAAGGACCATGATCCTTGGTACAGGAGCCCTAACTCTGTTGTATTGAAGTTTACAATATAACATGTAGTGGGTTAAAAATATTAAAAATTGTCACATGCACTAGTTGATTCGCTGATGTATGTATTTTCCATTGTGCAAAGTAGAAGTGTTGTGGCATTTGAGTGTGCTTGTGATCATGATCTTAGACTCAAACCGGATTCTTGAGTGCCATAGAAAAATCAACAAAACCCTCTTCCTAAACGATTCTCACCAGTGGTCTTCTCTTGTAGGGATTATCTTTTGTCCTTATCTTAAGGATTTAAGCCTTCTTCTCTTGATTGTGAACTATAGATTGCCTTTTCCAACCACCAATTTCAAGTTCATGCTCTTTGCTTCTCACTACATCCTATAGGCTCACCTTCTTTTCCTCTCTAAGAGAGTTCTATTGAACAACACAATTAGAACTATATTCTTTAGTTTTCTACTCTCTTCTAGGTCAAATCTGTCATCATCTCTTCTGTTCTCTTTACCATGAACTATGGGGTTATTTTCTCTTCCTCTACCCCTTTTTCAGCATATTCTCGTCTCATCTCCTCTCTATCCATATGTTTTTAAATGTCTTCTTCTCTCTTGTTTCCATCATTTTCTCAAGCTTCTTTTACTTATGCAAGCAGTCTGACAAATTGCCTTGATAGACCATGGTAAGGATTCCCAAACTCGATAGAGAGCCTTTGCATAACTTACTTCCAATGAAAATCTACATACCACCAATAATGCCTTATCCTCACGTGAATTCATCATGGATCCCATCATTTATTTCCTTTCTATTAGGTGATGATTATTTCTAGTAGTTTTCTTCCATCCTTCCCTCACAATATGGGGCTCTCATTGTTCTTGATCTCCCTTGACGATCACATAAATTGCATGTCATTGTAATGATTTTTGGGCCTTTTTGTCCAAACCTTATGTATAGTTCCAATAGAGGGCCATGGTTTCCTTGATTGAGTGACATTCTTCATGTCACAAATCATTCTCATTCTTCACTCTTCATTTGGTTCCATCATTGCCCAACGAATAAGGCTTTTCCACATGTGGTTTTTGAATAATAGCCAACGAGATCCTTTAGTAAACTCCTTCCAAACTCTGAATTTTCATAAGTCCTTCTTTCTCCACTTCCGTCTTCCATATACAAACTATAATAATGGATCAACCTTCACACAATATGTGTAATATTCCTTTTTTTGGTGTCACTATGACAGGGTTAGGATGGACTTCCAGAGTTGGGAGCAGACACGTCACAGGTACAGGTTCGTGTCATCAGCAGGCCTAGGGGATTTTTGGAGGAGTTTTGAGGAGTTTCTATGAGGACTAGTGGCATTCTCTTGATATATTCTATCATTTGCAATGTTTTCCTTCATTTTGGTGCATTCTGACAACTTTCGAAAAACTGAGTTATTTTTGGGCTTGAACTCAATTAATTACGCTCAAGGTGGCATTTTGGAAGGAATACGTGATAGAACACCTTAGTGTAATAGCTCGTTGGAACCAGGATGAGAATCACTACATGGTGGGGTGGTTGGACATGAGTCTGAGTGACCTGAGGAGACATGGTAGCCGATTTACTCTTTCTGGCATTAAAAAGGAATATTTTAATTGGAAAATAAGAGGAAAAAATAGTCCATGATTAAAATAATAATAAAATAAGGCTCTATAAGGATCCATGAGATCTATAAAAGGAAAGGAGGAGGCCATTGAGGGATATCTAGGATTTGATGTCTTTCCTTGTATGTGAGGTTGGGAACCCAGTTCTCTTCTCCATTGGTAGCCTCAGGATGGAAACCCTCTGGTGTATTGCCGAATGTTGGACGAAAACCCAACTCTCTTTGAGGAGACTTCATTCGGGAGTTTCGTAGAGCTTAAGGTATATTGGAGTGAGGATCATTCAGATCTTCAATTGGTGCTTCATTGTTTTCAGTCAATTCAGTGGTAGTTGCTGCCGGAGTGAGAGTGCAGCAGTTCAGTTTTTGAGGCCAGTGCAGTGCAACAGTGTAGCAGATCCTTGAGGGCAGATTAATCTCAGCTATGTTAGCTATTTATCTTTCCCGCATGTAAACCACAGTTTATGTTATAATAAAGCTGAGATTATTTATTGCATCATTATGTTATGGAATTGCATAAACTTTATATGTCTTATTTTACATGGCAATCTTTTGTAAATAAATGTTGATTTTATGTCATGATGTTAGGTTAAATTATTTTCTGCAAAATTTGTCGAAATATCCCATTTGGGATATTACAGTGGTATCAGAGCTTCAATCTTGGATCATCCTGCAGGTTTTCAGTTGCAGCTATTATGGTTTGGGATTATTCCCAGAAAAAATTGTGTTGGCCATTCTATACAAGTTTTATTATGAAAACCATAGATGGATTCGAAAAACGACAAATTTGGCCAAAATTCTAGAGTTGAGAGCCAACATAGTAGTGCAACAGATTATCTTAGAGGCCAACTTTCATCTCAGCTATTTTGGTTAGAAGGGCCTATGCAGTCATTGTAGGAGGCTCATTTGTGGGACCTGCATTAGTGGGATTTTAGAGCTGGGGTGTTGGGAGATTGATATGAGAGCTATTTGAGGAGGTTGGCTAGGATTTTGGAGAGAAATGATTGACAGTAGCAGCGGTAGTGCCAGAAAATGAAATTGGAAGAAGGCCAAACTGCAAAGGGTCAGATTGTGAAGGTTGGAATTAGAGGAAACCCTTTCTGGGTTGTTCTGGGTTTTGGGCAAGGATCACCTTCCCAAATTCCTAGAATTTTTTGAGTAGTTTTCAGTGGGTAAATCAGAGGCCGAAGTCAGGCAGCAATGTAGTCTTGGAGCAACAACGCAGTTTCGGGAGGAGCTTGCTATTGTAGTGCTTAGATTTGCTTGCACTCATCACCTAGTACTTGTAGTTTGCCTTGTGCAAGTCCGGGTTTATTTTCTCCAACTATTTTGTACCACAACATTATCATATAACAAAATTTGGCCAGTTTGTGGAGTTGGTGTCAAAAGCTATTTTTAGCGTTGTGGTAGGAAATCCATAAAGTGTAGTGAGCTGAGTTTTTCTATCTTTCTGTTAGTATTTACCCTCTTCTTATATGTTGTGCACTGAGTTAAAAAAACTATTGTTGTAGTGGTTAATGAATGTCATGAGGGGTGAGTAGAATTGGCTTCTAGAGTACATTTTTATTTTCACATGCTGATGTGGTAGCTTTCTATTGTCATGTTCATGGCTGACTGATTTTAGCTAAACCACTGCTACTTCCATGCTAAGTTACAAGACACGTCGTCCAAGGTCACGTGTCTCGTATTTCACGTGTCGGACTCGGAATACGACCTAAAATGTGTCAAATACGTTTTTGGGCGTGTCCTTCGAAACTGAATACGTACCCTTCGTTTTTGAATGCGTGTCCTTAGATAGAATACTTGTGTCCTAGGTTTGGAATACTTGCCCTAACGTATTCCCACGTTTGGACACGTTTTCCATGAAAAAATACAAAAATGATAAAAAAATTCGTTAGTTTTCATTTCTGTTCGGTGTGGTTGTTGTTGTCGTTGTTCTGGTCGCTGCTGCCTTGAACCTTCGTGGCATATTGCTTGCCTTGAACCTTCATTTGCTGCTGCTGCCTCCATGCCTTGAACCTTCATTTCCATTGCCCGCTGGCCGCATTCCCATTGCTGCTGCTGCCTCCGTGCATTCCAAGTTCCAGACTCCAGTTGCTGCCCAATGTCGTTGTTGCCCAGTGCTGTTTGGTGTTAAGGTTGCTGGCACTGCCTTATCGTCGCTGCCCCGACTGCCCTGGCACTGCCTTGTCGTTGCTGCCCTGATTGCCCAGACGGAGGAATGCGTTAATACCAAACAGTTACACTGGTATGTAATATCATATATGTATAAATTTTAAAATTTTAATTTACAATATTTATATTATTCATTATTGTTGTAACTTTGTAAGGCTGTAAGGCCATAAAATACATGGCAAGTTGGCAAGGAAATGGCACAGCTGCACAAACAAATTAACAATACATACATCCACGATTCCACAGTGACTGAGAAAATTACAGTTTGGGTTAAAATGAATTACAGTTTGGTTAAAATTTGAAATTGTTTGATTGAATTATTATTCAAGACCAGAATAGCTACAACCTACCACTATATTAGCTCGGATCACTGTTGGAAAGCTCAGAATTATGGGCAGTTTCTTGTGAAAAAATACCTCACCTCAGGTTTGTCATCACCCAGACTTGTAGCACAAATGTCAAAATACTATCACAGTCTTGTGAAGCTCGGACAAGAAGCCCTTGATAATTTATAATTTAATAATTTATAAATTTAGAATAACTTAATAAGCAGAACAGTGTTCTTAATAAGAAGAACAATGTTATATAACCCATGCCATAATACAATTTTCTTGTTTTGATCTCTTCAACGGAATTCTTAAATATGGATTGTCATAAATTAAAAACTTAAAAACTTAAAACGGTAACTTAAAAATACCTAAAATAATGAAATTTAGTATGAAATTTACTAATTGTTTAATTGATTTTAAATTATGAAATTTACTAATTGTTTAATTGATTTTTTTTGTAGGTGAAGGATTTGGCAATTGTTGCGACTTGCAACTCATTTTTATTACACTTATGACTTGTGGAGTTTTTATAACAGCAAGAAGATTAATGGCTCAATCATCCAAGGCAGCTGGCAGAGGTCAAAGGAAAGACAAGGGTGGTGTTTTTCGTGGTCCCTCCCCCTCCAAGTTTTTCAGCATCTATTGGTCATAGTGCCCCAACTGATTCAAGTGAAGCTTTAGGTGCTTCTCAGCGCACATATGATGCTGTTGTAGCAAAACAACAAGCACAACTAAAAAAATACCCTCTATGGAAGTATGTAACCAAGAAACAAGGGCCAAAGGATGGTGCGGGAGGGAATGTACCTTGGTCTTGTAATTTATGCAAGGGTGAATTTAAGAGCACTTACTTTCGAGTTAGGGGCCATTTGTTGGGTCTTCCTTGTGGAATTGGAGGATGCAAAACGATCAGTGCTAGAGAAAGAATGGATTTGGAAAGGGAGGAAGCAGGTGGCTTGGGGAATGTGGAGGCATCAAGCAGGAAAATCAGAAAAAATGAAGATTCTCTTCCATTCTTGAGGAATACCAGTAGCAGTAGATTTGGGAGTGGGGCTGAAATTCAGCCAACAAAAAAGAGGGCAGCCCAAATTTGTGGTCCAATGGACAAGATCTTTCAATGTGAGAAGCGAGATGAGGTTGATCTTACAGTTGCATTCTTTTTCTATCTCAACTTCATTTATTTTAATGTTGCACGTTCTCCTTTGTTTGTTGAGATGTGCCGAGCTCTAGTTGATATGGCTCCAAATGGGTATGTGCCTCCAAGTTCAGAGAAGCTTAGAACCACATTGTTGGTTAAGGCAAGGAAGGAGGTGGATAAAATTCTAAACCTATCAAATCATTATGGATCTCATCTAGTGTCAGTATTGTTTCTGATGGATGGACAGATACTGCACACCATCCTCTCATCAATTTCATGGTATATTCCCAAAATGGACCAGTATTCTTGAAAGCAGTTGATGCTCTTGGTCAATACAAAGATGCACAGTATATGGGAGAATTGTTTATTAAAGTTATTGAAGATGTAGGCGTTGAATGTTGTGTGCAAATCATTACAGATAATGCACTTGTTTGCAAAGTTGTTGGCTTGATTGTGAAACTAAATATCCACAAGTATTTTGGACACCATGCATTGTTCATTCCTTGAATTTGGCACTAAAATCTATTGCTTCAGATGTGACATGGATTGGCAATAATATCCACAAGTATTTTGGACACCATGCATTGTTCATTCCCTGAATTTGGCACTAAAATCTATTGCTTCAGATGTGACATGGATTGACAATTTTATTGAGAATGCATGCCATATCCGAAATTTTGTACAGAACCATACCGATGCTCTCAAAATATATAAAGAGTACACACATCTATCATTGTTGAAGATTGCAGATACTCGGTTTGCTTCCTCATTCATGATGCTTAAGAGGTTGAAGGAGGTGAAGGCCGCTCTTAGGGCCATGGTTATTTCAGATATTTGGTCTTTTTGGAGAAAGACAGATCAAGCTGCTTCAAAAAAGGTAAACGACACGGTGTTAGATGATGGTTGGTGCGAGAGGGTGGATCTTACCATAAAGAACATGAACCCTATCATTTCTTTCTTGTGGTTTGCAGACACGGACTAGCTGATCTTAGGAGAGGTTTATGAGGGTTGGGATTCCATGATTGAGTCTGTGAAGACTATTGTTATGGAGAATGAGTGCCCTGGATATGAGACATCAGCAGAGAGCTTATGGTCCACCATACAGGATATTCTTATCTCTAGGTGGGATAAGAATTGCACTCCTTTGCATTGCTTAGCTCACTCTTTGAATCCCAAGTACTACAGTCAAGAGTGGCTCCGTGGTGGGACCTCACACAGATACCCTCCGCACATGGATGGATAGATTTCATAGAGGAGGAAGATAGCATTCAGAAGGATATTTCAAGATAGAGCATATTTTCTTGAGGTGGAGGAAGGCTTTGTAGAGTTCTCCACTGGCACTAGGAGATTTGGTGGGTATGATGTACTTGGAGATAGGGGGGTCAAAGATGCCTATGCTTGGTGGGCAACTCATGGGGCAGCATGCCCTGTTTTACAACAATTAGCCTTGAGGGTCCTCTCTCAAGTTACTTGATCTTCTTGTTGTGAGAGGAATTGGAGCACTTATGGGAATCTATATAGTTTGAAAAAGAGTAGGCTTGAGCAATCCAGGGCGGAGATAATGGTGTATGTGCACACCAACCTTTGTCTTATTTACAGGCAGAAGCAGGAATGGTTGAAGGGAAATACAAAGATGTGGGATGTGTTTCCATATGATATGGGCTTGGACGACAGTGTTGAGTTGGCGTTAGCCAACATGGATCTTAATGACCCAATGCTAGAGCCAGTGACTTTTGATGATGAGTCTCTTGAGGGGTCATCCTCCACACCAGCAAATGCAGCAGGCACAGGATATCTTGGATTGGGCATAGAGGAGCAGGATGGAGTAGGGTCAGATGGGTCAGATCAAGATGGCAGTGGCAGTGATCGTGATTATGACATGGAGAAGGACATGGACTATTGATAGAGTGATGAGTCGTGGACTTGTGGCTAGTGACGTGGTTCCTACTTATTTTGTAGCTTCTCTTTTGTATTTTCCAGTGGCATTTCCGTAGTATCTATGTAATACATTTTGATTTTGATGACTTTATGGAAAGTCTGCATTTTATGGTTTTAATATCTAAGTTCTTCTAAATTTCAAGTTATTGTTATGGTTTTAATTTTTAAATTTTAATGACTCATGACTCATGAGTCATTGACTCATTGACTATTGTTATAACTTATGGTTTTAATGACTATTTAGTATTTCTTATGTGCTTGTAGCCTTGAAGTTGTAAGTTGTATAATTGTAATTTAATAATTTGTTAAAACTTAATATATATATATATATATATATATATATATATATATATATATATTTTCTTTTTTTAAATATAAATAAAATGTGTCCCTCATGTCCTGTTTTCGAGGTCACAGTGTCTCGTGTTGAATACTTGTATTTACGTGTCCTCGTGTCATGTGACTTAATTTCCATGTATGTTGCTGAATAATGGGGTTTTTAAAACACCTCATATGCTTCTATGGACCAAGAACCCAAGCAGAACAACAGACCCTTCTCGAAGAAGGTACATAGTTTACTCCAACAAAGGCATCCGAGGGATTTACAGAAGGAGAGAGAAGTGGGAAATTGGCTTTATGCATTTGGGATGGACTTAAAGAGTGGAAGATCAATAAATGACTTTCCCATGTTGGAGAAACTGGAATCATGTCTTTCAAAGGTACAACAATCTGATTGGAGTTTAAATTGGGCTTTGGAGCCATCTATGCTTTCATTGGTACAAGCCAGATTCTTGGAACATCCAAGTGAGAGAGTCAAGCTCATAGCTTCCTCTTGTTTCAGTGATATTTTGAGGATAGTAGCACCCTTTTCTCCCTACAATGATTATGTTATGAAGAGAATTTTCAAACTGATGGTAGAGACTTTTCAGGACTTGGACAACTGTGCAGGCTCTACATTTGGGAATAAGCTTAAGGTTTTAGGAGTCATGTCCATGACCCAGACTTATGAGGTCATGTTTGACCTTGAGTGTGATGGCTTGATTCTGTAGATGTTCCAATGCTTCTTCAGCATTAGGAGACATCATTCTGACACAGTCATAGCTCACACGCATTCCATCCTGTCGTCATGTATGAGAGACCGTGATGCCATTTTCCGGGAGCTACAGACTGGGTTTTTTAGCATTTAGAGGAGAGAGCAATTGGTCTCACCTGCTACTTATGAGCTAGCCCAAGGGCTGGTTGAGCAGAACATTGAGCTTTTTAGGAGACAGTTGACCAGGGAGGAGCTACTCTAGTTTGGTGGGTCAGCCAGCATAAATGAGCAGAGGAGGAAGGGCTTTGCTTCAATTGCAAAGAAGAGACCTTTGATCACTCATGTTTGAGAGATGCAGATGAGGTGGCAGAGCTAGAACAGGTATACGTTCCTTCTGTATGTTAGGATGAGGACTCTTCTTCGGATGAGTCCATGGGGTCATATGAGGATGATTTTGTGGAGTGTGAGCAGTCATGTGGATTTGATGATAGTAGGCCGGATTTTTATTCTCGTGTGCATGGTGAGCAGTCGGGGGACTCTATGGGAGATATCTTGGATGATGAGTCACTTGTGATGATTCAGCCGGAGTAGCATATGGTGGAGTAGGATTCCGCTGAGGAGGAGGCTATGCACATCATGCATGATAATCCTTTGGGGGAGAGCTAGATGGAGGCTCACATTGAGTCTGTGATGGAGATGCGGCTAACTGTGGGGTCATCCATTAAGGAGGAGCAGTTAGATGCACGGACGTTGAGTACGGTGACAGTAGTTGCAGATCCATATCCTCGGAAGATGTTGGAGGTTGATGGGGTAGTTTTGCATAAGGCTAGTAGACAACAGGAGTATGACATTCCTGATCAGGAGAGGGAGGAGTTATTGGAGATGGTGGTGCATCCATCTTTGGGCCAACCCATTGATGAGATGCCGATAGATGCACATACAATTAGTAGGACTGCAGTACTTTCAGGGAGCAGCACTCTCCAAGAGTACATCGATGGGGCTTACAACATATCTTGCCCAATTTGACCTATTATAGAGAGAGGGGCCTTCTTTTTCAGGCACTCCTCATGGACAGGCAGGACATAGCAGCATGAGTCGAGTAGGGGCTGGCGACAACACTCCATACGTGTTCCGTATGCAAATGTCACTACAGTGGATTCTTCTTCCGGGATAGATTGGCGAGAGATCATGATTTGGTATCCTATTGATGGTACGATTTTCTTCATAGGGAGCGTAGTGGAGCAGGAACCCTCAGACATGACAGATGCTGCAACTTCCAGTTGGTAGTGGGGCATAGGTCGATAGTTCTTCAGCATTCCATCTCAACTTCAGGAGTGCAGGGTTAGCATGAGATCAAGTCAGGAGTGTGATTGAAGAGAGGGAATGAGTTGGTATTCTATTAATGGAGTATCATTCTTAGTCTCGGGTACATTTTGGCAGGAGCACTTGGACGAGAGAGATGTTGCATGTTCTATTGGGCCATGGATTGTCGACTGAGAGTCCATTAGTATTTCAGTAGCACTAGTTCGACATTCGCAGATCAGGATTGACCCCGGCTTGGGCCGAAGGTTGGATTGGAGAGAGTGGTTGAGTTGGTCTTTGCTTCATGGGGCGACAACTATAGCTAGAGACAGTGCGCAGTACGGGCCATGGGATTCGGGCGATGATTGGCCATGGTGGCTTTGGGATCCGGGAGGATGGATTGATGATAGATGTGGTGAGAGATCAGTTTGGGATGTCGACATTAAGGGGTATTTTCCGGGTGGCTTGACACAGTGGCATAGCAGCACCCAGGGGTTTGTATGGGATCCGGGCATTGGGTCTCAGTTTCATCGGGCCAACAGGGTGGCCCACATATTTTGATTGCTTGAGGGCAAGCAATCTTGGGGCGGAAGGTCTGTAATATTCCTTTTTTTGGTGTCACCTATGACAGGGTTAGGATGGACTTCCAGAGTTGGGAGCAGACATGTCATAGGTACATGTAATATTCCTAATTAGTGACAGCTAGTTGGAATATTCGATTTTGTTCAATTTTGCTGTCTATAGTTTATTAATAAATAAAAAGTGAGTGAAGACGGTCTAACTCACTTAGTGGAATAAAACACCCTCCCTAGTAGCACAACGTTGTGACTTAAAGGAGAGCCAAGGGGGGCCAAGCACCACGTAGAGAGGGGGCCCACGTATGCTCTAGAAGCTACCGCGCAGATGAGGATGAGCACGTGGCAAGAGAGAGAGGCTACGTTGAGGAGATAGGCCTTAGGGTTTTGGAGGAAGGCCAACGTTATAAAAGAGGGAGGAGCCTTCTCATTTCAATCATTCGTTGTTGATGATATTGAGCTGGTCATTTCGACTTCTTGAGCACGCTAGCTGTTTAGCTTGTTTGCAGCACTGTTTAGTGCGTTGAGTGTCTTCGGTCGGAGATCTCGCCCTTAGCCCCGGGGGACTTCGAGTGCCTGCTCGGGCAAGGTTATTTCTTCAGCATTTTGTGGGAGATTTTGGTGTTTGGTTTTGTTGCGGAGCCGTGCATTCATAGAGACTGCGCAGTCATTGAGAGGGAGCACGCAGTCCATCTAGGAGGTGTTCCGGATTGGGGTTTTTGCAGGAGATTTGAGCCGAGATTTTGAGCAGAGGATCAGCCTTTTCTTTTGGGAGGATTTTGGTGGGGTTTGAGGCGGTATTTCAGCCATTCCTATTTAGCCTCTGCGCAGAGCCTTGGAGGCCAGTGTAATTCCCCAAGGGGGTATTTTTCGGAGGTTGGCCATTTTTGATATGGTTTTTGGGTTTTGTCGAGATTGGTGAGTAGAGGAGGTTTCCAGATTTTCAGCTCATTCCGGCAAAGGGAAGCAGCCCCTAGTTATCAGTTCATTTCAGTGGTCGCAGCTACACGGCAGTTTTCCAGCAGCTGGGACGCAGTTCAGAGAGCCGCCATTTCTGGTGTATTCTGAGAGTATTTCTTCACTTGCCTTGAGCAAGCTTAGGTGCCATCACTCTGATCATCTATTGTACTTCATTATATTTCTCAGTTTAATAAAATGGCTTAGCATTTCCTCTCTATATTTCTGGATGAGTTGCCGTACATTCTTTCTATGTTATTATATGTTTGCTGCACTGTTATTTTTATATATATTTGAGCATCCTAGTTCTATACCACTTGGTGTGTTTATTTTATACTCTTAGACAGAGTCTGAAAAGGGCCAGGTGGCCTCCAGATTTTGTCCTCTTTCAGAGGCGGCATATCTGGTAAACTCCCTCCCAGTCCATCTCTGGTTGGAGTTTGTCTTGTTTTAGAGATATCCCTGAAACGAGATATTACAGTGGTATCAGAGCATAGTTCTGGCTCAGCCTATGGAGCTAGTTGTCTATGACACCTGGAAAGAGGCCATATATTTGTTACAGAGGCAGGAAGTACAGAGACCGTGAGCGTAGGTTGGAGAACACCTACGAAGAGGGAGATTGTGTTCAGGTGGTGGACACAAAGCAGGAGGAGCCTGTGACAGACATAGAACAGGAGGAGCTTGTGTTAGATTCAGAGCAGAGAGAGCCGATGGCAGATGATGCTGAGGCCAAACAGTTTGGGGAGGCACTCCTCAAATCGATGTAGGATTTAGCACGGCAGATTGAGGTGATGGGTCAAAAATTCCCCGCTGTAGAGGCTAGACAGCGTGAGACCCCACGGGTATTCCAGGTAGGTGAGGGATCAGGTACATCACACCATTTGCTGGAGCATGGTGCTGCTTAGCGTGAGACTATTCAGCTGATGGCTTCACATGCACATACACATTCTACCATGCCCACTTTCTTGGGAGCAGACACAGGGGCAGGGGCCCAACAGGAGGCAAAGCTTGGACACATGGGCAAGTATTTTGCAAAGTATCAGGCATATGGGCAGGAGTTCAGGGATGCTCTTTCATTCTGAGATTTTGTTCAGCTCCAGCGGGATAGTAGACCCTGCGACCATCATAGAGGGCCTACATGATGGAGATAGCCACCACACATCTAGTAGATTCCATTTGCCTACATTTGATGGGTCATCAAAAAATTCGACAAAGTCTTGGGTGGAGAAGCTGGACATCTATTTCCAGCTGAACCAGATGTCAGAGGTGGAGGCCATCAAGGTGGCGACATTACATTTGGATGGTGAGGCCCAGGACTGGTGGTTCCATGGGATGGTCACACTCGAACACTCTACAGTGATGACGTATGCCGAGTATACCAGAAGACTGATGGAGTGATTTGACCGAAGGGATCCAGAACAACACTTTGTTGAGCTGACAAGGCTCAAGCAGACTGGGAGCGCCGAGTCATACATTGCAGATTTCTTGAGGGTTTCAGTAATGGTGCCAGATCTATCCGCAGCACGGATGATCTATATGTTTTTGGAGGGGTTAGCAGAGCCACTTCGGGGTTTAGTGATATCTACTAGACCAGCTACACTCCAGGATGCTATCAGCAGGACGCGGGATTTACAAGATGCATTGCCCAGGACTCATACACCTTACCCCCAGAGACAGGGTTTCCAGTCCAAGGGGAAAGATGTGAGGGTTCCACCTCCAAAGGGGAATCTAGGACGGGCACAGATAGATGATGATGCCAGGAGGGAGCTGAGGAATAAGCAGTTGTGATTCACTTGTTAGGAGCTGTGGGCACCAGGGCATAGGTGTGCTACTGGCAAAGCGCACTTCATTGAGGTCTTCTCCGATGATAGTGGGGAAGAGGATGAGGAGGATGATGAGGAGGCAGGAGATAGTCAGACGGCCTAGGATCAGTTGCCACCTCCACCTCCAGGGACAAGAGGTGCAGCTTTTGCACCCACAGGAGGGACTCTTGCAGCCTTGCGAGGAGTTCCCAAGTATTTGACGCTACGCGTACGAGGGACAGTACGTGGCCAGCGAGTGTCAGTTTTGGTTGACAGTGGGGCAACCCACAACTTCATTGATGCACAAATGGTCGAGCGGAGAGGTATACCGACCGAGAGCTTTGACGGATTTTCAGTTTTGGTCCCAGGAGCCCAGACAATGCAGTGTGCCCGGTATGTTCCAGGTTTGGCAGTGACGATGGGTACCTACACCGTGACCGATCACTTTTTCGTGGTCAACATACCAGATACCAATGTGGTATTGGGTGTTCAGTGGTTGATTACTCTGGGGAAGGTCACCACGGATTGGGAGGCCTTAGAGATGGAGTGGGATGACAAGAAGACCAGGAAGCATGAGAAGATCCGCGGGATGCACACTTACCCACCTCAGACAGTTTCGGCACACCGGATGGAGGCAGATTTCCAAAAGGGAGACATAGAGTGGGCGATTGAGTTGCGGGCATCAGAGGCAAAGACCACCGGTCGAGCAGTTCATCCTGATATACAGGCCATCCTTGACAGGTATGATGCAGTGTTTGGGGATATACCACCAGGTCGGCCACCGGACCGAGGATTTGAGCACACCATTGAGCTTGAGCAGGGTATTCAGGCGGTGATCACTACCCCCTATAGGCATCCCAAAGCCTATCGAGATGAGATTGAGCGGGCCATCCAGGAGTTGCTGGCTCTTGGGCACATCAGACCGAGCACGAGTCCGTTTGCTTCTTCCGTGGTGTTGGTGAAGAAGAAGGACGACACCTTGAGGATGTGCATTGACTACAGGGCCCTGAACAAGAAGACCCTGAAGAATAGGTATCCTATACCCAGGATCGATGAGTTGATGGATGAGCTGAGAGGAGCCAAGTTCTTCTCGAAGATTGATTTGAGATCAGGGTACCATCAGATTCGCGTGAGGGAACAGGACATTCCCAAGACCGCCTTCAGGTGTCATTATGGGCACTTTGAGTTTTTGGTTATGCCTTTTGGGCTAACCAATGCACCAGCTACTTTTCAGTCTTGCATGAACCATATCTTCCGCAGTCATCTGAGGAAGTTTGAATTGGTCTTCTTCGATGACATACTCATATATAGCAGGACTTGGGAGGAGCATCTCCAGCATATAGAGGCAGTACTACATATCTTGGAAGAGCAATAGTTCTATGCTAAGCTCTCCAAGTGTGAGTTTGGGATGATAAAGATGTTGTATTTGGGTCACATTATTAGAGTGGACGGTGTGAGAGTCCATGAGGAGAAAATTAGAGCCATCAGGGATTGGTCGAAGCCGAGGACCGTGACGGAACTTTGAGGATTCATTGGCATAAGTACTTATTACAGGAAGTTTTTCAAAGGTTTCTCACAGCTTGCTGCACCCTTTACAGATTTGACGAAGAAGGGGGCTTTCAGTTGGTCGGATACAGCGCAGCGGGCCTTTGACAGGCTCAAGGAGGTGATGAGTAGCTGCCCAGTGCTTGCATTGCCGTATTTTACGCAGCCATTTGTTTTGGAGTGTGATGAGTTAGGAGAGGGGATCAACGCAGTATTGATGCAGGGAGGACACTCTATAGCTTTTGAGAGCCAGAAGCTCCTTCCACACGAGAGGTTGTATTCTATATACGACAAGGAGATGTTGGCCATTATGCATGCCTTGGCCAAATTTCGGCAGTATTTGGTAGGGAACAGGTACAAGGTGGTCGATGAGATCATCTACTACAGGGACAGGATCTTCTTGACTGAGAGATCTTAGCTTAAGAAGAAGATACTCTAGGCATCACATGATTCACCATTGGCAGGCCATCAGGGGTTTACCAAAACCTACAGGGCCATTAGAGAAAGGTTCTCATGGAAGGGTCTCAAGGAGGACGTACTCCAGCACATCAAGGAGTGCGATGTTTGTCAGAGGAACAAGGGGGAGATGAGCCATCCCGCAGGATTGTTGCAGCCTCTTCCCATTTCGGAGGGGAAATGGGAGAGTATCTCGATCGATTTCATCACAGGGTTGCCTATGGTGCAGGGCAAGGATTGTATCTTTGTTGTCGTTGATCAGCTGACAAAGTATGCACACTTTTTCGCCATATCCGCGCATTACACAGCAGCACAAGTGGCCGAGCTGTTTTTCAGAGAGGTTTTCAGGCTACATGGTCTTCCTAAGACCATCATCAGTGACAAAGACAACCGCTTCATGGGCGGATTTTGGCAGGAGCTTTTCCGGTTAGTGGGGACAGAGTTGACACCGAGTACCAGTTATCACCCACAGACGGATGGATAGACGGAGATAGTTAACAAGTGGCTAGAAGGCTACTTGTGTAACTATGTCAGTGGGCAGTAGCGAGCATGGATGAAGTGGTTGCATCTGGGGGAGTATAGCTATAACACGACACATCACATGTCCATTGGTATGTCACCATTTTATGCTTTGTATGGGTATCATTCCTTATCTTTTGCTGATGTGATGTTCGGTGCTAGCAAGGCTCCTAGAGCTAAGATTTGGATCCAAGAGAGTCAGGACATTCTCCAAGCTCTCAAGGATAATATGGCTACAACACAAAACCAGCAGAAGCTGTATGCCGACAGAGGTCGGGTGGAGAGACAGTTTGAGGTAGGGGACTTGGTCTACCTACGATTATAGCCTTACCGATAGTCGTCACTGAAGCAGAAGGGAGCTGAGAAGCTCAAGCCCCACTTTTACGGGCCATACAGGGTGATATGCAGGACTGGACAAGTTGCGTATGAGTTGGAGCTGCCCCAAGGCAGTAAGATCCACAACGTTTTTCACGTATGCCTGAAGAAGGCACTGGGGCAGTAGGTGACAGTGATAGATGAGCTACCACCCACGGATGATGAGGGGCATTTGGTGTTGCAGCCAGAGGCTATTATTGATACTAGGGAGAGGCAGCTACGAAGTAGGATAGTCCGGGAATTCTTGGTGAGGTGGAAGAATTTGCCGAATGAGGATGCCACTTGGGAGAGTGAGAAGATTTTGCAGCATCCATCACTTCAATTGCTTGAGGACAAGCAACATTTTTCCGGGGGAGACTGTAATATTCCTAATTAGCGACAGCTAATTGGAATATTCGATTTTGTTCAATTCTGCCGTCTATAGTTTATTAATAAATAAAAAGTGAGTGAAGAGGGTCTAACTCACTTAGTGGAATAAAACACCCTCCCTAGTAGCACAACGTTGTGACTTAAAGGAGAGCCAAGGGGGGCCAAGCACCACATAGAGAGGGGGCCCACGTATGCTCTAGAAGCTACTACGTAGATGAGGATGAGCACGTGGCAAGAGAGAGAGGCTATGTTGAGGAGATAGGCGTTAGGGTTTTGGAAGAAGGCCAACGTTATAAAAGAGGGAGGAGCCTTCTCATTTCATTCATTCGTTGTTGATGATATTGAGCTGGTCATATCGACTTCTTGAGCACGTTGGCTGTTTAGCCTGTCTGCAGCACTGTTTAGTGCATTGAGTGTCTCCGGTCGGAGATCTCGCCCTTAGCCCCGGGAGGCTTCGAGTGCCTGCTCGGGCAAGGTTATTTCTTCAGCATTTTGTGGGAGATTTTGGTGTTTGGTTTTGTTGCGGAGCCGTGCATTCATAGAGACTGCGCAGTCACTGAGAGAGAGGACGCAGTCCATCTAGGAGGTGTTTCGGATTGGGGTTTTTGCAGGAGATTTGAGCTAATATTTTGAGCAGAGGATCAGCCTTTGCTTTTGGGAGGATTTTGGTGGAGTTTGAGGCGGTATTTTAGCCATTCCTATTTAGCCTCTGCGCAGAGCCTTGGAGGCCAGCGTCATTCCCCAAGGGGGTGTTTTTCAGAGGTCGGCCATTTCTGATATGGTTTCTGGGTTTTGTCGGGATTGGTGAGTAGAGGAGGTTTCCAGATTTTCAGCTCATTCCAGCAAGGGAAGCAACCCCTAGTTATTAGTTCATTTCAATGGTAGCAGCTACACGACAGTTTTCCAGTAGCTGGGACGCAGTTCAGAGAGCAGCCATTTCTAGTATATTCTAAGAGTATTTCTTCACTTGCCTTGAGCAAGTTTAGGTGCCATCACTCTGATCATCTATTGTACTTCATTATATTTCTCAGTTTAATAAAATGGCTTAGCATTTCCTCTCTATATTTCTGGATGAGTTGCCGTACATTCTTTCTATGTTATTATATGTCTGCTGCACTATTATTTTTATATATATTTGAGCATCCTAGTTCTATACCACTTGGTGTGTTTATTTTATACTCTTAGACAGAGTCTGGAAAGGGCCAGGTAGCCTCCAGATTTCGTCCTCTTTCAGAGGCGACATATCTAGTAAACACCCTCCCAATCCATCTCTGGTTGGAGTTTGCCGTGTTTTAGAGATATCCCCGAAACGAGATATTACAGTACAGGTTGGTGTCATTAGCAGGCCTAGGGGCTTTTTGGAGGAGTTCTGAGGAGCTTCTATGAGGACCAATGGCATTCGCTTGATATATTCCATCATTCGTGACGTTTGCCTTTCGTTTTGGTGCATTCCGACAACTTTCAAAAAAATGAGTTATTTTTGGGCTTAACTTGATTAGTTATGCTCAAGGTGGCATTCTAGAAGGAATACGTGATAGAACACCTTAGTGTAATAGCTCGTTGGAACCATGATGAGAATACCTACATGATGGTGTGGTTGGACATGAGTCCCAATGACTTGAGGAGACATGGTGTCCTATTTAATCTTTCTAGCATTAAAAAGGAATATTTTAATTGGAAAATAAGAGGGAAAGTGCTCCATGATTAAAATAATAATAAAATAAGGCTCTAGAAGGATCCAAGAGATCTATAAAAGGAAAGGAGGAGGCCATTGCGGGATATCTTGAATTTGATATCTTTCCTTGTATGTGAGGTTGAGAAACTAGTTCTCTTCTCCATTGGTAGCCCCAGGATGGAAACCCTCGGGTGTGTTGTCGAGTGTTGGACCAAAACCCAACTCTCTTTGAGGAGACTTCATTCAGGAGTTTCGAAGAGCTTCAGGGATATTGGAGTGAGGATCATTCAGATCTTCAGTTGGTGCTTAATTTTTTTTCAGTGGATTCAGTGGCAGCTGCTGCCGGAGGGAGAGTGCAGCAGTTCAGTTTTGGAGGTCAACGCAGTGCAGCAGTTCAGTTTTGGAGGTCAACACAGTGCAGCAGTGTAGCAGATGCTTGAGGCCGGATTATATCTCAACTATGTTAGCTATTTATCTTTCCTGCATGTAAACCCCAATTTATGTTATAATAAACCTGAGATTATTTACTGCATCATTGTGTTATGGAATTGCATAAACTTTATATGTCTTATTTTACATGGAAATCTTCTATAAATAAATGTTGATTTTACGGCATGATGTTGGATTAAATTATTTTTTGCAAAATTTGTCGAAATATCCCTTTTGTGTTATTACAATATGGTGCTATCACAATTCACTCTCCATATGGACTCCTAAACTTACATCATCTTTCCTTATTGGATGAGTCATAGGACATCATAGGACATCCTTCCTAATCATTTTTTCTTGTCAAGGTCTTCCTTGTGTGGCTAGGGATGCTCATTTACAGGATGAGTGTAAGGACTTTTACAATGGCCCTTGCCTCAACCAACCTTCGTTGCACTCTTGGCTCTACCTTTGATGCTTAATGCCACCCTTGCGCGGCCTTGTCATTGCATTACTCTTCTACTTCCTTTCCCTTTTTCCTTCAACTCCAAACCTTGAAGGTGAAAATAGGCCCAAACCTTAACCTTCTAGGTTAGGTGAGGGTCTCAAAGCTCTTTATTCAGATTTGTCTTTGAATCCTTGAGCTAATGGCACCTGCAAGTCAAATAAATAGAGCCAAGCCACAAGATCTACAGGAAATCTAAAATAAAAACCCCAAAATATTATTTACAAACGAGAAAAATAATATACAAGGGTTAGAAATAATTTACAAAGTAATTTACAATATCTATAAGGAAATATTAGCTCTAACTAGCAAATAGATCATTTATAGCTCAAGTAGATTTGAAAATAAGTAAGAGAAATATTTTTTATTTTGATGTACAAACCTAAACCCTACACAATAGATCGTTAGATAAGCTCAAATTCCAAAAAAAATGCAATCATCGTGAAGTCCATGTACTTAGGTTACACCCAAGGGTTGAATATCTGAAGATCTATCTACATAAGATAGATTATTAGTTCCAGAGGGGCTTGATTCACACAAGAAGTTTAGAGATCTAGAGATACCTGCTAGATCTACTAGGTTCAATGTGCTTACTCTAACCCAATATCTAAAGCAAGATACTTGTGCTAATATATAATCCAACCACTGATTATGGAACAATAATCTTTAGTTAAAACAATTATAGCTTTAAAATAATTTCAACACATACCATGAATCATCAAGCGAGAATGCACCTTTAATTGAAACCCTAAAGACTTTATTAAAATTATCCAGCAGAGCTTAGCTTAGTATAAAATTTTTCAACACAGTTGAAGTTACCACGATGAGCTTGAAATCTTCCTTATATAGAAAATGAGAGGGATCAACCCCTCCAAGTGGAAATAACGGTACTAGCATTAAACCATGGCTTGATCCTTGTGAAAAAATTTCGATCCCTTGATTAGCTAGCTCAAATCTCCAAAAAATTTCAATTTTCCTTGTTCACTATGTTGGAGGATCAAAACCTTGACTTCTGGACCACTGGAGGACCTTCAAAAAATAGAATTATCATTACTTGTGCAAAATAATTCACTTCTTGGCCCTAAAAATTCGATTTGCTGGAAAATAGTCTTCTCTGGCCCAAATGAATTTCTGGACTGGTCCTTCGTGCCTTGGAAATGAGGCTTTTATTCTTGACTATTTTCCTTCGAAATAAGCCTCAAATAATTTTTTGATGAATTTTCCACTTGGGAGGTAATTAATTTTCCCTTCATTTTATTTTTTTGACAATTTCTCGCTTAATTTAATTTTAATTTTTGCCAAAAATTAAAATTAAAAGACTCAAGAGGGGATTAATTATATTTCCACCCTCTAAGTGTATCTAAAAAATATTTTGGTAATGGTGTTCTAATTATGAGGAACCATTCACCGAAAATATTCCTAGATAACACTTTTACATTGAGATATTACAAATTCAACCCTTAGAAGGGGAAATACACATAGACTTAGACTCTTAAGACTCAACCAAATTCTGCGACAAGACACATGATCTACTATTAGAAAAATACATAGACTCGATAACAGTAGGACTCACTTAAGACCTCTTCAATGAGCTTCAGCCTAGCTTTGGGGTATATCTGGGAGAAAAACTCGGCGAGTTATCCGTGTTTACAAACACAGATAATTTGGTGAGGTTAAAAAACTCCCTAGAGTGAAACTCTTTGAAAAGAATCATAGGCTTGCCTAGGTGTTGTTACATGGCTTAATAATCATACTTTAATCATTTTTTACATTATAGGAGCAGAATTAATGATGATATGGACACAAAAAAATTTTTCCACTGTTGTATACTTTGCTTCTCGGACTGTTGACATATACATGGTCAACATGATCCTTTCTCTTTGACTCAACGACTCCTGTTTCAACCAAGATATTACACTCAAGATCCATCAAGTTGGCATCCTTCAGATCTAAAAGAACAGGGTGAGGATGCCCCACTTTATGAGATCTATGCCCCCACCCTTTCGGGCTTTCTATTTGCAAGCATGTTGAGAGAGAATAACCCCTGTTGGAGCAGCTTTATCTAGGACATGAGGGTTGGATGTGAGACATGTTTACTAATTTTCCGTGTGCTTGATATAGAAACAAAAAGAGCCATTTCTTAGCCCCAAAATTTGTTTGGAGACTGCTATGAAAAATTAAAGAAGACTTATATGACAGAGCTCCAAACTTCCAACATCCGTCGTTGATGAAAATAAAGGGACTTTCCCCTTTAGACCAAAACACCTCCTACTTTGTGAATCTCAAGTTCATAGCTCGTGATGGTGCCTTGCATCCCTTTCTTTGCATTCACAATCTACAACAAAACACTCCCGTCACCAAGTGGAAGAACGACCTCGACTTCTCCTTGCCGCACACCTCCCTCGTCATTTGTAATAGGCTCCTCATTGACGACAATAATGTTTCAGACTCCATAATAGAAAACCCTAGTTCCTGCCATCACTTCTACCCATGATTGAGCATCTATTCGAGCCATAGCCTTTTAAATTGTTGACGTCATCCATAATTAATGCTCTAGATGCCATGCCAAAGTGCGATGAGGTGTCAAAATATGTGTAGATGCCCAGGTGATCCAAAATTTAAGGGATGGCCCTCAAATTCACCTCAACACCTCCTCTAGGGTCCTAAGGGTAGCTAGGGCACCATCAGGTGGTCTCCATGCATATCCAATTGTCAAATAAAGGCCTCCTTTACAACATTATGGCTTCTTCTGGTGCAATAAGTCCTCCCTAGTTTCTTGATGGGAGTTTATTCTCATCTGGGCTCTGAATCAACTCTATCCCATCAATTTGTGTTAAGGCCAACCTAGGGGTACACTAGGTCCAGTGGTGTCATCATGAAGAATCCTCAAAACCAGGTCAAAGTTGACCAACGTACAGGGGTCCTGGAGGTACTCTAGGACGTGTCATGTGTTAGTGCAATTAGGAGGCTCCAGTCTCTTGACGCTACACTCGCTTAGGCCATGCACTTCTTTAGAAGGCCTTGATACATGTGGTGTGTGTTGATTTCTGGTAGCATCGGATGTGCTCTAAGTCTCAAATTTTGTAGGGAGGCTTAGACACATGTATTCCAAAGAACCCATAAAGCGTTTTGGGAAATTCCACCAGGATTGTCTTTTAAAAAATAATTAATTACTTTTAATGGGAGTCTAAGTTTAAACTTAGGGAATCAAAATAATTAAAGGTTATTAATAAAACAAGGTGTGAATCTTCTAGAAAAAGACAAATATCAAGTCAAGTTAATCTTAGCCGTTGATTAGCGATTTAATCTCGGTCATTGAAGTCTCAATGATATGATTATAAGGACTTGATGGGCATTTGGAAAAACACACTAGGCAGATACTCAGTTACCCAAGAAGATCGATTTTATCACTGGCTGAAGTTTGGCAAGAGAAAATCGAATTAGAGGTAGAGTTGCAGGTTGGAGAGAGAGGGCATCAGCAAGAGCTGAGAGTGTAGGATCAAACCAGAGGAAATGGTGCAGAGGAGGGACAACATAAAGGTCGTGACACAGTGGCAGGGACAACACAGAGGCTGTGACGCTGAGACTATGCAGTCACTTCACAAAAGTTGATGCAGTGAGACACATAATATATAGGGCCTCTCTAGGGTCAGAGTTTCACTGTGGAGTGTGTGAGAAAATTTTTTGTAAAGTTCTCACAGATATTCCTCTTCTATTCTACTGGTTATATTTTGTACAAGAGATTTTGCTGAAGAATAATAAAGAAACCCTCACTTTTTGCATTGGTTTTCCCATATTGGGTTTTTTGGCGACGATTTTCCAAAAATAATTGTCATTGTGATTGTACTTGTGCTAGTGTTTTTCCTTGCATTAAATTTCCGCAAAATTTTTAATTGTTAAGACTGCAGTGTATTTCATTTTGATATTTACTGTAGCACACCTTAAATAATTTGTTCAGTTAAATTAAAAATAGAAGAAATCTAATCAGTTAATGCAGTAGGATTCCAAGTAGTGGAATTTTCACATGGTATCAGAGCAAAGAAAACAAATCCAGAAGAGCCAGCGCTGAATAGAAGAGGGAGATCAGGAGATTGCGTAGGAAGTAAATCGAATCCCCCAAGGGATTGCGTATTCCAATCCAGGAGGGAAAATTTTTCTGGGAAAATCTCTCTCTAAGTGAGTCGACAGAGAGGAAGATTTCCGGTTCAGAATTTGCTAGTGACAGAGGGAGCAACGCAACAGCTTCAGCGCAGATCAATCTTCAGGTGGGACGCCGTTTTTGCTGGGCAACAAAAGCATCTGAAATCGAAGGAAAATTAGCACAAATATGTATGGAAAATCTATATGTCTCTGAATTATCTTCCAAATTGGAAGAAGACTTCACATGCTTGTCAAGTTCAACATCTACAAGTGTTTGGTACATTGATAGCAGGGCTTTATCTCACATGAATGGAGTACGAGAATATTTATCGAGCTATCAGGGAGAGTAGATGGACTTCGAGATCACTACGGGAAACAAAACGAAATGCACTCTAGCAAGGAGAGGCACCATAGCGTTTCAAACGAAGCATCAAAGCCACTAATGTGCTGCATGTGCTCGGGTTAGGAATGAGTATGATTTCAGTGTCCCAGCTACAGGACAAGGGATATGATGTATAATTGGAAATAAGGTATACGTCAAACATCCAAGTTGGAATAAGATGAGACAAATTGGAGCTCGAAGCAATAGACTATACAGATTGCAGGTAGAGCCTCCAATGGAACTGATAGGCAACAATCTTGATGGCGAAAAATATCTGAATGATCTATGGCACAGGCGAATGGGACACTTGCACCACGAAGCACTAAGGATGCTCAGAGTGACTATTACTGGAGTTCCAGTCCTCAATACTGTGCATAATGGCGTATGCAGAAAATGCTTACTAGGAAAGTACGCTAAGGCATCCCTTCCCAAAAGTGGCAACCAAGCAGAAGGCGTATTAGGATTGATACATTTGTGGCCCAATGTCCACTAGAGCTCTTAGCGGTGACGAATACTTTGTCACCTTCATTGATGATTACTCCATAAAAAACTGGATCTACTTCCTAAAGACTAAGGATGAGATCTTTAATTGGTTCAAAGAGTTTAAAACTCTCGTGGAGAACATGACAGGGAAAAAGATAAAGGCATTGTGATCAGATAACGGTATATAATATACAGACAGAGACTTCACATATTTTTGCGCAAAGGAGGGCATCAAAAGAGAGTGGACAACTCCATATAATCCACGACAGAATGGAGTAGTGGAGCAGAAAAATAGAACTATTGTTGGGGCAACAACGACTCTGTTATATGACCTAGACTTGCCTAGATTCTTATGGGCAGAGGCATGTAACACAATGGTGTATATTCAGAATAGAACCCCTCACAGAGCATTGGGGAAGAAAACGCCCGAAAGAGTCTTCACATGGATAAAGTCGGAAGTAAGTCACCTTAGGATATATGGAAGTCAGATATACTGTCATATTCAAGATGAGAAGCGTAGTAAACTGGATCAAACTAAAGAAAAAGGGTATCTCATAGGATATAGCGAGACCTCAAAAGCATATATAATCTACATTCCTAGCAGCAGGAAAATTGTAGTAAGGCGAGATGCAAAGTTCATGGAAGATAGAGCTTTCAGGAAATCTCGTGAGATGCCAATAGAAGATTATTCAGGATATGTTCCTTTAGTCCAAAAGCAGCAGGAGCAGCAGCGAGGATAGGCAGGAGGACAAACACTAGGATGAAGTACAATGACTAGTACTAGCATTTCCTCAGGAGGATAAGATTTTGGCAGTTCTCAGCAGGAGAGGGAGGATGAATTGAGAGAGCCTCCTACCACCAGCGGGAGAACCAGTAGGGAGGTACGACAGACACTAAGGGACATAGAGGAGTTCATTGGAGCTTGTAGGACCGACAAAAGGCAGCGTAGACAACCTGACGTATACCAAGCCTTGGTAACTCAGGTAGAAGAAACTTTCAGTTTCCAGGAAGCCGTACAACACCAAGTATGGGTGGTTGCCATGGTAGAAGAGTACAATTCTATCATGACGAATGATGTTTGGGAATTTTTACCTAGACGTGAGGATAGATTAGTTGTAGGATCAAGATGGATCTACAAGATCAAGTACACTGTAGATAGTAGTGTGGAGAAGTACAAGGCCATGTTTGTGGTAAAGGTGTATGTGCAGAAGGAAGGAATTGAGTATGAAGTGACCTTCGCCCATAAAGCCAAATATACCTCCATTAGATCTATCATATCGCTAGTAGCTCAGATGGGATGGAAGATTCACCAGATGGATGTCAAGACAACATTCTTGAATGGGTTGATAGAAGAGGAGGTGTACATAGAACAACCTGAAGGCTTCGAGACCCATGAGAAGAGAACTCATGTATGCAGATTGAAGAAAGCCTTGTATGGGCTCAAGCAGGCACCCAGAGCATGGTATCGTCAAACTGATAGCTACTTGCAGTAGTTGGGATTCGTCAAGAGCGATGTAGATCCCAATCTCTACTATGTGATGGTGGAGAATGAACCACTAATTCTGGTATTATATGTAGCTGATTTGTTTCTTATAGGATTATCTAGGCTTATAAAGGACTGCAAGAAGAATCTTGAAGCAAAATTCGACATGAAGGATATGGGGTTGATGCACTATTTTCTAGGGTTGGAAGTTTGGCAGAAAAATGGAGAGGTCTTCCTTGGGTAAGGAATATATGCTATGGAAATTCTGAAGAGATTCAAAATGCAGGATTGCCAACCCATGGCGATGCCTATGATCACCAACTAGAAGAAATAGATGCATCAGGGGACAAGGAAGTAGACATAGAGCAACCTGAAGGCTTCGAGACCCATGAGAAGAGAACTCATGTATGCAGATTGAAGAAAGCCCTGTATGGGCTCAAGCAGCACCCAGAGCATGGTATGGTCAGATTGATAGGTACTTGCAGTAGTGGGATTCGTCAAGAGAGATGCAGATCCCAATCTCTACTATGTGATGGTGGAGAATGAGCCACTAATTCTGGTATTATATGTAGCTGATTTTTTTCTTACAAGATCATCCAGGCTTATAAAGGACTGCAAGAAGAATCTTGAAGCAGAATTCGACATGAAGGATATGGGGTTGATGTACTATTTTCTAGGGTTGGAAGTTTGGCAGAAAAATGGAGAGGTCTTCCTTGGGCCAGGAAGATATGCTATGGAAATTATGAAGAGATTCAAAATGTAGGATTTCCAACCCATGGCGATGCCTATGATCACTAACTAGAAGAAAATAGATGCATTAAGGGACAAGGAAGTAGATCACACCTTCTACAGATAACTCATTGGGCCACTCATGTATCTGGTCAACACTAGGCCATACATTTGTTTTGTTGTCAACGCCCTTAGTCAGTTCATGGTGGAACCGAAAAGGGTACATTGGGCAATAGTTAAGCACATTCTCAGATATGTGCGTAGAACAATTGGATATGAGTTGAAATACACCCGAGGAGAAGATGTCAGATTGAGCGGGTTCACAGATGCAGATTGGGCAGGGAGTTCAGCAGACCGAAAAAGTACCTCTAGGTACTATTTCAGTGTTGGATCAGGAATGATCTCTTGGTGCAGCAGGAAGCAGAAGTCAGTAGCTCTGAGCTTAGCGGAAGCAGAATATATGGCAGCCAGCACAACAATATGCGAAGCCATATGACTTAGGAAGATGTTTGTGAGCTTGTTCAGGAAGAGGATGGAAGCGACCAATGTTACTGTGATAATCATAGTTGTATCAAGCTCTCTGAGAATTCAATATTTCATGATCGGTCAAAACACATAGATATCAGATGTCACTTTATCAGAGACTTTGTTCAGCGTTGGGCAGTACGGCTGCAGTATGTCCCCACAGGAGATCAGGTAGCAGACAGACTCACAAAGGCTCAAGGAAGAGCTAAGTTCATTCAGTTCAAGGAGCAGATGGGTATGGTTGACAACCCGTTTTAGTAGCAGATGGGTATGGTTCCTCAATTACAGCAGCAACATATAATAGAGTTGCAGTGTAGTAGCAGTTGGCAATAGTACGTAGGGTTAGCAACAACATAGATGCAACATCATAGTAGTTGGTGGGCAGCAGTGTCAGACAGTAGCAACGTAGAGGGAGATGTTATAGAATCAGTCTAGTGCTTCAACAGGATGCATTAATTTAGCACATTCCTTGCTAAGAGGGAGTGTTGATTTCCGGTAGCATCGAATGTGCTCCAAGTCTCAATTTTTGTATGGAGGCTTAGAAAAATGTATTCCAAAGAACCCATAAAGAATTTTGCGAAATTCCACAAGGATTGTGTTTTATTAAAGTAATTAATTATTTTTAATGGGAGCCTAAGTTTAAACTTAGGGAATTAAAATAATTGGAGGGTATTAATAAAACAAGGTGTGAATCGTCTAGAAAAAGGCAGAGATCAAGTCAAGTTAATCTTAGTCATTGATTAGCGATTTAATCTCGGTCATTGAAGTCTCAACGAGAATATTATAAGAAGGACTTGCTGGAAATTTGGAAAAACACACTGGGAAGATACTCAGTTACCCAAGAAGATCAATTTTCTCACTGGCTAAAGTTCGGTAAGAGAAAATCGAGGGAGAGTTGTAGGTTGGAGAGAGAGGGCATCAACAAGAGCTAAGAGTGCAGGATCAAACCGGAGGAAGCAGCGCAGAGGAGGGATAACGCAGATGCTGTGACGTTGTTTCAGGGACAACGCAGAGGTTGTGACACTGGGACTGCGCAGAAGCTGACACAATGAGACACAGAGAAGTTATAGGGCCTCTCTAGGGTCATAATTTCACTGTGGAGTGTGTGAGAAAATTATTTGTAAATTTCTCACAAATATTCCTCTTCTATTCTGCTGGTTATATTTTTTAAAAGAGATTTTTCTGAAGAATAATAAAAAACCCTCATTTGTTGCATCAGTTTTCCCACATTGGGTTTTTCTGGGGACGATTGTCCAAAAATAACTGTCATTGTGATTGTACTTGTGCTAGTATTTTTCCTTGCATTTACTTTCCGCAAAATTTTTAATTTTGAAGACTGTTGTGTCTTTCATTTCAATATTTACTGTAGCACACTATAAATAATTTGTTCAGTTAAATTACAAATAGAAGAAATCTAATTAGTTGCTGCAGTAGGATTCCGAGTAGTAGAATTTTCATAGTGTGGGTGCCCTCAAGACCTGGGATGCAATGATCCACTTGATAAAGACAACATGGATTCTATTGAAAGAAACCATCCATCAAAGATTGAGACCATTAATGCATCTAATGAACCAAAATTGAATGTCAAAGGCATATTAATACTTCAAACAAAGATCCCCTTCCAAAATTAGGACCAAGTCCTTGCAAAGGTGTTTTCTCCCTTGGTAGGGGTGGCTAATGGTCAACCTTATTAGTTGCTTCCAGGAATCCAGTCTCTAAGCATAAGCGACATTTCCTTGGTCCATCCTTTAATTGATAGGTGTTAGTGCATAATAATTTGGTAATGGAGGGGAGAAGACTACATGGTCAATTTCCATGGTCAAAGGGACTAGCTGATGGGAGTGTGTTTATTTGGGGTAGCATCGGATGTGCTCTAAGTCTCAAATTTTGTGGATAGGCTTAGACACATGTATTCTAAATAACCCAGAAAACGTTTGGTGAAATTCCACTCAGATTGTATTCTATAGAAATAATTAATTATTTTTAAAGGGACCCTTGTTGAGAATTTGTAGCGCTGGTGTTTAATACCAATTCTCTTCTTGATAATTACTTGTGAGCTTACTTGAGTTTATTATGTCTTTATTTCTTTAGCTTAGTTAGTCTTTCATCAAGTAAATTATAAAAAATGCACGAGACACAAAATTAGGCTCCTAGAGCCAGGGAAAAACCTCTCCCTCTTGGAGAGGAAAACCCATGAGAAATTCTTCTTATAGATCTTCAAATGACAAGTAACATGACCAAGACTCAGACCCTTGACCTAGATATGCTTCCAAGACCTTGATACTGCTTCTTCAAACTTGATTCTTCTCTTCTTCACCAATCTTCACTATTCAACACTGGTACTTGAGAACTTGGTCTCCAAGTTTCACTTCTTATAGCTTAGTCAAATGTAGGGACAACATTATCTTCTTTTTGCATATACTTTTAGCTGAATTCCTTGAGCTGTAGTTAGGAAGGTAAATCTCAGATTTACCTTCCTCACTTTCTCCTAATTTTAAGGCTGCCTTTCTTCTTATGATCTTTGTCCCAACTTTAGGAAAATTATTCCTTGACTGGGATAGCTTAAACAAATCCGTAGTTGACACCCTAAAACAGCTTCCTGAAATCCGCAATTATACTTAGAGAAAATCTGCACTTATTTTACGTCTAGAATCCGCAGTTGCTGTACCTTAGATATGCGCACTTACTGTTTAGAATGATCCGCGCAGCATCACCGTCATATATAAATCAATTAGTCCTGAAATTCTTCAAACTTCACGCTGAATAACCTTCCCATAAATACGCACTAAAGCTCCTTTAAATAATCCACAAATTGTCTTTGTGATCACTGATAACATGTCTTCAAAATGGGCCACAGAACAGGTATTTATATGGACTATTACTCTGTCTTTAGGCTGACCTGTCAGTAGACTTGAAGGCCAACTTATCAATTGTAGGGTAGCCGACTTTAACGTATTATTATAGCTTATTTTCCAGCATTTGAGAGAGGTCTGATTGTAGATATTCTTCCACAGTTTCTTGGACATGCGACAAGGTTCATGGCAAGGTCTGGAGCATATACTGATGAATAGATCCTTCATATATATATGACACTTAATTAAATTTATACTTAGAAGACAAAACCCTAAATAGACATCAAGAAGAAGTTTATTAACCTACAATGAAATCTTGCTCATGAAACCCATGAAGCAAGTACAAACTACATTTTATTATCTTTGCCTTCTTCTATAAATACATAATTACATAGTCAACATGAAGACCGACCTAGATACACTTTTCAACACTCCCTCTTAACTAGGGAGGTATTCATACAGGTACATGGTTACTTTCAAACTGAAGAATTTCATAAGAAGAATCGGATTGGTAATCGCATTTGTATATCATATCAACCAACATTGTCCTAGTGCAAGGCCTTAACTAACAGCCCCATCTCTCAACGAGACAATGGGCTACAATGCTGGCGAGACACATGACTTATAGACACCATATTCATTGTCTCTTGAATGTACATACTCCACCCAGGTGTTCCCAAAGTATGACCTTCTTGGACTATTCTTCTCTAGGGTAGCTAGCCCTCAAAGAATATCAATCCTCGACTACTCTTATCTTGAATTCCCTAAAGCATTCTCAAAGAGTATCAAATGCTAGATGATTACCCAATCCTTCATTTTGTCTTCCCAAGTGAAGACCAGAATGACGTGTCTATCTCTCCCTCTCATCCAGGGAGGACCTATTTCACAAGGGAATGTACTCATTCCTGTATAAGGAATGTACCTAAGCTCATTCTTAGGAATTACCCAGTTTCTTCAAAGTAAGAAACTGATCACCAGGCTCCCTCTTAATCAGGGACCTGCAGCAGCAATGGTGACACACCTTCCTCCCCTCGATGTCATGAATTTCGATATTGAGGAATCTTCAACTTTAGCTCCATAGGGCACAGATCATCCATCACTTTCATTCATGAGTCATGTCATCCACCAGAAAGTGATTCATCTGTCTTTCTCATCTGGTTCACCGTTATGCCATGCTACTTTCCTTCGAATCATCTCCAAAGATCATACATCCTTTCTCATGATTAGCAGCCTTGCACAAATCCAACCAGATAAACATATACATATTAACATTTAAAACAAAAGTTACCTCAGTTATGATCTTTCACCATGACATATTCTCGTAGGCATCGACATCCTTTATTCAGAATGACACATCTCCTAATGATATGTTTTGCCAAGGGTCTTCTTCTTTACCAAACTTCCGTCAGTGTCTACATATCTTCCTAGGAGATCTCTTAGTCACATCTTCATGGCTTCCAGATGATAACTACCTCTTAACATGGTCGCATTTCATGATCTCTTCCTTTCTGCACATTCTCCATTCCCAGGATCTTACAAATTTTCCAGTTTCTTGTTCATATACAACCACCTCATATTCCATGAGGACATATTGTTGATTTCATCTGTCAGTGCACTGAGAGATCCTTCTTCATAGATCACACTTCTAAATATGGAAGTATATTACCTGCAACCATATGACATGACTTCACATCATCTAGTGTCAACATATAGATATATATACATACCTCATACCTTTTTCCCTTGAGTCATCCTGTAGCAATTTCTCTAGAATGAAGAGCTTCATTCCCTTGGTCTGCTCCATCAATATGTCATCACATACCAAAATTCAGTTTCCATGATGACCCTTAATCTTGATGACTGCTTTCTAATAGCAATGTTATCAGAGAGGTTTTCCTGCAGCTGATTCACCAAGAGCTCCTAACATGCTTTGTATCATGATGCTATAATATACATGGCTTTCTATCGTACTATTTTACAACCAACATAAATCTTTTAAAGGAGAAGATGATCTCAATCATAGTAGAGATCCCTTGCTTCTTCTTGCTTAGATTTGTTTGCATCTGGTTCTTTCCTCACATCTGAGATATGGGCTTCTTCCCTTTTCCTCTTGTCCTTGTTAGATTTAGGACAATCTCTTTTATAATGCCCAAGTTCATTACATCCAAAGCATCGTACATTGTCCATATTTCTTCTTTTATTCTGAGAACCAAAATTTTTGAATATTCCTTTCTTCCTATATGTGGCTGCAAAGGCTTGATTTTCTTCACTTGGTCCTATATCAACTTTGGCTTTTAGTCTTGTTTCCTCTATTTTACATAGAGACCATAAGTCATGGAATGGAGTGACTCCTTTCTTCCCAAAAAAACTATAAGTGAAGTTTCCCCATTCCTCTGGTAGAGCATTCAGCACTACTGTAGTCATCTCAGTGTCAAATATTACTTCTCCCAGTTCCTGCAGTTGATCTCTTATGTCAGAAATCCTCATAAATTATGGAGTGATTCCTTCTTCCCTTGATAATTTCATTTTATATAATTCTTGTCTCAAAGAGATTGCTTCTCCTGCAGTACTTACAGAAAATAGCTCCACCAGTTTCTTATATATTTCTTTAGTAGACTTTAGTTTTGATACATAGGGAATGAGTGAGTCCTTAATGGATTCTATGAGAATCCTCTGGGCTCTAATTTCTCCCTTCATGTACTTGGCATGAGCTGGAGCATCCTCTTTTGGAGGTTGGATTGTAGTAACCTTCGATATATTCCATAACTTCGTCTTCGATTAAACTGAACTCTGTCCTCTTCTTCCATGCACTAAAGTTTGATGACCCAACCAGCTTGTTGCTTTCTTTACAATAAGTCATTTTGACACATTTAAGTAAGGTCATAGATACTTACTTGAATAGAGTGACTTGCAGCTTCCTTGATGATGTTTGAAGATGAAGTCAAGAGTTTCTTCTAAGATAGAAATATTCAATGTAGGTGTTCTTGAATCTTTGATGAAGGATATCTTCAGAAGTTGAGTTCCTTCTTCTAACAAAGTTTTGAATGTGAATCTTTGATGGCAAAGATTACTTTCTTGATTGAGTTGATCCTTCTTGAAGTAGTTAGAGAGTCTTCCTTGCAAATTGATTTGATTTTTCAACCCAAACTTTGATCTTCACTTCCTGGAGTGTCTCCTTTGTCAAGCAACCCTTGAGATTAGCACCTTAGCTCTGAAACCATGTTGAGAATTTGTAGGGATGGT
This sequence comes from Pinus albicaulis, assembly GCA_034641835.2. Lineage (NCBI taxonomy): Eukaryota > Viridiplantae > Streptophyta > Pinopsida > Pinales > Pinaceae > Pinus > Pinus albicaulis. Next base: position 467,464,805 of record CM076569.1, read on the forward strand.
GTTCAATACAAATTCTATTATTGATAATTACTTGTGAGCTTGCTTGAGTTGCTTATGTCTTTCTTTCTTTAGCTTAGTTAGTCTTTCATCAAGTCAATTATAAAAAATGCACGAGGCACAAATTTAGGCTCCTAGAGCCAGGGCAAAACCTCTCCCTCTTGGAGAGGAAAACCCACGAGAAATTTTTCTTATAGATCTTAAAATGACAAGTACCATGACTAAGACTCAGACCATTGACCTAGATATGCTTCCAAGACCTTGATACCGCTTCTTCAAACTTGATTCTTCTCTTCTTCACCAATATGCATAGTTCTTCATTGGTACTAGAGAACTTGGTCTCCAAGTTTCACTTCTTATAGCTTAGTCAAATGTAGGGACAACATTATCTTCTTTTTGCATATACTTTTAGCTGAATTACTTTAGTTGTAGTTAGGAAGGTATATCTTAAATTTATCTTCCTCACTTTCTCCTACTTTTAAGGCTGCCTTTCGTCTTATGATCTTTGTCCCAACTTCAGCAAATTCTTCCTTGGCTGAGATAGTTTAAACAAATCCACAGTTGACACCCTAAAACAACTTCCTGAAATCCGCAATTATACTTAGAGAAAAGTTGCACTTATTGTACCTCTGGAATCCGTAGTTGTCGTATCTTAGATATCCGCAATTGTTGTTTAGAATGATCCGCATAACATCACCATCATATATCAAGAAATTAGTCCCGAAATTCTTCAACTTCACACTGAACAACGTTCCCATAAATCTGCACTGAAGCTCCTTTAAATAATCCGTAAACTGTCTCTGTGATCACCGACAACATGTCTTCAAAATGGGCCATATAAAAGGTATTTATATGGACTATTACTCTGTCTTTAGGCCGACCTATCAATTGTACAGTAGCCGACTTTAACATGTTATTATAGCTTCTTTTCCAGCATTTGAGAGAGGTCTGATTGTGGACATTCTTCCACAGTTTCTTGGACGTGTGACAAGGTTCATGGCAAGGTCTGGAGCATATACTTATGACTAGATCCTTCATATATATATGACATTTAATTACATTTATACTTAGAAGACAAAACCCAAAATAGACATCAATAAGAAGTCTATTAACCTACAATAAAATCTTGCTCATGAAACCCATGAAGCAAGTACAAAATACATTTTATTATTTTTCTCTTCTTCTATAAATACATAATTACATAGTCAACATGAAGACCGACCTAGTTACACTTTTAAACAAACCTAAGTCAAAAATTAGGAAAATAAAATAATTAAAGTGTATTAATAGAATATGAGTGAGAAATGATATAGAATAACAAGATCAAGTCAAAAGTTAATCTTTGTCGTTGATTAGAGATCTAATTTTGGTTGTTGAATCCTCAACGAGAAGATTATATGAAGGACTGAAGGGTCATTTGGAAAATACATCCTTGGAGACACATAGGATATAGTGATCGATTTTTTCTGACGGAGGAAGTGCTTGCACAAAAATCATATTTAAGTGATCCTTGATTGCAGTGAGGGGCAGTATTTCTGGTTGGAAGGTTTGCTGAGCCGGAGAGTACATAGCAGCAGAGACAGAGAGCCACAACTTTAGCGCAGATCTCGTGATCCAGTGCCTACGCAGTCACTGCGCAGAACCAGAGGGAGAATCGTTTTCCTGTAGAGGAGACAACAAAGAGCCAATGTCAAACCTCAGAGAGATTTTTCGGAGGCTCAGTTTCCAGCCAGTAGTGAGACTAGAAGGGGAACCAAGTTGTGACGCGGGGCAGTGCAAGGCAGTTCAACCTTGGCACAGATCAATGCCAGTTTCTCGTGGAGGAGTGAGGTTTTTCTCATAAGATCTCTTCTGTCAGTTTTTTTGTATGATTTGACAGTCTCCGGCAATCAAAGGTTTGTACTTAGAATTTACTATATAATAACATAAACCCTCGGATCGGTTGCACTGGTTTTCCCGCATTGGGTTTTTCCGGGGACACTAGCCCAAAAGCAATTGTGTCGGATGGTTGTGTGATCTATGTGTGTTCATATTTGTTTATGCACTTCTATTTCTTCTTCCGTTTAATTATGTAGACTATAGTGAGTGGATTTCTATATAATCTTGTAGAAACAGTAAAAATTGTTAAGGAAAATAACAAATAGCGGACTTTCCATCAATTTCTGCAGTAGGATTCCGTGTAACACACATTTTCACATGGTATCAGAGCTTTTTTAGGCCGAGTGCAGGTGAGACAAAGAACAAATCCAACAAATCTAGCGTTGAAGCAACAACTGGGGATCAAAGAGCTGCATAAGTAGCAGATCGATTTCCCAGTGAAGTGCATAGTCAAAGCCAGAAGGGCCATATTAGCAAGGAAAATCTCTCTCTGAGTGAGCCGACAGAGACGTAGGATTATTCTAGATTGCTGGTTGTCCAAGGCAGAGGGAGAAACACAACAGATCTACATAGATCAGTAGTTGGAGGGATGCAGTTGACTGTGCAACAATGAATGTTGGTGTAGAGCGTCAGGAAGCATATTAGAAACACAAATTTGGGAATTTTCTGACCTCAGTAAGTTTCTGACCCGAGAAACTCAGATTTCCCGTGCAGTAGTAGCAGATTTTGTGGCTTGCTCCATCAGGAGTGCATAAAGCCAGCTGCGCAGAGGGTGAGAAGCAGTAGATCGACAGTATTTGGGCGAGATGGCCAACAACGGATTGCATGACCAGGACCGGTTGGAGGGTGCCTCCAACTATGTAATCTAGAAGGAAAGTATCTCCTTCCTTCTAGATGAGCATGACCTCAAGAACTTTATCAATAGTGCTCACGCTGAACCAGTGGATGTAGCACCGTTATGGGCCTTCAAGAAAAACATGGCTAAAGCCAAGTGGTTGATCCACGATGGAGTGAGGGATCACATTGTTTCACACATCTTAGCCAAAGGAAAAGCTAAGGAGATGTGGGATGCATTGGAAACGCTGTATGAGGGGTCTTCCGAGCCACGGAAGATGTTTTTGGAGGAGAAAATGCGGACCACCAGGATGCAGAACGAAGAGCGTATTGATCCATTCCTGTCTAGACTTGATGAAAATCGAGATCAATTGTCAGTAATAGGAGCAGCTCCTAAGGCAACATATATGGTCATATTGGCCTTCAACTCAGTGTTTGAGGATTACCAAGTTTTTGTCCAGAGCATCCTCGGCAGAGAAAACTTGCCGGACTAGGAGTCAATGTGGGTATCTCTTCAACAAGAAGAGATGCAGAGAGACTTACTCAAGTGTCAACTTGAGGGTGGCAGTCGTAGCAGTTCGAAGATAAAGGAGGAGGAAGAGAATGTGGCCCTTGCATCAAAGGGGCAGCTAGAGTAGCACAAGAGGAAGAAGGATCTGTCAAAGATCAAATGTTTCCGGTGTGCCAAGATGGGGCATTATGCCACACAGTGTCCTCTAAAGAAGAAGGACAAGGATGAAAAACATGATCCTCAGGTCGAAGCAGCAAAGATAGAGGAGGAGTTTGTGATCATTGCTCATATACGTCCAGGTGAGAGGTGCGCTGATTTGGAGTTGTAGACACAGAGATCTACAAGATGGGTAGGATCCTTGAGGAGTCCACCTTTAGGATCATCACCTTGCTATAGCAGCCCAAAACAGCAGTAGTAGGATGAATTAGCGCCAGTTGGTGCAGAGGAGTGCTGAAGTGATAGCGCAGTGGTTAGTAGCGCCAGAGTTTGAGAAGCGTTGAGCAGTGTCATAGCAACGCAGAGGGATGCAGTGCAGAGCAAAAACTTCAGAGATGCAATGCAGAGGCTAGCAGCAGTCATATCTTCATCACCGAGATGCAGTATACTTGTCCAATTTTGAATATTTTTTTCAGTTGCAGAAAGCAACTATGATGCGGTGGAGTAGTAGTTGGCAGTGGCAGTGTTAGCAACAGTACAGATGCAACATTTGCACAAAATTGGTGGATAGCGTGTCAGACATCAGCAGCGCAGAGGGAGATGCTTCAAAGTAAGAACAATATGTAGCAAGGCATATTATTAGAGGACATTCCTCTCTAGGAGGGAGTGTTGATTTGGGGTAACATCGGATGTGCTCTAAGTCTCAAATATTATGGAGAGGCTTAGACACATGTATTCTAAATAACACAGAAAGTGTTTGGTGAAATTCCACTTGGATTGTATTCTATAGAAATAATTAATTATTTTTAAAGGGACCCTAAGTCAAAGCATAGGAAAATAAATTAATTAAAGTGTATTAATAGAATATGAGTGAGAATGATCTAGAATAAACATATCAAGTCAAAAGTTAATCTTAGTCATTGATTAGAGATCTAATTTGGGTCGTTGAATCCTCAACGAGAAGATTATAAGGACTTGAAGGGTCATTTGGAAAATACATTCGTGGAGACACAGAGGATCTAGAGATCGAATTTTTCTGACGGAGCAAGTGCTTGGACACAAATCAGATCTAAGTGATCCTTGATTACAGTGAGGGGCAGTATTTCTAGTTGGAAGGTTTCCTGAGCTGGAGAGTACATAGCAACAGAAACAGAGAGAGCCACAACTTCAGCGCAGAGCCAATGACGTAGTGCCTACGCAATCACTGTGCAGAGCCAGAGGGAGAATCGTTTTCCTGTAGAGGAGATAGCACAGAGTAGTGTCAGATCCCGGAGAGATCTTCTGGAGGGTCAGTGTCCAGCCAGCAGTGAGACCAGCGCAGAGGCAAAAGAGCAGCCAAGTACAGATCAATGCCAATTTCCCATGGAGGAGTGAGGTTTGTCTCACGACATCTATTTTGTCAGTTTTTCTATATGATTTGACAGTCTCGTCAATCATAGATTTGTACTTAAAATTTACTGCATAATAACATAAACCCTCAGATCTACTGCACTGGTTTTCCCGCATTGGTTTTTTCTGGGGACATTGGTCTAAAAACGATTGTGTTGGATGGTTGTGTGATCTATGTGTGTTCAGATTTGTTTCTGCACTTGTATTTATACCGCAATTTAATTGTGTACGCTGTAGTGAGTGGATTTCAATTTTTTCTTGTAGAACACAATAAATAATTTATTAAGTAAAATAACAAATAGAAGATTTTCCATCAGTTGCTGCAGTAGGATTCTGTGCATAGAGCTAGTGTCAACCCTTAGAGATATTTTTTGGAGGCTTAGTTTCCAGCCAGTAGTGAGACCAGCGCAGAGGCAGAAGGGAACCAAGTTGTGACGTAGTCACTGCGTAGAGGCAGCGCAGGGCGCAGATCAGTGCCAGTTTCTCGTGGAGGAGTGAGGTTTTTCTCACAAGATCTCTTTTGTCAGTTTTTTTTTATGATTTGACAGTCTCGTCAATCAAATATTTGTACTCAGAATTTACTATATAATAAAATAAACCCTCAGATCTGTTGCACCGGTTTTCCTGCATTGGGTTTTTCCGGGAACATTAGTCCAAAAACAATTGTGTCGGATGGTTGTGTGATCTATGTGTGTTCAGATTTGTTTCTGCACTTCTATTTCTTCTTCCGTTTAATTGTGTAGACTGTAGTGAGTGGATTTCGATATTTTCTTGTAGAACACAGTAAAAATTGTTAAGTAAAATAATAAATAGAGGACTTTCCATGAATTTCTACTGTAGTATTTCATGTAGCACGAATTTTCACATGGTATCAGAGCTTGTTTAGGCTGAGTGCAGGTGAGACAAAGAACAAATCCAACAGATCCAGCGTTGAAGCAACAACTAGGGATAAAAGAGCTGCGTAAGCAGCAGATCAATTTCCTAGTGAAGTGCACAGTTAAAGCCAGAAGGGCCATATTAGCAAGGAAAATCTCTCTCTGAGTGAGCTGACAGAGACGTATGATTATTCCAGATTGCTGGTTGTCCGAGGCAGAGGGAGAAACACAACAGATCTACGCAGATCAGTTGCTGGAGGGACGCAGTTGACTGTGCAACAATGAATGTTGGTGTAGAGCGTCAGGAAGCGCATAAACACAGATTTCGGGATTTTCTGACCTCAGTAAGTTTCTGACCCGAGAAATTCAGATTCCTCGTGCAGTAGCAGCAGATTTTGTGGCTTGCTCCATCAGGGGTGCGTAAAGCCAGCTGCGCAGAGGGTGAGAAGCAGTAGATCGACAGTATTCGGGCGAGATGACCACCAATGGATTGCATGACCAGGACTGGTTGGAGGGTGCCTCCAACTATGTAATTTGGAAGGAAAGTATCTCCTTCCTTCTAGATGAGCATGACCTCAAGCACTTTATCGAGAGTTCTCAGGTTGAACCGGTGGATGTAGCACCATTATGGGCCTTCAAGAAAAATATGGTTGAAGCCAAGCAGTTGATCCTCGATGGAGTGACGGATCACATTGTTTCACACATATTAGCCAAAGGAACAACTAAGGAGATGTGGGATGCGTTGGCAACGCTGTATGAGGGGTCTTTCGAGCCGCGAAAGATGTTTTTGGAGGAGAAAATGCGGACCACCAAGATGCAGAAGGGAGAGCGTATTGTTCCATTCCTGTCTAGACTTCAGGAAAATCGAGATCATTTGGCCCTCATAGGAGCAGCTCCTAAGGCCACATAGATGGTCAGATTGGCCCTCAACTTAGTGTCCAAGGATTACCAAGTTTTTTTCCAAAGCATCCTAGGCAAATAAAACTTGCCAGACTAGGAGTTAATGTGGGTAGCTCTTCAATAAGAAGAGATGCAGAGAGACTTACTCAGGGAATGAGGAGGAGGAAGAGAACGTGGCCCTTGCATCAAAGGGGAAGCAAGAGCAGCGCAAGAGGAAGGATCTGTCAAAGATCAAATGTTTCCAGTGTGGCAAAATGGGGCATTATGCCACACAGTGGCCTCTCAAGAAGAAGGAAAAGGATGAGAAACATGATCCTCAGGTCGGAGCAATGAAGATAGAGGAGGAGTTTGCGATCGTTGCTCATATACGTCCAGGTGGGAGGTGGGCTGATTTGGAGTTGTAGACAACGAGATCTACAAGATGGGCAGGATCCTTGAGGAGTCCATATTTAGGATCATCACCTTGCTATAAGAGCCCAAAACAGCAGTAGCAGGATGGAATAGTGCTAATTGGTGCAAAGGAGTGCTGAAGTGATAGTGTAGTGGTCAGTAGTGCCAAAGTCTAAGAAGCGCTGAGTAGTGTTGCAACAGCGCAGAGGGACGCAGTGCAGAGCAATAGCATCAGAGATGCAGTGTAGAGGCTAGTACCAGTCAGATCTTCATCACCGAGATGCAGTATACTTGTCCAATTTTGACTGTTTTTTTTTCAGTTGCAGAAAGCAACTATGATGCGGTGGAGTAGTAGTTGGCAGTGGCAGTGTCAGCAGCAGTACAGATGCAACATTTGCACAAAATTGGTGGATAGCATGTCAGACATCAGCAGCACAGAGGGAGATGCTTCAAAGTTAGAACAATATGTAGCAGAGCATATTGTTAGAGCAAATTCCTCACTAAGAGGGAGTGTTGATTTGGGGTAACATCAGATGTGCTCTAAGTCTCAAATGTTATGGAGAGGCTTAGACATATGTATTCTAAATAACCCACAAAGTGTTTGGTGAAACTCCACTTGGATTGTATTCTATAGAAATAATTAATTATTTTTAAAGGGACCCTAAGTCAAAGCATAGGAAAATAAAAAAATTAAAGTGTATTTATAGAATATGAGTGAGAATGATCTAGAATAAATGGATCAAGTCAAAAGTTAATCTTAGCCATTGATTAGAGATCTAATCTGGGTCGTTGAATCCTCAACGAGAAGATTATAAGGACTTGAAAGGTCATTTGGAAAATACATTCGTGGAGACACAAAGGATCTAGAGATCTAATTTTTCTGACAGAGAAAGTGCTCGGACAAAAATTAGATCTAAGTGATCCTTGATTACAGTGAGGGGCAGTATTTCTGGTTGGAAGGTTTCCCGAGCCGGAGAGTACATAGCAACAGAGTGTCAGAGACAGAGAGAGCCAAAACTTCAGCGTAGAGCCAATGACGCAGTGCCTACGCAGTCACTATGTAGAGTCAGAGGGAGAATCGTTTTCCTGCAAAGGAGACAGTGCAGAGCAGTGTCAGACCCCAGAGAGATTTTCCGGAGGCTCAGTGTCTAGCCAGCAGTGAGACCAGTGCAGAGGCAAAAGAGCAGCCGAGTACATATCAATGCCAGTTTCCCATGGAGGAGTGAGGTTTGTCTCACAAGATCTATTCTGTCAATTTTTCTATATGATTTGACAGTCTCGTCAATCATAGATTTGTACTCCAAATTTACTGCATAATAACATAAACCCTCAGATCTACTACACCGGTTTTCCTGCATTGGGTTTTTCTGGGGACATTAGTCCAAAAACAATTGTGTCGGATGGTTGTGTGATCTATGTGTGTTCAGATTTGCTTCCACACTTGTATTTCTTCCACATTTTAATTGTGTAGGCTGTAGTGAGTGGATTTCATTATTTTCTTGTAGAACACAATAAATAATTTGTTAAGTAAAATAACAAATAGAAGATTTTCCATCAGTTGCAATAGTAGGATTCTGTGTAACACGAATTTTCACGGAGTGTCCACATCCTGAGTGTATAGATGTGAGGAGGGAGCATTCATGGATGCATGAATTACCAGCTCGACTTAATTTTTTATCCCTCTTTTGTGCCTTTTACTTCTTGATTATTCCTTATATTACCACTTATAGCTGAAGGGTTAGAGCTTTCTTTCTATGATGTAGCAGTTTTATTACCCCTTAAGATGAGTCGTTTTATTTCTCATCAGGGTTGGGACATGCAAGGGTTCCTTCTTTTGATGTAATGGAGCATCATGTGCTCAAGATTTGAGTGATGGCCATATGAGGGAGGTAGATCTCGCTAGGCGTTTTCCCATGTGCTAATCTTTATGTCCTGACCTTCTTTTTCTTTTTGAATTTTTTTCTTTGTTTTATTGAGGCCATGATATGCTTTTCTTTTCTTTTAGCTACTCAACCACCCAGGGCAATGTTTTTGAGCCCTACTCAAGGTATGTGAACATATGAGTACCAAATCCCCAAGAACCAATGACAAGTTGAACCCAAAGAATGGAGGTGAGATATAGTGCTTGTAATATGGCATGGAAAGTGTTGTGGTATAGGGGAGAATGGGAAACACTATCTCAATCATGGCTTTCCAAGTAGTGCCCCTCATATAACCCAAAGGACCTTAAGGGAGGTCCCATGGACTAGGGTCAAAGATTAACACCTAGTAAGGTGAGAGAACAAAATTACGATCAAAGTCTGTCAATCTTCTAGATAACCTTGTCATCCATACTAAATGCCCAAAACAAACTAGTATAAGCACCCAATTGCAAAATTATCAAAATACCTTTTGAATAGTGGCTCGCCTTTATCCAAGTGCAAATGTCAGAGGGTGAGAGGCACATGGCTGATGCAAATGGCAAAGGCACATGGCATATCATCATCAAAGGGTGGTTCACAGGTGTTGTTGGTTGTCAAATGCAGGAGAAAAATTTCCTCCTATTGGGTTACCCATGTTGGTGGGTAACAACGTAATGACTGTATTTGACCATGGTTTGACCCTCCAATGACTAGGAAAAAGGTGAATGGCTCCTTAAAAATTAATTCCAATAAAGGCTCAAATAATTCTTATTTTCTTTTAAAATATGCCTTAAATAAAGGACCATGCCCATATTATAAGTCAAGGCACTTCCATGAGGCATGGGAATGACTTTCCAAGCTCAAAAATTGGTGATAAAATCCTCGATAAATGAAGTGATGTCAAGCATACAAGAAATAAGTTTTCCTTAAGGATGCAACATTTCCTTGATTTTTCTCTTGATTTAGCTTGGAAATATTTGAAATAGCCCTTGGGGGCTTTCGTTCTGTTAATTTTTCATAGGGCTATATTGTTCTTTGCTTTGATAATTTCATCTCCATTAACATATTAAGTTCAGCCTGTTGACCACACTTTTTCAACGACCCCACAGCAGTATACCCCCCATTTTTTCTAATGGGATTCATCATGTTCGATGTGTTCACGCCATTCAAATTTCATCATCAGTCGGCACGGCAGTTTTATAAATGACGTAAACCCATTCTGCATGTTTATGATGTAAATGATCTAAATAAGACCACCATGTATGTAACAACCTAGGTAAGCCTAGTATTTTGGTGATGATTTCTATTCTAGAAGGTTTTTTGTCTCACTGATTCATTTGTGTTTCTCGACACAAGTGATCGGCAAAGTTTTCCCCTCCAGCCTCACCCCAAAGCTAGGGTGGATTTTGTCATCAAGATGCTAAGTGAGTTCTAGTGTTTTCTATCGAGTCTTTGTAAAAGTAGTTTGGGAATAATCCTAGCTAATTTGATAGATTATTTTATTACAAGCTGCTTGGTCTACTAGATCATGTTTTGAGTCGCAGAATTGGGTAGCTACTTGAGGGTCTATATGAATGGGTATTCCCCCTTTATGTGTCTAAATGTATTTATCTTATGTAAAGAGGGTTGGAAAAAATAATTAAATCCCCTCTCAGTCAATTAATTAAATTTTCTGGCCAAATTAATTAAAAATCCTAAGCCAGAAATTTAATTAATTTTAAGTCCTAGGTGAGTTAAAATTCTTCAAAGGAAAAATTCGTGGGTCCTTAAAAAATAAATTTTTAAAGGTCCTATGCCAAGGGAATATTGATAATTTCTAGAAATTTTGGACCCTTGGGCGTTGGTGGTTAAGTCAAAGTCAAAATTTTGAGGTAATTAACTCAAAAATATTATTTTTGAGTTAATTAAAATGGAATTAAATGATAAATTCGAATTTCCTCAAAATTATAATTTCGACGGTCCAGATTAAAAGATAGTTAAATCTTTTCGACGGTCCAAATTAAAAAAATAATTAAATCTTTTCTACGGTCGAGATTATTTTGACATGGATCAATTGAACTAGCCTTGGAGGTTTTATCTTATAAATTAGAGGTCTTTGTCAGTCTTTCAGTCATCTGATTTCTGGATCGTGCACTCGCTCTTGAAGCTCTCCTGTAATATTTTTTGGAATTTATTTATTTATTTTTTTGTACTAGGAGATTTGACAACGACACCGGTATCGTACTCGCGTGACACGGGCTACCACTATACTCCTAGGAGGAACTGCTGAGCCCGCCACAACAACCCTCGGGTTATCCGAGACTTGAAATTGTGACCTGCACAACGGGACGAACGCCTTAGCAGTGCGTTCGCTGGCCACTAGACCAAACCCCGACGGGCATATTCTCTGGAATAATACAAATGAAGACTTTGGGGTTTTATTTTGATGGTGGTGTTCCTCTTACTTAGCAGTTATCTCTAACTTCTGAAAATTTTATGTTTTATCATTATTTCTCTATTAGTTTAACAATTAAACTTTAAGTGTGAAGAAATCTTCCAAATTTAGAATTGGGCGTTTGGGGAAGTCCCAGTTTGGATCAGCTAACTCCCAAAGAGATAAGATCTGAAGAGCCCTTCGGATATAATTCCCCGGGCTTATCTTAACTTCCGTTTTTTGCAGGGTTCTTCTTAGGGCTTGTGCCTCTCTCTTAATTTATCTTTTTCTTAATTGTGCTGAAAGGTTTTAAATCTGAACATGAGGGTTTCTAATCTGTAAAATAGCATTGTAAATCCCACTTATTTTTATTTTAATTCACCAGGATTTTTGGGGTTTTATTTTGTACATATACTGATTTTCTGGGTTTGCTGGTTTTTTGGTTTTGTGCAAGTTGTACCAGGAGATTTTCAAAGAAAATTTTCAAATCTGAGCCAGATCTAGGCCCTGGAGGGTAAGATATGGTCTCGGGATCGAATCTGGTTGCAAATCTAGGCTTGATCTCAGTTTTAAAAAATTAAATAATTGCAGGTGTTTCTTTTTCAAACTGAATTAGATTTTGCTGGGAAAAGGAGAAATTCAGAATTATTTATGCACGAGTGTGCCTGAAATTTTTCTGTTTGGTATGCTGGCTGTCCGAATTGCCTCACACGTTTTTTTTTTTTTTTGCATCTCCAATTTTTGCCACAATCGCTGCCTCTGTTTCCAAATCTGCGTGATATCCTCGCTGCTATTTGTACGACTGCTCCTCCCTTCATGCTGTCTTCCCTCTACCGGCTTCCTTTCCCACTCCATCCTCACGTTGCCTCAAATCCGCATATCCTCATGCAGCTTTTCCCTCAATCTGCCCTTCATTTCTTTCCTCCACGTTGCACCTGATCGTTCCCTCAGCCCCGCAGCCCATTACCTCTTCGTGAACCTCCTCTCCGCAGCGTCATCCGCTGCCCTCTTAGCTCATCGCTCCATCCACAACCTTTCGTCCTCGCCTTTTTGCTGCCATCTCCAGCAGCTGCTTACCTACCATCCCCGTCCGCATTTCTCTACGTTGCTAACGCTGCCGCCGGCCTTTCGATTTGCAGCCCTCTTCATCGAACTGCATAAATATAACACTAACGCATTTGTTTTTCTTTTTCTCTTTTCATTTTAGTTTAGATATTTCTTTTAACTTTAGACTTTTAAAGCTTTAAAATTAAAAAAATCTAACACTCTTACATTTTTCCATTTTGTATTTTTAAACATTAACATTAGATTTTAATTTTAGATTTTTTGATTTTTTTTACTTTGCTTTAGTTTAGTCGTAAGCTTTAGATTTTTTATTTAGTTTACGTATCATTTAATTTAAATTTTTAGATTTGATTTTTTTTAGTTTTCCTTTTTTAATCTTTAGACTTAGGAAAAATATCAAAATTACAAATAAAAAATACCAACACTTTAAAACTTTTTCCATTTTGTATTTTATGGTATTTATTAACTTTAAATTTTAGATTTTATTTTTAGAGTTTTTTTTTTTTTTTTTTTTTTTTTTTTTTTAAACTTTAGTTTTAGATTAATTTTAGATTTATATTTGTGGAGAAAAATAAAAATAAAATATATTAAAAAATTAAATTAAATTAAAAAATTAAAAAAAAAAAACTTAAATCTTTTAATTTTTTAACTTAGGGAAGTTTTGTTTTAAATTTTGTATGATAGTAGTCAAGGGTGGATTTTAAATCTCTTTTTATCCAAAGCTTGAGCATATATATCTGAATTAGAATTACTAAGAATATATTTTTTAATTCAGAATTATTGGAAATGTCTAGCATTTAAATTCGATGGTCCTCACATGATAATATATTTTGGGGATTTAAATTATTTAAAGATTTCCTTTGGTTTGGGGTATATTTTCATGCTTAGCGTTCACTGAGATTTGGTCGTTTAATGAGCTTTAGTTGTGGTTTTAAATTACTTGAAATTGGTGATTAGCTTAGTCAATTTTGAGAGTATTTCAGATGATGATAAATTGCATGTCTTTATCAAACATTGTTGATGCATGATTGTGAGGATGTTTTATCAAATGTTAAATCGTATCATTGAAAAGAGCTTATCTTCCATTTTGATATTGAGCACTTTAATGGAGGAACTGAATACTATTGTGGTGGATTGATATATTTTCATAGCAGGATAATTGTCCTCTTTAGCAGCAGTTACCTATCAATTACTTGATTTTAATTTTATAACGAGATATTTTGACTCCACAAGGCACTGGTTTTAAAGTTTCAAATCTAATTGGATCTGTAAAATCTCGTTAATCTTAACAAGTACTTGGTCATTTAATTGTGTCTCCTGAATTGGTTGATTTTCAACCAGTTCTCCTTCTTCATTTTCGTTAGGGTCTACCTCCCTTAGTCTACAAGGAGACAACTTAGATAGAGAGATTGGGGATCAGGGTGACAACCCCTGATCTGTGCCATTGTCGTAGTGCCTAGACATTTTGTGCGACAACACACCCCATCACATCATAACATTATTCAGATTTACATCATTATTCATCAACATATACAACTATGTAGAAAGAAAAATATCATCATCATCAATGTAACGGAACATAAAGGAACAATAGAAAAAAAAACATGCACACATACAGACACCAGGATTGGTCGGAGACCAGGGAAAAACACATTATGGGTAAAAACCTTGCAAATTCTTCTTCTTAGATTTTCATCAAATGATTCAGCAAAAGACAATACAATGATCCATATTTTCATCTATGCAACTAACCATCAAAACAACTACAAAATCCATAAAATGAACCCAACAATGTATACACTCTGAAATCTTATTCTGAAGACTATACTGAACTGCCACTGTCTGAAGTCAATAGCTAAACCCTGAAGTCACTAAGTAGAATCTATGGAATACTGAATCTTCATATTTTTAGTCCCTGGTCGCATGGAGGAGGAGTCATCCGTTCAACTATAGGGTCCTAGTCGCTCCCTTAAGCCTGGTAAGCGTGCCACTGGGGGTCGAAACTAGACTGCAGAAATGCTAATCTCCCGATAGCATACATAGTGAGTTATCCATGAGACTGGAAGGCTTCGGTCACACTCATGAGCCTGGGTGGGTGCGCCTAGGGTCGAAATCTTCCAGATATGTGCGAGCGACTGGAGCCTAAAACCCTATATCATAGATGCGAGCCTCAAACCCTGCAATTGCACCTCAGAGCAAACATATTCCTCCGTGGATGAGCCTCAGACTTGTGCGAGCCAAAAACAAGATAGAATAGGGTCTTATGATTGTATATAAATGAGGTAGAGGCCACTAGTATTTATAGCCTTTCAATGGGTCCACTTTTCTTTAGGGCTGACTTGATCCAAGATGCACATGTGTGAAGGGCCGACCTAATCCAATGTACATGAGTGGGTTCATAAATTCAAAAACCAACTTCTGTTTGTCCAAATGAAGTGATCTTTAGGTCCATTTTGGTCCTATCGAAAAGGGAAATTCAATGCAATCATTATCTCTGCCATCTTAGTTGTCTAAGGTGGAATTTGACCATAGTTGCATATTTTTAACACTCCCTCTCAACTAGGGAGAATTCTACCTACCAATATTTTTCTTTTGATCATCACATCATCTTGTTATGTTTTCGTCATGCCGTGACCATCTCATGTATCTCATCATCTCAAATCATCAATGTTCATTTTGATCCATCACTTGTTTATTCCTGTTTATCTCTTGATTGTCTCTGCTCATATGTTGAACATTCTCAAATCTAGAAGAAAAAATTGTCATTAGAGGGGAGCTTGAGCTACCATCCTATATTCATTGGGCTACTACCCAAAATCTCTATTAGCGGGCTACTACTGAGAATCTCAACGGGGAGCATCAGAGAGCATAATCAAGGAGCACAACTCAACCTAGAATCACATCGGGGAGCTACTACTCAACCCAAAATCTCATGGGGGAGCTACTACTATGACTCCAGATCGAGAAATAGGATATCCAAACACACAGAGGAGCACATCTCATCCTTGGAACCACATTGGGGAGTTCATTTTGAACCTGAAATCGCATAGGCGAGCAAATCTCAACCCAATCCTATTGCATGTTGATCTTCCCTTTAGTGATCCTAAATAGTCATGTGGTAGAACACCTGCATCATAATCCAACTTGGACGAGATACTCGACTTACCAAGAGGTAAGGATCAAACGCCTCCAAGCCTCCTTAACCCGTTGTCCAGACGAGGATGGACAATCCCAACAAGCCCTGCTTGTGGGTATGATGACAACTGGGGTATACTCTGGAATGAACAAAGGTGGGGGAAATACTCGACTTGTCAAAACAGACAAGGATCACACACATCTCACGAGTAACAGATAAGGGAACAACATCTATGACCCTACTGTCCAGAGCTCCCTCAACCCTAGGAGCCCTTCATCTCAATTCCAAACCCTCGCAGCTTAGACAGGGAGGAAGAGATGCTTAGTGTCCTCAATCAACACTGTTCTCATCATACTCATATCTGGTAATCATCATGTATCAATAGCAGTTGACTCTTGTTCATACAGGACATCAAATCACATATCATGTTAGAACATAAATAATCATATAAATCACAAAAGGATACCATATTCATCCTCCCTCTCATGGAGGTACCAACCACGAGACTAAGCTTGTTTCGTACAACTGCACTTTCTCAATATATGAGAGTATTTCGGTCCCAACTATATATATGGTATTCTCTGCTCCCATATATATACAAATCATGCTCAAACAACTCTCTAAGGATCTACTTCATCCTGCCTCACAACTAGCCATGCTAGCAACATCGTACTCAACCCCGGTCGTGTTATGAACCTATCATCCAAGATATCATGGCAAATCTCATACTAAAGCAACATCCAAATGTGCTCATCAATAATAATGTCAAATATCAATAATACATCCATCATTAGGGGAATTTTGAGGTCTAAAATGGGCCTCCTAAGAAAAATGTACAAAATATTAAACTTTATAACAACCAATAGGATTCAAGATGATGATGTCAACCATGGGGGATGATTTACCATTTTTTAAATAAAAGGGTAAAAATATTAAAAAATAATAAAACTGTTTTTTCAACTCGTATTTTCAACATATCTCCCAAAATTTTTACTCACATTTCGAGTGGGAGTACTCGTGGGATGCAAAATTTAATTCCTCATCCAAGGAATACCCATGTTGCATACTTTTGATGAACTCTACTACACGAAAAATGAGAAATACATAAAAAACGTGATTGTAATCACGTTTTTTATTATTATGTATTTCTCATTTTTCGTGTAGTAGGACCCATCGAAAGTATGCAACATGGGTACTCCTTGGATGAGGAATTAAATTTCGCATCCAATGAGTACTCCCACTCGAAATTTGAGTAAAAACTTTGGGAGATAAGTTGAAAAAGTAGTTTTTTCATTTTTCTCTCTAAAATTTGATGATGCCATCAAATCTTATTTGATTTTTTCCACTATTATTTTATAATTTCCTTAGGAGGCCCATTTTAGACCTCAAAATTCCCCTAATGGTAGTCACATATCATATAAATAATATCTTTGATCAAGAATTGATCATCTTATGCAGATATCTCGAAGGATGCTTGATGGCAACTCAATGTGAATGAAGAAGCTCAATCATGAACTCATTCAGGTTCTATGCACATCAAGCATATATATATATGGACGAATTTTCAAAGTGGAACATCAATGCTTCAATCAGCTGTCGGATACCATGGCAAGTTCAACAACATCTTGAAATTCAAATCGGAATGTCCAAGGATTTGCATTTCCACTTTCCAATACTTCTTCAATAGCTTCACAATATATATTTTCTTTTCCCAACTTCAAAAATTGATTCATCATGCCATGATTTGGTATTTCGAGCTTCGTAAGCCATCTCCCTCTTACTTTGATCATCATAGGTTCATTTCCTGTCATGAGTAGATCATCAGTTTATAGAACCAAAACCCAAATCAAAATCATACCTTGGAGCATTTCTGAAGTAGAGGTACATCATCCTAGTTTCAACATATAATTTTCAATGCTAAGATATCTGGATCGGGGAGCTTGCTTCATGTAATGCTCACTGCAACCAAAGCACTTTACCAAACCAACAAGCCCAACCTTTCATAAATCAATATTGTGCAATCAAATCAACTAAATCAGATCATCAAAGTTTAGAAGCCAGATCAATACTAATATCAAAATCATCAATATATCAGTGGCAATACTTTGGACCAGGTGATAGGTAGAGCTTTCATCAAGTCATGACATCATATATTATCATGCCAACAGATTGTCATCGACCATGCAATATCAATCCAAAACTTTATCAAGTCATTCTTATGATCATAATACAAGTCATTTCTGTCACTAGATAAAAATGCATACACCAAGGATAAGTCATACAGGTTCCATATTCATACTGAATCACAAATATCAATACTTCAACCATTGTGCTAGGAACAAGGAGGCCAATACAAAACTATTTTTCCGAATACCCATATAAGTCATTGAAGGTCACTATGCCCATGTAGCATTGACATCAAGGAAAATCAACAATCATCAAATCAAATCATTAGTCATCGGGTCAAATCCAAATTTGCTATTGTAGAGAGATCTATAGTCCAAAACATATCTCAATCATCAAGTCAAAGTTCTAAGTCATTGTCAAGCATCATGCCAAAAATTCAAACAATGCTCATTTGTATCAATCAACGAAATCATGTCAAACACTTTTAGTACAAACTTCAAACATAATGACATATCTATAGGTATGTCCCGGTTACCTGCATAACATCGGATGTGCTCTAAGTCTCAAATGTTATGGAGAGGCTTAGACACATGTATTCTAAATAACCCAGAAAGTGTTTGGTGAAACTCCACTTGGATTGTATTCTATAGAAATAATTAATTATTTTTAAAGGGACTCTATGTCAAAGCATAGGAAAATAAAACAATTAAAGTGTATTTATAGAATATGAGTGAGAATGATCTAGAATAAACAGATCAAGTCAAAAGTTAATCTTAGCCAATGATTAGAGATCTAATCTGGGTCGTTGAATCCTCAACGAGAAAATTATAAGGACTTGAAGGGTCATTTGGAAAATACATTCGTGGAGACACAAAGGATCTAGAGATCTAATTTTTCTGACAGAGAAAGTGCTCAGACAAAAATCAGATCCAAGTGATCCTTGATTACAGTGAGGGGCAGTATTTCTGGTTGGAAGGTTTCCTGAGTTGGAGAGTACATAGCAACAGAGATAGAGAGAGCCAAAACTTCAGTGCAGAGCCAATGACACAGTGCCTACGTAGTCACTGCGCAGAGCCGGAGGGAGAATTGTTTCCTGCAGAGGAGACAACACAGAGCAGTGTCAAACCCCAAAGAGATTTTTCGGAGGCTTGATGTCTAGCCAGCAGTGAGACCAGTGCAGAGGCAAAAGAGCAGCCGAGTATAGATCAATGCCAGTTTCCCATGGAGGAGTGAGGTTTGTCTCACGAGATCTATTCTGTCAATTTTCTGTATGATTTGACAGTCTCGTCAATCATAGATTTGAACTCCAAATTTACTGCATAATAACATAAACCCTCAGATCTACTACACCGGTTTTCCTGCATTGGGTGTTTCTGGGGATATTAGTCCAAAAACAATTGTGTCGGATGGTTGTGCGATCTATGTGTAGGCTGTAGTGGGTGGATTTCAATATTTTCTTGTAGAACGCAATATAAGTCATTGAAGGTCACTATGCCCACGTAGCATTGACATCAAGGAAAATCAACAGTCGTCAAATCAAATCATTAGTCATCAGGTCAAATCCAAATTTGCTATAGTAGAGAGATCTATAGTCCAAAACATATCTCAATCATCAAGTCAAAGTTCTAAGTCATTGTCAAGCATCGTGCCAAAACTTCAAACAATGCTCATCTGTATCAATCAACGGAATCATGTCAAACACTTTTAGTACAAACTTCAAACCATAGCTATCAAAACCGGCCGATTTGAACCGGTAACCGGTCAAACCGGTCGGTTAGATTAGCCTGCAGTCAGAACCGGCCATGCAACCCGGTTTGGAGGTTGGTCTCACCTTTTTTGGGCGGTTAACCAGACCTAACTAGCCGGTTAGGTACGGAACCGACCGGTTAATGCATAAACCGGCTGGTTCCGTACCTAATCGGCCGGTTAGGTGCTCTTTCTCTACGCGGACCCACGCACGGCCTCAAATGAGTTTTAGGGCTGATGTGGAGGTAAGGGGAGGCTTGTTTCCCTCCAAAAACACCCTCCCCAATCTTTTATAAGGAGAGGCAGCCTCTCCTTTGTCTCACACCAACTCATTTGCTGTTTGTGAGTTTGATTGAGAGCTTGGATATTGTTGAGTGTTTACCGGAGCAGTGTTCTTGGAGGCTTGGAGTTGGAGTTGGAGCTATCTTGGAGATAGTTTGGAGCTGTAAATAGCATTTCCATCTTCAAGAGGACGCTAAGGAAGCTAGTTTGCATTGCTAGGTAAGAATTTTCACTTGAAAAATCCATCATTTCATTGTTGTTCATGTATTTATTTTCTCATGTGTTTAGCTATTTTATTGCTCTCAAATCTTTAGTCCTATGCTATCAAATTTTGTATGTTTGAATGTGTATTTTGTTTCGTAAATTTAGCCTTAGTTGTCCATTTATCTTAGTTGCAAATTTTTTTAAATAGCAGATTTATTTCCAAATTTCAATTATTTCAAGTCAAGATGCCTCCAAAAGCCAAGGACAGTGCATGGGTCCATTGTGATGTGATTGATGGAAAGATGGTATGCAAACTTTGTCGAAAATGTATTGGAGGTGGGGGTATTCTTAGATTGAAACATCACTTCGCTGGGATAAGAGGCAATGTAACGCCATGTGATGCACCTAATGCAGTGTTAGGTCCAATTAGGGCATAATACCTTGCCAAGCTTGAAAAGTTTGAGGAGACTAAGGCTAGGGAGAAGGCCATCCAAAATGAAATTGCAAGGAAGAGGGAAATAGTAGAAATGATGAGAGAGAGTGGGTATCAAAATGATGAGTATGAGATTCAAGACTCCACTTCTATCCCTTTCACGAATAACCCCTTTCACTATGTTCCTCCTGTTGGCAAAAGATCAAACCCAACCTAATGAGTTATTTCTCGTCCACTGCTATTCCCACAGCCACTGCCTCCATGTCCCAACCAACTCCAAGTCGTCAACCCACTTTGGATCAACATTGGAAAAAACAATGCAAATAAGCTTCTTGTCAGTACATTTCTAGATGGTGGTATGATTCAGATATCCCATTTAATGCTGCTCGCTCACCTTATTACCAAGCTATGTGGGACTCTGTTTTTGTTGCAGGAAAGGGCTTCAAAGGCGTTACTGCACATGACTTAAGGGGAGCTCTTTTGCAACAAGAGATTTCTAATATTGATGAGTATTTGGCTGAATATAAAGAGCCATGGCTCAAAACAGGTTGTTCCATCATGTCAGATGGATGGACTGATGGAAAGAACCACACTATCATTAACTTCCTTGTTGCTTGCCCTCGAGGAACAATGTTTTTGAGATCAATTGATGCATCTGATAAGGTGAAGGATGCAACCCTTCTATTTAAGCTTTTGGATGAGATTATTCAGGAAGTGGGAGAGAAAAATGTTGTGCAGGTCATCATAGATAATGCCTCAAACTATGTTCTTGCTGGAAAGATGCTTAAGTCCAAGTATAATACCATATGTTGGACTCCATGTGCTGCACATTGCATAGACCTCATGCTTGAGGACATAGGCAAAGTGGAATGGGTAAAAAACACCGTAGAGCATGGCAAGTGCATTACAAAATACATTTACAACCACTCATGGGTATTGAGCCTAATGAGGAAAAACACAGGGGGCAAAGAGCTTGTTAGACCTGCCATTACGAGACTTGCAACTCACTTCCTCACGTTGCAATGTCTCAATTCTCAACAGAAAAAACCTGCAGAAAATGTTTTCTTCTGATGATTGGACTGAATCCCGATGGGCTCGTAGACAAGATGGAAAAGACACCAAAAAGAAAGTCTTTGACAGTAATTTTTGGAAAAGGTCTTCAGAGCTAGTAAAAATTACTGAGCCCCTTGTTAAGGTGCTAAGGATGGTCGATGGGGAAAAGATGGCAATAGGATACATTTATGAGGCTATGGATCAGGCCAAGGAGCAGATATGGGCAACTTACAGGGACAAGTTAGCTAAATATGGCCGGATATGGGAGATCATTCATAACAGATGGAACAATCAACTCCATCGTCCTATACATGCAGCTGGGTATTTTTTGAACCCAAAGTATCATTATAGAGCTCGGCTAGGAGATCAATAGGATGGGGAGGTCAGATCTAGATTGATTGATTGCTTGGAGCACATGATCCTTAACCGTGCAGACCTTTTGGAAACACATAAACAACTTACTCTTTTCAGTATGGCAGCTGGTACCTTTGGAAAGAACTTGGCGAAAATGGCAAGAGATGTGGATCAACTAGGTAAACAATTCCAATTTGTTTTTATTTTCATGTTAAATTGTTTGTAAATAAGTAATGAAATGAACTATGTTACTAATGAATGTCTTTTTATTTGCAACACATTGGTGGGAGTCATTTGGCGGCCAATGTCCTCAATTGCAAAAGTTTGCAATTAGAATCCTCAACCAAACTTGCAGTGCTTCAGGTTGTGAGCACAATTGGTCTGTTTTAAGCGCATACACACAAAGAAGAGAAACCGTTTGGAACAGAAACGGTTAAATGATCTTGTGTTTGTGCAATACAACCTTCGCTTGAGGCGGAACCAACTGATGATCAAAACACCTGATCTAGATCCCATTGTGTTGGATGATATTGATCCAACATCAGAATGGGTGGAGGAGACTGAAGATCCAGTGTTTGAGGCTGATTTTGATTTTGATGCAGCAGTAGCGGGGGGTGAATTTGAAGCAGATTTGGTGGCGCCATCAGACGCAGACCCAGGATTGGTAGCTGCATCAAGCAAAGGCAAAAAACCAATGGACGACACTAGTCATGCACCTCGAGTAACTCGTGCTACCATTAGGTCCACTTCTATTGTTATTGGTGGTAGGGGTACTGAGGTTGCAGATGAGCCTGAGGCTGAGGCATCCTCAGACTCTGATCCAGATGATGTCTATGTAGCAGCCGATGTTGATCCTATGTCTAGTAGCGGTGATGAATTTGATGATTGATCATCGTTCATGTGTAGTTTTGTATTAGGCCAATGGCCTCATAGCTTGTAGCATTGTTTTTGGACTTTATGGGCCATTTGGAGCCTCATTGATTATGTATTTTTCGATGATATGTATTGCACTCGGTGCCATTTTGATATATTCACCTTTTCATGGTATATAAATGAGCAAACGTTTCATATTTTGTCTCTATTGGCTTGGAATCATGGTTGCAAATCTTAAAAATAGTTTTTTTATTAAAAAATAATTATTTAATGTATTTTTTTTAAAACCGATTCATTGAGATCTGACCGCTACCAGTTAGACCAGTTCCGGTTCAAAACCCGGTTCATTAGGTCCACCGGTCCGGTCACCGGTTCCGGTTTTAATAACTATGATTCAAACATAATGACATATCTATAGGTATGTCCCGGTTACCTGCATAACATCAGATGTGCTCTAAGTCTCAAATGTTATGGAGAGGCTTAGACACATGTATTCTAAATAACCCAAAAAGTGTTTGGTGAAACTCCACTTGGATTGTATTCTATAGAAATAATTAATTATTTTTAAAGGGACCCTAAGTCAAAGCATAGGAAAATAAAACAATTAAAGTGTATTTATAGAATATGAGTGAGAATGATCTAGAATAAACAGATCAAGTTAAAAGTTAATCTTAGCCATTAATTGGTGAACAAGGAGGCCAATACAAAACTATTTTTCTGAATACCCATATAAGTCATTGAAGGTCACTATGCCCACGTAGCATTGACATCAAGGAAAATCAACAATCGTCAAATCAAATCATTAGTCATCAGGTCAAATCCAAATTTTCTATCGTAGAGAGATCTATAGTCCAAAACATATCTCAATCATCAGGTCAAAGTTCTAAGTCATTGTCAAGCATCATGCCAAAACTTCAAACAATGCTCATCTGTATCAATCAATGAAATCATGTCAAACAATTTTAGTAAAAACTTCAAACATAATGACATATCTATAGGTATGTCCTAGTTACCTGCAAACACAAGTTCATTTTTCATGTTCATATTATTGCAAACATTCAAACTCTTCTGCTTAAAGATATTTTTGATGTCTGCACCACATCTGTAGAACTACCATCCTTCAGGAGGGTCACATATGACTTTATGCACAAAACTTCTTCTTTTGTGTCTTGTAGGCATATTCGCACCCATAGGCCTTCCTTAGTGCGGTTGGGAGATTACAGTCACACCCTTCAAGATGCTATGTGAGTGACTGTGGCTTCCAACTGCCAAACCCTAGCTCAGAACTAACTTAGTGCCTTGGTCGCATCCATGCAGCTAGGAGGCCATAGTCGCACCTACAAGCCTGCTTCCATGCGTCTGAGGCTTAGAGTAAGGGAAAATTCTCTTTCCACAGATCATAACTTTGTTGCAGATCATCAATGTTAGATATATGTCCATTCATGTTCATAAACCATATTTCAATAGTACATAATATACATATAATGCAAATGATAGTAGGAAAAGTGATCTTATGGAGAGGTTCTCCCTCTGCATGGGAATCCACTTCATTCATATTCATTCATGTCATCAACCTGTCTATAATACTATCATGCATCAGTAGATCTGTTAGATCATAAAGTCAAATATATACCCATCATGGTCATAACATGCTAACATTAGTTATTACATCATGACATCAATCTTTCATTAAGGGTTAGAGTCACATGATAGGGGATTTTGACAGGTGTGATATCATACTTCAAAGATCGTGAATGAAATATCACTTCAATCAAGTCAATCCATCAAGTTAGGGCATTTAGTTTTACCATATGGCATAGTTACTAATCACATCAAAACATAACAATGGTTAATGAAAGATCTAGAATGTCAATCTCATAGTTATACTTCTATCATCATGGTTACAATGATTATCATGATCAATAGGATCAAGTCAGGTCATTCAATAAAACTTTACCAAAACAACAAGAGTTTCAACCCATTTTCCATACATTCATCATGCTCATAACAAGCATTATCAATACCAATGTATATAAAAATCAATGAGGTAACCTTCTATATGAGATCCATCATGTCTTATGCATGTCAAGTGTCAAGGGTATCATTTACTAGAGTCAAGGTTCTAGCCTTCTTTATGGGATCAAGATATCTAAGAGATACATGTTAGCCAAACATCAACCATACCATTATATCAATGATCAACATTAAGCAGCCTCATAGAATTCAAGAAGTTCATCTGTTAATTATCAGGTGCACCATTTCATCATAATAACCATGAATTCAAATCACTTTCATATGCATGCATGAGCCATTTGAGAAGGAGACATTCTCAACATACCTTAGGGCTAACCTTGCCATTCAATATTATAGCTCGAACATAACATTGAAACAATATACCATGCATACCTTGTAGCATTCAAATACTTGTGCATCTTTTCATTTGACATAGGAAGCTTGTAGCATTTTGTCCTATTTTCATCAGGTTCCTCTTTTCCGATGCTAGATCTTCTTTACCTGCAGTAGCCATGACCCTCAAGAAGGATCCACATACCATATCTCATCAAGAAGTTAGGAGCATCCAAATACTCATATATATATTCAAGAATCAAGAGTAATAGTCAAAACAGTAATCATAATAGTAAGATCCACAAGTCTAAACAAAAGTAAAGACACAAAGGAACACCATAAAGAAATACTTATTTTCAATGAGAGGTGATCCTCTCCCTCTTGAACCAACCTTCAAGATGCATCATTGTCCATTGTCCACATAACAATGTTAGGTCCCTATATTACTAGTTTAGTCCCTTATTGTTGTTAGTGTAGCCCCTTTATTGTTATTGTTGTACCCCTGTAGTCCCCATATTGTTATGATTGTGCCCCATAAAACCCCACTATTGTTATTGTTGTGTCTTGTTGAAGCCTCGAAAATTGCTGCTACAACATTGGGGAATAACCACCCGGTCCGGACCTTAATACAACTCCTTTTCTGTTTATGATAGTGGCTTCGACTGGTTTAACTAGGTCCAGTTACCTTTCCCCTATCGCTATCGGTTTATGATGTATCCTTAACTACCAATAGACAGGGATATCAGATCAATTCTTGCTGATCGGACAAGATAATGACCCTTACGCTGATTTGGGTTCAGCTAAACCACAACTAAGATTTTGCCTTTCTGAGAAAAGGACTGAAAAGAATGTAGAACTTAATCTAAATGCAAACTTATTATATAATGCAAGAAAAAGAAACTAATCTAAATCTTATCTCAATTAGGTAGATATAAATCTAACCCAACTAAGAGCAAGATAATTAAGTGATGAGAATTTAAATATGTCTGGCTTTTAATTAATGTCAGGCTAACGAAGAAATTCAATTAGCTCACATTTGTGACCAAAACACATTCTATTGAGACCATTTGACTGAAATAATAAATCAACAACACTCTGGAAGAAATTCACAAAAATGATATCGATTGTCAAATCAGTCAGGTTAATAATTAAACAATAATATGTGGAAGAAATTCGCAACACATTACTATTTAATAAATAAGTTTTATAAGACATATTTCTAAGTAAATAGTTATTCAGAAATCAGAGTTAAATCCATAAGAACAAAGATACATAACAATTTGAGACAAATTATCCATATCAACAGAAATGCATAAACATGAATAAAATGAAACAACAATTTTATTAACATAAAAATGAAACTAGTATTTGATACAGAAATGCCAAAAATACCAGTTAATTGAATCCACTTCTCTGATCCTGGTCTCTAACAGTACTTTATATTACTTGAATTTCTGCTTTCAAAACTAGAGCTACAGAAATACAAACTCTGCCCATCATGCATAATTCAAGATATAAAGAAAAAACCCTCATTAGTTTTCAGATCTGAAATTCTCTCCTCCCCATCTACAACTCTAAATTCCTATTACAGAAATGCTTTTAGAAGTCTGGAATTGCAGAGGAGAGTCGCCCCTTTTTACATTTTACAATTTGCAATTTATAATATTTCCAAAAGTATTTTGAGAAGAGAGTTTGTTGAAGAAAAATCTGTCCAATCCAATTTTATTTGCTCAAAAATTCCAATCTTTAATTGTTGGAGCTTTCTCATTGATTGGGATCTTTTTCTCCATATCCCTTCTATTGTTTTTCCTGCAAAAAAGAAATTAAAATGAATTAAGATGCAACAATAAAATCAAAATATTATTTCTAATATTAAAACAAATCCAATCAAATTCTATTTAAATAAATAAAAAGGAAATTTGAGCTTCTTATTGATGCTCATAATGATTTTAATTAACCAATGATATTATTGATGCATGAATCTGCAATTAGAAGACGCTAGGCAAATGAAAATGAAGAAAACAAAACTCAGAAAATTGATTTTGTTTTTAGAAATTCGGAGCTTGATCTTCTGTCTGATTTTTGACCCAATAAATGACCAAATCTATTAGTGAAACCTCCTCAGAAATGTTCTCCTTGATTTTCTCTTTCCAATGAGCTGTCCTAGGCCTCATTTGACCAAGTAAAATTCAATCTATGAGCCTCCAAAGTTGATAAGTCAAAACTGATATAAATCTGGAAATTTTATTGCTGGGCTAAAAAATCAGATTTTTAATTAAAAATCTAATCCTAAATTAGCCTATAATTAACTAATAATTAATTCTAATTTAATTTTTTTTAATTATAGACTAAACTAATTATTTAATAACCTATTTATTAATGAATATTAATCTAACTAACAAATATAATTAACTATTTATAAACAAATTAATCTAATTAATAATAAATTTAATTAAATTAATTATATTTTAAATATTAATTAATTTAAAATTAATTATTTTAAATATTTAAATATTAAATTAATTATTAAATTAAAACTAAATTAACATTATATTAATTTCAAACTAATCTATCACTAACAACTAACACTACTTACCTTAATACTAATGTTATGATAAGACTAACTAACCTAAAAACTAACATATCACTAACTAATATAAAACTAACATTAAACCTACAAATAAACTAACGTTAACACTAACAAACACTAAGCTAAAACTAACGTTATCTACCACTAAGTTATAAGACTTACCACTAACTCTAATACTAACAAATATTAAACTAACCTACCTAAGACTTACCACTAACGCTAATAACTCATCACATCGGGGATAAGACAAATAAGTTCATCGCATCGGGGATAAGACAAATGAGTTTATCGCATCGCAAAAATAGAAATGAGTTCATCGCATCGCAAAAAGACAAATGAGTTCATAACTCATCGCAAAAAGACAAATGAGTTTATCGCATTGCAAAAATAGAAATAAGTTCATCGCATCGCAAAAAGACAAATGAGTTCATAACTCATCGCAAAAAGACAAATGAGTTTATTGCATCGCAAAAATAGAAATGCGTTCATCCCATCGCAAAAAGACAAATGAGTTTATAACTTATCGCATAGATTTGAGACTCAAAAATAAAACAAACTCATCGCATCGACATATAACAAGTGAAGGTCATCGGGGTTTTTAAAAGGATGTTGCGATGGATACTTTCGATGCAATATAATTGATCGCTCCCGATGCGATATAATTTTATTATTGTTATTTTTATTTTAATATATATTTTTTATATTAAATTTTAATTTAATTAATTAATTATATAATAATTAATTTAATTAATTTAAAATTTAATGTTAAAAATTAGTTTTTTGTTTTGGTTTCATTTTAATGATCTAAAATGATGATTTGCCTATCTAAATTACAGCCACTTTGTCATTTTGAATTTTTCGAGATTAGTAATTTATTTGAAAATTGCAAAATTAGAATAAATGACTGAAATTTCGATGCTTTATAATTTGGCTATATAAGTAAAAAAAATGAAAAATGTTAGTAATAACTGACTATGGATTAATATTTGAACTAAATGCATTATTGAACTAATTTAATTACAAAAATGAAATATTGTACATTTTACGCATTTTTTAACCGATGCGACATAATTGATTAAACTTCAAAGGAGTGCTATTAACAAACCAGTTGACCAAATGAGGTGAAACAAGCGTCAACAGGAAGCTTATAAAAAATCGATTTCAACTAAGCAATCAAAACAAAAATCTAAATAAAATGAAAAATCAATAAAATCATGAGGTAATTAACTTATAAAAATCTTAAAAGGCACTTAGCCAAAATTTTATAGAAAGGGTCCCCATTATTTGAAGTGAACAAGTTAAAAATGAGGGGGGTTGTTGCACCATACAACAATTGGCGATTCACTAGAAGAAACAATTATCTCTGTTTGATATGAATGAGATTTTCTCAAAATTAAAGTAAAAATAATTAAAGAACAGAAAATTATTTTTGGAATGCTGGACTAGGTTCATTAATCTAGATAAAAGCAATAATCATCTCACTATAATTTTCTTGAAATTCTTCATAAATTAAAATATTTCATAACTCTATATCAGTCCTTAATTAGTTGTAGAGATAAAGCGAGGGTCACTTTACAGCTTAGCTTTTGAAATGTACTCATTTGTCACAAGTAGAGCCACTACTGCCAGCAAACATCTATAGTCTCGATAGGGTTACCTTTTAATCATCAATGATTCAGAATCTCATCTATTTAAGAATTATTGACCTAGAGATAAATCCATTTATATATGTTTATTTATTTATTTATTTTTATTTTTTGAGTTCTTAAAAGACATTGTCCTAGTTTGGTAGCGAGATAGTTGACAATGCCATTCACTAGTTATAATTGGACTGAACAAGCTGGCTCGTGATGAGACCCCTTGTCTTATAATTGTTTGCAATCATAAGCCATTACCCTGGTTTGTTTAGCAGTGTTGGTAATGTCAGCCTATTTTTCCCTTATGATCATGGTAAGCAGGCTTGTGATGAGACCTCTTATCTTTTAGGTTTAAATATATTTTTGGATTACACTCTAGAAAAATAAAACTATTTTAAATAGGGAGAATCATTAACTCCTTAAGAGTTTCAAAATGACAATTTCAAAGTTAAAAGTGCTTTGCTATAAAGTGTCTTTACTTGGTTAAAAATAACTTTTCTTGACTCATAATAGAATTTTGAAAGATCTTAATAAAATATTGAAATCTCAAAATAATTGCAATTTTGATGAAAAAGAAAATTCTCAGATTTCATGATACTTCGTCAACTTATCTTGTTTTGTAATCTCTTCCTTAAGTATGTCTACCTTTATAATAAGAAAAACAAATTTTGCTAAGAGATTTAAGAAAAAGATAATAGGAAACTATTAACAATTATTCTATGTATGCCAACCATTGTTAGGTAATAAGAAGACCTTCTATATAAATTATGGCAAAGTCACCAAAATCAAAACTGAAAATCAAAAGAAAAGAATTCTTACGCTAAGTGAGAAAAGAAATCAGCAAACCAAAATAAAATGAAGAAATTTAAAAGTGGAAAAGAAAATTCAAGTTTTGAAATACAAACTCTAACAAGAATGTTTATACTAATGTCTCAACAACATGAAGTAAAAGAAAATAATCATGTAATCATTATTTCTTATGTCGAGATTCAGATAAATTATACCTTGCAGGATTGTAAGTGTTTTAGGCTTTAGATAGTAGTGATCATAAAATTCAGCCACAATGAAAAAATTTATGTCTGATGTCAATCTTCTTGTTTCAAAACATTATCTTAATCATTTTGTAATAAAATGATTGCTTTAAATAAAAAGATTAAAAGTTAAGAAACTTTCTAGTGTAGTTGTTTCTATGAAGACTATCACTGCTTCTTGAAAATAAAACCAGAAAAAAAGCATAGGGCTTCCAAAATATTATTTAGCAGATGGTTGAAAGCTTTTATGAAGAACTGCAAAACAATTTTTTTTTGTATCAACATAATTTAAAAACAAAACTGAAACTGAATTAATGAAATGGAAATTAATGAAAGTGGGTACATGAATCTTACCATTGGATAATTTCGTTTGATCTTACTTGAAGATATCAATTTCTCCAATACTAGCTGACTTCTTCTTTTAGTTGACATTAAAAATATGAAAAAGCAAACAGTAAAATGTAAAAATGGAGTGATTTGTGTTCAAGAGAATTGAATTTAATACAAATGCATTAGAAATGAGATTAAGAATTTGCAGTGATGAATATTCTCAAAATATTATAAGTTTAATAAAAATTCCATGATTTTATAAATTGTTCAGATTTAAGACCAAATTTAAGATAATGAAATTTAAAATAGAGAGGTCTTGAATTTCATATTTAATTATGGAATTATTTAAAACTGAAATATATGAGAAATCAAAATGATTTGAATATGCTACAAATTTATCATCAATTGCTTTAGTATCATAGCGATTATCCAAGATTGCTTTAAATTAACATAATGCCTTATCAAATGATGTATATTGCATGCGTTGAAGTTTATCGCATCAGGGGTTGCAGTAGCGAATTGCCGATATGAGATTATGCGAAAAGAATATGTGCGATGAGATGGGACGATCATGCCATTGAAGAAATGTTGTATTTAGGATCGGGGACAGTCATGTCGCAAATTTCACATCGCACACCGCATCTCGCGATTTGTATTTGCACATTGCACATTGCGCATCATAGATTCGGAATAGTGACATGACCATGAAAAACGATGAAGCAATTGCGATATCGGTAATGCGATGAATGACATGGCTTTCGGCATTATGATATGAGTATCAAAAATGCGATGAGCGATATCGATATAGGCATATCGGAATGTTGGAAAATAGTCATGTTGGAAATGCCAATATAATTCTTGCGATAGCGGTAATGTGATGCTTATAATAATCGGTGATGAGCGAAGAATGATAAGCGAAGAGCAATCAGAAATTAATAAAAAGAGATAAGCGATGAGAAATCGGTGATGAGTTATCGCATCGCAACTTTTAAAATGAGCGCACATGGATGTATTCAATTTTCCTCTCGATTTGCGATTTGTGATTAGACTTATCGCATCAGAGGTCTTTCAAACGAATATATTAGAATGTGTTTTCCCGATTCGCGATTGCGATCAAGCTTTTATCACATCGGAGCTTTTTAAATGGATATATCAAAAAAATATTTCTTTGATTTGCGATTGCGATTGGGTTCATCGCATCAGAACTTTTGTGATGAAAAACAAACTTTTCAATTTATTCCAATATGATATGTGATCGGCGATCGCCAAAATCAAGTGCATGATGTAATAATATGATATGCCGATATGTGATGGAGAATGAGCCCGATAAATCTATTATAAAATTTTAATATTGTATCGGGTTCGAGACATCGATGTTTTTAAAATTATGACTCTACTAGTATTGCGATTGAACGGACGCGATATTTCTTATGAACTTGATTTAAATTTAATATCGAGTCTCGAATTATATGTATATCACAATATTGGTAAAGTTGATTATCGAAGATCGGTGATTCAAGATAATGGAAATATATTCAATTGAAAACCTCTGAGATGCAAAATGCGATATGGTGTTTTATGAAAAATTAAATGAGGTAACACATCAGAGATCTTGCATCAGAAATCTGAAAATCAAGTTGGAATATTTCTGATATGAATCTTGCGATACTGTTTTAAATTTCAATTGGGTTTTCTAAATGAATGAATGAAAGCAAAGTTAAAGAATGCTCAAATTCTAACGAATCACAAATAAAATTTCCCTGGACTTGTTTGCAAATTTGAAATAAAAATAGATGAAAATGAACTTGTAGATGCGTACCTAGAAGGAAATTGTCTATAAAATTACCTCATGAATCTTAGAATTCTTCCTTCGATTTATCAAAATTCTAACTTTGGTCAAACTCATCTTATTATTTATTCTAAATCGGAGTGTGCAATCAGCCTAAATAAAATCTGTTTATTCATGTTTAGGAAATCTGAAACTCATAAAATTCACCAGAAATAAATATGAAAATAGGTTTCCCTTTGAATTCTAACAACAATTTATTATCTTTGCTCATTAAATTGCAACAACGATTTAATAATGCCTTTAGTAAATAAATATGATGCGTATTGCAGCATCAGATCATAAACTAAAGATCAGAATGGGATAAAGCCACTAATTATGAAAAGATATCAACACAGATTTAAATGTGTGAACACAGCAAAATGGACACCCTTAAGATCATTTTAACAAATTTCGAGGAAGATAATATGAACTTCATGTGATTCCAACAAAAGGTTAGATTGACTAATAATAATTGAATTGGAATTAAGCCTATAATAGACAGTCATACATTTCATGGGATAATGAGATTATGAAGCTTTATATATCTTCAAAATCCTTTAACAAATAAATTTCAGAAGAAAATCATATAAGGACATTTCAAAATAGAGAAAAGTGGTTTTGAGGTGATTGGTGCCAAGTGCAACTTCAATTGAATTTAGTCAAGATGTTATTCAAAATAGGCAGAGTAGAGATATTGCTGCAATAAATTTTAATTTAAAAAATGGGGAGCAAGAATTAGAAATTTTCTGATAAAAGGCAAATATTTCCATGAACATGTATATGATATGAGAAGGGTTGATTGCTCGTTTTATTTTTATCCGCAGAACTATTAAGAATAAATTAACTACATAAAACAAACAAACTAAATTAATTCTACTTCTATTCTAACCATATACATGAAAATGACTAGGTATAGTCATATTTCCAGTGTAACCATTCTCTTATTTTAATTCCTACATATATGTACAGTTCAAATGTTAGTAATAAAAATAAAAATATAATTAAACTAAGAAAAATAAATCTGTAAGTATAATTTATAGTTATTGTTAGCAACTTATTTACAATCACCTTCTTTTGAAATGTCTTTTCCAACTGAATTCCAATTGGACTATAAAAATATGGATGGGTTTTCATTAATGATTAGAAAATGTTTAAAATAGGAGATGACAGCCCAGATTGTGGATATGAGCTTTTAGATTCAAAGAACTGAAAAAATTGTTAACGTTATGTGTAAGCGTTAAACTATTAACAATCTTCCATGAAGGAAAACTTTCCAAACAATTTTCAAATTTAGGCTAATGAAAAATGGAGGGAAATCTGTCAAATAAGATGGAAAATTATCAATTGGATTAGATTGCTGGCTAGATTGTAAAAATACATTCTCTTGTTGACACTGCCTTTGGGAAGATAGAAGCTTTTGATAAAACATTAGCATTGACTGAAATTGAAGTATTAATAACTTTTGATGTTCATGATTATAACATGAAACTTCAATTTCCCAATAGGGCAATGCATCAATTGAGTGTTCACTATTAAAGTGCTCAATATGCTAGCAGAAAGTGCCAAAAATTTGAAAAATAAAATCAGAAAACAAATCTAAATTTGAATAAAATAAGTATGAAAGAAAAAATAAAATGAAATCCTTATTGGTACAACTAATGTTACAGCACAATTGGGATTGTTTTGAAATAATTTCTTTTTCACAAGGATTGGCGAGAATAACAGAATTTGAATAATTGCCAATTCCTACTTGTGAATTAGAAAGAGAATTATGATTATGAGCAGGAATGAGAGTTTGATCATAATATGAATCATAAATTGGAATGTTTTCTCGAATGGTGAAATCATGAAGATAATTTGCTGCTCCAGAAGGGGATTGGTTGGAATAATTTCAAAATTGAAATGTTCCTCATTCAAAAATGTTATTTGAATTTTATCGTGAGGATTCTTTTAAGAAGAACATAAAGCAGCATCCTTGATGTCAGAATAAGTATCATAAACAACTTCACGATATTCTCTAGAATCCCCTTTGATTTCATCCAATATATAAAAACAAAGAGAAATAAAAAAGTCATGTTCATTAATGGCAAAAGAATAATCAATAATTGTTTCTCTATCTTGATAAAAATTTAATGGTAATCCATTTAGATCATCCTCTTTATTAATACTAAGAAGGGAAAAATTACCATCATTAAAAATATCAGGATAAAGGGAAAAATGTGAATCTGAAATAATGCATTTAAAAATTTCTTT
Source organism: Pinus albicaulis (assembly GCA_034641835.2). Lineage (NCBI taxonomy): Eukaryota > Viridiplantae > Streptophyta > Pinopsida > Pinales > Pinaceae > Pinus > Pinus albicaulis. Next base: position 467,499,337 of record CM076569.1, read on the forward strand.
GTTTGAGAACTCTCATACATTATGTCATTGTAAATTTCAAATTGTAGATCATTCATTTGTCTATTTGTGCTTTCTTGAAGAATTGTGCTTTGGTTTTCTGAATTTGGCACTTGCTCATCATGAAAAATTTCAGAAATTTGTACAATAGTTTGTGTGTTATTATTTACTTTGATTGTTGTTTGCACTTGTTGATTTGCAATTTGATTTTCTGAATTCATTGCAGGGTAAGTTTCATATTTCAAGGCGATTCTTTTTCCAAAATTGCTGTTGTTTCCTTCTTGCATTTGATAAGAAATATTTTCTAAGCTTTGTGAGATCACTTCATTATAATTTGTTTGCACATCCATATTAGAATTCTCATTTATGTTGGAAGGGGATGGAACAAAGCTTGAACTAATTTCATATGGATTGGGAATGGGAGGAAGAGAGCAAATATATTCAAACCAGTCTAGTGATTTTTCTTCTGTAGGTTATCTTCAACTTTAAATCTTAAACAATTCAAATGAAATCGAACATTAAAATCTCCAACAGACTCATTTTCAAATCTTCGTAGATATTAAATTTTATCGCATACCTTTTCATAGTTGTATTCGTCAAATTTACAAATGAAAAGTGCAACAAATTGATCCCAACTGTGAATTGAAGAAACCGGAAGAGTTCTCCACTGGTTTCTAGTTTTTTCCGCAAATGTGAGAGTAAAAATTCTGCATAAAATGCTTTCATCAATTCCTTGAAAATCATAATTTGAAATATTTTGAATAAATTGAAAGACATGATTAAAAGCAGAAGAATTTTTCTTAACATTAAACTTTACCTGAGACAAGAGTCTTACCACTTCGGGTGGAGTATTGGAAGATGCACGTCCATGTATACAACTCCAAATTGGAAGTTTAAGAGGAGCCATCGTGATTTAAATAAAATGTTAAAATTGAAAAGACTCTAATAGACAACAGGTTTCAAGACTTCCTTCTAGCGCCAAAAATGTTGAAGCCTCGAAAATCGCTACTACAACATTGGGGAATAACCACCCAGTCCAGACCTTAATACAACTCTTTTTCCGTTTATGATAATGGCTCCGACTAGTTTAACTAGGTCCAGTTACCTTTCCCCTATCGTTATCGGTTTATGATGTATCCTTAACTACCAATAGACATGGATATCAGATCAATTCTTCTTGCTGATCGGGCAAGAGAATGACCCTTAAACTTATTTGGGTTCAGCTAAACCACAACTAAGATTTTGCCTCTTTGAGAAGAGGACTTAAAAGAATGTAGAACTTAATATAAATGCAAACTTATTCTATAATGCAAGCAAAAGAAACTAATCTAAATCCTATCTCAATTAGGTAGATATAAATTTAACCCAACTAAGAGTAAGATAATTAAGTGATGAGAATTTAAATATGTATGGCTTTTAATTAATGTCAGGCTAACGAAGAAATTCAATTAGCTCACATTTGTAAGTACCAAAACACATTCTATTGAGACCATTTGATTGAAATAATAAATCAACAACACTTCGGAAGAAATTCACAAAAATGATATCGATTGTTAAATCAGTCAAGCTAATAATTAAACAATAATATGTGGAAGAAATTCGCAACACATTGCTATTTAATAAATCAGTTTTATAAGACAGATTTCTGAGTAAATAGTTACTCAGAAATCAGAGTTAAATCCATAAGAACAACGATACATAACAATTTGAGACAAATTATCCATATCAACATAAATGCATAAACATGAATAAAATGAAACAACAATTTTATTAACATAAAAATGAAACTAGTATTTGATACAAAAATGCCAAAAATACCAGTTAATTGAATCCACTTCTCTGATCCTGGTCTCTAACAGTACTTTATATTACTTGAATTTCTGCTTTCAAAACTAGAGCTGCAAAAATGCAAACTCTGACCATCATGCATAATTCAAGATATAAAGAAAAAACCCTCATTAATTTTTAGATCTGAAATTTTCTCTCCTCCTCATCTACAACTCTAAATTCCTATTACAAAAATGCTTTTAGAAGTCTGGAATAAATTCCTATTACATAAATGCTTTTAGAAGTCTGGAATTGTAGAGGAGAGCGCCCCTTTTTACATTTTGCAATCTGCAATTTATAATATTTCCAAAAGTATTTTGAGAAGAGAGTTCGTTGAAGAAAAATCTGCCCAATCCAATTTATTTGCTCAAAAATTCCAATCTTTAATTGCTGGAACTTTCTCATTGATTGAGATCTTTTTCTCCATATCCCTTCTATTGTTTTTCCTGCAAAAAAGAAATTAAAATGAATTAAGATGCAACAATAAAATCAAAATATTATTTCTAATATTAAAACAAATCCAATTAAATTCTATTTAAATAAATAAAAATGAAATTTGAGCTTCTTATTGATGCTCATAATGATTTTAATTAACCAAAGATATTATTGATGCATGAATATGCAATTAGAAGAGGTTGGGCAAATGAAAATGAAGAAAACAAAACTTAGAAAATTGATTTTGTTTTTAGAAATTCGGAGCTTAATCTTCTGCCTGATTTTTGACCCAATAAATGACCAAATCTGTTAGTGAAACCTTCTCAGAAATGTTCTCCTTGATTTTCTCTTTCCAATGAGCCGTCCTAGGCCTCATTTGGCCAAGTAAAACTCAATCTATGAGCTTCCAAAGTTGATAAGTCAAAACTGATATAAATTTAGAAATTCTGTTGCTGAGCTAAAAAATTAGATTTTTATTTAAAAATCTAATCCTAAATTAACCTACAATTAACTAATAATTAATTCTAATTTATTTTTTTAATTGTAGACTAAACTAATTATTTAATAACCTATTTATTAATGAATATTAATCCAACTAACAAATATAATTAACTATTTATAAACAAATTAATATAATTAATAATAAATTTAATTAAATTAATTATATTTTAAATATTAATTAATTTAATTTAATTTAAAATTAATTATTTTAAATATTTAAATATTAAATTAATTATTAAACTAAAACTAAATTAACATTATATTAATTTAAAACTAACCTATCACTAACAACTAACACTACTTACTTTAATACTAACGTTATGATAAGACTAACTAACCTAAAAACTAACATATCACTAACTAATATAAAACTAACATTAAACCTATAAATAAACTAACGTTAACACTAACAAACACTAACCTAAAACTAATGTTATCTACCACTAAGTTATAAGACTTACCACTAACTCTAATACTAACAAATATTAAACTAACCTACCTAAAACTTACCACTAACGCTAATAACTCATTGTATCGGGGATAAGACAAATAAGTTCATCGCATTGGGGATAAGACAAATGAGTTCATCACATTGCAAAAATAGAAATGAGTTCATCGCATCTCAAAAAGACAAATGAGTTTATCGCATCACAAAAATAGAAATGAGTTCATCGCATCGCAAAAAGACAAATGAGTTCATCACATCGCAAAAAGACAAATGAGTTTATAACTTATCGCATGGATTTGAGACTCAAAAATAAAACAAACTCATCGCATTGGCATATAACAAGTGAAGGTCATCGGGGTTTTTAAAAAGATGCTATGATGGATAATTCCGATGCAATATAATTGATCGCTCCCGATGCGATATAATTTTATTATTGTTATTTTTATTTTAATATATATTTTTTATATTAAATTTTAATTTAATTAATTAATTATATAATAATTAATTTAATTAATTTAAAATTTAACGTTAAAAATTAGTTTTTGTTTTGGTTTCATTTTAATGATCTAAAATGATGATTTGCCTATCTAAATTACAGCCACTTTGTCATTTTGAATTTTTTGAAATTAGTAATTTATTTGAAAATTGGAAAATTGGAATAAATGACTGAAATCCCGATGCTTTATAATTTGGCCGTATAGTAAAAAAAAAAAATGAAAAATGTTAGTAATAACTAACTACGGATTAATATTTAAACTAAACGCATTATTGAACTAATTTAATTACAAAAATGAAATATTGTACATTTTACGCATTTTTCAACCCAGGCAACATAATTGATTAGACTTCAAAGGAGTGCTATTTACAAACCGGTTGACCAAATGAGGTGAAACAAGCGTCAACAGGAAGCTTATAAAAAATCGATTTCAACTAAGCAATTAAAACGAAAATCTAAAGAAAATGAAAAATCAATAAAATCATGAGATAATTAACTTAATAAAAATCTTAAAAGACACTTAGCCAAAATTTTACAGAAAGGGTCCCCATTATTTGAAGTGAACAAGCTAAAAATGGGGGGGTTGTTGTACCATACAACATGTCCTTACATTATTATTGTTAGGTCAGCTAGGATTATATTGTGACCCCATGGACTCCTATATATAGAAAGGATGTTTTGTCATTTGAATCATCCAAGAATTGTTCATTTATGTAATGTAAAGGAGGTTTCCCCCTCGAAGTGGCTGATTTCTGAGGCGTTGATCTCTCTTTTCTTCTATTTTTGGAGTTGGTTTCATAACATTTGGTATAAGAGCTTTGTATTCTAGGGTTTCGCTGCTTCAAACAGGTAATCGTGGAATTTTCGCTATACCTTTTCTACGAAGGTTCAAAAGCTAAAAAAATCCCATTTGCAACGAAATCCTGATGAATGTCGTGTAAAAATTCCAGTTCTTGGTTTGCAATATTTTCGGAGATATGATCTGTGGAAGTTAGGGGTTTTGCAGGCTCCCGGATTTCATCTCAAAGAGGTGACCTTGGGAAAATAGTCATATCTCTCTCTATGAGCATCAGATTGGAATTCTGTAAAACGTGACCGAAAGTACATAGACTGTAGTTTACTGTGTATCAATTTCAGGCACGAAGGAGGAAACAATGACACGTGGCACGCCATACAAGTTCGCTCTACTGAACCAATCCATAATTAGGTCATTGTGGGATATTAGGCATAAATTTTCCTTGAAGAATCCAAATCAGGTCAAACTTGTGGCATTGGAAAGAAGATTTAGAGGGTTACTAAAGGACCGAAGATAAAATCTCGGAGATCTGAAATTCCAAAGATACATCAATTTCAATATCGAGCTTCTCAAAAGCAAGAAAAAGGTGCGTATTTTTTTTTTAAAATTGCAAAAGTCTTGTTTGAAAAATCAGTTTGAAGTGATTCCAAAGGCATATTGAAGCATAGATATCAATATTGGGTTCTAAAATGGCCCCTAAAAATAATTCAACACCCATTAAGCCCTCAGAAGGGCTCTACTATGACTCATGAAGAGGAAGAAGTGAAACATGATATATCAAAATTACAAGACCAAATGCACCAAATTTCACTCTCGCAAAGAGCAACAAAAAATGAAATGGAAGTTTTGGAGAAAGACATGGAAGCTAAGATGGATGGTTTGAGGAAAGACGTGACAACTAATATGGATGGTTTGAAGGAAGGCGTGGAAGCTATAAGATGGATGGTTTGAAGAATGACATGGAAGCTAAGATGGATGGCATGAAAGCTAAGATAGATGAAAAAATGAAAGACAACATGGAAGACATGAAGAATGATCTAAAATCAGACATGGAAGGTTTGAAGAAAGGTTTGACAAAGTTGATAGAAGAAATGATACCTAATGGCGAAAAGGTAGTACAGGAAACTCATGATGAGAACAAAATAAATGTTAATCGTGATTTCATACACTCTAATGTTGGATTGAAGACCCACTATATTCCAAAGATCGATATGAGGATGTTTGATGGCAAGGATCCCGTAACATGGATACTACAAATGGAGCAATATTTTGATCTCCATAATGTGCAAAACACACAGAAGGTACGCATTGCAACTTTACATTTAGAACAAAATAAATTTGTATGGTATCGATGGCTTTGCTCTTGTAAAAAAATTGTCACTTGGTAAATTTTTATGGCGGAATTGATAGCACACTATAAGGATAAAAAGAGCAACACCTTCTTTAGCCAATTGATCAATCTCAAACAAAAGGGTTCAATGGTGGAGCACATTGAGAACTTCCAAAAATTGAATATAAGGGTAACTGATATTCCAGAGGAACACAGGGTTGATGTCTTTATAGGGACTTTAAAGGATAACATCCAACATGAGGTTCGACTTTGGGAGCCTGATTCATTAGAGAAGGCATTTAGGTTGGAAAGAAAAATTTAAAGTAAATTTATGGTGACAAGGAAGCCTACCACTCAAATTTGTAAAGATGTAAGTGTTGCTACTCTTAGACTTCCATAACTTAGAAGGTTGACACCACAAAAATTGGAAGAAAAAATAGCAAAAGGGCTTTGCTACAGTTGTGATAGCAAATACACTAAAGGTCATAAGTGTGCTGAGAAGAAATTATTTTACATAGATTGTGAAGAGGAGGAAGAAAATGAGCAAGAAACTTCAAAAGAAGAGGATATACACTAGGAACCAACCCTAGAGAAAGAATAAATGTGTCCGACCATATCTTGTAATGCATTGGCAAAAATTACCACTCAAACTCTCAAGATAGAAGGACATATCAAGAAGAAAAATGTAAATAGTGTTGACTGATTTAGGTAGTACCCATAATTTTATTCATTGTAAGGTAGCCAAGGAATTGAATTGCTTCCTATACCCAACACCAAAGTGTCAAGTGATGGTTGCAAATGGAGGGACTATAAATTGCTCTGGAAAATGCCATAATATCAAGCTAACCATGGGGGAATATGTATTGAATAGTCCAATGATTTCCATTCCAATGGAAGGTGCTGATGTTGTACTAAGAGTACAATGGTTACAATCTTTGGAGACAATAGATTTTAATTTTCAAGAATTTTTCTTGAAATTGTTTTCGAAAGGAAAGGAAGTTGAATTATGGGGTATCGCAGGGAAGCCAGGAAAGATAATAAGCTCTAATGTCATGACAAAGCTTCTGAAGAAAGAACAACGAGGCGTAATTTCACAATTATGCTCACTAGAAGTTCCAACATCAAAGTCATCTATTTCTCTATATCTCCAAAAAGTATTGGACAATCATTCCAAGGTGTTTGAAACACCCAAAGGACTCCCACCTATTCGTGATCTTGATCATGCTATTCATTTGACTCCAGGAATTGTTCCTCCAAACATCAGGCCTTACATATATCCTTATGTCCAAAAGAGCGAATTGAACGAATCATTGCAGAAATGTTAGAGGCTGGTATAATTCTACCTAGTAAAAGTTCTTTCTCCGCTCCAGTAGTATTGGTGAAGAAGTAGGATGGATCATGGTGCATGTGTCCGGATTATAGGGAGCACAATAAGCTCACTATTAAAGATAAATTTCCTATTCTTGTGATTGAAGAATTATTGGATGAATTACATGGAGAAATTTATTTTACCAAGTTGGATCTTTGTTCAGGATATCATCAAATTAAAATGAACACTAAAGATATTCCGAAAACAACATTTCGAACTAATGAGGGTCATTATGATTTTTTTGTCATGCCTTTTGGCCTTACCAATGCACCTTCTACATTTCAAGGGTTGATGAATTCCATTTTTAAACCCTTCCTTAGAAAATTTGTGTTAGTATTTTTTGATGATATACTAATCTATAACACGTCTTGGAAGGATCATGTTCAACATGTTGACAAGGTGCTCAAACTATTGGAGGAGAAACAATTATATGCAAAAACCTCCAAATGTTTCTTTGGAGTACAAGAAGTGGAATATCTGGGTCATATTGTATCTCAGGAGGGTGTTAAGGTAGACCCTAACAGAATTAAAGCCATTAAGGAATGGAAAGTCCCCACAACCATAAAGCAGTTGCGAGGGTTTCTCGGGTTAACAGGGTATCATCGCAAGTTTGTTAAGAACTATGGGAGAATAGCAGCACCTCTAACAACATTATTGAAGAAAGATGCATTTTCATGGAATTCTAAAGAAACTAAGGCCTTTGGAAATCTTAAAGAGGCAATGTGCCAAGGACCGGTCTTAGCTACGTTAGACTTCACAAAAACCTTATTGTGGAATGTGATGCCTCATGAAATGGAATTGGTGTTGTTTTAATGCAAGAAGGAAAACCCATTGCTTTTGAAATTCGTCCAATGTTAAGTCCCTATATTAATAGTGTAGTCCCTTATTATGTTAGTGTAGCCCCACTTATTGTTATTTTTGTACCCTTGTAACCCCCATATTTTTATTATTGTGCCCTTACATTATTATTGTTAGGTTGGCTAGGATTACATTGTGGCCCCACTAGGATTATATTGTGGCCCCATGGACTCCTATATATAGAAGGAGGTTTTTGTTCCTGTTTGTATCATCCAAGAATTGTTCATTCATGTAATGTATTGGAGGTTGCCCCCTCGAAGTGGCTTATTTCTAAGGCGTTCATATCTCTTTTCTTCTCTTTTTGGAGCTGGTTACACAACATTTGGTATCAGAGGTTGGGATTCTAGGGTTTCGCTGCTCCAAACAGGTCATCGTGGAATTTTCGCTGTAACTTTTTTTCTACGAAGTTTCAGAAGCTGAAATTTTTAGGGTGCGAAGCCAAAATCTTGAGGAAGCTTGTATAAAAATTTCAGAGTTTGGTTCGCAATATTTTCGGAGATATGATCTGTGGAAGTTAGGTCATTTTTCAGGCTCCTAAACAGGTCATCGTGGAATTTGCGCTATAAATTTTTTTCTACGAAGGTTCAGAATCTGAAATTCATATGGGGCAAAGCTGAAATCCTGAGGAAATTTGTCAAAAAATTTCAGAGCTTGGTTTGAAATATTTTTGGAGATATGATCTGTGGAAGGTAGTGCTTTTTCAGGCTCCTGAATTTCATCTCAAAGAGGTGATCGTGGGAAAAGTTCAATAACTCTCTCTCTGGGCATCGGATTGGAGTGCCGTAAAAAGTGGTCACAAGTACACGGACTGTAGTTTCTTGGCTATCAATTTCAGAGACAAAGGACGAAAAAGTGACACGTGGCAATTCCTACAAGTTTGCTCTACTGAACCAGTCCAAAATTAGGTCATTGTGGGAGATTTGACACAACTTTGTCTTGGAGAATCAAAATCAGGTCAGACCTGTGGCATTAAAAAGAGAATATAGAGGGCTATTTCAGTACTGAATTTCAGATATAGAAGAGCTGCAATCACAGAGATAATACAATTCCAATATCGTTCTCCTCAAAAGCAAGTAAAAGGTGTGTATTGTTTTTCCCAAATTGCATAAATCTTGTTTGAAAATTCAGTTTGAAGTGATTCCAAGGGCCTATTTAGCATATATTTCAGTATTGAATTTTGAAATGCCTCCTAAAAATAATTCAACACCCATTAAGCCCTCAGAAATATATACTATGATGCATGAAGTGGAAAAATTGCAGTATGAAATATTAAAATTACGGTACCAAGTGCAACAAATTTCGATCTTACGAAGAGCAACTGAAGACGACATAGATGGTTTAAAAGAAGAAATGGAGGCTAAGTTGGATGGTTTGAAGGATAAAATAATAGATAATATGGATGATAAATTAGTGGAAGATGACATCGAGCATCAACAACAAGTTCTCCAACTCTCAAAGGATAACCTAACTTTGGTGCAGAATCTAATGAAACAACAGAAATATCAACATCACATCGAAAGAAGTTCTGAAGCAGTCACAAAAACAAGAACTCGACAAGTACGATCAATTTCAGAGTATCTCGGCAAGTGGAAGAACTTTCCTGTAGAATATTCCACATGGGAGGATGAGAATTTTATATAGAAGCATCAAGAAATAATCAAGCGTTGAGGACAACACTTGTTTGAAGGAGAGGGGCATGTTAAGTCCCTATATTAATAGTGTAGTCCCTTATTATGTTAGTATATCCCCCCTTATTGTTATTTTTGTACCCCTATAACCCCCATATTGTTATTATTGTGCCCTTACTTTATTATTGTTAGGTTGGCTAGGATTACATTGTGGCCCCACTAGGATTATATTGTGGCCCCATGGACTCCTATATATAGAAGGAGGTTTTGTTCATTTGTATCATCCAAGAATTGTTCATTCATGTAATGTATTGGAGGTTGACCCCTCGAAGTGGCTTATTTCTAAGGCGTTGATATCTCATTTCTTCTATTTTTGGAGTTGGTTACACAACATCCAATCAAAGGAAAATATTTACAGAAAGCTATTTATGAGAAGGAAATGTTGACAATACTACATGCACTAAAGAAATGGTGACCTTACCTAATGGAAAGACACTTCAAGGTAAAAAATGATCATGATAGTCTTAAATACTTTTTGGAACAAACACTATCTTCAGAAGAGCAGCAAAAATGGGTCACAAAGATGTTGGGTTATGACTTTGAAATCATCTACAGGAAAAGGGAAGCTAAATGTTGTTGCAATTGCACTCTCAAGAAAGGATGAGGAAGTGGAAGCATTGCTTTGTACCATTTCTATTATCCAACTAGATTCGATAACCGAAGCAAGAGAGGAATGGAAGAATGACGAAGAAGTGTGGACACTCATTCAAAAGTTGCAGCGAGATTCCAGTACATCTGATACATTTAGTTGGAAAAATGATTCCTTATGGTACACAGTTCGCTTATATCTTTGTAAGAATTCCCAACTAATACAAAAGATTCTTTTGGAATTGCACACTTGTCCCGTAGGAGGACACTTAGGATTTTTAAAAATTTACCACAAGGTGAAGAAAGATTTTTTTTTGGATGAATTTAAATCTAATATTCAAAAGTTTGTGGTAGAATGTTTGGTTTGCCAGGAAAATAAAGTTGAGACAATTAAGACCCCAGGTCTGCTACAACCTTTACCCATCCCAAATCAACGTTGGGGGGAGGTTTCAATGTATTTAATCACAGGTTTACCTAAGTCCGAAGGAAAGAGTGTCATCATGGTGGTAGTTGATAGACTTACCAAATATGCACACTTTTGTGCATTATCTCATCCATTTAAAGCAAGTACAGTTGCTACTGCATTTATGGAAACAATTCAAAATCTACATGGAAACCCAAAGATTATTGTAAGCGACAGAGATCCCATTTTCACTGGAAATTTTTTGACGGAATTATTTTCTTGTTTGGGTATTCAACTAGCCCATAGCTCATCTTATCCTCCTCAATCCGATGGGGAAAATGAGATAGTGAACAAATGTTTGTAAGGATATCTTTCTTGTTTTGTATCTGATAAACAAACACAATGGGTCAAGTGGTTACCTTTGGTTGAATGGTGGTATAACACTTCCTTCCATACTGCAACAAAAATGACCCCCTTTATGGCACTTTATGGATATCATCCACTTTCCATCACATCATCTTTAAGAGAAAATTCTAAGGTTCAAGCAGTGGAAGATAACATCGAGCATCAACAAGAAGTTCTCCAAATTTTAAAGGATAACCTAAATTTGGCACAAAATCAAATGAAACAACAGGGAGATCAACATCGCAGCGAGAGAATTTTTGATGTAGGAGACTGGGTATTTTTATGGCTACAACCATACAAACAAATGTCTATCGAGCAAGCTAAGAAGGATAATAAATTATCACCAAAGTACTATGGTCCTTACAAGGTGTTGCAAAAGATTGGTACTGTGGCATACAAATTGGAGCTTCTTGCTTCTTCTCGAGTGCACCCTGTTTTCCATGTTTCATGCTTAAAGAAGGTTATATGTGACAAAATTCCAGTTCAAACAATATTGCCAGAACTTGATGAGGAAGGAAAAATCATAATGGAACCTGAAGCAGTCACGGACACAAGAACTCCACAGTTACGAGGTCGATCAATTTCAAAGTATCTCATCAAGTGGAAGTACATTCCCACTAAAGATTCCACATGGGAGGATGAGAATTTTATACCCAAGCATCCAGAGCTACTCAAACGTTGAGGACAACACTTTTTTGAAGGAGAGGGGCATGTTAGGTCCCTATATTACTAATGTAGTCCCTTATTGTTGTTAGTTTAGCCCCCTTATTGTTATTGTTATACCCCTGTAGTCCCCATATTGTTATTATTGTGCCCCATAAAACCCCACTATTGTTATTGCTGTGCCCTTACATTATTATTGTTAGGTCGGTTAGGATTATATTGTGACCCCATGGACTCCTATATATAGAAAGGAGGTTTTGTCATTTGAATCATCCAAGAATTGTTCATTTATGTAATGTAAAGGAGGTTTCCCCCACGAAGTGGATGATTTCTAAGGCGTTGATCTCTCTTTTCTTCTATTTTTGGATCTGGTTTCATAACAGACAATGTTTCCTTCAATCAACTTTATCAACAACCAGGCCTACTAAAGACTATCCCATGTAGGGCTTCATCAAATCTATCATAAGTGCTTGAACACTTGACTTTGACCATGCTAGGGTTTCTAGAATTGATATCTCAAATCTTTGCCATAAACCAGGGTTTCTCTAAAACCCTAACCATTAAATGCTAATGCACAAATTTCCTAGGGTTTCCTTCATAACCTAAAAGTCTTTTTTAGGTCTCCATCATCCTCTTCTTTCTTTCATCAATGGTGTCATCATAGGGGTGATATCCATGACTTTTCTTCAGCCCAACTTTGATTCCATGTTAATTTTTCATAGGGCTATATTGTTCTTTGCTTTGATAATTGCATTTCTCCATTAACACATTAAGTTCACCCCATAACATCATAACATTATTCAGATTTACATAATTATTCATCGACATATGCAACTATGTAGAAAGAACAATATCATCATCATCAATGCAACAGAAGATAAAGGAGCAATGGAAAAAAAAGAATGCACACATAGAGACACCAGGATTGTTCGGAGACCAGGGCAATACCCACCAAAACCCTTGCAAATTCTTCTTCTTCGATTGTCATCAAATGATTCAAAAAAAGAGAGTACAAAACAACCACAACATCCATAAAATAAACCCAACAATGTATACACTTTGAAATATGGTTATGAAGACTACATTGAAGTGTCACTGACTGAAGTCAACAGTCGAACCCTGCGGTCACTGAGCGAAATCTACAAAATATTGAAACTTCATCTTTTGGTCCCTAGTTGCATGGAGGAGGATTCATCTGTGCGACTATAGGGTCCTAGTCACTCCCTTAAGCCTGACAAGCGTGCGACTGGGGGTCGAAATTGGATTGAGAAACCCTAATCTCCTAGTCACATGCACAATGAGTTATCTGTGCGACTAGAAGGCTCCAGTCGCACTCATGAGCCTTGGTGGGGGCGACTAGGGTCGAAATATTCCATATATGTGCCTGTGATTGGGGCCTAAAACCCTAAATCAGAGATGAGCTTCAGACCCTGCAATTGCACCTCAGAGCGATCCTATTCCTCTGCGGACGAGCCTCAAACCCATGCGAGCCAAAAACCAAAATAGAATAATGTCTTATGATTGTATCTAAATGAGGTAGAGGTCACTTGTATTTATAGCCTTTCAATGGGTCCACTTTTCTTTAGGGCCGACCTAATCCAATATGCAAATGTGTGAACGGCTAACCTAATCAAATGTACATGAGTGGGTTCATAAATTCAAAAACAAACTGTTGCTTTTCCAAATGAGGTGATCTTTAGGTCCATTTTGGTGCTCTAGAAAAGAGAAATTCAATGCAATCATTATCTCTATCATCTTAGTCGTCCAAGGTGGAATTTTCCCGTAGTTATTAATCTTGCTTAAGGAGGGCTCGACCTCGTTCATTGGTCTCAATTTTCCAACGGTTTCCTTATTTGAGTGATGATGCTTGTTTTAGGCCTTTGAATTGACCTTACTTTGGTTAAATCAGCCCTTGGGGGCTTGCTTCATTTCTTTCTTCACCATCTTGATTGGAGATGCTTCTTTTGCTTGCTTGGAGGGCTCGACCTCCCTTCCCTTGGTATGCTAGCGTCTAGGCTGATTTGGAGAACTTTTCCCCTTTCCTTTAGTCATTTTGAGTGAAACTTGGATGATTAGCCCTTGGGGGCTTCAATTTGCACCATAAGACTTCAATGTTCCATCATTTTTCTTTATCTTCCTTCTATACTCTATCCAATAGCCTTAAAGAGGATTACGTCATGCTCATGTGTGGAATAAATGCTTGAAGAGCTTGGCTTTAGCGTCGAGTTGATTTGGCTTGGGGATGATACCTCCTTGACATTAGCTCTTTTTCCATCTCATCATTTGCCTTCAAATATTGTTGTTTTCGAAATGGAAAGCCCTTGTGCCCCTAAAGTAGGCGCACTGTTGTAACTAGAGATTTGTGAGGACATTCTGCCTGCTTCAAAAGACACGTGGTTCATTTAGGCGTAGAGAATTAAATGGACACCTTCTTTGTCTAAAAAAAAGTAGCATGATGCCTTGGGAGAGTATCAGGATGTAAAGCCAAGGCCAAAGGAGAGTGAAAAATGCATAAGACACATGGCATATGTGGGGTAGGGTATGCACCAGGATTAGAAGGGATAATGTCAAGGAAAAGTAAATATGATGATCACCCTTATAAGGATTTATTGATTCTAGTTCTTCCTTAAACCATGATTCCCAGCAATGCCTTTTCCATGACACTTGCACACCATCCCACCACCCACCAAGGCGAAGTCAGCAATGCCACGAAGGCAGACATATCATGAAACAAACAATACCAAGAATATGCATGCACACCAATGAGGATCTAAGAGTCATTTTCACGAACAACACATACCCACATAGCTTTACAGGGCTATAAGGCACATCCTTTGGGCTTATATGACATGGTTAAAAAGTTATGGAGTACCCTTTTGTTAATTTTTGAAGCATCAGATGTATTCTAGCCACAAATTTGGTGGAGAGGGTAGAATACATGAGATATCCAAAACCGAGAAATCGATTTTGGAAATTTCACCTAGAGATGACTTAATTAGATTATTAACCAATTTTTAAATATTTCCTAAGTCTAAATTTAGAGAATATGGTTAATTATCCAGAATTAATTAAGTGAAGTGAGAATTCTCTAGAAACTCACACAGATTGACTTCAAGATGATCCTAGCCCTTGATTAAGATTTAATCTTAGCCATTGAAGTCTCAATAGAGGATTATAAGAAGTCGATGGGCACTTGGATAAGACACACCAGTTCACATACTCAATGATCTAGATAGTTCGATTTTCCAGTGTAGGTGATTCAGCAGGAGAAATTGAGTCAGAGGTCGAGTTGTAGGTGGCAGAGGGGTAGAGTAGCAGATTTCTAGAGGAATCTCCAATTCTAGAAGAGTTAGAAGAGAACGCCAAAAATATTTTTCAAGAGGCAGCATAGGGACTATGTAGTGCTTCAAGATAGGCAATTCAATTCAGCCAAAAGGAGGGTCGATTAAGCTTCCAAAGCTCGGGAAATTTTCCGGAAGGCCAGAAGAATCACTTCTAGTGGCAAAAAAAGGCTAGACATCACATCAGAGGCAGTTTTTGGGCAATACGAGTGGGGCCTGTGCAGAAGTAGTGCAGAAGGCTGACGCAGAGGGTTCCAAAGCCGGTTCTAAGGCTCAGGTTGTTGTGGGTTTGCCTGAGGAGGAGGGTAAATTCCCTCACATATTTTTTCTCGTATTGCTCTTTGATAGAAACACCATTTGGTGTCATTTTATTGTACTCAGAATTTCTGCTGCTGCATGAATAATAAACCCTCAACTGCTGCACTGATTTTCCCATATTGGGTTATTCCGGGGACAATTGTCCAAAAATAACGGCCTCAAAATTCTTATGTGTGTTGTAGTTTCTGTGTTTCTAGTATTTTATTTTTCGCAGTATTTATATAGTGAAAATTGCAGTTGTGATTTTATTCATTGTTTACTATAGCAAATAAACTGCATAATTAAAATTACAGCTAGGAGAATAATTTCCAGTTGCTGCACTAGATGAATTTTTTGCGAAAACTCTACTGCAGTATCATGGTTTATTTCTCTTACTTGATTTAAATTATTACAAGTTATTTCCAAAAATTTGATTCAGAAAATACCGAAATAAACACAACTACAGTCTACAAATGCAGATCATTTACTGAATAATACGCTCATCCAACAAAGTGACACATGGATTTTTGGACATAAGTCACCGGAAAAATTTAAAGCAGGAAAACCGATGCAACAGATATGAGGGTTTATTTTATTAAGTAGACTCCGAGTACAGTAAATCTGGGTTCCAGATCTGGAAAACTTGATAGAGAATAAAAGAAATATGCAGCTATCTTGATGTTCTAGGACCAAATCTCTGACTGATCCACACCCTCAAGCAGGATTTACAAGACTCAGTCTGGATCTGGCCCTAGAAACCACATCCCTGCCCATGAAGCCCCAGCGTCAGCCCTACTAGCCTTAGAGTGCCACTACGCTGCCCAGAGAGGGACTGCGTAACCCCAGAGAGGGTGACGCAGGACTTATGCTGGCCTTGGAGACATTCTGCGTAATTTATGAAGCCCTCTGGAGCCTCTGCGCTGCCCTGCGTAGCGACTGTGCAGCAGCAGCGTAGCTGTTGTTGCTGCCCTCTGCCTCTCTGCGCTGTCCTTGTTTGCTGCTCCTCTGCCTCTTACTGACTCTTAGCTCTGGGATTATATCATCCCCTCAGCCAATACTACCCCTCACCGCAGAAAATTCCTTCGGAAATTCTTAACAAACCCTGCCCTAGAATTCCAGATCTATATCTCGACTCTGCAACTGTGTGTTTTTCTCCAACTGACCCTCAAGCCTTTCTCTTATACTTTTTCGTTGAAACCTTCAACGTCCGAGATTAAAACATTCATCAATGGCTGAGATTAAAAGATTGCTTGATCTGTGTCTTGTAGAACATTTCAGCGCATGTGTTAATTAATCCACTTTAATTATTTAATTTTCCTAAGTTTAGACTTAGGAAATCCATTAAGATAATTAATTATTTGAATAACTTGAACACCAACTGGACTTTCTCAAAACTCTTTCTGGGTTTTGGAGTTCAATTGTCTCCTAGCCCCTCCACAAAATTTCAAGGCTAGAGCACACCCGATGCTACACCAGCTATAAAAAATCTCAACAATTTTCACATGGTATCAGAGTGCAATTGTTCAGCAAGAAAGCTCAGAAGAGGAAGAGAGAATTCCGCTTCTCAGAGGGAGCAACATGCCAAAATTATTAGAGGCAACACAGTTCCTTGACAGGCAGGCCGAATTACTGAGGCAAAAATTCGATTTTTAGTTGCAGGGTTGTAGAAAAGTTGAGTTGCCTCTGTTAGTGATTCCAACAGTAAGAGGGAGAATTTGTAGCTCAATTTTTTGCTGAGAAGATTCCTTGGTTGGACACAGAAGTTTTTGTAGCAGCAGAGTCAATGTTGGGAGTAAGAGGAATAATACACAAATTTCCCTTTCTTTGACTATGGACAGAATGGACATTTAGGAGGATATAGATTTGTCTTCCAGGTTGGAGGAGAAATTCGCTTTCTTTTCAGGGTCAACTTCACAGGGTGTCTGGTATATAGATAGTGGAGCATCAACTCATATGATAGGGGTTAGAGAATATTTCTCTAGCAACAAGGAGCAGATGGATTTCCATATTATGATGGAAAACATAACGAAGTGTACTCCAATAGGGAGAGGTACCATCGATTTTTAGAGGGAGTCAAGAGCAAGTAATAGCGCTACAAATGTTTTGCATGTGCCAGGATTGGGTATGAACTTGATTTAAGTATCCCAGTTATAGGATAAGGGATATGATATCCACTTCGTATGGAAGAAAGTATTTGTCAAACACTCACGCTGGAAGAAGGTAAGACATTAGAGTTCGAAGCATCAAATTGTACAGGTTGCATCTCGACTCTTCATTGGCACCAATAGGAAGCAACAATAGCGGTGGGAAGGAGCTGAATGAGTTATGGTAAAGGAGAATGGGACATCTACACCATGGAGCACTCAAGATGCTCAGGGAAACTGTAACAGGGGTTCCAGAACTTGGTACAAAACATGATGATGTGTGTAGAGGATTAGTACTTGGGAACTATGCTAAGGCAACATTCACAAGAAGTGAAAGTAGAGAAGATGGCGTGTTAGGACTTGTACATTTAGATATTTGTGGCCCGATGTCCACTAGAGTTCTCAGTGTTGTTTAAAAATTTGTCACCTTTATTGATGATCATTCCGGCAAAACCTGGATCTACTTCTTGAAGGCCAAAGATGAGGTCTTCAATCGTTTCAAGGAGTTTAAGGCCCTCGTGGAGAATGCAACAGGGAAGAAGATCAAGGTGCTTCAAATAATGGTGGAGAGTATATTGATAAAGACTTCACATATTTTTGTTTGAAGAAAGGCATCATAAGAGAATGGAAAACTTTGTATAATCTACAGTAGAATGAACTAGTGGAGCAGAAAAACAGAACCATAGTTGGGGCTGCAAAAACAATGCTATATGACCAAGATTTGCATAGGTTTCTATGGGAAGATGCATGTAACACGACAATGTATATTTAGGACAAGACTCCTTATAGAGCATTGGGGAAGAAAACACCAGAAGGGGCCTTCATAGGGATGAAGCCAAAAGTTAGTCACTTCAGGATTTTTGGTAGCATTGATTATTTCCATGTGCCAAATGAGAAGCACACCAAATTGGAGCAGATTGCAGAGAATGGGTTTCTCATTGGGTATAGCGAGACCTCCTAGGCATACAGGATCTACATTCCTAGCAATAGGAAGATTGTAGTGAGACATGATGTAAATTTCATAGAAGATTGAGCTTTCAAGAAATCCTGTGAGATGGCTGCATGTGATCACAATCAGCCAGCTGAAGCTCGATTGGTTTAGCCATAAGGGCAGCCAGTGGGATGACCAGTGGGACAGTCACAAGGATCCAACATAGTAACTAGTATTAGCATTTCCTCAGGAGCAGGGAATCTAGTGAGATCTCAGTAGACATAATAACAGGGGTAGGATGAGGAGGAGATGGTAGAACCTCCCACTACTAGTGGTCAAGCCAACAAAGAGGTTCGTCAAACATTGAGAGACGTAGAGGAGTTCGTTGGAGCTCCTGGGAAAAACAAGAGAGAGTGTAGGAAGCCTGGCAGATATCAAGCATTGGTAGCTCAGGTTGCAGAACCTTCCAACGTTTAGGAAGCTGCGCAACATCAGGTGTGCACAGATGCCTCGGTAGAAGAATACAAATATATCATGATGAATGATGTTTGGGAGGTGGTGCTGAGGCTTGAAGACAAGTCAGTTGTAGGTTCTCGAAGGATCTACAAGATCAAGTATGTTGTAGATGGCAGCGTGGAGTATTACAAGGGTAGGTTCATGGCAAAGGGGTATGCGCAGAAAGAAGGAATAGATTATGAGGAGACCTTCGCCCCAGTTTCCAGATAAACACCTATTTGATGATTTATATCCCTAGCAGCTGAGTTGGGATGGCAGACTCACCAGATGGTTATCAAGACAACATTCTTGAACGGGGTGATAGAGGAATAGGTGTACATAGAACATCTAGAAGGCTTCGAGACTCATGAGAGGCACACTCATGTGTGCAGACTAAAGAAAGCTCTATACAAGCTCAAGGAGGATCCCATGGAGTGGTATGGTTGGATTGAAAGCTACTTGTAGCAGATGGGATTAGTCAAGAGTGACGCGAATACCAACCTTTACTATTTGATGGTTGAGGGTGAGCCAATAATCCTAGTATTGTATGTGGATGATATATTCTTCACAGGATCATCAAGGATTATAGAGGATTGCAATAGGAACCTAGAAACATAATTTGATATGAAGGATATGGGGTTTATGCACTATTTTATAGGGTTGGAAGTGTGGCAAAGAGACACAGAGATCTTCCTTGGGCAGGGAAGATACGCTACAGAATTCTGAAGAGGTTCAGAATGCAAGATTGTAGACCCATGGCTACACCCATGATCACCAACTGGTAGAAGATAGATGCATCAGATGACAAGGATGTCGTCCCCACCCTATATAGACAAATTATCGGTTCTCTCATGTATCTGGTAAACACTAGGCCATATATTTGCTTCACAATTGATACCGCCAGTCAGTTTATGGTAGAACCAAAGAGCGTACATTGGGCAACAGAGAGGCATATTTTAAGGTATGTGCACGACACAGTCGAGTATGGGTTGAGATATTCCCAAGGGGATGACGTCAGAATATGTGGGTTGACAAATGCAGATTGGTCAGGCAGTTCAGTGGATAGGAAAAGTACCTCTGCGTACTGCTTCAACGTTGGATCAGGGATGGTTTCTTGGTGTTGTAGGAAGAAAAAGTCAGTAGCATCGAGCTCTGCAGAAGCAGAGTACATGGAAGCAAGCATAACTACATGTGAAGATCTATGGCTTCAAAAGCTGCAAGTAATATTTTTCAGGCAGAGGATGGAGGTGAGTAGTGTCTACTGTGATAATTAGAGTTGCATTAAGATCTCCAAGAATCGAGTGGTTCATGACAGGTCAAAATACATAGATATTCGGTGCCATTTCATTAGATATTGTGTAAAGTGTGGAGCGGTCCATCTACAGTATGTTCCCACAGAGGAGCACCTTGCAGAATTACTCACGAAAGCTCTAGGGAGAGATAAGTTCGTCTATTTCAGGGAACAAATGGGTGTGGTGGAGAGCCCATCAGTAGCAGGAACAAATTATTTCGGATGTTTCTTAGTTGCATTTGCATGAAAAATAGCTGAGAGGGAGTTGTTGGCAGTGGCATGAAGTCACAGTGGCCAGACATCAGCAGCGTGACAGGAGATGATACAAAGAAGAAGTGTTGTGGCAGGGTGTGCAACACTAGAACTCAGTCCTTTCTAAGAGGGAGTGTTAGTTTTTGTAGCATCAGATGTGTTCTAACCACGGAATTTGGTGGAGAGGCTAGATCACATGATATATCGAAAACCCATAAATTGTTTCTGGAAATTCCACCTAGAGATGACTTAATTAGATTATTAACTGATTTTTAAATATTTCCTAAGTCTAAACTTAGGGAATATGGGTAATTAATCGGAATTAATTAAGTCAAGGTGAGAATTCTCTAGAAACCCACATGGATCACCTTTAAGATGATCATAGGCCTTGATTAAGATTTAATCTTGGTCGTTGAAGTCTCAATAGAGGATTATAAGAAGTCGATGGGCACTTGGAGAAGACACACCAGTGCAAATACTTAGTGATCTAGATAGTTCAGTTTTCCAGTTCAGGTGATTCAATAGGAGGAATCGAATCAGAGGTCGAGTTGTAGGTGTCAGAGGGGCAGAGTAGCAGATTTTCGAAGGAATCTCCAGTTCCAGAAGAGTTAGAAGAGAAAGGCTAAAAACATTCTTCAAGAGGAAGCATTTGGATTGCGCAATGCCGCAACATAGGCAATTCGATTCAACCAGGACGAGGGTCGATTCAACTTCCAAAGGTCGGGAAATTTTCTGGAAGGCTGAAAGAATCACTTCTAGTGGCAACAACAGACTATATGTCACATCAAATTTTTGGGGAAATACGAGTGGGACCTGTGCAAAAGCAGCGCAGAAGGCTGACGCAAAGGGTTCCAAAGTCAGTTCTGAGGCTCAACTTGTTGTGGGATTGCTTAAGGAGGAGGATAAATTCCCTTGGATATTTTTGCCAATATTTCTCTTTGATAGAAATGCTAGTTTGGCATCATTTTATCATACTTAGAATTTCTGCTGCTGCATGAATAATAAAACCCTCAACTGCTGCATTGGTTTTCCCATATCGGGTTTTTCCGAGGACAATTGTCCAAAAATAACGATGTAAAAATTATTGTGTGTGTGCTAGAATTTCTTAGTTTCCATTATTTATTTTTCGCAGTATTTTATGGTGAAAATTGAAGTTGTGATTTTATTCGTTGTTTTCCATAGTAAATAAACTGCATAATTAAATTTACAGTTAGGAGAATAATTTACAATTGTTGTAATAGATGAAATTTTCACACCTTTCTGGAAGCGGGGTAACAAGTGTCAACTAACTTTAGAAAATACTACACATGCAATTGGTAGTCCACTTGTAGAGTTTGAGAAAGTTATTTATTCTATTTCTTTTGTTATAGAGCGATTTCTTGTATATATAGGCATGGAAAAGCATTCTGATATGATAATATATTACAATATTATAATATATTATTGAAATATAAAGTAAGGGGGCACCATGCCTATAAAAGAGCTTGTTTCTATATTCAAGCGGGAGAGGGATAAATAGGGATAGGTGTCCTTGGGCAAGGGCTTGGAACGTACCTCGAGAGTCGTGAGGACAGTGGGAACTCCTAGAGCCACAAGATTCTGAACATCCTTGACCGACCGAGATAGACACCATGGAGGTAATGGCACAACCTGATGGACTACAGATGTAAAGCAGGGGGTGCACGGTATACGACTGGGTGGCACATCCAGGGTCTGTAGTCAGTCGACGAATTTTATTAGGTGAGTACTTTAACTTTCTTATATTTTATGTTATCATGCACGTTGTTATATTCCTTTGGTTACGTTATATTTTGTTGTATTGTCACGACATCGGTAATATTTTGAGTGGCATTGCCCCAAGTATGTAGCTAGGGAAAGCTACACAAATGAAATGCAGGAAAGGAAATGAAACACAAATAGAGAGAAATATAATATAAAGTAGAATAATATGGTGAAAACCCAACTTACATCAATAAATGAAATAACAGAATACTATAGAACATAGACTAGCTAAAATGTCGATAACTATCTTTGAAAATAGAGAGATTAGGTATACATGCATTTGAAAATGCTATTAAAAGAGGTTGAAAGAATGGCCTTTTAACATAAAGGAAGAACCCTAGAGTTCCAAAACCCTAATCTTAGAGGATGAAGTGCCAAATGTTTGCGGGCCCTGAGGTTGTTGGTACATCAACATCCCCAAGGTGCAACTTTTGCATACAATATCTGCTTGGAGTGCACAATAGCTCGTTGGAAAGAATTATTCGCGGACTACAACATTCAATCAAGGCTAGGGACTGTCATGGCAATCCATATCTTTTAGAATTGACAAAAAAAATCGTTTAGGACCTCAAAATGGACCCTGAATTTTGGGACCCAAAAAACCATAGAAAACCTGCCAAGAAGATAGAGAACCTTTGAGTCAGTGGAAGAGGTGGGTGTCCATCAATATCCACCTTGATTAGTCCTCCCTCCTTAGGAGGAAATGATCTCTATTGTATCATGTTCCCTCGTCAAATGGGAAAACTTCTTTTGAATTCGGCCTTAGTGAACCACTTTCCTTGGTGAAGAAGTTGCCCTACTTTGACAACCCAGTAGAGTTGTATGTGTTTTTGGTGGGTATCCTTTTCTTAGTGTCCATGACAAATGTGGAAAATATGGTTGATGTAGCTCCACATTAAATACTTAGTGCAAGCCAAGGAAAAGAGGGAATACTCAATTCAAAAGCATTTTCACCCACATTCTTTGTGATTGTGTAAGGCAGGGCCTATCGCAGGAGTTCTGGTCCGATCTATGATGGAAAAGTTGTTATGATCCATATAGGGCCTCTCACTCGTAGTGTGACTGCACTTCCTCGAAATTCAAGGAATTCTATGTTGATTTTTGTAGCATCAGAAAGTGCTCTCAATCTCAAATTTGGTATAGAGGCTTAGACACTAGTATTCTAAAGAAACCATAAAGCATTTGTGGAAATTCCACTTGGATTTTGTTTTATTTGAAAAATTAATTATTTTAATGGGGACCCCAAGTATAAACGTAGGGAAATTAAACAATTAAATGCTATTAAATAAAACAGAGTGTGAATATTCTAGAGGACATGGATCAAGTCATGTTATAATCTTAGCCGTTGATTAGACATCTAATCTGGGTTGTTGATATGTCAACGAGAAGACTATCAAGGAAGGCTTGAGGGTCATTTGGAAAGCACACCAAAACACTGAATAGATCAAGAGTTCGAAATTTCTAGGGTGGGGTTTGCTGGGAAATTCGAGCTAGAGATCTGAGCAGTGAGGGGCAGAGATAGCATCCAGAGAGAAATTTTCGTAGGTGATGGAGCATCAGTCAGAGAGAGGCAGAGGTGATCTAACCAAGCCATTGCTGAAGGAAGGAGGGTTGACGTAGTGACTGCGTAGAGCTCACGCAGAGGTAGAGTAGGGTTTCTAACATTTTTCTTGTAGATCAGTTTCGAAGGTCGGGATCCGAAAAGTGACATCGAGAGGGTATTCCTTAGGGTCCATAGAGGAAAAACGACTTTGTTGGGGTTGAACGCTGACCCCGGAAGGAAGTGACGTAGTGGCTGGAAGATCCAACACTGGGACTGCGCAGAGGCTGCACGGTGCCTCTCCAGGGTAGGGTTTTCTTCATCCGGATCAGCCGGGAACTCAACGATTGAGTGAGGTAAATCCTCACAAATTCTTCTGCCAATATTTCTCTCTCTAACTGAATTACCCTAGGGGTATTCAGAGATGTATTCATAAATTTCTATTGCTTAATAATAAAACCTTCAGATCTACTGCACCAGTTTTCCCGCATTTGGTTTTTCTGGGGACTTAGTCCAAAATAAAGGTGTCATATGTGTGAATTATTTCATTGCTCTATTTCCTTGTTTCAAAATCATAATTATTATAGTGTAGGTTGCTTCATTTATTGCTCTAGTATTTCATGAATGTATTAAAAAATAATTGTGTAAAGTAAATTTCATAATAGATGAAGTAATTCAGATGGTTGCAGCAGTATTCATTAGATCTGTTTAGATCTAGGAATTTTCACATTCTGTTAATACACTAGATGATCTCGCTCTTTAATCTTTGCTTAATGAGATTGAAGCCCTTGTAGAAGAAATTACCAGTATAGGTCATCTAGAATGTCCTGTAATAACCACAGTTATCGTCAGCCAGAATCCTCTAATGCTCACAGACGAATTCCGCTTGATGAAATTCCCCTAAAGCTGAAATCATGGGAAGATGTTGTTCAAAGAGCTGTGAAGGAATTTCAGAAATCCTTAGAGATTTTTCATTGCTCTGAAGCCCTTGTTAACAAACTTGTTTCCTTAGAAGAAGATAACAAAGGCATTCAAAGTCTTATGGTGAAAGCTCCCATTTTGGTTGCTTCTGACCCTGATTCCACTCCTGCTCTCATATTTGGCCTTGAGAACATCACCATTCACTTTAGAAAGGAATGCCATGCTTTCTATCTTTAACATGAATAAGAGATTACAACCTGAAAAACATAAAAGCCTTTTGGTCTTGGTGCGGCCTTTACTGCAACATTAAAGAAATGGCTTCCCCTTTTAACAATGTTGAATATTCTTTTTCTACAGGTGTATTTCTAGGAAATGTTGTTACTGGTCATTGGTGTGCTCAAGTTGTTGCTTCTTGTAATCACCAAACCAACAGGTTTCAAACTGAACTTGTTGAGAAGTGAGAAACACGTGTCACTGCCACATCTGCTCGCACAACAACACGGGATGAAGCTATGAGACAAGCTGATGACATACCAAGAGAAGAAGCCATCTCTGAACTTGTATAAAGAAAAGTTTCTAAATCAATTGAAGCTCAACAACAGTGTATTAAAATTTTTATTAGACCCATGCAAGTTCAATTGGACCATCTTTATTAAGTTTCAGACCAACTGCAACAACTAATTTTTTGTTCATAATGATCCACACCTTCCTAGCTCACAATGAAAAAATGAGCCTGGCCGTTGTCGCAAGAGAATAGGAAAACAAAATTGGAACACTCCATCTATTGTTGGACAGACAACTTCAAAACCAATCCAAAATATCCGAAACTCTGATTTAGATTCGACGACTGCTCCATTTGTTCCACAACAATCAAACGTTCCTTAGAATCGTCAACGTTAAGGTTATTAACCTTGACCTCCTCCTCAACCTCCTCAGAAAAATGGAAAAGGGAAAGCAAATCTGCAAGAAAAAGATCTTTGTATTGGTTTCCTATCTTGGACCCTTTTTCCTATTTGATGCATCTTATTGGTAAAATGACTCCTTCTCAATTAGATCATTAGATTAGTAATAATTCTATCCAAAATATTTCTTCAGTTCATTTTCCTTATAAGCAAGTCAAGTTTTTGGGTCTCAGGCATAAGTACATTCCACGATCTCCTCCTATGGCCAAAACAAATATTTTAAAAAAAATATGGCGTATTTTCAAGGCTCTGTGGATTAAGAAGGTACTTTAGACTCTCTGATAAGGAGATTTATGACCTTTCCAGACTTTCTAACCCCTCTTGGGAACCTCCTCTTCATGACCTTGATTTATAGGGAGCACTTAGTTTAGGTTTAAGTATTCTACATGATAGAATTGATATTACTGATTTCTCAAACAAGCCCCACTTTTCCAGATCTCAACTTGTTTCACTTTGAAGACTTTGTCTGACGTCATCTTCCCATAGCTATCAAGCTAGCTGATAAAAATTTGGGCCTTGTTGTACTTGATAAGCATAAGCATATTTCTAAAGGTAATAATCAATTATTTGACCGCAATGTTTATTAACGAGTTGCTTCGGTACCATGGTAGGCTATGGGATCTTCTCCTCATCGACTTCAAGAAAGATATAGAAACCTCCTTTATGTTAACCATTGGAAATATATTTTGCAAATTGACATCCATCATGCCTGTGCATGTGTACTTTACTTCATTTGGAAAGTACATAAGAATACCCTTGTGGGTCATCCTATTCACTCTTACAATGGTTTTATGTTGGAGCCCTTATAAAAATATCTACACCATAAAATTTTGAATACTCTTTTAGCATAGCGTGATGATCATCTTCCAGATTCACTCTCTCTCCTTCAAGCTATTGAAACTGAACGATTTCCTGCCAATTCGTTTTTACTAACTTTTGATGTGGAATCTCTTTACCCCAACATCCCCACTCAAAAAGGCCTTCTTTCTTTGCAAGATATGTTATATTAGAGTATAGTTCAGTTCTTCACTCCAGTTCAGTTCTTCAAACACTTCATTGATGACAGGTAGAAGATTTGAGCTAAGGAAGCTTTGAGCAAAAATAATTCTGAATTTACACTAATGGAATTAATTTCCAAAAAGCATGGAATTAATTCCATAGAGGTGAAAAATCGGAAATATTTCCAAAATTACAATCATGGAATTAATTTCCAAAAAGCATGGAATTAATTGCAAGGGAGGGAAAAATCGACAATATTTCCAAAATAATTCCAAAAATAATTATTCGTAAAATATCAGAACTAATTCTGAAATATGGAATATTTGTAATCCAAAAAATATGTTGACTAAGAGTGAATTTGATCAGTTGAGCAATTACGAAAATTGGCACAAAAAGCGCCAAAAATGCACCAATAATTAATTGAGGAGAACTGCTCATGATGAAGGTACTCAATATAAGTGGATTTCTCCAACATATCAAAGGTTTAGGAGTATGTCGTAACAGAGGGTGACGCTAGAATAATGCATGGAGTTCAGGGGTTGGGGACCCCCCTGTTAGTGTCAGTGTTTCAATCCTGTCTCCACTGATCAAATGGACTCTTAGCATGTCTTGTTAGGGTTTCAAGTCAAATTCTTGTCATTTTAGAGAGTCTTCAAATAAAAATTTGTTCATTGGCTAGTGTGTCTACGGTTATTTCCACTCTCTCAACAATTTCATATGCCTATCACTCTCATCACTCAACTGATTGTACCATCATTCAGAGATTATCATCATCATTTCATTCATCATTTCATTTAGTTCAATGTCTTCATTAGGTCATTAGGGTTTCAAGGTCACCAAAACTGCCCCAAAATCCCCTCTTTTCCCAAGAGAAAACCCTAATTTTTCCTCCTAGTAAGATAGGATTTCACCATGGAAGCAGAGACCACATATATTGACAAGAAGAAATACAATAATGGAGGACATGCCTCAAGAGTTGAGCCATCTAACATCAAAGAGATCAATGCCTCACAAACTCATCAAAAGGTCATTTACTGCACATAGGAATAGTTATGCTTCAAAGTATGTTTCTGACCAAATGGAGATGAATTTGACAAAAATGAAGGAGGTTTTTGTCAATAATAGAACAAGGAACAAAAAACCTCATTCAGTTTATACACAGGTATTATGATTTGGGAGAAATACCCAAAATATAGTTGCTGCAGGAGAGTTGCTATACTTCTGGAGTACTCTTGTGAAAATGCATTTTATCTATCATAGAGTGTCCAAATGACCTGCTTGATGAGTCAAATGATAACTAGACAGAAAGATCTTTCCAATGATCTATCATGAGCTCAATTTGGAGTTCAGGAAGGCCTCCCAAAGTGGCCTGCAACTTGGAGTTGCGCTTTTCCTTTTGACGTTGTGCTTTTTGCAAAGGTGCTACGCTTTGTCTTAAAAGGCTTCTAAAGAGTTGCAGAAGGTCTCCAAGCTCAGTACAAGCTTTCACAAGGGTAAAACAAGTAAGTTGAGCCACTTCACACCCTCTTTCACTCAGTGTCTTCATTCCTATGGTGGCAAATTTGTCAATTTCCTCCTACGCTATGCTTTTCTTGAAGACTGTTTTTCTAATTTTCAAACCCTAGAATCCCTCTCCTACCATACCCTAACCTCCTACACACCTAAATACATCCCTAAAACCCTAAACTCCTCTCATTTTCATTCCCTAAGACCTATCCCTACTCGCTGCGTATTTTGGGCAGCCAAGAGTATAGGCCTGTGTAAAAATTCCCTAGCCCTATTCCCTCATCCTTTTAATCTCCCTCCACTTCCCTAAGGTCCTAACATCCCCTACCCATCTCCCTAAATTTTCCTACTCCCATCCCCCTTCCCTAACTCTCTCATTTTATCCCTTTAATCCCTTCCCTGTTTTTCCCTCCTATCATCTAGGGTTTCATCATGGAAGCTGATTCATCACCACCAGAGAAAAGAAAATACAAAAAAGGGGGAAATATATTGAGGTTTGAGCCCTCCAAACTGTAATAAAATCACCTCCTCACCATTCATCAGAAAGATCTTTGAAGATGTCAATTGTTTAGGGTTTTGCCAAAGAGTGGAGGAGGTAGGTTTTCATGAGAAACTCACAGATATGTTTGCCACCACTTTGAAAGGAGAAAAGGCCATCAGTGCAGGGGTTAATTTCATATTCTCAGTAGATAACATATTTCATACTACAAGGATACCAAACTATGGTGAGTATTGGTTCAAAGGCATGACCTAGACCTTGAGCAATATAAACCCTACTTGAAATCAAAGTACAAAGGAAACCCTAATCAAGAAGAAAGAGAAGGATAAGTTGGATTTGATTATTGATGCATCCATGATAGCATAGAATACCATCGCAGGTCTCCATGAAGCAAGTCTGGAGCAATTTTGAGTAAATTTAGAGAAAATTTGGGAAATTTGAAAAAATCTTTGAAGGCACGTTTTCCAGAAATGTCTTGTTTAGTCATATTTTTGTAGAACATATTGTGGCCAAACAAAGATAAATTTTGGGAAACTGGAGGAGGTTTTTGTTCCGAAGATATCATAGTACAACAACCTACTTCAGATTTTACATAGGGATTACAAAATGAGAGATCCATTCACATCTTCACAACGTATTTTTTTGACTGTGCAATGTCTTGTTTAAGTCCGTTTTTGCAAAGAAGATTTTGGACAATCAAAGAAGCATCTTGAGAAACTGGAGAAAGTTTTTTTCCTAACATGCCAAAGAACAAAAACCTCTCTCAGTTTTGCAAAAACGTTCATGGTTAGTGAGATAACGCTCTATATTTGAGGCCTATTGTTCCTAAAAACCCAGAAATTTGGCAATTTTTGGCATAGTCACCTTGCAAAAAGCGTAGCATAGGCCACGCTACACTTTTTATGGAGAGCTCCAAATGGCAAAAACTCTACATGGTTGGATTGCTTATGACCCATACATCAAATTTGGACACCTGGAAACCCAAGCCATAAGCTTTTACAGGGCGAAAATGGTCAAAAACCACCTAAAAAACACCTTTGTGCCTTGTTTTTTGAGGCGATGCTACGCTTTTTAAATAGTCTTGGGAGAATGAGTTTTTGAAGGCCTTCCCATGAGTTATTTTAAAAAATTCAAGATGTTCTGGAAACTAGACAGTCAGGGTTAGTTTACCGTTCTCTCAGAGTTCAATTTTGACTTCAGGAAGGTTCCTAAAAATGGCCTCCAACAGGGCGCTGCGCTTTTTCCAGTTTTATGAGATTTTAATTAAATTTTCACTGTGTAATTTTTGACAATTCCTAGTTTAACTTTTGTAAAAGTGAAAAGATGAATGTGGATGAATGTAAAGGTCAAAATGTAAATGTAAATGGTAAAAATGGAGCTGAATGGGTGTCTCATCGTCCATTTATTGCTTTGAGAATATGTCTCTAGTGGTTACAAAAAGGAGGAATTTGTTGTGCAACCTCCCTAGGGTGTAGCTGACTTCAAATAGATGCATGTATTTGACTTTCTTGCTGGAAAATTCAACCTCGAAGCGAGGATTTCGACCTCAGTAGCTATATGAGGCCTTTTGTAATCATTTTCAAGGGTTGGATGCTGGAACATTGGAAATTGAACTAGTGTATTCTAATTTGATCATGTAATAAAGTGAATACAGAGAAAAGTTGCAGCTAAAATTTAGGGATTCATGTGGTGAGCTTGTATGGCTATGTTTCTCTTCAATAAGTCACTCCATTGAATACTTTCTTTTTCCATTACATATCTACTGCTTTCACTCATTGTCTTAAGGAATGAATTCATACTTACATGCTTGTTTGTGATCTTTATGCTCATCCTATACCACAACCATGCAACCTATTTGGTCATTTGAGTTTTCCTACCTTTCCCCTTCATTCCCCTGCAATTTTTTCTCTTGTAACCCTAAAATAGTTTTCAAGCCTCGCTTCTAGAGATCCAATCCCATCCAGCACAAAAATCCAAATCAACCAAACCCTAATCTACATATCTAGCCTGAAATCTCTTTGATCCAGTCAATTTGGCTGTGAATCTCATTGAGAGAGCCCTCTCAGCCTGGTAGGGCTAGCTACTAGGTCAAAGTGGTATGTGGTTGACTTTGTTGGTCTCCTTCTCAGCCTTTAGAGACCCAGTGGAGTGATAACACTCCCAAGGTTCAAAGATCTAGTTGATTCGCAAAAATCCAACTTTAACACCAAGGGGGGCCTCTTAATGATCTGAAAATGGAACTACTTGAAAATGTGTGCAAGGTATCCATTTCCATTAAATTACATGTGCAACATATTCTGCATGTCTTGCAATTTAAACAAAATGTTTATGATAAGCTTCTGAGTCTTATGTGTGAGGGAGAGTTAATTATTTTTACTGTTTAACATATTAAATCTGAAATACACAGCGAGATAAAATCACCATAACATAACACAATAGTTGATGAGGCAGTTCACCCCTCCTGGGCTACATCTGTCGGGTCCAAGGCTCCCAAATGGGCATGTCCTTGCTCTAGTAGATGCTCAAATTGGTTATACAGTGATAAAAAGGCCTAAACAGGCAAAATAAGCTGTGAATTTGGCTTTAGAACACATAAATCAGTATAAATTGGCTTTTGTTTCACCTCAAATGGTTAAGCATAGCCCAAAACAACTCCAACTCCCTCTTTGCCCTGATGGCTCTCCAAGCTTCCCTGAAGAAAAAGTACCTGAATATCAACTCTGTTGGCTCTGCAACCTGTCCCAATGACTCTAGAATGCTCAGAAAAGTCGAAATTGACTAAAATTTTGTCCAAAAAGGTTCAATAATGGAGAAGTTATCATCAAAATAGTATTTTGCCCAATCTTGTTAAAAAAACTCCACCAAATTTGGCTAACGCCAGTTAGGAGCGCCAGAAATGGCGGAACCACGCTATATTTGGGGGTGGCATTTATTGTGACTGCCAATTCGCTGGCGTGTTCACATGTGAAAATTGCGGACGGTTAAAACTGCTGGCAGTTAATGTTTTAGCCCTTGCCCATGGTCATGGGTCGGAGATCACGTGGTAAAAGTGCTAGCACCCAAGTGCTAAGCCAAATTTTCCGCCATTTCATTTGTTTAAGCGCTATGTTTTGGAACCTAGGTCATGTGGTATGGGCGCTTGCCACAGGGGGCTAGCCCCTTTAAACTTCTCTGCTCCACCGTTCCTGCACAAGCCAGTGTTTATGTGACCCAAATGCGTTCGGGTCGGGTCGTCCTCTGCCCGACTAACCCGACGCGTTCAGAAAACCCATTCAGACGTGACCCTCCGTTCACTGCTACACGTAGACTCGTTCAGGGTGGCCCGTGATCGTTTGGGTCGGGTCACGCCCGACTGACCCGAATGCGTTCAACTCAGGTCGGGTTGCCCACCAAATATTTTTCAAACAAAATTTTTTAATCTTTGGCCTAGGGCCACGTGGCAGCCTCCGGGAAGGCCACGTGGCACCCTCTGATAGACCCTCAAACACCCATTAAAAATGAAATTTGCCATTATTTATTTATTTTTATTTATTTTTTATTTTATTTATTTATTTTATTTTATTTTTATTTTTTTCTTTTTCTGAAGATGACAAACAAAGGAGTTCAAAGGTACTGTTTTGCAGGTTATTGTGCAACTTAATACTTGAATATCTTTCACATCTGGCATCGGATTTGAGTTCCGTTTACGGTGCCAGGATCGCAACGATGAACACTATCCGGTCGATCAATTTGTTACCAATTCTAAGCAGTTTCAATTTTGAGCATTTTTTTCTTCTTGGACATGATCACCTGATCACTTAATACATGACTACTAAATAGGTTCTCATGCGCAAACTTGATGCAATAAAGCATCTCTTTGAAACTTTGGAGAAGTAGGCCTAGAGAAAAACTAGTGGTTAACCTCAAGCTCTGAGCCTAGAGTAAAAAAACCTCCTTATCATAAAGCCAGTTTGAGAGCTTTCTCGAAGAAAATGCCTTTTTAAGTCATTAATTACAAATGCAACCATTTGATGCTATGAAGAGAAAGGAATGTATTGATATGCATTCAAAGGCTTTTGATACCATCTACTAGAAAGTTTTCCAAAGGATTGGAAATCAGGTTCTTTAAAAAGAACAACATCCAGCAGGTTCACACTTGTAGTAGAGATGCAAGAAGTAATGCATATGTTATTAGGGTGGATAGATTGATAACAATTAAGATAAGCTGATAATCTGTATTTTGAGCCAGACCATACTAGAAAAATATTATCAATGAATCTTTTGAAGAATAATAATTCTGGAGATGGCATCCTTCAATTGACTTCATGTTCCAAATGACAAAGAAATAAACATGCATAGACTATTGTAAAGTTGCTACCCATTGTAGTACCTCTGATCTGCTCATAAAATTTGCCATTGAATTCTACAAAATGCCAACGAAGAACAAACTCAACAACACTAAACATAAAATCCACATTATCTGGAGTGAAGAATTGAACAATAATCTGAGATAACATATCCTGCAAAGCAAGAAGACCTTGTTCAATGGGTATTCTGGGATAGAGAGATTTCACATCAAAAGTTACAAAAAACGAATCGACAGGAAATCGTTATGTTTCAATAGCTTGAAGGAGAGAGAGTGAATTTGGAAGATGATTACGCTATGCCAAAAGAGTATTCAAAATTTTATGTTCTAAATATTTTGTAAGGGCTACAACATAAAACCATTGTAACAACAAATAGGACGACCTACAGGGTGATTCTTCTATATTTTCCAGATAAAGTAAAGTACACACGCACAGGGATGATGGATGTCAATTTGCAGAATATATTTCCAATGGTTAACAGAAAGGAGGTTTATGTATCTTGCTTGAAGCTGATGAAGAGAAGCTTGCATAGCCTACCACTATACTGAAGCAACTAGTAAATAAACATTGCGGTCAGATAATTCACGATTACCTTCAGAAATATACTCTTGTCTATCAAGTACAACAAGGCCCAAATTTTTATCAGCTGAATTGATAACTATGGGAAGACGACGAAGTCTTCGAAGGGCAACCAATTGAGATTTGGAAAAGCGAGGCTTGTTTGAGAAATCAGTAATATCAATTCTATCATGCAGAATATTTAACCTGAATTGAGTGCTCACTCTAAATCACGGTCATAAAAAGGAGGTCCCCAAGAGGGGTTAGGCAGTCAGAAAGTGTCATAAGTCTCCTTATTAGAGTCTAAAGTACGTTCTTAATCTGTGGAGTCTTGAAAATACACCATTTTCTTTTAAAATATCTGGTTTGGCCATAGGAGGATATCGTGGAATGTACTTATGCCCAAGGCCCATATACTTAACTTGCTTACAAGAAAAATGAACCAAAGAAAGATTGTGGATAGAATTATTACTAATCAGACGATCTAATTGAAGAGTCATTTTACCAATAAGATGGATCAAATAAATAAAAAATGTCTAAGGTGGGCAACTGGTACAAATATGTTTTTCTTACAACTTTGATTTCCCTTTTCCTTTGTTCTGAGGAGGTTGAGGATGAGGTCGAGGTTGATAACCTTGATGTTGATGATTCTGAGGAGCATTTGATTTTTGTGGAATAAATGGAGCAGCCGCCATATCTAAATCAGAGTTTTGGATGTTTTGGTTTGTTTTGAAGCTGATTGTCTAGCAGCAGATAGAGTGTTGTGATATTTTTTTCCTCTTCTCTTGCAACGACGACCAAGCCTGTTTTTTCAATGCGAGCAAGGTGAGTGTGAAGCATCATGAACAAGTGCATTATGAACAACAAATTCGGTGTTGGAGTTGGTCTGCAACTTAATACGATGGGTCAACTCATCTTGCAAGGTTTAATAATAGCGTTAAGACGCTGTTGTTGAGCTTGCATTGATTTAGAAAATTCTCTTTGTACAAGTGCAGAGATGGCTTCTTCTCTTGGTATGTCATCAACTTGTCTCACAGCTTCATCCTAAGCTGTTGCGCGGGAAGATGTGGCAGCTACACGTGCTGCTCGCTTCTCAACAAGTTCAATTTGAAACTGGTTGGTTTGCGGATTATAAGAAGCAACAACTTGAACACACTAATGATTAATAACAACCTTTCCTGGAAATACACCTGTAGAAAAAGAATATTTAACATTAGCAAAAGGAGCAACCATTTCTTTAATCTATGCAGTAAAGGGCACAACAAGACCAGAAAGTTTTTCTATATTTCGGGCTGCTACCTCTTGTTGACCGCACTTTGTCAACTACCCCATAGCAGTACACCCCCGTTTTTTCAAATGGGATTCGTCATGTTCGACGTGGTTGCGCCATTCAGATTCCATCGTCAGTCAACAGTCGACAATTTTATAATGATGTAAACCCATTCTGCATGTTATGATGTAAATGATCTAAGTAAGACCGTCCATGTATGTAACAACCTAGATAAACCTAGTATGTTGTTGATGATTTCCATCCTAGGAGGTTTTTTGTCTCACTGATTCACGTAAGTGATCGGCAGAGTTTTTTCCTCCAGCCTCACCCCAAAGCTAGGGTGGATTTTATCATCAGCATACTAAGTGAGTCCTAGTGTTCTATCGAGTCCTTGTAAAAGTAGTTTCAACTACTTGGTCTACTAGATCATGTTTTGAGTCGCAGAATTGGGTATTTATTTGAGGGTCTATACGAATGGGTTTTCCCCTTCATGTATGTAAATGTATTATCTCATGTAAAAGAGGGTTGGAAAAATAATTATAATCCCCTCTTAGTCAATTAATTAAATTTTCTGGTCAATTAATTAATAAAATCCTAAACCAGAAATTTAATTAATTTAGGGTCCTAAATTAGGATTAAATCTTTAAAGGCAAAATTTGTTGGTCCTTGGAAAATGATTTTGACAACCCCAAGCCAAGGGAATATTGAGAATTTTAAGAAATATTGGACCCTTGGGCCTGGGTGGTTAAGTCAAGATCAAAATTTTGGGGTAATTAACTCAAAAATAATATTTTTGAGTTAATTAAAATTGAATTAAATGATAAATTCGTTTTTTCCCCAAAATTTTAATTTCAACGCTCCGGATTAAAAGATAATTAAATCTTTTGGACGGTTGAGATTATTTTGGCGAGGATCATCCAAACTAGCCATTAGAGATCTTGTCCTATAAATTTAGAGGTCTTTGTCGGTACTGAGTCATCCGATCTTAGGATTGTGCACTGGTTCTTAGAAGCTCTTGTAAATTTTTGAGGAATAAAGTATAAAGACTTTGGGGTTACAGATTTTGATGTTCCTTCTCAGATCTATGTGGTGAATTGTCTCTAAACTCTGCTACTTTGTTTCTTGCATTTTATGGTTGATGGCTGTCATGGATTAATCTGCATACAGGTATCTTGTGAAGTTTTTTGGGTTTATAAAATAACATTCTGATTTTTCTGAAAAAGTCTCATGTTGTTTTCTTAAATCTCTATCGATCTAAGGTTCAGATCTAAGTGTGCAGGGAAATTTTTCTTAAGATTGAGCGTCTGGGAAAGTCTTCGGTTGGACCAGCCGACTCTCAATAAACATAAGTCTGAAAAG
Source organism: Pinus albicaulis (assembly GCA_034641835.2). Classification (NCBI taxonomy): domain Eukaryota; kingdom Viridiplantae; phylum Streptophyta; class Pinopsida; order Pinales; family Pinaceae; genus Pinus; species Pinus albicaulis. The sequence continues at coordinate 467,535,634 of CM076569.1, forward strand.
CTCATTATTTGTTGAATTCCAAGTCTATCTTACGAAATTGGTGGTTTTGCAGGGTTTTCTAGGACTTGTGCCTCTCACTAAAACTTTAAATCTCTGAAAATTGTGCTAAAGTGGATTCAGATTTGACCATGAGGGTTTTAAATTTGTAAACTAGTTTGTATATTTGTAAATTTTTCAAGACTGTAAGGGTTTAATCATTTCTTGGTGTGTGTATCTTCAGATCTGGCTAGTTTCTTGCAAATTCAATATTCTAATCGGAAATTTTTTTTTTAGATCTAAGGTAGATCTAGCCTCCAAAGGCCAGATCTGGCCTCAAACTGCTACTGTGGACAAATCTAGACATTGTTTTGATTTTAAGGGCATTCAAAAACTGATTTTAAATGGAAGAGTTTTAATGTTTGCTGGGCAGATTTACTTATACTGGGTTTTATTTTATCTCTGTCCTCACTCCAACTCTTCATGCCATTCCCATTATATACGCAGCAGACCCATCGACTTCATCACACCATCCATCGACTCCTTTCATTGCTGTCCCTTCCATTTTCCACGTTGCCTTCCATCCTCAATCGATCTGCATAAACGCTGCCCTAACTTCTCTATTTACCGGTTTACAAGTCGGCCCTCCTTCGTCTCATCCGCCATTCCATACGCTCAGATTTCCTTTGCACATATCTCCGATCTGCAACACCAAAATTTTAGAACCCGCGTCCAATTCCGTCCCCTCTGTCCATCGACCTTCACGCTGTCAAGCAGCTCTGGCGTAGACGTCCTACTCAACTGTCATCCCACCCCTTGCCGTCCAATTCCTGCATTGTTTCAAACGTTGAATCCTTGCTCTCTGCCCGTCAAACCCTGCAAGTCGTTCCCTTTCTCACGCTTTGACCTCCATCTACGTCCAATCCCTCACGCGTCGTCCTCAGCTCCTGCTCTTTACGCTGCATTCAAGCTCGATCTATGTCCGCCGTCCAAGCCGTCTCCGACATTAAGCTCCCGCCTGCAAACAAAAACGAAAAGCACAAGGAATGGAACACATATGCGTTAATTTTTATTAAAATTCGATTCTTTTTTTTTTATTTTTGTTTTGTTTGAGTTTGGTTAGCGTATCTTTTGAATTGAAATTTGTTAAGTTAGAGCTAGGACTTAGCTTTAATTATAATTTAATTAGATTTTAGTTTTTTTTTTTTTTTTTTTTTTGTTCGGTTTCGTTTTGTGTAGCTTTAGTTTTAATTTAGTTATTGTATAGTTTAGGCTTAGTTTGGTTTCGTTTTAGTTTAGTTTTAGATTTATTTTTTTTTTTTAGATTTTAAATATTAAAATTTGTTAGCGTTAGTTAGGATTTAATGTGATTCGATTTTAGTTTTAGTTTTAATTTTTGTTATTTAATTTTTAGATTTAATTTAGTTTAATTTTAATTTTAATTTTGTTTAGATTTAACTTCTTCTTTTTTAGATTAGAACTTCAATACAGATTTAGATTTTTTAATTTGAAAAAAAAAAAAAAAAAAAATTCTAAAAATTCTAAAAAAAAAAAATATAAAATACAAAAATATAAAAAATTTCAAAATTTTCTATAGTCAAATGCGCTAATTTTATTTTTATCTAAAGTTTTGACTATAGAAACATTTTCTGGATTGAAATTAATTGAAGCATCATAAATATGGAAATATTGCAAATATTTGGCATTTTCATCTTGTGATAATATTGCTGTGGGTTTAAGATATTTTAATACATGGTTGTGGCGTTTTCAATTAAATATAATTGTGATCAATCGTGTTTTAATAAGCAGCAGTTAATCGTCACTTACTTGTTTATAATTGCATAACGGGATTTTGTTTGACTCCATAAGGCACTGGTCTTAAACGTGAAATCTAATCTGTGGCATCCTGTTAATTTTATCAAGTATCTGGTGTTTTCACTGTGTCTCCTGGATTTGTCCTTAATTTATAATAGGGTCTACCTCCTTTGGCTTGCAAGGAGACAGCGTAAATAGAGAGATTGGGGATAAGGGTGACAGCGCCCAATCTGAACCGTTGTCGCGGTGCCTTGAAAATCTGTGCGACAACACCTCTCATTCATGTTGAAGATAGAAAGCATGAAATTCCTTTCTAAAGCGAATGGTGATGTTCTCAAGGCCATATCTGAGAGTGGGAGTGGAATCAGGGTCAGAAGCAACTAGACCGAAAGCTTTTTCCATCAGACTTTGAATAACTTTGTTATCTTCTTCCAGGGAAGCAAGCTTGTTAACAAGGGCTTTAGAGCGATGAAAAATCTTTGAGGTTTTCTGAAATTCCTTCATAGCGCTTTGAACAACATCTTCCCATGATTTTTGCATTAGGGGAATTTCATCAGGAGGATTGCATCTGCGAGCATTAGAGGATTCTACGTGACGAGGAACTACAGTTACAACAAGAGGTTCTAGATGACCTATTATGGTAATTTCTTCTGCAAGGGCTTCGATCTCATTAAGCAGAGATTGAAGAGCGAGATCGTCCAGTGTATTAACAAAATTCCCTGAATTGCGAGGAAGCACACTCATACTGCGAGTGAGAGGCCTTGTACAGATCAAAACACCATTTTCATCATAGATCAAACTAGAACTCCTACAATAAGAAACATTCGCCATGGACAATGATAGGGTTAAAAATAAAAGAGTATAAAGCTAGCGATACCAAAGCAAGTGTAGTGATTTGATAATAAAAGAAAGAAAAGGACTTTTATAAAGGAAAAAACATGTTTAAAAAGGCTAAACATTATTTTGAAAGAAGAAACTAGTTGCGAGTCTCAACCTAATGGTCTCCTCAGTGATACAATAATTAAGCTTTACAATGAGGTCATTATAAAAGCTTTTGGACATGTAGAAGCTTTGAGATATGGAACTGTACTACCAAAAAGTGGAAAGAATTCCAAATTTACAATAATGGAATTAATTTCCAAAAAGCACGGAATTAATTCCAAGAGGTACAAATCGGAAATATTTCCAAAATTACAATAATGGAATTAATTCCTAAGAGAGGAAAAAATCTACAATATTTCCGGAATAATTGCAAAAAGAATTATTTGTCAAATATAAAAAGTAATTCCAAAATATGGAATATTTGTAATACAAAAAATCTGCTGACCAAGAGTGAATCTGAACAGTCAAGAAGGTACGAAAATTGGCACAAAAAGCACCGAAAATGCGCCAAAAAATAAATTTGAAGAGAACTGCTCATGATGAATGTTCCCAACTTACATGAATTTCCCCAAGATATCTACGGTTTAGGAATGTGTCGTAACAGAGGATGACATTAGAATAATCCATGGAGTTTAGGGTTTTGCGATCCCCCAAGGTTCAAAGATTTGGGGGATTCACAAAAATCCAATTTTAACACCAAGGGGGGCCTCTTAAGAACCGAATATTGAATATGTATTCGTGCACAAACCTGATGTAATAAAGCATATCTTTGATTCCAACTGACTTTGGAGAAGAAGGCCTAGGGAAAATATGGTGGATAACCTCAAGCTCTGAGCATAGAGTAAAAAATCCTCCTTAATATCATAAAGCCAAACTGAGAGCTTTCTCCAAGAAGATATCTTTTTAAATCATTAATTACAAATGCAACCTTTTGATGTTAAGGATTCAATGAAGAGAAAGGAATTTATTGATATGCATTCAAAGGCTTTTGATAACATCTAGTCGAAAGTTTTCCAGAGGATTGGAAATCAGGTCCTTTGAAAAGAATGACATCTATCAGGTTCACACTTGGAGTAGAGATGCAAGAAGTAATGTAGATGTTATCAGGGTAGATAGACTGATAACAATTGAGAAAAATCAATAATTTGTCTTTTGAGCCAAACCATACCAAAAAAATGTCATCAATGAAGAGTTTGAAGAATAATAATTTTGGAGATGGCATCCTTCGGTTGACTTCCTGTTCCAAATCGCAAAGAAATAAACATGCATAGACTACTACAAAGTTGCTACCCATTGTAGTACCTTTGACCTATTGGTAAAATTTTCCATTGAATTCTATAACATGCCAACGAAGAACAAGCTAAGCAACACTAACCATAAAATCCACATCATTTGGAGTGAAGAATTCTGAGATAACATATCCCACAAAGCAATAAGGCCTTGTTGAGTGGGATGTTGGGGTACAAAGATCCACATCAAAAGTCACTAAAAACAAATCAGCAGGAAATTGTTCAGTTTCAATAGCTTGAAGGAGAGAGAGTGAATCTGGAAGAGGATTAGGCTATGCCAAAAGTGTATTCAAAATTTTATGGTGTAAATATTTTGATAAGGGCTCCAACATAAAACCATTGTAAGAGAAAATTAGATGACCCACATGGGGATTCTTCTGTACTTTCCGAATAAAGTAAAGTATACATGCACAAGCATGATGGATGTCAATTTGTAGAATAATCCAAGGTTAACAAAAAGGAGGTTTTCGTATCTTTCTTGAAGCTGATGAAGAGACACTCGCATAGCCTGCCACGATAATGAAGTAACTTGTAAATAAATATTGCAGTTAGATAATTGACGACTACCTTCAACAATAGACTTATGTTTATCAAGTACAACAAGGCCCAAATTTTTATCAGCTTGCTTGATAACTATGGGAAGACGACGAAACCTTCGAAATGCAACTAGTTGAGATCTGGAAGAGCGAGGCTTGTTTTAGAAATCAGTAATATCAATTCTATTATGCAAAATACTTAAACTTGAATTGAGTGCTCACTCTAAATTAAGGTCATGAAGAGGAGGTTCCCAAGAGGGGTTAGGCATTCTGAAAGGGTCATAAGTCTCCTTATCAACGATTCAAAAGTACCTTCTTAATCTGTAGAGTATTGAGGATACACCATATTCTTTTAAAATATCTGTTTTGGGCATAGGAGGAGGTCGTGGAATGTAATTATGCCCAAGACCTAGAAAGTTAACTTGCTTATAAGGAAAATGAACTGAAGAAATATTGCAGATAAAATTGTTACTAATCTAACGATCTAATTGAGAAGGAGTCATTTTACTAATAAGATGCATCAAATAAGAAAAAGGGTCTAAGATGACAAGTAGTACAAATATCTTTTTCTTACAACTTTGTTTTCCCTTTTCCTTTTTTTTTGAGGAGTTTGAGGAGGAGATCATGGTCGATAAAGTTGATTTCTGGCAGCATTGGATGTGCTTTAAGTCTCAAATTTTGCAAGGAGGCTTGGACACATGTATTTCAGAATACCCAGAAAGTGTTTTGGGAAATTCCACCCGGATGGGGTTTTATTAAAATAATTAATTAATTTTAATGGATGCCTAAGTCTAAACTTAGGGAATTAAAATAATTAAAGTGTACTAATAGAAATGGGTATGGATCTTCTAGAAAAAGATGGAGATCAAGTCAATTTAACTTATCCCTTGATTATGTTTTAATCTTGGTCGATGATTTCTCAACAAGAAGATTATAAGAAGAACTTCGATGGGCATTTGGAAAACACATCGGGAGAGGATCTAGAGATCGATTTCTCAAGTGAGCAGTGCAGAGCAGCCAGAGAGATCATCGAGTTGATCCTTGAAGTGAGGGGTAGAGATAATTTCCGGTTGGAGAGATTGTTCTCGAGCCGGGAATACATCGCAGAGAAGGCAGAGGAAGAGCCAAAACAAGAAGCATAATGGCTATGGTGGGAAGCACAGAGCCTCTAATGAGATATGCTATTTTGCTGAGGGTCAGATCAAATCCAGTGCCAGGAGTTGGGGTGTGAGACCGAAGGGCCAGAATATTGAGCATCCAACCTACAGAAAGATCAGTCGGAGGGGGTGATGCAGTCCCTACAAGTTGTGACAAAAATTTGCGTAGAGGTAGTGTGGGAATTGTCAGTTCAGGGTTGGGTAAGTGTCGGATCTCCAGTGTCAGTGTGAGGTAATCCTCACTAATTTTCTGCCAGTCAGACTCTTTGTTGGATAGTTAGATTTGGGTATCCATATTGTATTCAGAAATTACTGCGTAATAATACAAGCCCTCAATTGCTGCATCGGTTTTCCCGCATTGGGTTTTTTCGAAGACATTAGTCCAAAAATAATGGTGTCACTTGTGTGTGATATTTATAATTTTATTCTTGGTCAGTTCTTTTTTCGCATATAATTTAATTAGTGAAGGTTGAATTTGTATTTACTTCGATATTTATAGTTTAACACAATAAATAACTTGCATGGAATTAACAAGTAGAAGAAGTAATATCAGTTTGTTGTAGTAGGAATTCAAGATTTCCGAATTTTCACATGGTATCAGAGCGCAGGTGAAGCAAGAGAGCAGACCGAAAGATTTCGTCATTGAAGAGAAGGAGGGAGATCGAAGAGTTGCGTAGGCAACAGATTGAATCCCCAAGGGACTGCGCAGTCCATTTCTAGGAGGGAAAGATTTGTGAGGAAATCTCTCTCTGAGTGAGTCGACAAAGAGGTAGGATTTTCTAGTTCGTGATTTGTTAGCGGTAGAGGGAGCAGTGCAGTAACAGCTTCAGTGGAGACCAATATTTTGGTGGGACGTAATTTTTTGCTATAGTAGTTGCTGGTGCAAAAAGCGTTAGAAGAAGGAAGAGAAAGGATACTGAGGGAATTTTGACCTCAGAGAAATTTTGATTTCCTATGCATAAGCAACAAAAACCAAGTTTTATTTGGCTCACTCTAGCAGGGAGTGCGTAGAGCCAACTACGCAGAGGGTTAGAGGTAGAAATTTGACAGTTGGTTGGGTGAGATGGCAACCACCGGGTTGTGATACTAGGATCGGTTGGAGTATGCCTCCAACTATGTAATTTGGTAGGCAAGGATCTCCTTCCTTCTGGATGAGCATGATCTCAAGACCTTCATCGACAACGTGGTAGCTGTCCCTGCAAATCCAAATCCATTGAAGGCCTACAAGAAATATATGGCAAAATCCAAGAGATTGATCCTTGATGGAGTGAGGGATCATATAGTTTCGCACATTTCTAGCAAAGGGATTGCCAAGGAGATGTGGGACGCATTGGCTACGCTATACTAGGGCTCTTCCACACAGCTGAAGATGTTCTTGGAGGAGAAGATGCGATCTACGAAGATGCACAAGGTGAGCACATAGATCCATTCCTATCGAAGCTTCAAGATGTTCGAGATTAGCTGACAACTGTAGGGTCAACACCTCAGGCCACGAAGATGGTTAGATTGGCTCCGAATTCCATTTCCAAAGATTGGAAAGTATTTGTCCAGAGTATCTTGGGCATAGAGAAGTTGTCGGATAGGGAAGGGATGTGGGCAACTCTTCAGCAGGAAGAGATGAGGAGAGACTTAGTCAAGTGCAAGCTTGATGGCAGCAACAGCAGTGGGACGAAGCCCAAGGAGGAGGAGGAGAATGCAACCCTTGCATCAAAGGGGCAACAGGAGTAGTGGAGGCAGAAGAAGGACGTCACAAAGATCAAGTGTTTCCGCAAGCTGCAACTGCAAGGATCGAGGAGGAAGAGTTTGCTATGATTCCCACATATCTCTAAGGGAGAATTGGGGTGATCTAGAACTGTAGTTCGAAAGAGTTATAGTTGGGCAAGATCTTTGAGGAGTCCACCTCTTGCATCAATTCCTTGCTACGGGATCCCATATCAGAAGTAGCAAGTATTGAAATTTTGTATAGTTGGTGTAGCATCGAGTGTGCTCTAGCCCTGAAATTTTGTGGAGGGGATAGGACACACTTGATCTCCAAAACCCAGAAAGGGATTTGAGAAATTTCAGTTGGTGTTCAAGTTATTCAAATAATTAATTATTTTAATGGATTTCCTAAGTCTAAGCTTAGGAAAATAAAATAATTAAGGTGAATTAATTAACACGTGTTGAAATTGTCTTAAGTCACATGGATCAAGCAGTCTTTTACTCTCAGCCATTGATGAATGATTTAATCTCGGCTGTTGAAGGGTTCAACAAAAAGTATAAGAGAAAAGCTTGAGGGTCAATTGGAGGTGACACACAGTTGCTGAGATGAGGAATAGATCTGGAATTCTAGGGTGGGTTTGCTAAGAATTTCCGGAGGAATTTCCTGCAGCGAGGGGTAGTATTGGCCAAGGGAATGATCTGATTCTAGGGCCAAGAGTTAGTAAGAGGTCGAGGAGCAGCAACAAGGACAACGCAGAGAAGTAGAGTAGCAACTGTGCAGGTGCTGCGCAGCTGCTACGCAGGGTAGCGCAGAGGCTCCAGAGGGTTTCAGATTTACGTAGGAGGGCTTCTAGGCCAGCATAAGCCCTGCGTCACCCTTCCAGGGGTTACGCAGTCCCTCTCTAGGCAGTGCAGTGGCATTCTGAGGCTAGCAGGGCTGACGCTGGGGCTTCAGGGGCAGCGCTGAGGGTTTCTAGGGCCAGATCCAGGCTGAGTTTTGTAAATCCCATTTGAGGGTGTGGATCAGTCAGATATTTGACACTAGAACTTTAGGTTAGCTGCAGTTTTGATTTCTTTTATTCTCTGTCGGGTTTTCCAGAACTGGAACCCAGGTTTACTGTACTTAGAACTACTTAATAATAAACCCTCATATCTGCTGCATCGGTTTTCCCGCTTCGAGTTTTTTCGTTGTTGCATGAGTGTATTATTCAGTAAATGGTTTGCATGTGTAGGTTGTAGTTGTGTTTATTTTCAGTATTTTCTGAATCTAATTTCTAAAAATAACTTGTATTAATTAAATCAAGAAGGAGAAATAAACCAATACACTACTGCATAATTTTCACATGGTATCAAAGCGATAATAGATCAAGCTAAATCTCCAACAATCAACCGAAGAAACATTTTTCTCCAAGGTGGCAGAAGAAGCAGTAGATCCGGAAAGGGCATCTTGACAGTGGGAGAATGCAGATCCAAAAGAGGACAACGTTAAAGCAGCAGAAGGCCTTCAGGCTTACGCAGACCCTTCCCAGGGCAGCGTAAGGACCGCATCACCCAGTTTGGGGTTACACAGTCCACTTCTGAGCAGCGCTGGGACTGCGTTGGGCCAGCCAGTGAGACTCATTCCAATCATTTCTCTAGTTGCGGAGGAATTTTTGCAAAGATCCGGAAGCAATGCTTTAGATCTTCAGTAGTGCTGGTGGGGTAGAGAATTTGCAGGTGCAGAATTGTGCATTGCTAAGGCAACAAAGGCGGGAGTAAGACAGGCACTCAGCAGATCTGAGCCAAACAGATCTCAGATTCGATCAAGAGGATCGAAGAGTACTGTCCGTTTGTGTTTTGGTGGAAGATTTCTAGGAGGGAAATCAGTCTTCAGCGGAAGTAGCTACTAGAGGGTTTCTAGTCACCAAGAAACGCAGATCCAGAGGGAGAAGTACTGTTTCTATCTAATCCGAGCAAAGATGGCTTGATATGGACGTAAGTTTCCCTCTTCACCCACTTTATTTATAACTTAACTTTATAAAGGTAAAATAGTCAAAATTAATATTTCCAATTAGCTATTGCTAATTGGGAATATTACAGTCCTCCCCGGCAAAACGTTTCTTGTCCTCAAGCAACTGTAATGATGGATGCTACAAAATCTTCTTACTCTCCCAAGTGGCATCCTCATCTGGTAAATTCCTCCATTTCACCAGGTACTCTCTGACTATCCTGCTCCGCAACTGCCTCTCCCTAGTGTTAATAATGGCCTCTGGCTGTAGCACTAGATGCCCTTCATCATCGGTGGGCAGAAGCTCCTCTATTGCAGTCACCTGCTGTCCTAGTGCCTTCTTCAGGCATGACACATGAAAAATGTTATGAATCTTGCTACCAGTGGGCAGCTCCAACTCATATGCAACCTCCCCAACTCTGCATGTCACCCTGTATGGTCCATAAAAGCGAGGCTTGAGATTTTCAGCCCCCTTCTGCTTCAACGTGGACTCCTGATATGGCTGCAAACGTAGGTAGACCAAATCCCCTACCTCGAACTGCCTCAGCGTGGACTCCCGATATGGCTGCAAACGTAGGTAGACCAAATCCCCTACCTCGAACTGCCTCTCAACACGTCCCCTGTCGGCGTACAACTTCTGCTGATTCTGTGCTGTAGCCATGTTACCCTTGAGAGCTCGCAGTATATCCTGACTCTCTTGGATCCAATCCTTGGCTCTAGGAGCCTTGCTAGCACCAAACATCATGTTAGCAAAAGATAAAGCATGATACCTATATAATGCATAAAATGGAGACATACCGATGGACATATGATGAGTGTTGTTGTAGCAGTACTCCCCCAAGTGCAACCATCGCAACCATGCCTTCTACTGCTCGCTGACATAGTTACATAAGTAGCCCTACAGCCACTTGTTCACTATCTTTGTCTACCCATCCATCTAGGGGTAGTAACTAGTACTCGGTGTCAACTCAATGCCCACCAAACAGAAAAGCTCCTGCCAAAACCCGCCCATGAAGCGGCTATCTCTGTCACTGACAATGATCTTTGGGAGGCCATGCAATCTGAAAATGTCCCTGAAGAATAACTCCACTACCTATGCTGCAGTGTAACGTGCTGATATGGTGAAGAAGTGAGCATATTTAGTCAGTCGATCAATGACTACAAATATGCAATCCTTGCCCTGCACAGTGGGAAACCCCGTAATGAAAACCATCGAAATACTCTCCCATTTCCCCTCAAGTATGGGAAGAGGCTACAATAACCCTGCTGGATGGTTCATCTCCCCCTTGTTACGCTAGCAAACTTCGCACTCCCTGACATGTCGGAGTACGTCCTCCTTGAGGCCCTTCCAAGAGAACCTCTCTCTGATGGCCCTATAGGTCTCGGTGAACCCCAGGTGGCCTGATAATGGCGAGTCATGTGAGGTGTGCAATATCTTCTTCTTGAGCTGGGAGCTCTCAGTGAAGAAGATCCTGTCCCTATAGTAGATCACCTCGTCCATCACCCTGTACCTGTCATCTGTCACCTGTCCGTCCAAAATCTCATAGGAAAAATGGTCCTTGGAGTACTCCACCAGAAGTTGAGCCCTCCAGTCCGTGTCCAAACTCATCAAGGACAACGCTGTCGGTTTGTGTGAAAGTGCATTAGCCACCATGTTTTTCTTCCCCTTGACATACTCGATGTCAAAATCATATGCCTGGATTTTGCTGACATACTTCTGCTGCCTCTCTTGCAACTGTTTCTGCTCTAGGAAGAATCAGAGGCTGTTGTGGTCTGTCCTCACTCTGAACCTGTTCCCCACCAGGTACTGCTGAAACTTGGCCAATGCATGCATGATGGCCAACATCTCCTTGTCGTATATAGCATACAACCTCTCATGTGGCAACAGCTTCCGACTCTCGAAAGCTATGGGATGGCCTCCCCGCATCAAAACTGCGCCTATCCCCTCCCCTGATGCATCACACTCTAGGAAAAAAGGCTGTGTAAAATCTGGCAATGCCAAAATCAGACATCTAGTCATCACCTCCTTGAGCCTGTCGAAAGCCCTCTGCGCTATATCAGTCCAACTGAATGCCCCCTTTTTGGTGAGATCTGTAAGGGGTGCTGCAAGTTAGGAAAATCCCTTGACGAACTTCTCGTAGTAGGTGCAGATACCCACAAATTCCCGAAGCTCTGTCACATTCTTCGGCTCTGGCCAATCCTTGATTGCCCTGATCTTCTCCTCGTGGACCCTCACTCTGTCCACCCCGATGATGTGCCCTAAATAGAGCATCTATGTCAACCCAAACTTGCATTTGGAGATCTTAGCATAAAATTGTTGCTCCTCCAAGATGCGCAGTACAGCCTCTATATGTTGGAGGTGCTCCTTCCATGTCCTGTTGTAAATCAAGATGTCATCAAAACGCACTAATACACACTTCCTCAAGTGACTGCGGAAGATGTAATTCATGCATGACTGGAATGTGGCCAGAGCATTAGTCAGCCCAAAGGGCATCACCAAGAACTCAAAATGGCTGTAATGACACCTAAAAGCGGTCTTGGGAATATCCCGCTCCCTCACGAGAATCTGATGGTACTCGGATCTCAAATCAATCTTTGAGAAGAACTTCGCCCCCCTCAGCTCGTCCATCAACTCATCGATTTGTGGGATGGGGTACTGGTTCTTCATGGTCTTCTTGTTTAGGGCCCGGTAGTCAATGCACATCCTCAATGTGCCGTCCTTCTTCTTCACCAATACTACTGAAGAAGAAAAAGGGCTAGTGCTGGGACGGATATGTCCAATAGCTAAGAGCTCATGGGTGGCCCTCTCAATCTCATCTCGATAGCCCTTAGGATGCCTATCGGGTGTAGCGATGACAGCCTGGATGCCCTGCTCCAGCTCAATCGTGTGCTCAAACCCCCGATCTGGCGGCTCCCCTGTTGGTATCTCCCCAAAAACCATGGCATACTTGTCTAGAATGGACTGTACATCTAGGTGTACAGCCTGCCCTGTAGATCTTGCCTTTGAAACACGCAACTCTACTGCCCACTCTATGTCCCCTTTCCGGAAATCTGCCTCCATCCGGTGTGCTGAAATTGTCTGTGGTGGGTAGGTGTGCATACCCCGAATCTTCTCATGCCTCCCAGTCTTCTTATCCGTCCACTCCATCTCCAAGGTCTCCTAATCAGTGGTGACCTTCCCCAACGTGATCAACCACTATACCCCCAGTATCACGTTGGTGTCCGAGATGTCCACCACAAACAAATGTTCTATCAGGGTGTACGCCCCCATAGTCACTGCCAAGGCTGGCACATACCTGGCACACTGCATGGTCCGGTCACCTGGAACCAGTACCAAAAATCCATCAAAGCTCTCCGTCGGGATGCCCCTCCGCTCTACCAACTGGGTATCAATAAAATTGTGGGTGGCCCCACTGTCCACTAACACTGAAACACGCTGTCCCCGCACTTTGCCTCGGACACGTAGTGTCAAGTACTTAGGAACTCCTTGCAAGGATGCAAGGGCTCCCCTGGTAGGTGCAAAAGTTTCACCTCCTGCTCCTGGTGGTGGAGGTGGCAGATGATCCCCTTTTTGCGTTGTACTGCTGCCTCCTGCCTCTAACTCCTCAAACTCCTCTTCCCCGCTACTGTCGAAGAAGACCTCGATGTAATGTGCCTTCCCCGCGGCACAACGGTTTCTTGGTGCCCATGGCTCCTAGCATGTGAAACATAACCTCCTCCACTTCAGATCCCTCCTGGTCTCATCATCCCTTGGCCCTTTGCCCTACTTCCCCTTTGGAGGCGAAACCCTCACGTCTTTCCCCTTTGGGGTAGTGCATACTGCAAATCTCGAGTCCTCCCAACTGCATCATGAAGTGTAGCTAGCCTCATCGATCTGACTAACCCACATAGAGTTTCTGCCAATCCGTCTATAAACAAATCGATCATCTGGGCTGCGGATAAGTCAGGCACCATCACAGAAAGTCTCAATAACTCTGAAATGTATGCGTCTGGACTCCCAGTCTGCTTGAGCTTAGTCAGCTCAACAAAGTGCTCCTCTGGATCCCTCCGATCAAATCGCTCTAATAGTCTCCGTGTGAACTTGGCATATGCTATCACTCCTAAGTGTCCCAGTGTAGCCATCCCGTGAAACCACCAGTCATGGGCCTCGCCCTCCAAGTGCAGCGCTGCTACCTTGATGGCCTCTGTCTCCGCCATCTGGTTAAGCTGGAAATATATGTCCAACTTCTCCACCCAAGCCTTTGCCGAACACTTGGATGATCCGTCAAATGTCGGTAGATAGAATCTACCTACAGTGCGTTGCATGTCTCCGTCATGTGCATGCCTGTTCCCTCTATGATGATTGCGGGGTCTGTTGTCCTGCTTTAGTTGAACGAAGTCATAGAATGTGAGGGCATCTCTGAAATCCTGACCGTATGACTGATACTTAGCGAAATAATCCCCCATATGGGCCGGCTCCTGCTCTTGCTGTGCTCCTACCCCAGTGTTCGCGGCAAGAAATGTAGGCATCGTGGAACGTGGAGGTGTGTGTGATGCCTTCTGCTACGCTGTAATGTGCTCTTGCAAATGAGGGGATGTCCCTGAGCCCTCTCCGATATGGAAACCCCTTGGGGTCTCACGCTGGCTAGACTCTGCCATGAACCTTTGCCCCATCTCCTCTATCCGTCTTGACAAATCCTGCATTGGTTTGAGGAGAAGTTCCCCGAATGCCTTCCCGGCATCTCTTTCCTCCGCCATTGGTTCCTCCTCCTCTGCGTCCACTACTTGAACGTTGTCACCTTTCCCGAAAGTGAGCTCTAACCTCCGTTCTTGGTCTTTCTACTTTCTTCCCCGGTAGGTGATGTATGGTTTTCCTACTGGTGTCATAAACAATCCGCTTCACAGGCTGAGCCAAGTCTATGAGCTCCGATACCACTGTAATATCCCGAATGGAAATAAACAATTATATATAGCACATAAACAAAGACATACAACAACTAGAGAGAGATCATAAGGAAAACAGACAATATGGAGAACGCTGAGCCATTTTATTAATACTGAAAGATGGAATGAGTACAAAAGGTGATCAGAACGATGGCACCTTGGCTTGCACTAGGCAAGCGTAGAAATATTCTCAGAAGATGACTCGAAATGGTTGCTCCCTCAAAGACTGCGTAATCTCCAGTGCTGCTGGTACTGCTACTGCTGGAATAAACTGACAAATTGGGGCTGCTCCCCACCTCGGAAAATTGTGAAACTCTGGGAATGGCCTCTCCACCCAATACCTAGAAAAGCCCAGAAAGATTTCTGGAAATGGTTGACCTCCGAAAATGACCCACGCTATTCCCCAATGAGAAACGATGGCCCTGAATGATCTGCTGCAAATAATTGTCCCCGACTGCACCAAAATACTGGAATAGGGAAGGGTTGATCCCTTTCCAACTCTCCCGGGCTGAATCCACTGACAAACCCTCAATCCGAAATCACCTCCTCCCAAGACTGCGTCCTCCCTCTCACTGATTGTGCTGTCTCTCTGAGTGAATGCTCACGACTATGGTTGTTGCAACTCTCTCCGGCAAAACAAGGGTGGAACTCTTCACTCGAGCAGGCACTCGAAGTCCCCTAGGGCTGAGGTTGGGATTTTCGCATGGAGACACCCGGTGTACTGAACAGTACGTGCAAACTTTGCTAAACAGCAAGCGTGCTCAATGTCAGAGGACAAATCTCATAGATGCATAATCAAAATGATTCAAAATGAGGAGACCCTCTCCCTTTTTATGCTTGGAGAGCCTTGCTCTCACCTAGGCCCCACCATCAACTGCGCTGTCTCCTTGAGCCATGCTGTCCATCTCTCTCTGCACTGGTTTGGTCCCATGCTGCCTACGCTATCCCTTTTCCCATGCTATCACTTGACCACTAGGCCCCACGCTGCCAATTAGTCATGTCTCTTAAGTGACTTTAGGAAGTACTTTTTATCCTAAGTGTGAGTTAAGTGTCCCTCTTCACCCACTTTATTTATAACTTAACTTTATAAAGGTAAAATAGTCAAAATTAATATTTCCAATTAGCTATTGCTAATTGGGAATATTACACCTACTCTTGCATCACATACGAGCTAAGGGAGCCTTAAGACGACAGCAGGATGAGTCGGGAAATGGTTGCAGATGGCCACATTGAAGCGGAATAGGGAGCTGAAGAGTTGAAGAGAGAGTAATGTAATGCAGAGGAAACAATAGCATGGAGGCAGCAACGCAGAGGGGCTGATGGGAATTTAGCAACATAGAGAAGCTGGGCTCACGCAGTGCAGTGTTGCAGCATGACAGTGTCTCCAAGAAGACAATGTAAGTCAGCATCTAGGGAGCTTCAGTGGTGGAAGGCAACTTGACTTATCTGTCAAACAATTGGGCAGAGTCTTTCAGTTGCTTGCTTCTTAGCAACTGAGTTGAAGTGCAATAGTTAGCAATGGCAGTGCTATGGGCAACATGATGCAGCAATTTGAGAGGGAGCTGCAGTACAGATGTGGCAGTGTCAGTGGAAGTAGCGTGGGCAACAGTACAGGGAGAAACAATGTTGTGGATGGAGGGTAGCAGGCCAAACATCATCAACACAGAATCCAACTTCAAGATCTTGTAGTGCATGGTGTGGATGCATTGCTAGAGTACACTTTCCTAGAGCACACTCCATGCTAAGAGGGTGTGTTGAGATTTTGTATAGTTGGTGTAGCATCGGATGTGCTCTAGCCCTGAAATTTTGTGGAGGGGCTAGGACACACTTGATCTCCGAAACCCAGAAAGGGATTTGAGAAATTTTAATTGGTGTTCAAGTTATTCAAATAATTAATTATTTTAATGGATTTCCTAAGTCTAAACTTAGGAAAATAAAATAATTAAAGTGAATTAATTAACACATGTGATGAAATTGTCTTAAGTCACATGGATCAAGTAGTCTTTTAATCTCAACCATTGATGAATGATTTAATCTTGGCTGTTGAAGGGTTCAACGAAAAGTATAAGAGAAAGGCTTGAGGGTCAGTTGGAGGTGACACATAGTTGCAGAGCTGAGGAATAGATCTGGAATTCTAGGGCAGGTTTGCTAAGAATTTCCGGAGGAATTTACTGCAACGAGGGGTAGTATTGGCCAAGGGAATGATCTGATTCCAGGGCCAAGAGTCAATAAGAGGCAGAAGAGCAGCAACAAGGATAGCGCAGAGAAGCAGAGCAGCAGCTACACAGGTGCTGCGTAGCCGCTATGCAGGACAATGCAGAGGCTCCAGAGGGTTTCAGATTTACGCAGGAGGGCTGCTAGGCCAGCGTAAGCCCTGCGTCACCCTTCCAGGGGTTATGCAGTCCCTCTCTGGGCAGCACAGTGGCATTCTGAGGCTAGCAGGGCTGACGCTGGGGCTTCAGGGGCAGCGCTGAGGGTTTCTAGGGCCAAATCTGAGCTGAGTTCTGTAAATCCCGTTTGAGGGTGTGGATCAATGAAATATTTGGCACTAGAACTTCAGGTTAGCTGCAGATTTGATTTATTTTATTCTTTGTCGGGTTTTCCAGATCTGGAACTTAGGTTTACTGTACTCGGAACTACCTACTAATAAACCCTCATAGCTGCTACACCGGTTTTCCCGCTTTGGGTTTTTCCCGAGACTTATGTCCAAAAATCTATGTGTCACTTTGTTGCATGAGCGTATTATTCAGTAAAAGATCTGCATGTGTAGGCTGTAGTTGTGTTTATTTTCGGTATTTTCTAAATCTAATTTCTGAAAATAACTTGTATTAATCAAATCAAGTAGGAGAAATAAACCAATACACTGCAAAAAAATTTCATAGTAAGATGGACCAGTGTTAGTTGGTGTAGAGGAGTGTTAGAGTGACAATGCAGTGGCTAGAAGCGCCAGAGGTTGTATAGCGTGGAGTAGAGTTGGCAGCAATGCAGTTGGCATAGTGCAGAGTCAGCAATAACACAGAAGCTGCAGAGGGTCAACGTAAATACTAGCAACAATCAGATCTCCAGTATCATCTGCATCATGTTCAACACTTAGTACAATATTTTGGATGTTTTTCTACAACAACAAAAGAGTTGAAGTGCATATGTAGTTGGCAGCAACATGGAGGGTGAGGAGCAACACAGATGCAACAACGCAGTAGTTGGTGGGTAGTAGTGTCAGACATCAACAACACAGAGGGAGATGTTACAGAGTCAGGGTGATGCTTCAGCAGGATGCATTACAAACTATGTGGGTTGGGGCGTTGACCCAACTGCAGACAACTGATCCTCGACTTCTCAAAGTTTAGTAAGGAATGGGTCTATATGCTCCCCTTTCAGCATCCTAGTACACCTCAACTTCTCCTCCAAATACATCTTCCGCTTCTCATAAGATCCCTGGTATAGCGTAGCAAGGGAATCCCACATCTGCTTGGTGGTATCTTTTCCAGCTATGTGAGATACTACGTGATCTCAAACTCCATCGAGAATCAAATATATTTGCTTTCGCCATCTCATTTTTGTAGGCCTTATGCTTATCTGGGTTCATGGGTACAACTACCACTGAATTGATATAAGTCTTGAGATCATGTTCATCCAGAAGACATGAAATCATGGCCTTCCAGATAACATAGTTGGATGAACTGTCCAACCGATCTTGATCTCTCAACCTAGTTGATGCCATCTCGCCAAAACTGTTGAAATCCTCCTCTTCTCCTTTGCGTGGCTGCTGACTGGCTCTACTCACTCCCTATTGGAGTGGGCAAATCTGCTCACGGTTATTGCTGCTTTGCGTGGAGAATTTGAACTTCTTGGCTAGAAATTCCTTGAGGAAAGAATTCCCTTAGTGTGTGCTCTTCTTCGCTTCTGACACTATTCTGCCAGCTATTGCTGCAAAATGACTGCGTCCCAGCTGAAGATTTGCTCTGCAAGAAAAACACTACTGCTACTCCCTATGGTTCTGACAATCTTTGATCTGGAAATTTTGTTCTCTGTCGACTCACTCCGAGAAACAAATTTTCCTCAAAAACTGCCCTACTAGCTAATGGACTGTGCAGCCTATCTGGGGTTTCGAGAAAATGCCTACGCAGTGCCTCAAAGCTCCCTCTTTCCTCCTACAACTGAGCTCTTCCTACTTCTTTTGTGCTCTAATACCATGTGAAATATCCGTTACTCAAAATCCTACTGCAACAATGATTATATTTCTTCTACTTGTTATTTTACTGAAAAAATTATTTATCGTGTTCAACGGTAAATATCAAATCAATACACTACAAATCTCACAAATAAATACTGCGGAAACTAAATACAACACAGGAAAGATAGAAACACACAGAAAAGTAACTCTGTTATTTTTGGACCAAATGTCTCCAGAAAAACCAAATGCAGGAAAATTAGTGTAGCCGCTGAGGGTTTGTATATTAAGCAGTAGTAACTTTTGAATACAAATATATGATTGCCCAAACTGGAAAATCATATAGAGAAAACTGACAAATGATCCTAGTGAGAAAAATCTCACTGCCACTGGTGATTCGACATTGACCTTAGCTCTGAAAGAGTTGCTCTGCGCAGTCATTGCATCAGCCTATGCAATTCTGCATCACACAGCTGGGAACAACCTTTTTCTTACCTTTGATATTCTGTTGTCTGGAAACTCTTCGGCTTCTGGCAGTGAATCACCTCCGCCTCCCAGAAAAATTGCGGATCTCCTCTGAAGCATTGCGCAACCTCTGTGCTGTCCCTATGGCACTCATTGCCTCTCTACTATGCACTCACTGGATCTGGGAAAGCTTCCTTCGGCCTTACTATCTCTGCCCTTCTCTCACTGCAACGAGCTCACTGGCTCTCTCTCCGGCAACTCAGCGATGCTACTCAGGAAATCGATCTGCCAGTGAATTCGATTGCTACAAGTGTATTCTCCAAGTGCCCATCGAGTTCCTTATAACTCTCGTTGAGACATCAATGACCATGATTAAAACTTAGTTGATGGCTAAGATTAACTAAGACTCGATCCACGCCTTCTTCAAGAAGATTCGCACCTAACTTAATTAATACCTTTTAATTGATCATATTTAATAAGTTTAGACTTAGGAAATATTAAAAACTGATTAATTATTTTAATTAAGCCATCTCTAGGTGGAATTTCTCCAAACGATTTCTGGGTCTTGGAGAAAACATGTGTCTTGGCCTCTCTGCAAAATCTCAAGGCTAGAGCACATCTGATGCTACAAAAATCAACAATCAGCTCATTTGATGGAGATGATTATTGCATTGAAATCCTCTTTTCGAGAGGACTAAAATTGACCTAAAGATCATAAAATTAGGACAAGCAGAAATGTGTTTTTGAATTTATGTGTGCACATGTATAAATTGTCAAGGTTGGCCACATCATCATGTAGGTTCATGAAGCCCAAGAGACATGTCACTTCACCTTCAACGACTTGTATAAATATAAATGACCTCTCACCTCATTTGGCATCATCATCACTCACACATTTCTTCTCTGTCATTCTCTCATTGGATCATACAACTATTGGGCAGATATTTTCCCTAACACATGTGCCAAGGAGGACGAATTTTTTGGGCAGATTGTAGGGCCGAAATTTCAGAGTTGTTGCAGGGTTTGACTAACATTGGCTAGACACTTTGACTCATCCATTGACTACGATTTTTGTGGAAAAATTTTGTTTTTGGCAGGCTGTACAGATTGGCACAGAAATTGAGAAATTCTGAGCACTTTGACCTGCGTTGACCGCAGAAGTTGACTTCAGTTGATTGAATTTGACTGCTGTTTTGTGGACTATTTTGACTGCTATTTGACCAGCTAAAGAGGCTGAGTTTGACTGCTTTTGACCAAGCTTCAAAGGGAAGTTTTGCTACTGCGTTGACCATCTTTGACTTTCTGGTTAGGTCTGAATTTGACTACAGTTGACCGCAGATTTAACAGGGATGTTTTGACATTGATTTTGCAAGTCAACTTTGACTTTTGTACTCTCTCTCTCTCTCTCTCTCTCTGCTGAACATTTGATATAATAATAAGAAGAATTGATCAAAGGGTTTTCCCCACATTGGGGTTTTTCCCTAGAATCTGCCAAATATGGTGTCCTCTTCTCTTGGCTTGTCTTCTGCATTTTATTTTATGTTCTATCTACAATTACTGTTAATGTGATTGCTATTGGAAAACTTAATTGGAAATTGTCAGTGGGCTGCTAAAGGAACATTGAAGTAATTGTGCTAAGCATAGAACATACCATTGTTAACTAAAATTAATAGTATTCATTTTTCATTTTGAGGGCTTCTTGTGGCTGGCGCAGGCCTATTTAGCATCACATCGCTCATATGCAAGCCTCTAAGGGCCTTAACCTCTCTGATATAGGCTTATTTTGCCCTAACCTCTCTGCTACAGGCTTATTTCACCTCGGAGGGCCTTAACATCTCTGCCACGAGCCTATAAGGTTATCTCAGCCTTTGAAATAAATTCTTGGGAAGGGTTTGAAGCACAGAATCCTAACACAAAACTTATTTTTGGGCTTTTTATCTAACCAGATTTGTCCTGTAGGTTCTATAGACACAATTTAAGGAGGCTGCAGCCCTACAGACCTCTATAACCCTCACTCTTCACATATATTATGATTTATCTGATCCATGGTTTCATTTTTTTTTGGAAGGCATTTAAGGGCAGATGCAAGGATTATATTCTTTGGAGGGTTTTTACTTTTCAGGTTCAATTTTGTGAGAAATTGCCTCAGCCGCAGAGGTTTTAGAAAGGGTTTTAGTTATTTTAATTTTTTTCTGTCTCTAATCCTTGTGTTGCAGAAGGATGTGAGTTCATTTGGAAGGATTTTACAAATTTTTTGAAGACAAATTTAATTTAAATAAACTATTTTGAGTTAATCACCATAATTTCCAAGTGAGCCGTAGGTGTTTCTTGAGCTAATCTCTTCTAGGTCGCAGGCTTAGGAGAGATCTGATTTTATTTGTATTTTCTAGCTAACTTTCCTTTGATTTGCAGAGATCTAAGCCACATATTAAAGGATGTTTTCATTAAATTGTTGACAAAGATTTGTGGGTCCTTTCTTGTGAACATTTCCAAAGTCGCAGATCCCTTTAGAGGTATGTCTTTCCTCAATGTCGTGGACTGAAAAGATAAATCTTATCAACTGATGCAATAGGCCTTTAAGGTCTGAAACTTGATCATTTTCCATCACCTTTCAGGAATTCTTTAAGCCCTGAACCCTAATGAAATTTCCCTTAAAACGTTTTGATAAAATTTGATCAAATTTTGACACAATTTTGGGAGCTGGTAGAGAGAATCTTTGTCACTGGCATAAGGGACTTATTATCTTCTTGAGCCTTGGATTGACAAATTTCAGATTTTTGGTCTCCTTGGCCTTGAGCATAATTTGAGGCCTACTTCTGAGAGCATTTTGATCATTGTTACAAATTATTTTTGAATATCTAACCTTCACTGTTTTGCAGAGGTTCCTCATCAATTTCAAGTGAGTTAGTTTTTACATTTAATTTGGCATGTATTCCCTAATCTAACATTGTTGTCTTGAGTCTTGACATATCCAAAAGAAGCTTTATTTAGAGGCCCACTGTTTTCACCTAGAGCTAGTGGCCTTTAAAGTCCAAAGAAAGGTTTCAATGTTTGCATAACTTGTTAAGGCTACAACCCTCCAATAAAAGTTCCCTTACCATTCTAATTAAAATCTAATTCTGATATAATCGAAATTTCTGGAGCTAATTGTGGGGGTTTGGATTAATTCTCTCCTAGCTGTAAGTTTACATTTTTTTTTCATTGGTGTAAGAAGGCATCTTCAGGGTCTAACATATTTTGCAGAGGAGCATTATTCAGTCATCTCACAGGGTCTCCTTGAGATTCTCAGTCTCTTTGGAAGGCTAACAGCCTTGTGCGTTTGAAAGAGTTTTAAGTGACCACTATCATATTATCTACTTTTTCATTGTGACATAAGGAGGGTTTGGTGGTCGTTCTTCATTGCTACATTATTGAGTTTGATAAGGAACTTCCCTTTGTAAATGAAGCATCATTTGTAGCTCTTTGAGGAATAGCCCTTCTTATTTTTCTAGAGGGCCTTTTCTTCCATCTTTGTAAACTTCATCAATAAAAACTAACTTTTCCTTGTGCAAAGCTACTTATATTTGAAAGGGAAACCTCTTGTAGCAGTAGTTTGTAATGCTTGGACTTACTGGATCAGGAAATAGCACCACAACTTCATATGAACCTAGACTTGCTCACTGTCATCTCCTTGTTAGATAGCAACAACTTTTTCAAGACTGATCATTGGAGGATCTTAGAGTCATCTCTAGAAGAATTTTGTTCCTAAGAAGATTTATTGTTTTGCAAAGTTATTATCATCATTGTAAAACTTCTTGAGTTAAGATCCTTTCAATCTGTCAAAAGGCTTCTTCCTCTTCTATAATCTGAATAATAAAAGTCATTTCTTTGGGAGCTTGGGACCTAGATCCCTTGGCATCCTACATCTTATTTGGGAGCTTGGGACTTACTTCAGCTTACTAACTTGCTCTATTGCATTTGCATCCTAACTCGATTGCATTGCATATTAAACGCTAATTGCATTAATTTAATTTTCTAACTTGCATTGCTACTTATCTAAATTGTCACCTAATCCTTTGTCTTATTTTAAGCACAATTTTTAGATCTAAGTAGTCATCTCCTTTACATTCTATTAGCAATCTCATCTGCCATTTAATAATTGAGAATTCTCTATATTCTTTACTTTTTCAACTTTCTAAATAAGTAAGGAATATCTTTAAGGACATTTAAGGGTGTTTTTGGGATATTTCTCTAATCTTATTTTCATTGCTATCATCGAATAATTCTTGTTGTCTCTCCTGATCATTGTTAATATCTCGTAATGTTGTGCCTTTTCCATATTTATCTATTTTGAGATTGCAAGCATATTGGCATTTTAATTTTCCTTGAAGCAATATTATCTCATTGAAGCATTGGCATTTTGCATCTTGAATTTTAAAATTAACCTCCAAGCATAAGCTTAGTTGAATGGAAAGATAGGGACACCTTCTCCATCATTCAATTTGAGAAGTTAGACCCACATTCATGTGAAAATTCCTAGTTCTAAACAGATCTAATGAATCCTACTGCAACCATCCGAATTACTTCATCTATTATGTAATTTACTTTACACAATTATTTCTGAATGCATTCATGAAATACTAAAGCAATCACTGAAGAAGCCTACACTGCAATAAGTATGATTCTGAAACAAGGAAACTAAACAAGGAAATCATTCAGACATATGACACTTTTATTTTGGACTAAGTCCCCGAAAAAACCCAAGGTGGGAAAATCAGTGCAACAATTTCGAGGGTTTTATTATTATCCAGTAGAAATGTCTGAATACATCTTTGAATACCCCTAGGTTAATTCAGTTACAGAGAGAAATATTGCAGAAGAATTTGTGAGGATTTACTTCACTCAATCACTGAATTTGTGGCTAATCCGGATGAAGTAAACACTTCCCTGGAGAAGCTTTGTGCAGGTCTAGCGCTGGAACTTCCAGCCAGTGTGTCACCCCTTTCCAAGCTTAGCGTTATCCCTCAACCAAGTCGTTTTTCCTCCTTGGAACCTGAGGAACAACCTTTCAGTGCCACTTTCCAGATCCCGGCCTCCGAAACTGATCCACCAGAAAAATTCCCAAAACCCTCCCTCTGCCTCTGCACTGCTTCTGTGTGAGCCTACGTAGTCACTACACCAACCCTCTTCCTTCAACGCTGACTTTGGTTAGATCTCTTCTACCTCTCTCTGACTAATGCTCCACCGGCTGAGAAATATCTTCCTCTCCAGATGCTATCTCTACCCCTCACTACTCAGATCTCTAGCTAGAATTTCTCAACAAACCATGCCCAAGAAATTTCGATCTTAGATAACTTCAGTGTTTCAGTGTGTTTTCCAAATTACCCTCAAGCCTTCCTTTATAGACTTCTTGTTGACATATCAACAACCCAGATTAGATGCCTAATCAACGACTAAGATTATAACATGACTTGATCCATGTCCTCTAGAAGATTCACACTCGGTTTTATTTAATACCCTTTAATTATTTAATTTCCCTAAAACAGTTAAAATAATTAATTTTTCCACAAAATCTGAGTGGAATTTTCACAAACACTTTCTGGGTTCTTTGGAATACTATTGTCTAAGCCTCTACACCAAATTTCAGACTTAGAGCACTTTATGATGCTACAAAAATCAACACTCCCTCTTAGCGAGGAAAGTGCTCTAGCAATAATGCCTGCTGCATACTGCTCTGGCCTTGAAACATCCTCTGCACTGTTGATGCTATCCACCAACATTGTGTTGTTGCTACCACTGTACTACTGCCCATGATACTGCCACTATCACTGTTGCATTTGTACTACAACTCCCTCTTAAGTGCTACATGTTGCATTTGCTATGCTGCTAACATTGCCACTGTTAACACTGCAACTCAGCTGTTGAGAGAAACAACTGAAACTCACCCAAAAATGTACAAGAATTTAGCGGGTGCACCTCGATCGTGAAGAATCTGAATGCTAATAGATATTGCGCTGTCCCTCTGATGCTTTGGGCTGTTGTTGCTTTGCACTGCGTAAGCACTGCTCCGCACTTCATTGCACCACTGTGCACTGTACTGCTACCACTTATCTGCGATGCTCCAGAAATGAACGTTGCTACCCACTGCACTATCGTCTCCGTCACTCCTGGGCTCCACATAAATACTCCTCCATCCCGCTACCGCTGATCATGGGCTCCCGTAGCAAGGTACGATCCATGAGGTGGGCTCATCAAGGATCCTGCTCAATTGAAGTTCAAAGAACTACAACTCAATGTCACCCCACTTCTCACTAGGAGAAGCATGGGCACTCATGGCCACCTCATCCTCCTCGATTCTCACGGTTGCAACCTTCGGTCATGCTTCTCATATTTGACCTTCTTCTTCAGAGGACACCGGGAGGCATAGTGGCCCATCTCACCACATCTGAAGCACTTGACCTTTGAAGCATCACACTTCGGTTTCTATTGCGTTTGTTGTCCCTTCAATGCAAGGGTTGCGTTCTCCTCTTCCTCCACGGATTTCGATACACTTCCACTACTTCCATCAAGTTTTCACTTGACGAGGTCTCTCCTCAGCTCTTCCTCCTGAAAGCTGACCACACTTGCTCCCAACTAGGTAATGTCGCATGACCCTGTATGCTCTGGACAAACACTTGGCACTCCTATGTGATCTCCTGAAACCGCATGAGGTATGAAGCCACGCGCTCCCCTTTCCGCATCTAAATAAGATCCCTCAAATAGGTCATGAAAAGCTATCCACATCTCTCTGGTAATAACCTTTCCAACCACATGTGAGACGATGTGATCCTTGACGCCATCAAGGAGCAACCTCTTCGCCTTGGCCATATTTTCCTTGTTCTTCTTGAGTTGATCCGCATCCGTAGGAACAGCTACCACGTTCTCCACGAACGCCTTCAAATCATGTTCATCTAGAAGGAACATAGCACGTTCCTTCTAGATCATATAGTTGGAGGAGCCCTCCAATCGATCCTGATCACAAAGTCTGTGAGATTCCATCTCAACTGAAAAACTGTTGAATCTGCTCTCTCTTTCTCCCTACTGCATAGCACCTGGCAGGCGTACGCACTCCTTGAAGGAGTTGTAAGTTCTTTTGCTCCTTTACTGCTCAGCAACTGAGAAATGTTGACTTCCTCAGCTAGGAAATCACTGAAGAATAATTACCCAAATATGTGCTCTTGACTCCTGACGCTCTTTTTCCCAACAACAACTTCAGAAAACTACATCCCTATGTCTTCTACGTGGAGGCTCTACGCTGCTCCCTCTGCCACAGAAATATCTCAAATTTGGGAGCCCTTTCTCTCTGTCGACTCACTCAGAGAGAGACTACCATAAAAATCTAAACCCTCCTGGCCAGAACTGCACAATCCTTAAATGGATTCGTTATGCTGCACTGCAACAAAAATGACCTTCCCTTCAAAATTAAAATCCATTCTTCTTGTTTCACATCAATGCTCTGATACCATGTGAAAATTCCTAGATCTAAATAGATCTAATGAATCCTAATGCAACCATCCAAATTACTTCATCTATTATGTAATTTACTATATGTGAAAATTTATGAATACAAAATTATAGAAACCCTACTGCAATATCTTGATTTACTTCTCCTACTTGTGTTTTAATTATAGAAGTTATTTTTAGAAATAGCGAAGTAAACACAACTTGCAGCCTACACATATACAGATCATTTACTGAAACATAGTGCACATATGACAAAGGACACATAATTTTTCGAACAAATGTTCCTGAAAAAACCCATTGCAGAAAAATTGGTGTAGCAACTCTTAAAGGGTTTTATTTAAACAAAATCTAAATACATCAAGGGCACGAGTAGTAGTTTGCTCGACAAAGAATTTCACGACAGTTGTACCTTATCACTTGGAGACAAAAAATATGGCTGATTCAAACCCTTAAGGAATTACGGAATACGAGCCCTTTCTAGCACACTGGAACCCCAATGCAACTCTTCCAACCTCTGCATCAGCCTCTCCTGCCCAGTGTAGCCTCTGTGCAACACAGGATGCCCCTGCGTTACCTTGAAGGCCTCTGTGTTGCCTCTGCATCACCCAGAAGGGTTTGCGTCCCTCTATGCGATGTCTCTGCGTCAGCCTGGCTGGGTTGCGCCCCTCCTGCTAACCTCGACGCTGCCTGGTACAAATCTGCTTCTCTGATTTATGTATTCTCAGACTCAGATCAGTGTAAACCCTTTCTGCTATGCCCCTCTCTAGCACTGCCAGCTCACTCGAGAATTCACAACAAACCACACCCCAGAATTTCGACTTAGCTCAAGTGCTACTGCAATGTGTGTGTGTACCTCCAACTGACCCCAAGCCTTCCTTTAATACTTTTCTCGTTGAGAAATCAATGACCGTGATCAAATCTCCAATCAACGACTAAGATTAGAAAAGGCTTTATCCACGTCACTTAGAACATTCTCACCACATGTAAATTAATTCACTTTAATTTTTCAATTTCCCTATGTTAGACTTAGGATCCCCATTAAAAAATTAAATTATTTTAATAACTTTTACACTAGGTGGAATTTCTCCAAACTATTTTTGGGTCTTGGAGATCTCATGTGTTCCAGCCCCTCCACAAAGTTTCGAAGCTAGATCACATTCGATGCTACCCAAAATATCAACACTCCCTCTTAGCGAAGAATGTGCTCTAGTAATACTTCACCGCTGAAGCATCACCCTGATCTCTGGCATCGGTCTCTGTGCTGCTGATGCTTGGCCTACTACCCTCCATCCACTGTGTTGCTACTCTCTTTACTGCTGCCCATGTCACTGCCACATATGTACTGCAACTCCCTCTCAAATTGCTGCATCATGCTCCCTATAGCACTGCCACTGCTAATTGCTGCACTACAACTCAGTTGTTGAGAAGTAAGCAATTAAAGGAAAAGCACCCAACAACTAACAAACAAGTCAGTCTGGCTGCATCTCATCATTGAAGCACCCTCTACTGCTACTCTGCGCTGTCCCTCTAGAGCCTCTATGCTATTGCTGCTTTGCACTGCGCAAGTTCTACCCCTCTACGCTGCTGAAGTCCCATCAGCCTTTGCGCTGCTGTTGCCACTACAATGCACTCCAGTCATCCTGCTACTGTCTTAAGGCTCTCGTAGCTCGTATGTGATCGAAGAGTTTGGGCACCTCAAGGATCCTGCCACCACCATTTGTAGCTCAACCTACATATCTATGTCGCCCCACCTCTTCTCTCGAGGTACATGAACACTCATGGCCACATCATCTTCGCTACCATCGTCTCCTTTCACTGCTGATGCCTTGGAATCTGAATCTTCCTTGTCCATCCTCTTAGGACAAGCACCAAACCGTGGATAGGTCCTTCTTCTTCTTCCCTTGCTGCTGATGTCCCTTAGATGCTAGGGCTACATCTTTCTCTTGTAGAATTTATACAACATGCATGTATATCTTGGATTCACCCGATCTAACAATGTACTAAAGTTAAATACTGAATCGCTTCTACAAATCTTTTGCGGAATTAAAAACACAATCGCTAATCAAATGAAGCAAAAAAGAATCAAATGAAATACAACACAGATAATTTCCCGAGGAAAGCTTGCTGCTCAAAACCCCACTATCTTCTATTGTATATTCAACATGGATCATGAAACAATTACATACAAAAATCTTCTCACAAGAGCCCTCTAGTTCTCAGCTAATTGTCTCACACTGTTATACAAAAAATGACCAATACTTAGCCAATTTACTGCCTCCAGACAACCTGCCTTGCTTGCGCAATCCCTAAAAGATAGGAATTATGGCCTTCCTTGACTGCGCAAGTATCATGGGCACTCCAATGGGTGTTTGGTTGCATGTGTGCAACCCAATAATCCTACAACTGATAGTCAACTTCCCTTTCACCTAGATCTCAACTGGGTCTCCACTGGATCTAACATGCAACTAATTGTGAAAAATCCTAAATCTAGATTCCAACTGCAACAAATCTGAATTACTTCTCCTATTATTTTTCATAATTATATCATTACAGTGAAATATTGAAGTAATTATTGAAGCAGTCTACACAAATAATGTCGCAGAATAAATCTAAGTGTTGACACAACTTGAACAAAATACAATGAAAAACATCCACATTTGACACATTTATTTTTGGACTAAGTCCCCTGAAAAATCCAACTCGAGAAAACTGGTGCAACAGATTTGAGGTTTTTGTATTATTAAGAAACAAAATCTTGAGTACAACTAGGGTGCTAATATCTGGCTCACCCTTCAGAGAAAATCTCCGCAACAGAAGAAATGTGAGATATACCTCACTTTGCAAGTCCTTCGCTGATTCGGAACAACACTAGTGAAGTCCCTCTCTACCTCTGCGTGATGCTTACGCTGCTACTGCGTAACCCTACGTGGGAAAACTCTGGAACTGCATCACCTCCTCCTCTGCAACGATCAAGCTGATCTGAAACTGAGTTTGGCCCTCTTGGCTTAGAAACCCCATCTTCCATCTATCTCCAGACTGAATCTAGAAGGCACTGTGTCACTTCTACGTGATTCCCTTCAGGAACTGCATCACCCCTCCAGATGACTGCGTTGCCTCTACTGCATCACTGATGCCTCTCTCTCTGAAATGTACTCCTGGTCCTCCTGACTAGTTACTACATTTGCCCCTCTCTGAAATTGATCACTTAATCGAAATCACTTAGCAAACCCTGCCCTAGTGATTTGATCTTGATAAAAAAGGTGTCTCTCTCACAAGCTCGAAAATGCCAAATGCTCAATGTGTTTTTCATAGGCCCCTCACCCTCCTTATAATCTTTCATTGACCCTTTAACGGCCAAGATTAAAACATAATCATGATCTAAGATTAACTAGGAGATGATCCATGACTTTATCTAGAAGATTCACCCTTAGTTTAATTAATACCCTTTAATTAATCAGTTTCCCTAAGTTTAGACTTAGGAAAACATTAAAAAATGATTAATTAATTTAATTAAACCATCTCTAAGTGGAATTTTCCAAAATATTTTCTAGGTATTATGGAATACATGTGTCTTAGCCTATATACAAAATTACAAGGTTAGAGCACACCCGATGCTACCATAAATCAACACTAATAATAATAAATCCTCAATTGCATGTGAGATCACTGATTGTGAATTAATTAATATTTAATTCACTTGATCTCTCACTAGTGTATCTTCAGTTACAACTAGCACAACTGAGTTAAATTGATTACAACCTACATTAACTAATGCACCACTGCACTTCGAACTCTGTTACTACTAGAATTACTTTGCATGCCTCACCAACTACCTCTAACTAAAAATCCACTAGCTAACTGAGTTTATCACTCTCAATTAACTATTACAAGTTATCATTTAGAATAGATTACAGTTTATTTTCCATCTTAATTAAGGGATAACCAAAATAGACATGCACCAAAAATAGCACTGTGGGCCCCACCCTAGTGTAGGGGCTTAATGCACTAGGCGTGGGTGCTGAAATTTTCTTTTGAATCTCAACATCTCCTCCTCTTTTTTTATTTTGAATCCTCTGTTGTTGAATTCCCTCTTGGTTTTCCCTCCTGATCTCCTCCCCATGAAGGATTGCCCACATGTCCCCACAATTTGGGAGTTGTGCTCTACCCAAGATACTTTGGTCAAAGGTCCCCCACTCATTGGTGACTGCATTCAGGGCAGTCCTCACCATGAGTCCATCATCCCTTTCCAGATAGCAAAGTTAGATACACCATCTAACCTATCCTGATCTCTCATTCCGTACGGGGCCATCTCTGCTTAAACAGTTGAAGCAGGTGCTCTTCTCCCTTCTACTGCTACTGCACTCAACAGAAGACTGGATCTGGGTTTCTTGGCGATGGAAACCCTTTAGAGAATCTACTCCCTTTGACAAATGATTTCCCTCCCATAAATCCTCCCCCAATTCTGTTGAATCAACCCTCTATGATCACCTTCCTAATCGAATCTCATATTTCTTGGCAAGAAAATTTGTGGAGGGACTATTTCCCCTTACTTCGTCAACTTTTCTAGGCACTGTTCTGCACCGACAAAACCGATGCCCCACCAACAGCTTTGAAGATCAGACGCTACACTTCCAACCTCGGCAACCGGCACAACATCACTCCAACATGGACAACGTCACCCTCTAGGGCATGCGTCTGCCACTTTGTCAGCCCAGCGTGAGCCTAACAGGCTCTACGTCACCCACTAGGGTCTGCGTCAACCTCTACGTCAGCTCTGCATGAGAAAACTGGCTCTATGCCACCCTTCTATTGGGTCTACGTCCCTCCTGGTGCTGCGATGCCTTCTTCCTGGATTTGTGAGCTTCAACTGCCCTCCTGCAGCGAAAATTCTTCAGTCTCTTGCTGATGGCTTCAGCTTGATTTGCAATGATTTGATACCATGTGAAAAATTTTGAATACAAAATTACAGAAACCCTACTACAGTATCTTGATTTACTTCTCCTACTTGTGTTTTAATTATACAATTTATTTTCAGAAATATTCAGAAAATAACGAAGTAAACACAACTTGCAGCCTACACATATATTGATCATTTACTGAAACATATCGCACATATGACAAAAGACACAAATAATTTTTCAGACAAATGTCCCCGGAAAAACCCAATGCGGGAAAACTAGTGCAACAACTCTTAGAGGATTTTATTATTAAGCAGAATTTGAATACATCAAGGGCACGAGTAGTGGTTTGCTTGCCAGAGAATTTCAAGGTAGTTGTACCTCATCACTCAGAGACAGAAAATATGGCTGATTCAAACCCTTCATGAATTACTGAATATGAGCCCTTTCTAGCCCACTAGAACCCCAACGCAACTCTTCCAACCTCTGCAACAACCTCTCTTGCCCAGCACAGCCTCTGCGCAACACAGTTTGTCGTTGCGCCACCCTGAAGGCCTCTGTGCTTCCTCTACGTCACCCAGAAGGGTCTGTGTCCCTTTCTGCGCTGTCTCTGCGTCAGCCTGGCTGGGCTGCATCCCTCCTGTTGGCCTTTGCGCTGCCTTGTACGAATCTGCCTCTTTGATTTATGTGTCCTCGGCCTCGGATCAATGTAATCCCTTGCTGATCTGCCCCTATCCAGCACTGCAAGCTCACTCGAGAATTCTTAGCAAACCATGCCCCAGAATTTCGACTTAGCTCAAGTGCTACTGCAATGTGTGTGTGTACCTCCAACTGACCCCAAGCCTTCCTTTAATACTTTTATCGTTGATAAATCAACGACCATGATCAAATCTCTAATCAACGACTATGATTAGAAAAGGAATGATCCACGTCACTTAGAACATTCTCACATGTGTAAATTAATTCACTTTAATTTTTCAATTTTCCTAAGTTGACTTAGGGTCCCCATTAAAAAATTAAATTATTTGAATAACTTTTACATTGGGTGGAATTTCTCCAAATGATTTTTGGGTCTTGGAGATCTCATGTGTTCCAGCCCCTCCACAAAGTTTCAGAGCTAGAGCACATCCGATGCTACCCAAAATCTCAACACTTTACACAATTATTTCTGAATACATTCATGAAATACTGAAGAAATCACTCAAGCAACCTACACTATAATAATTATGATTCTGAAACAAGAAAAGTGAACAAGGAAATCATTCACACATATGACACCTTTATTTTGGACTAAGTCCCCGGAAAAACCCAATGCGGGAAAAACGACGCAACAAATCTGAGGGTTTTATTATTATGCAGTAGCAATGTTTGAATACATCTTTGAATACCCCTAGGGTAATTCAGTTACAAAGAGAAATACTAGCAGAAGAATTTGTGAGGATTTATCTCACTCAATCACTGTATTTCTAGCTGATTTGAATGAAGAAAACACTGCCCCGGAGAAGCTCTGCGCAGGTCCAGCGCTAGAACTTCCAGCCACTACATCACCCCTTTCCAGGCTCAACGTTAGCCCTCAACCAAGTCGTTATGTCAACTTGGTCCCTGAGGAATAGCGTCCTAGTGTCACTTTCCAGATCCCGACGTCCGAAATTGATCCATTAGCAAAATTCCGAAAACCTTTCATCTAACTCTGTACTGCTTCTGCGTGATCCTACATAGTCACTGCATCAGCCCTCTTCCTTCAGGGCTGGCTTTTTTTAGATCTCTTCTGCCTCTCTATGACTGATTCTCCATCGAATGAAAAAATATCTTCCTCTCTGGATGCTATCTCTGCCCCTCACTGCTATATTTATAGCTCGAATTTCTCAACAAACCATGCCCCAAAAATTTCGATCTTAGATCAATTCAGTGTCTCGGTGTGTTTTCCAAATGACCACACTACTCAAATATACATGCAAGAAGTAATGACTAGAAACAATAATCATAGAGATCAGATCCATAAGTGTAAACAAGAGTAAGGTTATAAGTCAGGAAATACTTATCTTCAAAGAGAGATTATCCTCTCCCTTTCGAACCATTCTTCAAGAGCCATCCATAGGCCATAAAACAATGTTGCCTTCAATCAACAACTTTGTCAATAACCAGGTCATCTGTCAAACAGATCCCAAGTACTTGAGCATCTTCACAAAGGCTATGCAAGGGTTTCATACACCAAATATCAAGACTTTACCATAAACCAAGGTTTCTCTGAAACCCTTATCCATTAACTGCCTAGCGTTTTCTTCAGACCCTAGAATTCTTTTAGGTCTCTACAATCCTTTGCTTGCTTCCATAAAAGTGTCTCCTTCGGGTGATCTCCATGGATTTTCTTCAACCAGCTTTGATACCATGTTAATATTTCATAAAACAACATTGTTCTTTACTTTGATAGTTACATTTCTTCAATAACATGTTAAGTTCACCCCAAATAATTATACCATTGTACAAATCTATATTATTAACCATCAAAATATGAAACTATGTAGAAAGAACAATACCACCATCATCATCATTTAAGCAGTGAAAAGTAAAAGATTAAAGGAAGAGAAGCATGAAGACAAAGACACCAAGATTGGTCTGAGACCAAGGAAAAACCCCCTACGGGGAAAACCAATGCAAATTCTTCTTAGATCGTCATCAAATGATTCAAGAACAAGAGTACAATGATCTATAGATACATATCTTTACAATGCAGAAAACAACTAGCATACACGCAATAAAACCATAACCATACTTTTGCTTAGAGCCTGAATCTGAGAACTGAAATGTACTGACACTGGCTATAGAAAACTGATGAATACAGTTGACACTAAATGAGGACTATAGATACATCTTGTAGCGGAAACAAGCAGATCTGATCTACATATCAACAAATCTATAATACTGAAACATAGATATGATAGATCACCAAGTGATCTCAACTCTGATGTCCTAGATCTGAATTCGGGAAATTTTCAATTACTGTTCTGACGCAACTGTGACTACGTGACAGATGAGTGATGACACTGCGCAAGCAACTGAATGTGAACCAAATCATACCTGCCTAGTAGTTCTTTGAGCTGCAACCTTAACATGCTCAGCGCGTGGCTTTAGGGCTCTGAGCTGCTACCTCAACGGTCTGTGCTCGCATCTGAGGGTCTGAACACCCTAGAACCCTAGCCGCGCCTTGAAGGCTTCCTGCCAGCGACTTTACCAGCTAAGTTGTGGCCTCAACAAGGCTAGCCCGTGAATTTACCTCATTAGAGCCGCTACCTCAACCTTTCCTGTCCACAACTTTGGCCCAAAAGACCCAGATCTGAAATGTGCCTCTATTCGTGATCCCGATCCACTGCGCGAGCCTCTCGTGACGTACCTGTGTGAGCCACAAACAGAAAATACGAACCAAAACCAAAATAGAATGGAGGAGATCTCATGAGAAAATGTGTGCAAATGAACTTGGGGTTGCTTCTATTTGTAACTTTGTGAGGGACCGCTTGGGGCTTTGACCAAATCAACATGCGGTTAGGCCGACCCATAAAATAATAAAATAGTTCATAACTTAACGTTTGCTTAACCGATTGGGACGATCTATAGGTCGATTTTGATCCTATCGAAAAGAGGAATCTAATTAAATTATTATCTTAATGATCTGAGCTATCCAATGTGGAATTTGACCCTAGTTGAAAAAATTAACAAGGATCCCATGCTAGTCGCGGCAAGAAACTGTCCTACTAACCATGCGACACCCTAGTCATCACTAACTGCATAGAATGCTCGTACTAGAGCCTCCTCTCACATAACTCTCGGCCACAATCTATGCAATGATTGAGGTTAAGCCCAACCTGCTAAAGAGACTCAATAATGCCATCACCTATCACTCCATGGATGGCCCCAATCTTGAGCAACAATCTGCCTCGCCCTATGGTGAGGGCTTCAATGACTCCTCCTGTGTCTGCCTGTGAATGAATCAATTTGCTTGTTATCCTAACCATGCTCACTCTGGAGTGGAGTGTCCCACCAATCCACTAGATCACTAGATCCCATAACCATACTAGAGGTCCACAACCCCCAATCCTCTCTGCGTGCCCCTGTGATATGCTGCTAGTTGTTGGGACCCCTCCATGTCCCGTCTCTGACTCTTTTAGGTATCCAATAGGTAGGCACCGAGCATCAAGAGCCTGTGCAGCGAATAACCAAGAGCTCTATGCTTACCAAATCACATAGCAAGATATACTATCCCAGCTTCAGATGATGTGCTCAGGTACTGCCGGAAGCCGAAATCTTGGATGCCTGACTGGTTATCCGATACAGAGGATATAATGGGCGAGAAAGTTAGTGAGATAACCTCACACTGGTACAGGAGGATCCGGTACCAACCAAACTGGAGATGAGCCCTCTATGATGTCTCTGCGCAGGTCAACATCACACCTACGCAGTTACTACATCAATGCTGCTGGGACTACATCACTCCTTCAAGCTGATCTTTTGTTGGCTGGAAACTCGATCCTCTGACCTCTCGGTCTCACACCCTGACTTCCGGTACTGGATCTCAACTACTCCGCAACAAAACTTTGATCTCCCTCTAAAGTATTGTGCTGCCTTTGCGTGGCTTTACGTTGCCTCTTTTGCACCTCTCTCTGCATCCTCTCCAATGTATTCACCGGATCATGAATACTTCCACTGGCAAACTATCTTCGCCCCTCACTACAAGAAATCACTTCGATCTTTCCTCCGGCAACTACTACACTGCTCTCTTGAGAAATAGATCTCTAGATCTCCAATTCGACCCGTCTTCCAAATGCCCAATTCGATCAATGACACAGATTATATCTTAATTAATGGCTCAAATCATCTTGACTCGATCTTTGTCTTTTTATAGAAGATTCACACCCAATCTAATTAATACCCTTTAATTATTTTAATTTTCTAAGTTTAGACTTAGGCATCCATTGAAAATAATTAATTATTTTAATTAAAACTTCTTCGCGTGGAGTTTCCCAAAATGATTTCTGGGTCATGGAGGATGCAGGTGTCTTAGCCTCCTTGCAAATTTTGAGGCTTAGAGCACATCCAATGCTACCAGATATCAACACTCCGTCTTAGCGAGGAATGTGCTCTAGTAATGCAACCTGCTGAAGCATCACCTTGACTATGTATCATCTCTCTTTGTGCTGCTGATGTTTGACATCACTGCCCACCAAATATTGTGCAAATGTTGCATTTGTGCTGCTGCTGACCCTGCATGCTGCTGCCAACTGCATCTGCACTGCAACTTTGTTGTTGTTGCAACATAAAAACATCCAAAATACTGAACTGTATTCAGCAAGATGCATTTATCACTGAAGTTTTGACTACTGATAGTCTCTGCGTTGACCCTCTGAAGCCTCTACGCTGCTGCTGACTCTACACCGTGCCAACTGCACTGCTTCCAACATTGCTCTACGTTGCTCAGACTCTGGTGCTCCTAACCACTGCAACTGTCACTCTATTACTCCTCTGCACCAACTGACACTGGTCCATCCTGCTACTTCTATTATGGGTTCCCGTAGCAAGGTATTGATCCAAGAGGTGGACTCCTCAAGGTTCCTGCCCATCTGCAGCTCTTTGGAACTACAATACTTGATCACCCCACCTCTCCCCTGGAGGTATGTGGGAAATTATGGAAAACTCCTCCTCCTTTATCTTTGGGGTTGTAGCCTGCTGATCATGTTTCTCCTCCTTGTCCTTCTTTTTGAGAGGACACTATGTAGCGTAGTGACCAAGCTCACCACACCTGAAACATTTGATCTTCGAGACGTCCTTCTTCTGCTTCCATTGCTCCCGTTGCCCCTTTGATGCAAGGGTTGTATTCTCCTCTTCCTCCTTGGGCTTCATCCCACTGTTGCTGCTGCCATCCAATTTGCACTTTACTAAGTCACGTCTCATATCTTCTTGTTGAAGAGCAACCCACATCCCTTCCCAGTCTGACAATATTTCTCTGCCAAAGTTACTCTGGACGAAGACTTGCCATTCTTCTGAGATGAAATTCAGGGCCACTTTCACCATCTTTGTAACCTAAGGCGCTAATCCTACAACTGCTAGTTGATCCCGAACTTCTTGAAGCTTTGAAAGGAAAGGATCTATGCACTCCTCTTTCTGCATCCTTGTGGATCTCATCTTCCCCTCCAAGTACATCTTCCGCTACTCAGAAGATCCTTGATACAACGTAGCCAAAGCATCCCACATCTCTTTGGTTGTCCGTTTTCCAGATATGTGAGAAACAATGTGAACTTGAACTCCATCGAGGATCAACCTCTTGGCCTTTTCCATATTCTTCTTGTAGGCTTTCAATGGATCCGAATATGCAAGGACAACTACCACATTATCGATGAAGGCCTTGAGATCGTGCTCATCTAGAAGGAAGGAGATCCTTGCCTTCCAGATCACATAGTTGGAGGCCCCCTCCAATTGATCCCGATCTCTCAGCTCAGTCGCTGCCATCACGCCCAACAAATGTCGAATTCTGCCTCTAACCCTCTGCGCAACTGCTAACTAGATCTATGCACTCCCTGTTGGAGTGAGCAAAACTTCTCTTGGCTATTGTTGCTTCTGCATGGGAAATTAGAATTTATGGGCAAGAAATTATATGAGGTCAAAATTCCCTCAGTGTGCTCTTCTTCCCTTTTGATGCTTTTCTATCCCATCCACTGTTGTGGAAAATTTGCATCCCAGCTGAAGACTGCTCTGCGCTAAAGCTACCGCGCTACTCCCTTTGCTATTGACATATCTAGATCTGGAAAATCTTCCTCTCTGTTGACTCACTCAGAGAGATATTTTTCCACGACAATCATGCCCTCCTGGCAATGGATTGCACTGCCCTTCTGGGAAATTGATCTGTTGTTTATGCAACTCTTCGAGCTCCCTCTTTAGCTCTGCTTTTGAGCTTATTCTCTACTTCAAATGCACTCTGATACCGTGTGAAAATTCCACGATTGGAATCCTTCTACAACAATTGGTTAAGTTTCTTCTATTTTGTTATATATTTGAACAAAATTATTTACTATTTTCTACGGTAAATAACAAAACTAACACACTACAACCTTCACAAATATAAAATGCTACGGAAACAAAATACAATGCAGGAAAAAATAATACACGCAATTGACACCGTTATTTTTGGACCAATGTCCTCGAAAAAATCCAATGTGGGAAGACCGATGCAACAACTGAGGGTTTGTATTATTATGCATTAGTTTCTGAATACAATCTTGGATGCCTTAGTAGCTATCCAATATAGATAATATAACTCGTGATAAATTTAGTGAGATAACCTCACACTAGTATGGGAAGATCTGGTATTGACCAAACTAGAGATGGGCCCTCTGAGTTGTCTTTGCGTAGGTCTGCGTCACACCTCCGTAGTTACTGTGTCATTGCTGCTGGGACCACGTCACTCCAAGTTGATCTTTTGTTGGCTGGAAACTCGATCCTCTAACCTCTCAATCTCAGACCCCAACTTCCAGTACTGGATCTCAACTGTTGCTCTGCGTTGCCTCTTCTGCATCTCTCTCTGCCTCCTCTGTAATGTATTCATCGGATTAGGAATGCTTCCACCGAAAAACTATGTCTGCCCCTCACTGCAAGAAATCACTTCGATCTTTCTTCTGACAATTTTTGTGCTGCTCTTTTGAGAGATCGATCTCTAAATCTCCAATTCGATGTGTCTTCCAGATGTCGTCGAAGTCCTTCTTATAATATTCTCGTTGAACAATCAACGACCCAGATTAGATCCTAATCAATGGCTCAGATCATTTTGATTCGATCTCTGTCTAGAAGATTCACACCCAGTTTAATTTATACCCTTTAATTATTTTAATTTCCCAAGTTTACACTTAGGCATCCATTAAAAATATGAATTATTTTAATCTAAGTTGTAGGAAACATTTGGCAGAGGGTTGTTTCCCATGGAAATGAAATGGAAACGCGTTTCCTCATACCGTACAACCTTGAAACGAGTTTTTGTTTGTACGGGGCCGTTTCGCGTTGTGGAAATGTGCCCAGTACGGACGGAAACACGTTTCCAAGCCGTACAGGCTCGTTTATGATGTTTAATATTCTTTTATTGCGTTTTTGTTTTTTTGTTTTTTTTGTTTTGTTTTAGGGCAACCTAATGTTCAAGCCTATGGCCCTAGTGTTGATATGCAGTTCATGGTAATGTTAAATTCTTAAAGTAAAAGTGACATTCTCCTTCATCTTTCATTTTCATCCTTTTGCTTAAATTTGTAACATTACCATGAAATGACTCAGGATGTTTGAGAGTGGTTTCGCCCTCATTGGATTTCATGTGGAGAAAGTAGAATTTTAGATCTCACTCAAAATCCAG
Source organism: Pinus albicaulis (assembly GCA_034641835.2). Lineage (NCBI taxonomy): Eukaryota > Viridiplantae > Streptophyta > Pinopsida > Pinales > Pinaceae > Pinus > Pinus albicaulis. The sequence continues at coordinate 467,575,296 of CM076569.1, forward strand.
TAGACTTATCATTTTTTTAGGATTTCAGGATTGGGGGGATTGGAATGTTTCCATTGGATTTTTCATGTACTAGGGTATGGAACTTGTATTTAATCAAGAGAACCAAGGCTTCTAAGCAGGGGAGCCTCCCAAAAATCGAGAGCACCTAGGGTACTAGGTTATGGAACTTGTATTTAATAAACAACACTAAGCTCGTTCGACTATGCAAGAGGAGACTCCCAATTAGGCAGGAGACAAGAAATTATAAATTTCTCATGGCTGATTTTGGATGTTGCTATTTTCATTATGTGATCATTCATGAGTAAATGTGATGTAAATTTAGAGACTTATACTTATGCATTGAATTTGACATTGGACAATTTAATCATAATGTAATAAATTATAATGTATCATGTATACTTTATGATTGCAATATATATATATATATATATATATATATTGCATTTCCCTGTTTCCAAAATTTGGGAGGGTCACGTTTCGTACGTGTACCCGTTTCCCCCTTTCATGTAACTTATATTTTAATTAAACCTTCTCTGGGTGGAATTTCCCAAAATGATTTCTGGGTCTTGGAGGATGTGTGTGTCCTAGCTTCCCTACAAATTTTGAGGCTTAGAGCACATCCAATGGTATCAAAAATCAACACTCCCTATTAGCGAGGAATGTGCTTTAGTAATGCAACCTGCTGAAGCATCATCGTGACTCTATATCATCTCTCTTTGTGTTCATGATGTCTGACATCACTGCCCACCAATTACTGCGCAAATGTTGCATCTGTGCTGCTGCTGACCCTACATGCTGCTGCCAACTGCATTTGCACTGCAACTCTGTTGTTGTTGCAGCAAAAAAACATACAAAATACTGAACTGTGTTCATCACGATGCATATGCCACTGGAGTTCTGACTGCTGCTAGTCTCTGCATTGACCCTGTTGAAGCCTCTACACTGTTGTTGACTCTGCATTCTGCTAGCTCTGCTCTACGCATCTCAGAGTTTGGCGCTCCTAGTCACTGTAACTGTCACTCCAACACTACTCTGCACCAACTGACACTGGTCCATCCTACTACTTCTGTTATGGGCTCCTGTAGCAAGTTATTGATCCAAGAGGTGGACTCCTCAAGGATTATGTCCATCTGCAACTCTTTGGAACTAAAATACTAGATCACCCCACCTCTCCCCTGGAGGTATGTGGGCAATCATGGCAAACTCCTCCTCCTCCTCGATATTTGTTGTTGCAACCTGTTGATCATGTTTCTCCTCCTTGTCCTTATTTCTGAGAGGACACTGCATAGCGTAGTGACCAAGCTCACCACACATGAAACATTTTATCTTTGAGACGTCCTTATTCCACCTCCACTACTCATGTTGCCCCTTTGATGCAAGGGCTACATTCTCCTCTTCCTCCTTGGGCTTTGTCCCACTTTTTCTACTGCCATCTAGTTTTCACTTTACTAAGTCACAACTCATCTATTCTTATTGAAGAACAACCCACACCCCTTCCCAAGTCGACAATATTTCTCTGCCCCAAGATACTCTGGACAAAAACTTTCCATTCTTCTGAGACTGAATTCAGGGCCAATCTCACCATCTTCGTAGCTTGAGGCGCTGACCCTACAACTACCAGTTGATTTTGGACTTCCTAAAGCTTCGCAAGGAAAGGATCTATGCACTCCCCTTTCTGCATCCTTGTGGATCTCATCTTCTCCTCCAAGTACATCTATCACTGCTTGGAAGATCCCTAATACAGCGTAGCCAAAACAACCCACATCTCTTTGGTTGTTTGTTTGCGAGATATGTGAGAAACAATGTGATCTTGAACTCCATCGAGGATCAACCTCTTGGCCTTTGCCATAGCCTTCTTGTAGGCTTTCAAATTATCCAGATCTACAGGGAAAACTACCACATTATCAACGAAGGCCTTGAGATCGTGCTCATCTAGAAGGAAGGAGTTCCTTGCCTTCCAAATCACATAGTTGGAGGCCCCCTCCAATCGATCCTGATCTCTCAGCCTGGTTGCTACCATCACGCCCAACAAATGTTGAAGTCTGCCTCTAACACTCTACGCAGCTACTGACTGTCTATATGCACTCCCTGCTAGAGTGAGAAAAATTTCTCTCATCTATTGTTGCTTTTACGTTGGAAATTAGAATTTATGGGTAAGAAATTCTTTGAGGTCAGAATTCCCTCAGTGTGCTCTTCTTCCCTTTTGACGCTTTTCTATCCCAACAATTGCTGCAGAAAATTTGTGTCCCAGCTGAAGACTGCTCCGTGCTGAATCTGCTGCGATACTCTCTCTGCTGTAGACAAATCTTGATCTAGAAAATCTTCCTCTTTATTGACTCACTCAGAGAGAGATTTTTCCACGAAAATCTTGCTCTCCTGGCACTAGAATGCATGTGCCAAACGATTTCACATCAAGATGAGAGGTGAACGACCTTCCAAACTGGATCAGTGAGATGAGATTATTGACGTTAGTTGATGGAGGGATTCATGTTAATAAATTCTCATTAGTTCACATTAAATCCCACTTTTTTTCCCACCGGCGAAACATCGACAAATTATATCGATGGTCCACATAAATTTTGGGCCCCCTTGCCTTCCGACAATTAATAGGGGGGGTCCATAATTTGTCATTTATGCAAGTAAATAGTGCACGTCTCCCACTTACCTTATCTTCTCACCAGTCGGCATGGACATAATATATCAATTGTGGGCCCCCCATGCTTCCTCGAAAGTTAAAAAAGGGGGGTTCTGCAATTGTTAATGGTCACCACGTTAATTAGTGAAAAAATTTCCCATTGCGCTCTTTGTCAGTGATGCCCAAACCTGAGAAGGGTGCAATCGAGTTTGGCACTGGATGGAAGGCGCAAACAAAATAATATTTAAAAATAATTGATCAAATGGGAGTAGGTAGATGTTCTAATGTTATCTTCAAGGAAGGCATGAGTGAAAGAAAGAAAACATGGATGAGACAAAATTACACATGGATGCAAAAATCGAATATCTACCTCAATGCTTGTCCCACAAATATTAAGGAGCTAAATAATTTGTTATGGATAAGTTTTGTAAATAGGTATGGGGAAAAGAGTTAGGTAGAAAGAAGAAGTACTACGTTGAATAATTCAACCTTACGTATGATCTCCAACAAAAGGAGTACATTGGAGCTAACATTCTGTGGAGGGAAAAGGTTCTTATTGCACAATTAAGAACCAACTCGCATCAACTTCGGTGTAAAACAGGACGGTGGAAAATTCTCAAAGAAGTTTGGGAAGAATGAGTGTGTACATTTTGCACGTCTGGGGTAGTGGAACCAGAAAAACATTTCATTTGGAATATGATGCGTTCAAAGACATAAGAGAAAGATATGGGAATATGTTAGCATCGGTTTCTTGGCATTGTCTTTTCAGCAATGAGATTGTTGCAAGGTTGGGTCAGCTCATCATCAATTTGAATAAGAAAAGGACTGAAATGCAAAAGGCGAAAAACATGGAACTCATAGTCCCATAAACTATTTTTAGTCTCGTGGACATTAAAATTTCATTTCATTTCATCTCAATTAACAAAAAAATCTCCATTACGCCTTCTGTCAACTACACCCAAATACACTATTCTGATCTTGCTAACATCATAGTGATCTCACCCTACCATGTGGCATTTGTTGAAGTTACGACATGTCATCTACCACTGGTTCCCTTGGCCATCCGAAGAGGCTAGTATTTCCTCCCATGTGCATGTTGACAACATGACATGTTAGTGGTTTATCCACGTCATATGCCCTTGTGTCATCCACACAACCACTTTTCCTATGTGGCACCTGCCACATTAGTGAGTGCCAGCGGGTCCCATTGAGCTAGGACTTTCGTTTAAATTTTCTCTTCGATGTTATACAAATTTTTAGGGGGTCAACATGTAACTCCCCCATTGTGCTTCCACGTAAGTCCACCATAGTGCCACAACAAGGTAGGAGTTATACCAAACCAAGCACTATGTGATGTAAATTTTTATGCCAACAAATGGAAAAACCTGTCCTGTGCTTTCTATCAACCCGTGCCAATCCAAGGAAATACCACTTGATAACGAGGCACAACACGAGATTAAACTTTAATCCTCAGATTGACAATAAACCCACTTTTAGTTTGTGCTAGCCAAGTTATTATGTGGCATGATTAATTAGGGATTAGGAACAATCCTTGAGGCTTAATAAAACCCTTACCTCTTTGACATTTCCCAAAGTCGTTTACAATTTAACAAGACTATATTGGCCCATTTGTCTTCTAGGGACTTACCTAACTCATCGTGAAGAACAATGTGCTTAACTCATTCTAAGATATTTATAAATTATAAAGCATATACAAATTAAAATTTACATTACATTTTGTGATATGTAAATCTTCTCAATAAAAGTGACTTTAAATTAATATGTTGTTTTTGACAACTTAGTTAAAGTGAGTAAAATTACTATATTTTTTACAATTTTATTGTGGTGCGAATATAACAAGGTTAAGAGACTAAGTTTGAATACATAAATCTCACTATCTATACATTCAAAATCTTAGTATAATAACTCTATATTATATTACCTTTATAATAATTTTCATAAAAATTATTCTACTATCAATTACTTTCCTTTTATATAAAATACACATATGCTTTTCATAAAATTATAAAATTACTAATATTTAAAAAAACACTTTTCCCCTTTATAAAATTGAAAATCCAATATAACTAATAAAATTGAAACTTCATATTTAGAAAAACACTTTTCACCCCTTTATAAAATTGAAAATCCATTATTGCTAGTAAAATTGAAACTCCAATATTGCTCGCAATACAAATATCACATTTGCAAATCGTTAGTATATTTTTTTTAAGGTAGTATTTTATTGAGGTAAATTGTTTCCTTTTCTCTTTCCAAATTAAGATAATCTCCATGATTAATACTTAATTATTTATATAATCACCATGATGGTTTGTATTGTGGTTTTCAGCGGATAAACTAAATCTGAGGCTCTTGATGAACCAGAGAGGAATTTTTTGTGGGTGGATATCCCCTTTTTCACATTGCTTATTTCTGTTATAAAATTATTATTAATATTTAAGTTTTTTAATGATAGTATTAAAAGTAATTTATTTATTTTTAAATAGAATGTTTAATAAATTATATAAAAATAGATATTTATATGTAAAAGTATAAAATATATAAAAATAAATAAAATATAACATTTTTATTACAGATATGTTATTGTATTTTAATATATATATATATATATATATAAGGGTGAGAAAATCTATTAGTTGTCAAATTAGTAGTGAGGACGATTATTTCTGGCTATTTTCAACTAATGAATGCAGACTAATTAATCATTGTTATTCAGGGAAAACCATCCCATCTGAAATAACTTGTTGGTGGTTTGTAAGGAGGCAAACTTTCACTCCTGCCTGCCAAATGTCTCTAAATTACCTCAGAAGAAGACGAGCTCTTCGCCAAACAAAATTAATTTTAAGACATACTCCAAATCCTATATTATTAAATATTATTATATAAATAAAAATAAAAATTTAAAAATATATATATTATTTTTTTAAAATAGCATTTACACATTTTCAAACCTTTCACATTCACAAAAATAGTTTCAAGATTGTATAATTGTGATCTATAACGGATGTCGAGTGCGTTAACCCAAACAAATTAAACTAATGTTGAATGGACTAACCCAAAATCCAAATCAATTATTTCTGATCAAATTGTATAGTCATTTATGTTAACCGAAAATCCAAATTAAACTAATGTTGAATGTGCTAACCCGAAATCGAAATCAATTATTTCTGATCACATTTTATAGTCATTGCAGAAAAATGATACTCGTTCTTGGGGAAATCCCAACTGATTTTCGTTGCAGGAAGAGGAATAAACCTTCGGAAATCCCAACTGATTTTTGTTGCAGGAGGAAGAATAAACCTTCTCGACACTGGTTGACCATCCCATTAACTATATGTCTTAATATTTATAACCGCCTTTGATGGGTGTGAATTGTAACATTAAGCCCCAACAACTATTGCTTTTAAAATACTAATCATCAAATAATAATATATAGATTTTACTAATTATCAGTGCCCTTGCATTTGTTGAGATTGAATATGTTGAGTAATCTTTCATTTGGATTGGTTTGAGACAATAAGGCCTAACACTGGTTTAGTTTAAACTTTAAAGCATTTAGTGTTTATTTAAAAGTAGGTTGAGCCAAACTTTTTCATAAAGATATATTTTATTATTTAAGTGATTATTTAAATTAAATATGACAGTTGAGAATTTTTTTTATAAAGATATATTTTATTATTTAAGTGATTATTCAAATTAAACATGACAGTTGAGAAATTGAATTCATTTTTTTAAATTTGTGGAGGACATGCTCTTTATTTTTCTTATATGTTTTGAAGCAATATTCAATAAACAAAGCTGGAAAAATGTGATCAATCATATGTGACTTGCTTTCATTAAGATTTATGCAAACCTTTTTATCACTCCTTGTATTGCTCTATGTAGACTGCTTTAATAAATTGTAAGCAATTTACTAGCATTCAGATCTATGCAAGCATGTTTGATAAACCATACATGACTTGCTATCATTTAGCTTTTCATGAGGAGGCTCTTTATTACATACTTAATTTCATTTGTGTTGAAACACATTCTTTTAATAGGTTTTCTTTAATTTTGTTGAATTTACAATTGGATTTCAATATTTCTAAGGATTGAGTTATTTTCATGAGGAGGCTCTTTATTACATATCTAATTTCATTTGTGTTGAACCACATTCTTTTAATAGGTTTTCTTTAATTTTGTTGAATTTACAATTGGATTTCAATATTTCTAAGGATTGAGTTCTAAGTTAGAATTTTTAATGCAATGGAAAAAATATGAAAAATGATAGTTTGCAGGATCAATCTTGATAAGAAAAAATCTTAGGGTCATGTTTTCTATTTCAGACAACATAATTATAAATGATATTGAACAAAAAAATAAAAAAATAATCACTGAAAATCTCTACATTGACAACACAATTATAAATGACATTGAACAACAAATAAAAAATTTATCACGGAAAATCTCTGCATTGTTATTCATCAAAAGTACCATATTGAAGCCATTAAAACACACACAATTTATTAATACCTCTTGTCACCGCGTTTATCTCAACATATCCGACTTGCTTTCAAAAAGAGGAATAGGGAAAACTCCAGGTCTCATTTATTATGCTCCATACAAAAATTATTCCAGAATTGACATAGACAGTATTTCCATTACTTAGCACGTGAAAATCTCTACATTGTTATTCTTCAAAAGTACTATATTGAAGCCATTAAAACATAGTTTATTAATACCTCTTGTCACTGCGTTTATCTCAACATATCAGACTTGCTTTCAAAAAGAGGAATAGGGAAAACTCCAGAAAACTCCAAAAAACTCCAGGTCTCATTTATTATGCTGCATACACAAATTATTCCAGAATTGACACAGACAATATTTCCATTACTTAGCCGGTGCTATGATCCTCCACACATTGAGTACTCAAATACTGATACATTTTAGTGGTCATTACACTCTGTTTTTGAAATTGTTAGACATAAGTAAGAGCTTTTCTGAAAGTTTTTGTTAGTTTTTTTAAGGATTACTATACATGTATATTTTGATATAGAATCACTAGTATGTATTTCTCTCAAAAATGTAGTACAAATCTTAATTCTGAACAAAAAAATATGTATATAACTTCTACTCTCTTTTATGTATATAAAAGTTAAGATTTTTTTCTCCCACAATTTATGTCATAATTGTGATATTAGATCATTTATTTGCAACCAACACAAGATAATCACTGATATTTATGTATGTTAGATCCACTGTTGTATGTCAGATCCAATCACATATCATATCACTACTCAACCACTAAAAAAAAACTCTTCCTATACAAAATCGAATAACAACTCTTCCTATACAAAATCAAATAACATAAAAGGTTTATGATATTCAAAATACTAATAAATAGTTGTTACAATTATTGTAACATGTCATTCTGAATTTCCAACCTATAATATTATTATATAATGACTTAGTCTAAATGACCCAAATAATAAAAATTGGTTTTTTATTTTGAAATATCCTAATATAAACAATTATTAACGTAAGTCAATCATTTTATTTTAAAGTTTTCGATGATCATAGAAATAAAAAAGCACCTTGCACCCTGCGTTAGTCTTAATAGATGGTAATAATGTAGCATTAATTTCGCTTGGCCCAAATAATAGATAATAGTTTTTATTAAATACATATCTTAATATATGTAATTATTCACATAAGTAATCTCTCTATTCTAAAGTTTTTCATAATCATGGAAATAAGACTAGGTTACACATTTATTTAAGGTTAAAATTATACCATTTTTTACACTAGGAGAAGAACCTTACACATTATGCTACATATCATTATATTGTGCCATGCCATTGTTATTCTTCTCATAATTTGGGTTGCAATCAGTGAGGGAGTTGAGAAGTGCTATGTAAAATGACTTCCTTTTTTTACTTATCTTAGCCATCTTCTAATAGCTTATGTCTTGTCTTCCTACAACCACAACTATCTTTTAATACTTTTTTGTATTGATTTACTACTTGTTTCTAGTGGATATTATTCCCTCCTCAATTACTTGTGCTTATGTAAAGAAGTGTGTGCTTAGATATAAAATGAAGTGTGTTCAAATGAGGTTTCACCTTCACAGATCCTTTATAGTTTTCCTTGACTTGCTTGTGATATATCACAAGAAACATTTTTTCAAATATTGTTAGAAAATCTATTTTGTTTTGTTTAAGAAAATAGCAATGAAAAGTTGTGATCTAAAGTAGCTCAACTTATTTTTAGTAGTTAGAAAATCATAAAATAAACCTCACCTATCTCTCTTTGATCCATCCATTTTCTTCTCTATTTTAGGTGAATCGTGATGAAATTTACCCAAAGTCATCAAGAAAATAAAACATGAAGGCTTATGAAAAAATTCAAACATCGTGTTCAACTAATTGTGAACCTTGTTCAATAAGTTCACTAGTACATATGAATAACTTTTTGACATCATTCTGGTAACAGTTCAATGAGTAAATGTTTGTGTTTCAAAGAATATGATTAATAGTGTTCATCGAAAGGGTTTTGTCTCGCCACCAAATATTGTATCCCATTGTCCTATGTTCAATGCACAAAATTGACATGTGGTAGCGATGGAGTGATTTAATTGCATTGAAATTTTGATGGGAATAGTCGTCCAACCTTTGGTGAAAACATTTAGTTTTCGTGCATTTATAAAATAAAACCTACCATGCAGCATTTTAGGGCAGGCTTGTTCCACCACCTATATGTTATCATAACAACATCTAGTGTCGCAAACACTCCAACAATCCTAGCAAAATGTCGTGTGTCCAACACAAAATATTAACTTGTCCATTGAAATGGAGATGATATGGTGCATACTTGTTATCAGAATAGAGACCAAGGAGTGAGGATTTGCAATGAAAACATGGTGGGCATTTTCCATCAAATATTCGTCGGTGACATCAGAGGAATGACAATAGAAAAAACAAATAAAAAAAATTAATTTATGTTGTAAATTGTAATCAATGTTTTTGATAAATTGGACATAGGGACCCTAACTGGTTTTCAGGATCATGCATATGTGGTAGATGTTCTATTTTATTTTATTTGAAGGGATTAATTCCATCGCTAAATATTGTCCTTCGTGGCATATGGAGCTACCCTCATTTGAGCAATTCGTTAATCTCGTCCAAGATTGATAAAATTTTATATATCCAAATGCAAATGTTGGCAATGATGAAGATTCAACATCTAAGCCTTCAGCTAAAAAATTAATCAAAAAATATTTAGTAGTTCTTAAGTGGAATTTAATGTTTTTCCTTCGATATTCATGGATTTCTCTAGAAGAGTTTGAGAAGGTTGTCAAGGTATACCCATGCCTCATAATAAGAATAAACAAGTTTCATCACGAAATGGATTCTATGAATATTTGAAAAGAGGACTAGGTTCCAATTCGATTGTAGTGGAAAACCATGGATAGAATCTTATTAGTAGGATGTCCACATTAAACTTATCAAAAGTTATTTTTTTGAAACATCACAGGTAGTTTGTTCATTTCTTGAGGCAATGAATACATTTTGTAAGGAAGGGCATGCATTTATTGATCCAAAACAAACCAATAAAAGTTTTAATTAGCCAGATGGAGAGGTATACTACAAGCCAAACATTTACAACAAATTTAGTGTGCATAAAAATTGGTAATCACAGAATAAGTGGTAAAAATTACCATTGGATCAATTAAGTGAAAAATGTAGCCAAAGAAAACCTTAAATCAGAGGTCACAAATACCATACATGATATTTTTCCATATGCAATGTTAGATTTGTAGGACCAAAATTTGTTTCCACGGTTTATTAATACCCACTCCGTTGAATCATGTTCAACATAATGTCATCTATTAGACATCGGTCGCATCAGACCACATCAATATCCCTCCACAATGTATTTTGGGTATTTAATATCATAAAATATTTTAACATTCATAAATCTACATGAGATGTAAAATCACAAGCAAAAATAAAACTCACAGTATTAATGTTTCAATTGACAAGAAGGGTAAATTTTAGATTCCATGCCTAGGATAATCTATTTGAAGTTTCCAGTGGGTGAGGTCATGATGGTGATTATTATTGATAACCCCCAAACCTCCTCGTGATGGTATACTTTCTCGTCTATCAATGCACACACACTTATCTTGACATTCATCGAGCCTAAACAGTGTAGGCCCCAGTCTTTCATGATTTTTATGATCCCTTTTGTAATTTTGGTCCATAGAGTTTTATCAAACTTTTTTCCTCTTAATTTCTTTGTTGTCTTACTGCTTTTCAGGGTGAATTCCACATCCTTCATAGCCTAAATTATCATTCCCTCCCAGGGTTGATCCACCATGACCCTATTCTATGGACCTCCCTAACCCCCACCCCCCCCCCCCCCCAACCCCAACCCTAACTCTATTGATTGCATATTAATCAGTATTTACTCCATGAGAATGTGGCATATATTTTCACCTCCATCCAATTTTGAAAACCATGTTGCAAGTACATTTCAATTAAATTTTGAATCCAATGCTTAAGTGAGGAGTTGAGTTGTTGACGTGCTTTCAATCTTTCCAAACTCAAGCTCATGACCACCAAAAAACAATCATTTAAAATGATGTCAGCATATGAATCATAGATTTTTTTTCATTAGAAAAAAAAAACAAAAGGTTGACTAACGAAATAGCTCAATTGATCTCTCAACCTCAGTGAAGGCATTTTCAAGGTTCTAATGTGAGGATGGAAGAGACCTACATCAATCAAAAGCTAATGGGGCAAGTAAAAAATAAGGATACTCCATAGCAACTCACAAAGATAACCAATAGGTGAATTTAGATCTAAAATTGTAATCAATGACATTTTTTAGGTGTTTTGTAAATTAATTAATTATCCTCAAGAATAGTTATGTTGGAATTTTGTAATGGAAAATGCTTTTTAGGAAGTTAAATTCTCTCAAGCTCCTTTTTTGCATACAAAGGGCTATAAAACACAGGACCAATTTTGTAATGGGAAATGACCCAAATTCATAGAAATTTAAACAACATCCCATTTATGAGTATCTATTTTGCATGTAGACATGCTAGCATTATGGTCGAGGGTTGGAAATATTTTGTTTGCTTGATTCAATATTATCGCATCACACTCAAGTCAAAACACCATGCATGCATGGTTGATATTGGTCATTCTAGGAATTTGAATGATCCGTAAATTGCATATCATAAGGAGGGGTGTTCATATCCTGAAGCAGGGCATGCATTTCTTAAGATAGACCATGCATTTCCCTAAGCAAGTCATGAATTTCCTAAGGTAGGGTGTGCACTTCCTAAGCTAGAACAAATTGAAATATGGTGTGTTCAAACCACATTACATGTGTATCTTGTATACATGTAGACATGTTGATCAATTTTAATCGATTAATGCCTGAATGGTTATAGTCTCTCACCTCTCCTTTTTTATTTCTTTTGGTGATCCATTCTTGAGTTATTTTTTCACAATTTTGGACTCCTTAAAACTAGCATTTACCTCCAAAGTCCACTTTTTTGAAGTTTTGTAGATCTCACTTTACTTTTTAACTCTCATAGCACTCATTTTTCACCACTTTGAAACAATTATATTTCATATGTGATAAATATACCTCCTTCATGTCATCTCATAGGTCTAAAGTTTTGATGTTCAACTGGTCCACAATACATACAACATCAACAGAGAATTTCAACTAGCCATTTTTATGACTTATGGGAATGTGCCCTAAACATTATCACACGTGTGTTATCCATGTCATTATTTATGTGTCACTCTTCTCCCATCAAAACCACCAATCACCCCTTTTAAGGATCATTGAATTCTCTAATACAATCTAATCTCGCACGACAATGCCCCAATCACATATTATGGATGAAAAATCTCCTTTTTCTCCTCCCTGTAAGGACAAATAATGTGATCCCTACATTAATTCAGTGATATGGAAACCTAAAGGCTTGTTAGTAGTAAGACATGATGTTTCTTGCATTTAACTAGGTTGCATCTTGCATGTTAGTCCCTCTCTTTAAGATAAGGTCATATTCAATAATGTTCACTGACGCTGAACAAGCACATTTGGGAATGTTATTTTTTGTAGCATCGGATGTGTTCTAGCCACTATATTTGCAAGAGTGACTAGAATGCATGTATTCTCCAATACCCAGAAATCGCTTATGGAAATTCCACTTAGAGACGACTTAATTAAATTAATTAGTCAATTTTTAATATTTCCTAAGTCTAAACTTAGGAAATATGATTAATTAAAAGGAATTAATTACGTCATGGTGAGATGTTCTAGAAAAGTGCATGGATCTATTTCTAGTTAACATTAGCCATCGATTAAGTTTTGATCATGGTCATTGAAGTCTCAACGGAAGATTATAAGAAGAACTCGACGGGGCTTGTGGAATACACACCAAATCAGTTGAGTATTTGATTTTCTCAGAAATCGATCTCCTGAGTAGCAGCATCCAGTTGTCGAAGGTTATTCAGTAATTCAAAGTAGTGAGAGAGGGACAGAGATAATGAGGTCAGAGGAAGATTTTCCAATTTCAGTGAGTACATTGCAGAGAGGTAGTGAATTCCACAGAGAGGCAGCACAGAGCTTTGTGAGGAGATTTTTCATTTTCTGGGGAGTAGGAGATATTCTGAACTATAAGCTTGGAAGAGGGTCCAAAGGAAAAGAATATGAGTCTTTCATACAACAACTGCAGGGACAACAAGAGGACACACAGTTCTGAGCTTGTGGGATGCAGTAATGCGTAGGTCGACGCAGTGACTGTGCAGAGGGAGCAAGGAGCAGCTCAAATCGAGCTAAGGTCAGTGTCAGATCGTCTGTGGAGTGAGAAATTTTCTCACTAGTTTTATTGCCATTCGGGGACTTAGTCCAAAAATAATGGTGTCATATTATGTGTGTGCATCTATTTTTCCAGCATATATTTTTTTTCTACGGTATTTGTTTTGTGAAAGTTTGTAGTGAATTTATTTCGACATTTTTCATAGCACACAACAAATATTTTTTTTAATTAATTTAATAAATAGATTAAATAAAATTAGTTGTTGCAATAGGATTCAGGATTCCCAAATTTTCACATGGTATTAATGCATAGATAGGAAGCCAAAGAGGCCAGTAGCAGAAAGGAAAAGGAGCTTCGTAGCGCTGCATAAGTATTTATTTGAAACCCTAGAGGCAAAGCAGATCCGTTTGGCCGGGAGGGTCATTTTTTGAGGAAAAATAAATTTCTCTAAGAGAGTGACAGAGAAATCATATTTTCCATATCAAATATTACTAGGGGTAGAAGGAGCAACAATATTTTTCCTTGCAAAGCAGATCTCCAGCTAGACGCTGTATTTTGCAGCAGTTGTTAATGCAAAATAACATCAGAGCCTAGCAATATTTGAGCATAAGAGAAGAGGAGGATTTTGAATTATTTTTGTTGAGATGGAATCAGTAAGGCTGAGAGATCAGGATTGGTTGGACGAACCATCCAACTATGTGATCTGGAAGGTAAGGATTTCTTGTCTTCTGGATGAGTATGATCTCAAGGCATACATTGATAACGAGGTGGTTGTCCCCACAGATCCATATTAGCTGAACACATAAAAGAAGGAGATGGAAAAGGCAAAGAGATTGATTCTCGATGGGGTTCGAGATCATGTAGTATCACATATATTTGGCAAGGACACTACCAAGCAGATGTGGGATGCTCTCACTACGCTATACCAGGGATCTTCCAAGCAATGAAAGATGTATCTAGAGGAGAAGATGAGATGTACTTGTATGGAGAAGGGAGAGCGCATAGACCCCTTTCTCACTAGGCATTAGGATATCTCAGACCAGCTATCAGCGGTAGGGTTAGCACCCCAACCTATATAATTAGTGCGATTAGCTCTCGACAATGTTTCCGAGTATTGGAAGGTCTTTGTCCAGAGTATCTTGGGAAGAGACACGTTTCCAAAATGAAACAAGATGTGGGTTGATTTGCAGCAAGGGGAGATGAGGAGATATTTGGTGAAGAGAAACATTTGTGGTAGCAACAAAAACAGTGGGACGAAGCAAGTGAAGGAAGAGGATAATGTATCCCTTGCATCAAAGGGGCGAGGGGAGCAACGTAGGAAGAAGGATCTGTCAAAGGTTAAGTGCTTCAGGTGTGGTGAGCTAGGCCACTACAACACTTAGTGTCCTCTCAAGAAGAAGAAAAAAGAGGAGAAGTGGGACCAACAGGTAGCTTCGGTGGAGATCGATAGGTTGTCCTCTAGATTAGAGGAATTTTTCCATGATAGAAAACATCCCTCCAAGAGTGAATCCCTCCAAGAGTGAGGTGGGTGACTTGGTTTTGTATCCCCAGAGTGCTATAGGATGGGCAGGATTCTTGAGGAGGTCCACCTCTTGAATCAATACCTTGCTACAAGATCCCATAGTTAGTAGTAACAGGATGGACCAGTGGTAGTTGGTGCAGTTAGGTGCCAAAGTGACAGATGCGGTAGCTAGTAGCAGTCGGATGTTGAGCAACACAGTGCATAGCTGGAAACAGTGCAGATTCAGCAACAACACAAAGGCTTCAGTGACAATGTAAAGGCTAGTAGTAGTCAGGACTCGGGTGACGGGTGACATATGCATCAAACTGAACATAGATGGTTCAATACTTTTCATAGTTCTTAGATGCAGATGTTGGAGTTACAACAACAATAGATGAGAGGGATTTGCAGATGTTGCAGTAGTAGCAACAACAGAGTTGCAGTGTTAGCAGTAGTTCAACAACGTCAGCAGTACCACAGATGCAACGCATATCAGAGTTGCTCAATAGTTGGTGGGTAGTAGTGGCCAGACATCAACAACATGACAGGAGACGATGCAGAGGAAATGTATTAAAGCAACAGTTGTAGTACTATAACACTTTCCTCGCTAAGAGGGAGTGTTAGTTTTTGTAACATCAGATGTGTTATAGCCACGATATTTGGTAGGGTGACTAGAATACATGTATTCTCCAATACCCATAAATCGTTTATGGAAATCCCACCTAGAGATGACTTAATTAAATTAATTAGTCAGTTTTTAATATTTCCTAAGTCTAAACTTAAGCAATATGATTAATTAAAATAAATTAATTAATTCATGACGAGAATGTTCTAGCAAGGTGCATGGATCGATTCTAGTTAATCTTAGCCATTAATTAAGTTTTAATCGTGATTGTTGAAGTCTCAACGGTATATTATAAGAAGAACTCGATGGGGCTTGGAGAAAACACACCAAAGCAATTGAGTATTCAATTTGCTAGGAAATCGATCTCCCGAGTAGGAGCATCCAGTTGTCGGAGTTGATTCAGTAAGTTGAAGAAGTGATAGAGGGGTAGAGATAGTGACATAGGAGGAATATTTTCTAGTTCTAGTGAGTACATTGTAGAGAGGCGGTGAATTCCACAGAGAGGCAACGCTGAGCCTTGTGAGGAGATTATGTTTTTGTTGGAAAGCATGAGATATTCTGAGTCAGAAGCTGGGAAGAGGGTCCAGAGGCAAATAAGATTAGTCTTCCAGACAATAGCTGCATAGACAGCAAGAGGAGACATAGTTCCGAGCTTGTGGGACACAGTAATGCATAGGCTGATGCAGTGGTTGCGCAAAAGGGAGCAAGGAGCAGCTCAAATCGAGTTGAGGTCAGTGCCAGATCGCCTATGGAGTGAGAAATTTTGTCACTAGTGTTATTGCCAGTCATTTCTCTGTTTTGGATTGCTATTGTTGATCATAATCCGTTTCACATAAAATTTCATAGTCAATCTAACTCAGAGCTCTCAATTTCCCCTTTGCAGCCTTGAAAAACCATTCTTATGCCTATCGCTGCCATTTCCCGCCTCCAAAACTCCTTATAAAAGGCTGAAAATCCATACTCGAAATATATTAGGCCCAACACCTTTTGGTTCTAGCCCCTCAAGCTTTTGCTCCATAAAACCCGAGTGCTAGCTCTATAGGCGCTGATCAAACATATATCAGGCTCACTCTAAGTCGTAGACCCGTGCAGATCGGACGTCGTTCATTTATCCCCGAAGTTCCCATAGCCCATCTGTCTATCGTCCGATCAAATGATGAAATCAACGGTCCACAGCCTATCTATCCTTGGTGGTCCTCGCTCCGCATCCACTATTCCAAAACTGCCTGGTATCCATCGCACCGCTTTTCGGCAGTAGGCGGTAATTCCTGATCAGGCAGCGATTCCACTGAGGGCTCGTCACACATCCCAGCGTACGGCCCGAATATCGCCCTCCATCGCGCATTATTGCTCGATCCAGGATGCGCAACGATATCGCTGTCAGCCATCCGATCTGAAGGTCTTCATCTGACGATCGTCGTGCCCTTAAGCTGCACGACATTTAACCCAAGTCAATAGCGCCCCTGGCCCACTGTCTATTGCCTCCGACGCCCTTCCAACCATCGATATCCTCCTGAGATCGGACGGCTGAGGTTTCATCATCCCCTCCATTGACCCGGTCTCCCTCCACGTCATCATCCCACGTGTTATCGTATTTCTCCTTCCACCGTTTATATATTACATCCATATGTTATGTTTTAATGTCCCCCATCATAAACTCTGGTCAGTCCTTCCACCATTATTTCCACCGCATCTTCTTCGTCGCCACCCTGCATGTCCTTGCCACTTCATCACGTCGCTCTATTACACAGTCGCTTCTGCTGCATTGGCGTCCCCCCATGCATTTGTTTCTTCACATCTTTGTGTGTTTTGCAGGTTGACAGTGAAGGAGAATTAGCATAATTTTCCGCATCCATTACAGAGGCCACGAGCACGTCAAAGGACGATGATTCAGAGCAGAATTATGGAAAAGTCCCCGGTAGCCAAATCGACAAGACTTCAATTTAAGAGGCAGGGTTCAAATTTGTCAAACCCTGCAGGGACATTCAAGGCGCTGATTTTACAGATGAAGATATTAATGGGGCAGAGAAAGAATATCAGTGATCAACAGAGAATTAAATACAAGTAGTTGAAGATCTTGGGAGCCTTGTTCTAGCCTTATGGAGCAGAGTACCAAATTAAAGATCCTGCACATCATTCGAAATATTCATAACAGCGGTAAAACAAGGTCCCCAAGGCTTTATTTCAACAAATAGCCCTTTCGTGGAAGGACGTAATGTTGGTGTGGTTATCCCTTTACCGTGTCCTTGAAGAGATTTTCCACCCACCGTATTTATTTTAGTTAAAGGTGCCCCATAGTACAATCAACATGGCCAAGGGTCAGCAAGACACAGCACTTTTCCACCATTTTGTTTTAATGATACAATTAAATGTTCATCACCTACCTCTTTTGCTAGGTTTTAGTTTCTCCTATAAAAACCGTGAAGAAACATATTGTAAGGGTTCCAGATTTTTATCAGAAAATGATGCAGTGAAAGGCATTTTGTATACATTTTGTAGAACTTTGTATGAAGGCTCAGAGCCCATAGGGTCTCAGTGAGGAGGAGTTATATCTGTCAAAGAGGATTCTGGTCTTTGGTATTTCACAGTCTGTAACTCTCTTTTATGTATTATTTAATATATCATTTCATCTCATCCATCTTTTCCCCGTATCATGTTTGGAATGCGCAGTGGCTCACCGATTTTGGGTGGGCGGATTCATCCTAGTTGATGCCTATACCTGGATCAGTCAAGTGATTTAAATATGGCTCATGCATGATATTCTGTTCCATTATTCAGCTAACCATACTGCTGCTATATTAGTTTCTTTGGAAGGGTGCTTTTAAAATGCTATTATCATGTATGGATTATTAGATTGGTAAGCCCATGCATGGTGGTATTGTATATCTGGGTATCAGCTCAATGTTAACTAATATCTTCTCAATATTTCTTTCACTACATACAACTTCTGATACTTTATGTCTGTGAGGTATTTTTGAATCGGCCCGCTTTGCAGTAAATTGTCTCTGAATTGTCTGTTTATTTTGTATTAGAGTTCTGCATCTTGCCTCTGCAGTATCCTTTCCTCTGTGTCAGTTTCTGAGAGTTTGGTCCCATTCTAGTTTATTTCCCTGTTTACAAGAGATAGCATGTGAGCTGAAGCTGACAACTTCATACATTATATTATATGCTCCTTGCTATGCTAAGATGTCCTAGGCACTGGTCTATCACAACTCTAGACTGTCTCTAGGAGCTACAACATCTTTCTGGCACCGTTCTCGGGGACGAATTTAAGAACATCTGAATCCCTGGGCCTCGAAAAAATTCCATTCACTCTCTAAGTAGGTGAGCATAGAGAGTTGAGAGTCATATACCCCTCACCTTGGCGACTCCACACTTGTTATTTGATACATTTATTTGCAGTCCTGGCTCCTCGTAAGCCACACCTAAGGTCAGATTCCTCTAAGCCAAAGACAACTTCAGTGTCTGACCCTGACTAGATTATACATAGAAGAAATTGGAGGGAGAGGAAATCAGCCTGTTCCCAAATTCCTGAAATACCTATAGAAGATTTTCCTTCCTCCTCCTCTCAAGATTCTCAGTTACAAATTCCCGACTCCACTGTGGGAGATACCGATTATTATTACTTAGATAGTCCACCCCGAGAAGGTATTAGAAATAAAAACTGTCTTCATTCTACTCCCGAGGTTGAAGAGGTCAAGGAAGTAACCGAAGTATCTGCTGTTAATAGACCTGTATTTCCCTTAACCCCTCAAGCTACAGTTGAGTATATTCCCATTATTGTTCATACCCCACTTCCTCCTCTTCCTCCTCTTACTCACCAATCTACTACACTACCCCCACCTCCTCCAATGGCTAATGTTCCAGCCTTCTTAATGAATAAATATGCTCCCCTGGCTTTACCCCAGGTGTTAAGTGATATGCCCCAAGATTATCTGAAAATCTTGCCCAGATTCAATGGAGAAAATGAGATTGATGCTCAGAAACATCTTGAGACTTTCTGCTCCTTTGCAGAGAACTTTAATGTTGAACATTTAGATGTGGTCTTAAGATTATTTGTGTAATATCTAGATAGGGAAGCTCGAAAATGGTTTAAGACATTGGCTAGCCGTTCTATTACCACTTGGGATAAGATGGAAAACACTTTTCTCAGGAAATGGGGAGAGAAGAAAGATCATGTAAATTGTCTAATTGAGTTCAATACAATAAAGAAAAGACATAATGAGGGAGTGTCAGAATTTATCAAAAGATTTAATAAATTATATTTGAGTCTCCCTGCTGACATGAAACCCCATAAAACTGTTGCTAAAGTTGTTTTGTGGCAGCCTTTGATTCAGATTTTGGTTTCTCACTCAGAGAAAGAAAGCCTGCTACTCTAGATGATGCTCAGGCAGATGCACTAGAGTTGGAAGCAAACTTTTCCTCCACTGGCAAATCAAAAGGGAAATATGAACAAGATTCTAGGAGAAGGGGCAAAGACGAGGTGTCCACTTCTAGTCAAGACAGGGACTCATCCAATGACAAAATGGAAGAAATGAGCAAGTTGATTAAAAAAATGGTCAAGCTTGAACTGGAAGCCAAGAACACAGTCTTCAAAAATTTCCAGAATGCTCCAAACAGAGGTTACAATCCTCAATATAGGAAACCACCTTTGCAAATATTTCCAAGGGAAGCAAAGGCGCAACAGGATCAAGTGCCACACCCATTGTACCTGGAAGGTCTAGTAGATGACTCCACTGAGGACACCACCTATAGACTGGAGGATGCAAATCTTGCCTCTTCAAATAGTGATGGAGAAGAATTCACTTTGCAAGGGAATGATGAAGCTGGGTGTTCGTTACAAAAAGAAGAAAAGATCAGAGACATAGAAGAGGCAGAAATTGATCATTATTGTACACAGTTTAATGATTTCATGCAAGCACATTTCAATAGAAGATATGATCTCAGATCTTCTAGGAAGAGGACTTGTACCCAAGAGAAAGAAGAAGAGCTACCCCAGAAGGAAGTACCTGCTCAGAAGGAGTCCACAGTGTAGAAAGCTACAGAAAAAGGTAAGCAACCTTTAAACAAACCTTTGCAGTCTAATGATCAAATTCCTTCTTCTTTAAAAGTGGTTACTCCTAATACCGAATTTGTGTCAAAAGAAGTCAAACCCCCAGTTGAAAATAAAAATTCAAAAGAGGTTGTGATAGAAAAATCCCCTCTTGCTTTCAGTCTACAAAAAGAACTTGAAAAGGTCAAAATCCCAATCCCCTTGACTGAACTGTTGAAGCAACCAGCATACCAAGCTCAAGTCACCT
Organism: Pinus albicaulis; assembly: GCA_034641835.2. NCBI lineage: Eukaryota > Viridiplantae > Streptophyta > Pinopsida > Pinales > Pinaceae > Pinus > Pinus albicaulis. The sequence continues at coordinate 467,596,200 of CM076569.1, forward strand.
CATTTATGCTCCCTCTAGAAGCACCCATCATCCCAGATAGTCTCAAACTTCAAGAAGAAAGACCTATGGTAGTTTTTTGCCCTCATGTTGAGGAGATAGATCCTTCTACTCCTCCCTTATATGTGTCTCTAGTGATCCATGACCTGCTATTACACAACTGCATGTTAGATTCCGAAGCTTCCCATAATCTTATGCCTCTATCAGTCATGGAACAACTAGGTTTACAAATCACACATCCATATAAATACCTCTATTCATTTGACTCCAAAAGAGTTAAGTGTCTAGGGATGATCAAAGATTTGGTGGTCAATTTGGCCCAAATCCCAGCAAAACGTGTGGTAATGGACATAGTGGTAGCAGACATTCCAGCTCGTTTTGGTATGTTGCTGTCAAGGTCCTAGGGAACAAAAATTGGCAGATCAATTAAAATGGATTTAACATATGCTACTATCCCAGTTTTTGGGGGCCAAGAGAGGAGAATATACAGGGAGACTAGATTTGTCAAGATGGTGACAAAGGCTGACAGTTCTGCAAATTCACCAGTATACAGTAAAGAAGGCGATTTTTCATGTTTGATGCTGGAAGAAGACCAAGATTTCGCTCATTAACCATCCCTCTATCAGATCAAGACTGAGCAGCCCTCAGAGAACCATGAAGCAGGAATATGGACACTTCATTTTGATGGAGAAAATTCAAGAGAAGGAAATGGAGCTGGAGCACTATTGATTTCTCCTGCAGGTAAATGGATCCCACTGTCTTTCAAACTAGAATATGAAGCCACCAATAATGTGGCTGAATATGAAGCACTTCTGCTAGGATTGCAGACAGCCAGGGGCATGGGTATACAAAGTTTAAAGGTTCGGGGAGACTCAGAACTGGTAGTCAGACAAGTCAGGAATCAGTGTCAGACCAAACATCCTAGGCTAAGGGCTTATAGAAATGAAGTCTGGGACATGGTAGAGAATTTCTTCTTAGCATTCAATATACAGTTCATGCCCCGAGAACAGAATAGGATGGCTGATTCCCTTGTTGTGGCTGCAAGTACATTCCGACCACCTCAAAACCCGCTTTTAAGATATGAAGTCGAGGTGCGTTATCGGCCTTCAATCCCAGACAACATCAAACACTGGCAGGTATTTGAAGATGAAGAACAGATGAAAATATTTCTAGAGACAGTAGGAGAATTCTCCAATATGGAGATTGATGATGAAGAAGAGGTTGAGTCTGAAAATTCTTCAAAAAAAAATTGGGAGGAGAAAGTGGCAGGTAACAAAGTGTTGCAGTTAAAGGGAAACATAATACCTAAAGGGTTGATGCCTCTAGAAAGATTATTTGACAATAATGATGTCCCACTGCAGCCAAGCAAAGTGGTAGAAGAAAATCAGGTAGAAGACCTGAATTTGGGTACTGAGGCTGACCCCAAAATTGTCAAACTGTCCAAGAAAATCCCTAAAAAATACAAAAATTTATATAAGAAATTATTTGAGTCTTTCAAAGACGTGTTTGCATGGTCCTATCAGGACTTGAAAACTTTTGATATTGATATCATGCAACACAAAATTCCACTGAAGGCAAAAGCAAAGCCCCATAAGCAGAAGCTCAGACAAATCAATCCCTTGTTGCTACCTTCTATTGAGAAAGAAATTAAGAAGCTGCTAAAGGCCAAAATAATTGTACCATTGACGTACTCTGAATGGGTGGCAAACCTTGTCCTTGTACGAAAGAAGAATGGAGAAATAAGGCTATGTGTGGATTTTAGAAATTTAAACAGAGCTTCCTTAAAAGATAATTATCCACTACCCAAGATGGATCACATCTTGCAGAAGGTGGTTGGATCTTCCAGGATGTCAATGATGGATGGATTCTCTGGTTATAATCAGGTGGTTGTACTTCCAGAAGATCAAAAGAAGACTTCTTTCACCACACTGTGGGGTACATTTATGTATGCCAGGATGCCTTTTGGATTGATTAATGTAGGGGCCACTTTTCAGAGGGCAATGGATATTGCTTTTGTGGGGGAGCAAGATAAATTCTTGGTGGTATACCTCGATGATATCACTATATTTTCCAAGAATGATGCTGAGCACATTAAACATCTTCGGAGAACTTTTGAGAAATGCAGAAGGTATGGTCTCTCTCTGAATCCTCAAAAGTCTTTATTTGCATTAGAAGAGGGAAAGCTTTTAGGCCATATCGTGACTAAAGATGGGGTGAAGATAGATCCTAAGAAGGTAGAAGTTATAAACAGTATTGCTTTTCCCAGAAATAAGAAAGAAGTACAAATATTCCTTGGACGCATAAATTTCTTGAGAAGGTTTATCCCTAACTATGCTGAGATAGTTAGGAATATAACAGATATGCTAAAGAAGGATAATGAGGTAAAATGGTCACAAGAATCACGGGAGGCATTTACCAGGATAAAGAGTGCTTTTGTAGAAGCCGCTATGTTAGCTGGGCCAGATTATGATAAACCATTCATGATTTTCTCTTTTGCATCACCTCATACAATAGCAGGAGTTTTATTGCAGAAAAATGAGGAAGGGTATGAGCAGCCTATTGCCTTTTTCAATCAGGCGCTCCGTGACGCAGAACTAAAATACAACATATTGGAAAAGCAAGCATACGCCCTAGTGAGATCCCTCAAAGCTTTCCGAGTATATATCTTACACTACTACATTTGGCGGAAATTCCGACACTTGGTTTCGACGCTTTTGACCAAATCTCGGAAATTTCCCCAAATTTTTTCCATCCCGCCCGAAACTGTCACTATACTGACGTTTATAGAAAAGTGTCGCAATACCGACACTTAGAAAAGTGTTGCAATTACGACATTTGGAGGAATACGTCTCAATTGCGACACTATGGCCCAACGCGTCGCTATTGCGACAACTGCCTCTAAACGTCGCAAGTGCGACACAATGTCTAAGTGTCGTAATTGCGACGTTTGGAGGCCTTTGTCGCAATAGCGACGCCTTTTCCACCGTCGGTATAACGACACTTATATGCGCGCTAAATACAAATATGAAACTTATATGCGCGCTACATTAAAATGATTTTATTGTTTCGTATCTGGTGCAATAGCTACATTAACGTCTGATATCACGCGCGCATTCGCCCTCCGCTCTTGCAGAACAACATTCGCCCTCAGCTCTTGCAGAACAGCATTTTCCCTCAGCATTCGCCCTCAGCGTTCGCCCTCAGCTCTTGCAAAATGGTAAGTTCTTACTGCAGGCCCTTCCTCCTATAGTAGGGTTGACTCTATTTGGGTTTTTTTGGTCAATTCCATTGGATTGTGTTAGGCTGTAGGGTTCTCTCTAGATGTCAAGAATCAAGATTCAATACCCTCTATTATCTTCATCACCCAATACAAGATTTAAATTTTCCCAAAGAAACGCTTATTAATTTGGCAGCCATTATTTCTCCCTGCTTTAAAAACCCTACATTTAAATGAAAACAAGCATTGCATTTCAACTACAAAAATATATTAGTGTTCAAATGTACATGTGTGCTACATTAACGTCTGATATCACGCGCGCATTTGCCCTCCGCTCTTGCAGAATAGCATTCGCCCTCAGCTCTTGTAGAATAGCATTCGCCTTCAGCATTCGCTCTCAGCATTCGCCCTGAGCTCTTGCAGAACAACATTCGCCCTGGATTCGCCCTCAGCTCTTTCAGAACAGCATTCGCCCTGCATTCACCCTCAGCTCTTGCAGAACAGCATTTTCCCTCAGCATTCGCCCTCAGCGTTCGCCCTCAGCTCTTGCAGAACAGCATTTGCCCTCAGCTCTTGCAAAATGGTAAGTTCTTACTGCAGGCCCTTCCTCCTATAGTAGGGTTGACTCTATTTGGGTTTTTTGGTCAATTCCATTGGATTGTGTTAGGCTGTAGGGTTCTCTCTAGATGTCAAGAATCAAGATTCAATACCCTCTATTATCTTCATCACCCATTACAAGATTTAAATTTTTCCCAAAGAAACGCTTATTAATTTGGCAACCATTATTTCTCCCTGCTTTAAAAACCCTACATTTAAATGAAAACAAGCATTGCATTTCAACTACAAAAATCTATTAGTGTTCAAATGTACATGTGTGCATCACTTGTGTAGGGTATTCCTTTTCCACTTTCACATTATCCAAGAATGTGTGCAGTATAGTTCATATTTTTTGTGATTTAGATTATCTTGAAAAATGAAAGGTAAATTATTACCCATGGAAAAAGAAGGTTTTCCCTTTTTGCTACTGGAAATGGTACAACAAAGTTCCATTTCTACCCAAAACTCCTATGAAACATGAACCAAATAAAGGCCATGTCCTCAATGGACATCATTTGGCTTTGAAAATGGCTATTGCACCGTGTTGTTTCTTATATTACATCACGATAGTTTCTTAGGTCATTTCTTGTTTCTTGAGATGAAAAACAACCAAAGAAATTGTGAAGATCCTTTCAAGAAATAAATGACCATTTCTCAATCATATCTCAACTATTTTTTATTTTATTCGGTGGTTGCTTACTTTGAGAGAAATTTGACACTTTTATAAGGAATATAACATAAAAACACAAAATGGGAAGGAATTGATGAGGTAGATGACCTTTAGTTGTTGTCAATTAAAAATTGATAATACACGATGCATGTTCTGTACTACAAACTAGATTCCTTCCTGGAGTTAGGACACAGAATATTGAATCAAAGTTGTAGTTTCTAACTTCTTGTATTGGTTCATCAATCTTGAAATTCGGACATTGCATGTCTTCATTGCTTCATGTTTGAATAATTTGCATCATATCGTACAATAGGAAATTAGGAATTATGATTATTATTACTTTATGGATCTGTTAAGTTACTTTTAAGTTTGCATGGTTTAGTGTAAAATTATTCTAGTCCCCAAACACATATAATCAAGGAATTATAACGTGATTTCAAACATTAAATATCAACAAAATCGTTTAAAGGATATTGAAAGGAAAAAGGTGATGGAAGATAGAAAGTGCCTTACTTAAATGCTCTAAGGATTTTTCAATGGTTGCTCCAAAAGCTTCACTTCAAGGCCCTTTAAGATCGTCTCCAACAATGCTATACCATCATCTTCAACAATGTTGCTCCAAAAATGTCCTCAAGGTCTTCACAACAAGTTTGTTTTTTTTTTTTTTTTGCTCGTTTAGACTAATCCTAATCTTCCCATTTTTTTCTCCTTCCATTCCACCCATGGGTTTCGAACCGATGACCTTACAGAACGGAGTGCCTTAACAGTGCACCCCATCACCGACTGTTCTACACCACATGGGCGTCTTCACAAGTTTACTAGAAGTTGCTCCAACAATATATTCAATAAGGTCTTCATTGTCAACTCGTCTCTTGTTTGGGTGCCTTAATGTGCAATGACATGTTTCCAGGACTGAATTCAATGCAAAGCATATTTGAAACTCTAACTCTGTCTTCCGGTGTCTTATTAGAAATTATTTCAGTTTTCATTTTGTGTTTTCAAGTTAGATATTGTTTTCAAGTTTTTACGTTTATAATTTTATTGCAATGTGGCAGACTGATCAGAGCAGTGCAGGAACAACCCCGAGACAGGATGATCGCGGAAAGAGGCCAGCGGAAGAACATGTAAAGTGCCAGCATTGCTCTATCTTTAGGTATTTTAGTTATTTACATAGTTGAAATAATATTAATTTTGTTCAAATATGCAGACACCTAGCCATGGTACGCCTGATGATTCCCTCTTTGAGGAAGAGCTTTCTTCATCCCTATCTCCAGTGTTCTTGTTGCAAAAAAAGGCACGAGATGCAAGGTCTGAATTTAATACTTTGATAGACGCGCCTCAAACACCTGAAACAGAAGAGAGGATAAAACAACTTATGAGCTAGCTAGAAAGATATCAGGTAATAATAAAAAGTCAAAAGGATATTTTTTTTGTTCTGCATGAGATGAATTGTGATAGTTTGATTTTTAATTTTTACATTGACTAAACTAACAAAAAGTTCTTTTGTATGTAGCGTTTTCTAGCATTTGCTGAACCCGGTGTTGGTGGTAGTGGGACACAAGGGCAAGATATTGCCCAACAACCCTCTCATACACCTTCTACTCCTTTAGGTGCTAGCCAAGAAACACACCCTGCCCAAGCTGACACCCAGCCAACTGCTGAACGTGTTGGCAATGATGAGGCTGATATGGCCAGCTACATTATTGCGTTTCCTGGAGCTACACGTATCAGCTCCACAGGGACCATTAATGGCACGTTGTTGGTGAACGATGAGGGTGTCCCTATAAAGCATGTACAACTCCCAGGTAAATTTTAATATTTTAACTATTTCATGTACTTTATCTAAAACATATTTATCATGACTTTTATTTTTAAATTAATGATAATATCTTCTTTTTCTTTTGGTTTTATTCTGTGTAGGAAACAATGAGTTCTACAGGATTCTGGAGAGCCATACGTACAGGGTGGAATTCCCAGAATTCCAACCTGAAAAAAGAACTTTTAGATTATCTAGAAGCCCTTTTTGGGGTCGGCACATTTGACAGAACAGCGGTGGCTCGGGTAGCCGGAAAATATTTGAAATATACCAGGGACACCTATAGGACGCAATTTCAATTTAACCCTAGATATGAGCATCCTCTCACAGTTCCAGAGAGTGAGTGGAGAGCACTCATCCATGACGGAAAAGAGAAAATGGCAAAGAAAGAAGGAAAAATGCCAACTGGACCCGCAAGGTAAATTACAACTTTAATTCAATAGCTTTAATTTTCTCTATGTCTAAAATAAAAGTGTGCTATGTCATATCTGACTTCAATCTTTTGATTCTAGGTTGCCTGACACCTCAAAGGCAACCAAAGCTAGGATTGAAAAAAAGGGCCATCACAAGCTAGGCCAGGGCGGCTACTTGAAATTGGCCGCAAGAATTGTAATTAAGTAGCTAAACATCTTATAATTAATTGTATCGCCTTCCAACGTTTTTGTAATCCTATCAAATATGATTAAAATACACAATCATATGTAATGTAGGGTGATGACTTCGGAACAGAAACTACAGAGGAAGATAAAAATATCGCTTTCCATTTCGGCTATCAAGCCGTAGTTGAACGTCGCATAAGCTTGGGGTAGGTCCCAAGATCCAGAATGCCTGATAAGGTAAAACATTAACCTTTCAATATGTTTGTTTTCATCCATAAATTTAATGTCTAACAAATTTGTTTAAATCAGGGGAGCAACACTACCGATGACGCAAATAACCCAGTTTTAGAGCCAAATGTAGATGATCCTCACGTGCAACCTGATCATTGTAGTAGGGACCAGGCCGACAATGCTACTATCAGTGAGGGCCGTGACGGTAATTAATTTCCACTTATATTTTTTTCTAATTATACCTTGATGGTTGTCCTTATAACGTTTTTGTTTAAATGACAGAGAATGTTTCCCTTGAGGATCTTACCACCAGAGAGGAAGACAGGGCAACAGTCCCAACGACGACAACTGGTGCACCAGGTAAATAATCTCATTGCAATTTTTTATTATTAATATTACCGAACTAGTTCAATGATATTTAAAAACTGATAATTAAAATTTAATATTATCTGTTTTTGGAGGCGATGCCCCGTCACTGGATGAGACCAGACATCGTGACAATGCAACTAGGTCAGCGGCGACAATTGGTGCACCAGGTAAATAATCTCATTGCAATTTTTTTTATTAATATTACCGAACTAGTTCAATGATATTTAAAAACTGACAATTAGAATTTAATATTATCTGTTTTTGTAGGCGATGCCCTGTCACTGGATGAGACCAGACATCGTGACTACGCAACTAGGTCAGCGGCGACAACTGGTGCACCAGGTAAATAATCTCATTGCAATTTTTTTTATTAATATTACCGAACTAGTTCAATGATATTTAAAAGCTGACAATTAAAATTTAATATTATCTGTTTTTGTAGGTGATGCCCCGTCACTGGATGAGACCAGACATCGTGACTACGCAACTAGGTCAGCGGCGACAACTGGTGCACCAGGTAAATAATCTCATTGCAATTTTTTTTATTAATATTACCGAACTAGTTCAATGATATTTAAAAACTGACAATTAAAATTTAATATTATCTTTTTTTGTAGGCGATGCCCCGTCACTGGATGAGACTAGACATCGTGACTATGCAACTAGGTCAGCGGCGACAACTGGTGCACCAGGTAAATAATCTCATTGCAATTTTTTTTATTAATATTAGCGAACTAGTTCAATGATATTTAAAAACTGACAATTAAAATTTAATATTATCTGTTTTTGTAGGCGATGCCCCGTCACTGGATGAGACCAGACATCGTGACTACGCAACTAGGTCAGCAGTGCGGGTCGAAAGGCATGAAACAGGAGCAGATCATGATGATATTGATGATGTAATTAGGAGCTTTAAAAATAGGAAGAAGAAAAAGAAAATTCGATAATGTAAAATATTGTATTATTATAAGACAAACGTTACCATACTTGGAACGTTTTTTGCGTTATATAAAAAACTCATTTATCATACTATTTTTATGTCAAGAATTAATTGCAATGTTTCCTTGCGTACTTTTTGTTGAATTGTTTTTTTATTAGTTATTGAATATTTTTTTTATGCTCATGAAAGTAAAAAATGAAATATAGATTGGGTATTGGGGAATTGAGAGTGATGTGAGGGGGGGAGGGGAGGGGCCATAAGAGCTTCCACCTTCACGTGGTTGGCCCTATTTAGTAGAGAATAATTTAGTGGAGCGATTTAATCTTGGAGCAAACCTCCCTCGATCCAGTGTAGCAACAAAAAAGTCACTGTTGACTTAGTTGCTACTCTTTCAGATCGTGGGAGGCTTGTTCCAAGTTCATGCGACTCCAATAAATTGTTCTTGAAATGAAGAGGAGCTTATTCGGGTATGTTTTGACATTTTCAACATATGTTCTAACATTATCATAAGAATGCATCTTAGAGTAAAAAATACTACATCAATTACTTGTATTTATTGTATAGATAATGATGGATTTTGATTGACTTGGTAGTGCAGGTACAAATCCTCTTGCATCATGAGAAATACAACTTGTCAACCAGGGTCATGTCCAGGATATTTTTGCTTGTGCGCTTGACCAGGTTCGTAATGTCACATTTTGTAAGTTCCTTTACAATTCATAATTCAATATTAAAGTAATGCATAAAGATTTTCACAACAATAAAAGGAAAGGGTTATGGCTGAGTCAAATTTTATTGTTATTGACAGTGTAATGAAATGTATCTCAATGCTATGGTTTTGGCCCTTTTATTGGTTGAATTAGAGGACCCAGTTGAAAATATTGGGGCCAAGTAGGCTGGTTTTCCTTTTTGCTGATGGTTTGGTGTATCTAATTGAATTAGTTGCCTAAGGTATTTTTTTTTGCAAACTCCTTTTCATTTTTCATACAGTATTGGCCTTGTGGAATACATTTGATTGTGTGGTCTTGTTAGATCTACAACATTTGTAGTTGTTTAGTCTTATGGCCGAGGTGCACTTTTATTATGGAAATAGTTGATGCAATATTGTCATTTAATCCTTGCTGTAGGGTAGCATGTTGAGAAGTTTTTTGTGAAACATTTGGTATTCAAAATGACACTTGATCCTATACAGCATCATGCACTTGACTTCAAAATTCATATTCAAAGTGTGCCAGACAATTCTTGCAAAATTTCAAATATTTAGGTTGTTTTAAACCATTATCTTTTTCATGTATTGGATGTTGAAAATGTGAAAAAGACTTTGGTATGAAACCAACTGGTGAATAATTTCCAGCAAAACAACCACTTTCAAGACATGATTTAGAAGTAGAACATATGTACTTATGAAGCATAGAAAGATATCCTTGATGCATTGTCAATGTTTGGCTAGGGTTATTTTTGGAGAAAATAACTCCTTATTCCTAAAATAGTGATCTTCAATACAAGTAAATGCCAGAGAAGAGAGATCATCGTGTGACGCAACAAAACTGAAATTGGACCCCTAAGGAGAGCTAGTGTGTCTACAATCGTTCTGTCAGCATTTTCCCTTGGTACCCCATTCTTTTCCTCCAGCCTGAGTCTTAATTGACTTCTTCTTTCTTCGGGTTTATTTATCAAATTCGTAGAAATTCGTAGAATTTGATAAATAAATACTATCCACAATGGTTGGACTTTAATTTATATTCCTGACTTTATATTATCTCCAAGCCTTATAACCAATGTTTAAATTTCAACACTTTGTATTTATACTCCACGTTTCTTTTTAAATAAATAACTTGTAATGAACTTTCGGCTCTATATTTCACCACCCAGCCTTACAACAATCACGCTTCAGACTTATGCTAATTATCCGCCAGTCATTTAATTAAACAATTTCATTATACTCCGACCCCACCTATATATATCAATAACCAATCAAACACTCGTATCGTACCTTGATATCCTCCACACACCTTAGTTAACCTCCGGGAAAGTTCAACGTGCAACCACCGTCCGATGGCCTTTCTCCAAATCAACGACTCTTGGCAATTTCGCTCGGCTTCCAACGTTGGGCTTTAACGTGCGATGGCGCGGGTTAAACAGTGGTTTTCCGGGGGTCACTTCGCCACGTGTTGCATTCCCTATGGAATCGCTCGCGAATAGGAAATACCGCCTACTCCGCAAAAGCGGTGTGATATGGGCAACCCACTTTTTTGATTCTGCTCGTGGTTTTGGTATAGGGCTTGACCACGGGTGCAAGTCTGGTTCCACTATCCTTTTGTTTGTTAACTCATGTCCAATCCTCGGGTCAGGTTCCGAAAGCACAACAATATTGTCTCTTTATTAAGCAGGATTTTTATATTTGAATAATGTTCACGACCTCGGTTCTCTACACAGACCTCGCCTTCGGGTGGGGTGAGTTCACAGGGTTATCCAACAATTTACGGGAATTCAAAGACAGAAGAATGGAATTATCAGTACCCAATCGCCTCACAGTTAAACAATTCTTCACAATTAGCAGTTCAAGATAATTCAATGGAAACTAAGCTTGGAAATCATTTAACTGGAAACAATTGTTCACACACAGAGGTTTATTGCAGAAATCCCCTCTCTACTCTCCTCTTCCCTCTCTACTTTTATTCATTCGAGGAATTAAAATTTATATACATAACATATGGCTCTTCGGTTCCTCTGAGAGGACCGTTCTAGAAATCAAAAGGTCTAATTGTAATAATTCAACTAACTGAAACTGTTCGACTCCTACAACTCTAACTAGTCTAAGTAATACAGTCAGCTGAGGTATTGACACCTAGCTGTTACAACTCAAATGTTTTCGAACCCTCCTAGCCACAGCATGTGGACAAAACCTCCTACATTGCTGGCTAGTGCCTAATGCCCCTGCATCATCGTGTGACATAAACCTATTAACAAAAGTGAACAGGGAATGATTATTAATTATGGCATACTAAGTTGTCAGTGATTTTGACTATTTGTCTTTAACATGTAAAAATGTTAAATTCCAAACTTACATCATCATGGTTTGGCATCATGAGCTTGACTAATTGTCCACCATGCTCATAATTTCATTGTTGTATTCATATCTATAAACAACGTTTCAAATAATAATAAAAAACTTCTATAAGAAAAATCCAGACCTCCATGCTACTGCTCCTTGTGAGACAAAGTCAAAATTGCATTACACAATCTGACACATAAGAATCTCCTATATCCCGGTGGTATGTATCCAAACTCTTATAATAGTGTCTTCAAGACTTATGTTGACATTTCCAATGAGATAATTAAGCATTGAAAGATGGAGCCTTCTTCATTGTTGTATATGTAACAGTGTTTTATTAATATAAAGATTGATGGTTTTGTCTTTCTGAAAATGAAATGTAAAAATAATTTATTGTGGTCAATTGAAAAGTTTTTTTTTTAAAGCTTTTCATTATGGAAGGGCGACATAGATATATGCCCTTCTAATTGAAATTTGGACATGCCCTTCAAATTTGATCACTGTGTGGGACCTTAACAAACAATAAAACTATTCCGCCGCGCGTTATATAAAACATATAACAAAACCTTTGTCAAAACTTCAAACGAACCCTTTAGCCGTGGGTATTTCATCACGAATTAATCATTTTACCATGTACCTTCTTCTAGAGGAATATTCTTCCACTTGATTAGGTACTTCATAATGGTTATATGTCAAAGAGATATAGAATGTTTATCTATAACTTTTTGTGGTTCAAGAATCAACTTTCATTCTTCATCTAATTTTGGAAGTTCTATTTACATTGACATATTTTTTCCCAAAACCTTTTTTAGGCAAGATACATGACAAACCTTATGAATGCAAGAAGGAAAATATAACTTCTATACCACTTGTGCAATCCTATGAATAATTATTTAGGGCCATAACAATTTTTTTTGAGCTAATTCTTTATTCTTCTTTTTCTTGAATGAAGATTGCTTATAATGCTATAATCTAAAAAATACCCAGTTACCCTCCTCAAATTATCTTTCACTTCAATGTTGTTCCCCTTGTTGCTTTATCATGTTTCATGTCATTTGAAGGTTTTCCATAATAATTTTCAAAGTTTCTTTAGTATTTTCCATATGTGACTCTGTTTCCTATACTTTGGACTTATCTTGCAAAAAGTATGAGATACTAGGAGTTGGATATCCATAAAGGGCCTTAAATGGGGAAATTTTAGTAGATGTGTGATAGGTAGATATGTAGAACTCATGGTAGCTAGTGTTTCTCCACTCATATTAAATAATTATTTCCAAAATTTTCTTGTTACTATTACTTTAGGAAAACCATGAAGACTATGAATTTCTTTCATAGACACTTCTGCCACTTGGCTTGTTGTTTATGTACTTTGAGCTCTACAAAAAAAATCTACAAAATTTGTCTATATAAATGACCACAAAAATGTAATACTTACCTTTATATTTCAGTAACCCCGTAATAAAGTCTATTGATATATCTTCTAGTCTTTGAATATGTATGTGGAATGGTTGAAGTAACCCTAGAGATTTTACTATCTCTCTTTTATTTATTATGTAAACCTGACCTTCTCTTACAAAATTTTGAATATCTTTCTTCATTCCTTCCAAAAATATATTTTTTGATCCTTTGAGATGTTTTAAGGAACCATCAGAGAGACATGGGACTCCCTTAATATTTTTTTATTCAAATATGCTTGCGTGCATAAAAATATTCTACATTTGCACTAAAGTATATCTCTCTTTCACTCCCAATGCTCCATAGAGTTCATCCCATCCTTTATAAATTTTAGTTTTTGTTTAGTACTATTGTCATTTTTCCATTATGGCAAGCTTCTTCTAGCCACGTAGGAATAGAAAATGTAATTGGATATAAATTTGAGGGCTCTTCTATTTTAGAAAGAGCATCATGTACTAAATTTTCCTTACCCTTTTTGCAGATTATCTCAAAATTAAAACTTTGCATTTTTTTCTCCTCATTTTTGTTAATCTTCTAATGAAATCCATAGCTTCAAAAAATACTTTATGCTATCATGGTATATCTTGACTTTAAAGTACCTCCCAGTGATATACTATCCCCATTTTTTATTGCATGTAATATTGCTTCCATTTAATTTTCATAGGTAGATTTCACCAAATATTTTCTTTGAATTCCTTGCTTTTAAAAGCCAATGATATCCCTTATTGTGTTAATGTTATGTAAATTCCTTGTCCTAGTGCCTCATACTCTACTATGAATGTTTTACCAAAAGTAGGTGCAACCGATGTTGGTGTATAAGACATGGCATCCATTAAAAGAGAGAATGCCAAAGTAGCCTCATCATTCCATATAAATGATATTTTCTTCAAGAGATATGTGAGTGGACTTGAAATGCATGCATAATTCTTAAAAAATGATCAATAATATCATGTAAGTCTAAAAATCTTCTAAGAACCTTGATTTTCTTAGGAATAGGTCATTTTGTAATAGCTTGCATCTTTTGAGGCTCCAACTTCACTCCTTCCTTTAAAACAATATGAACCAAATACTCGAATTCTTATTTCCCAAAAGCACATTTGGATATTTTTACATAAAAATGATTGTTCTCAATAATTCATATAACTTTTCCACATGTTTACTAGTGTGGTATTCCCATGATTTATTATAAATATGTGTATTATCAAAGAAAACCAACACAAATTTTATAAGATGGGATCAAACAAAATTGTTCTTAAGTCGAGCCCGCCGGACTTCAAATGGCGATAAACCATAATTCAAACCAAATTCGCGTTCTAAAATAGCCTGCTGACGTCGGCCAATTTTGTGACGCGAAAATCAAATGAATTCTGCCCTAATTTTTTTTGGGTCCGAAGTTGAGCTGACGTACGGAGGGAGAGTTGTGACGCGAATTTCTTATCAAATTCTCCCTAATCTTTTTCGGGTCTGGATTTCCACTGCACGAGCGGCCCAAACAAAGATCCGCTCCTATCCCTCTGTGACGAAACCGTCGTACATGCTGACGTCATCAATCAAAACCCGCCACCCTTTTGACTTTGTAAATAAAACAAATTGCGTCTGCGTCATTTTCATTGTTCCGTGCGCTAGCTAGTCTTCCATGCAACAAAATTCAAAAACCAACTATTAACGCTTGCTGACCGTTACCTTGCTGAAGAGAATTGAAGCCGAGTATTTCAGGGTTCTTCTGTCATAACCAGCGCCTGTTTAAACACGTTTCATTTCCCATAAACAGGTATTTATTCCAATTCCCCCCTAAACTATGTAAAAAATCTTGGTTTTAGTTTTAATTCTGCACTAAGGTCTGAAAAGAAGTTCAGTTTGGTCTTTTTCGTTCCCAGAACTGCAATTATATTCCCAAAACTGGTAATTGTGCCCCTTTTCCACAAAAACCCCGAAATTCCATTTCTGAATCCACAAGAACCAGAAATGGAAGTTCCCGTAGCTCTGAATGTCGTGCCCATCAATGCCCCTCACAAGGACTTGGATTATTTTCCTTTAGCCGATATGGATTTTCAAATTAAGGACTTGCGTCTAGGTGAGAATCCTCTTCGAATATTTTGACGTTGCAGAGACAATTATTTGAATGGTTCTGACATCTTTGGACTTTGGGAATCAAATCTTCCTATGTACCTTCTCCCCTCAGTCCATATTTTTCTTGAGTTAATCCATTATTGCTACGCAAATTATGATCCCAACCAACGAGCAGTTTTATCCCCAAGTCAAAATGTCCTTTTCCCAATAACTGCTCAGTCCATAAATGAAATGCTACAATTCCAACCTGGTCAAGCTCTCACTCCCCTATCCATGGCTGAATTACTTGAGAAATCTACTAAGTTATCCCATGAAGAGTTAAACCACCTATGCCAAACCTTCATGTTACCAGAGCATCAGCCTAAAAACCCTCCCCCTTATGGTTATACTTTCTTTATTGATGAGGGTAGACTTATTTTAAACATGATATCTTCCATAATGGGCTTCAATACTAGTGAGTATGTTGATCAGTTAACCCTAGTATTGTTATCCATTTTTACCCCTGGACAGCCTCCTGCTGTCAAGTACGATTTTGCATCTTATATTGCTGACAAAATCCATGATCAGCTCATGAGATTTGAGAATGAGAGAGTATTTAAGTATTCTTCTGTCATATATCATCTCATGATTTACTTTCAGTCAGAAAATTTCCCTTTTTATGTTAAGAAACTTGATGCCAAAGGGAATCCTAGGTCAGTCATCTTTTGGTCTGCCATTACTCACAATTCCTTTGATTCTCCTTATTCCTATAATGAGTTTGTCGACCTTTTTGTTCAGCCTGCAACTACCTTGTTGACAGGAGTCTCTCCTTCTAGAATTAACAATGAAATCAAGAAAATCCTTTAGCTCTCAAAGTAGTACAAGATAGGTGACTGGTACCTATATCAAAACTACACAGAGATCAGGATATATGGATGTGAATTATGCCCATTCAAACTACCCAAGTATGTCCCAATGAGACTCTTTGCATTAGAATATTTCAGGCAGATGAATAATTCAGATATAATTCATTTTTGCAATGCAAAGAAAAAGGCTCAACTCAGGATCAAGAGCCAATTAGGTGCCTTCATTTGTAACTCTAGGGAAGCTGGAAAGGAAGCCAAAAGGATTTTAGAAGACTATCTCAGACTACAAAAGAGTTTCTATTGGGTGCCTTATGATCCAAACAACTTTATCTGTGATAGAAGAATGAAAAATAAACTGTCACCATACATCCATCAAAGAATCCCAGAAATAGAACAATATGCTAATATGGATGAATGGACAGAAGGGACATTGGTTGAAAATGATAGTGAGCAGGTCAATGTTGAAAATTTAATGAAAGATCTTGAAAATATACTTGACCTAGAATCTTTTGGACAGGTGCAGGGATCTTCTTCAGCCAGGACTTTACAACAAAATTTGCAGGAGATTAGTACAGTAGCAGTAGAATCTAAAGGAAAAGAAAACGAGCCTGATATACAAATAATTGAAAAATTCATAATGACAGAGCAACCAGAGACTTCTAAAGAACAAGGTCAAGGAAAAATTCCTCCTACTCAGATCAGTGAGCCAGAAATTTATATTTTACAAACTCCTCTGAATATAGAAAAGGGAAAAAAGAGAGAGGCTGAAACAACTAATCCTATTGGTGGCTCTTCTGAACAGCAAGATGTTAAAAGGCAGAAATTAACTCCCCTTCCAGAAGATGAATCATTTCAGGAAATCCCTGATAGCCAGGGAAGAGAAGACAGTCAGCAAACAGATACAGGTAGTGGGACATCCACTAATTTTCAAAAACAGGGAATACAGAGGCAACAAAGTGCAGAAATATCTTCTTTCAAACCTCCAGTAAAAACTGCCTGGGACATCAAAAGAACATTCATCAATATAAAGGCCAAGAACGATCCACTTAGACTTCAAGTGTACAACCAATTTTTGAAGATGGCTCTGAAAAATCAAGAAAGATTGATGTCAGCTTATGACATCCAACAGGGTAAGATGTTAATGAGCCATTTGAAGCCCAAGGTGCAGCAGCCTTAGACAGCTGCAGATTACGTTAGGACTAATTTTGAAGTCTTAGCAAAGGATATCCATCCTTTAGATCAAATTGAGCTACACAAGAAAACATGTGAGATGATTTATTCTACTCTGACGGATAAATCAATGATGACCCATAAGTTGCAGGATTCTTTGGATAATACTAATACAAAGTTGCAGCTTGAAAAAGCCTCCTCCCAGGCTAAGGATAATAGAATCAAAACTTTAGAGGAAATAATCATTGGTTTGGGTCATAATCCTAAATATGTGAAAGGTATTGAAGCTTTGATCAAGAGAAAAGATGATGATATTGCAGCTCTGAGAAAACAATTAAAGTTATCGGCCTCAAGACATCCACAAACTGCAGAAATCATCAAACAAAATTCTGAGGAAGAACTAATGGATTTTCTCTTAAAATTGAATGAGCAACTTACTGCAACTGAAAAAGAGCTTGAGAATGCATTAAAAGATAAGCAGGCAAATATTATAGTATCTACAGCAGGAGTAGTGACAGGTACAGCAACAACAGGTCAGCCAGCAGAATTGTCACAGAGCAACACTGCAAATTTGAACACTGATGAATTAAAAAATTCAATGGAAGATATGAACATTCAGGCCATAGAGCTTCACAAAAAAAAGGAACAATTGGCCACTCTAGAACATAAATATGATCTTTCAAAAATGAGTGTTGCTAATAAAACAAGAGAAGTGAACAAATTAGAAAAAACAGTCAAAGCATTGGAAAAGGATCTCACATTGGAGAAACCTTTAAAAGAAATAAATGATATTCTTTGGGATAATATCATTCAATCAATAAAGGATGTTTGGTCCTCAATTCAAATAATGGATGAACATAATAACTTAGTTAAATTGGCTCTGGATGAGATTGAGAGATCAAGACAAAGTTGGGAAATATGCCAGAAGAGGCCAATAGACTTATACATTTTTTGAATACTCAGAATAAGAATCAACTTGTAGAAATTGGTATTCAAGACAGGACCGGAACAATTTTGGAAATAAAGAGAGTTTTTACTAAAAGAACTCTGGTACAGAATTTAGAACGAAGGTGCTTAGATATGCAAGAAGAAATCATTGCCTTCAGAGAAAGATTGAATATTTTGTTAAATAGAGGATTGCCCAATCCTATAGTTGCAGAAGATAAGCTAATGGACCTTGATAGTTATGTTGAAAAATTGGACAAATATGCTGATAATCAAGCTAGTTCTTCAACCAGTTCATCAACAACAGCATTGCCTACAGGGAAAACCTTCATGACAGATTGGAGAATTTATTTTATATTGAGCATGAAGTAAATCATTTGTTCCCAAATCAGCCTAATTTCTTCAGATATACTGAGGCTGATGAAACACTAAGAAATTTGCAAAGGACCAGAGTGCCAGAAGTTCAATGGTGGGAAGAAATGATGGAACTTTTGTAAAAAAATATCCTTACATAAATTTTTGCCTATTTACCACAATATATCATGATAAAAAGGATAAAAGGATGAACAAAGGTCAAAGAGTATCAGAGCAGTTAAAGAGTATCAGTGAAACGAAATAATCAACATAGAATTACTGAAGAGGACAACAACAAGCCAAGATATAGGGCCTACCTCCATCACATTCTTAAAAGAAGGAAACAACACAACATCAGTTATCATTTTTCTTATCTACGAGACCATCTGTCTCTATATTGTTGTAAAATAATTATTAGTTATCCTAGATAATATCTCAATTTGTTATGAGATATTTTGTATGATTTTTTGTATAAATACTCCATCAATTGGAGTAGTAAGTGTGGATTCATATACTTTGCAGTAACATTGACTTTTTCAGAATAAAGTGCTATTGGAGAAATTTATTTGTGGTTTGCTGGATGATGAATTGATGCTAGAGACTTTTTATAGGATTCATGTGTCTGTAAAACAACGTTTTTCATGGAATGTTTTACTTCATATAATATATTCAAAACAACGTTTTTTCTCTTATGAAAAAAAATGATTAATGTTTATCACTCTGCCTTCAAAACTAGCGATGTTGGTCCATGTTGTTGGTTTATTGATATGGTCTGATGGTCTTTTTATATTTTGGACATATCACACTCCTCACATGATTAGCGTTTTTCTCTGTTCAAGGATTTTGGGTACTTTAATTTGTATTTGGAAAAATGGAAGTCGGTACTCTATCTGTTGCTTTACTATTCTACATACTGCTATTTCACTTTCTTATAGATGCCTCGGGCATATTTGGATGCTTTCTCAGATTGTTGATAATCTCCATGTGGACCATTACTGGGTTTTATATCAAGTCCCTGTATGTGACATGGGGTATTTTTCTATCACTGTCTGGGGTGGGACTTCCACATTTATGGATGGATATTTGGGTTCCAATCTTCAGATGTGAAAATGTAATGACTTCATGGACTGTTTTACTTCATATAATATATTCAAAACAACGTTTTTTCTCGTGAAAAAAAAATGATTAATGTTTATCCCTCTGCCTTCAAAACTAGCGATGCTGGTCTATGTTGCTGGTTTATTGATATGGTCTCATGGTCTTTTTATATTTGGGACATATCACACTCCTCACATGATTAGCGTTTTTCTCTGTTAAAGGATTTTGGGTACTTTAATTTGTATTTGGAACAATGGACGTCGGTACTCTATCTGTTGCTTTACTATTCTACATACTGCTATTTCACTTTCTTATAGATGCCTCGGGCATATTTGGATGCTTTCTCAGATTGTCGATAATCTCCATGTGGGCCGTTACTGGGTTTTATATCAAGTCCCTGTATGTGACATGGGGTATTTTTCTATCACTGTCTGGGGTGGGACTTCCACTTTTCTGGATGGATATTTGGGTTCAAATCTTCAGATGTGAAAATGTAATGACTTCATGGACTGTTTTACTTCATATAATATATTCAAAACAACGTTTTTTCTCTTGTGAAAAAAAAATGATTAAAGTTTATCACTCTGCCTTCAAAACTAGCGATGCTGGTCTATGTTGCTGGTTTATTGATATGGTCTGATGGTATTTTTATATTTTGGACATATCACACTCCTCACATGATTAGCGTTTTCTCTGTTCAAGGATTTTGGGTACTTTAATTTGTATTTGGAACAATGGACGTCGGTACTCTATCTGTTGCTTTACTATTCTACATACTGCTATTTCACTTTCTTATAGATGCCTCGGGCATATTTGGATGCTTTCTCAGGTTGTCGATAATCTCCATGTGGACCGTTACTGGGTTTTATATCAAGTCCCTGTATGTGACATGGGGTATTTTTCTATCACTGTCTGGGGTGGGACTTCCACTTTTCTGGATGTATATTTGGGTTCCAATCTTCAGATGTGAAAATGTAATGACTTCATGGACTATTTTACTTCATATAATATATTCAAAACAACGTTTTTCCTCTTTTAAAGTTTCATTTTTTTTTTTTTTTAAATTGAACCTGTCGTCGCCATACCGACGCCTTGTAAGCGTAGGAATTGCGACAGATTAGAAACGTCTGAAGAGCGACAGTATAAAAACGTCAGACGAGCGACATTCAAAACGTCAGACCACATTTC
Source organism: Pinus albicaulis (assembly GCA_034641835.2). Taxonomy (NCBI): domain Eukaryota; kingdom Viridiplantae; phylum Streptophyta; class Pinopsida; order Pinales; family Pinaceae; genus Pinus; species Pinus albicaulis. Next base: position 467,616,816 of record CM076569.1, read on the forward strand.
ATCATAATTGGAGAGTTTACAGACGTCGGAAGAGCGACGTTCAAAACTTCGGACCACATTTCGTCGGAAGTGCGACATTTTACAAAGGTCGGAAGTGCGACAGATTGGGAAACGTCGGAAGAGTGACGCTTGTTTGGAAGCGACGGAAAAAGTGTCGATAGTGCGACACTTTTTAATTGCGTCGGAATTGCGACGGTATGGTAAACCACGTTTTGCCCTCCCTTGAACTGTCGCTCTTGCGACGACTATGTGTCAGAATAGCGACGAATTGGCCATCGGAATTTCCGCCAAATTTTATAGTGGCAACCTCAAGGTAGTATTTTACTGCCTGGAGGGTACCCTCAAGGTAGCAATTTACCGCCTAGGGGGCAACCTCAAGGGAATTATATACCACAAAGGAAGTACATACCTCAAGGACAATATCAACCTCAAGTGCAGTACTCTATTCTAGGGCCACAACCTCTTCAAGGACAATACCCTATCCCAGGGCAACAGTCTTTTCCAGGTTTTGTAGCCTCCTTTGGGGCCGCAGTTTTATCAGAAACAACAATTGTTCTAGGGAGGTCAATCTTTTAGTGAGAATTATTAGGCCAACTATCAAACTTACGTTCCAAATTATCAACCTGGTTATGGTCCATCTTATGCATCACAACCTTTAATGGGAGCTCCATATCCTAGAGTAAACATGATGTGGAATCCGTCATTGAATCAAAAGAATTTGCAACCTACCATGCAAGTGCCTTACCAACAGCTTGGTTAGGCAGTTTCTTATACTCAAATCCAGAAACCTGCCCAACCTATGCTTCAAGTTATACCTCAGTTATCTGCACCTAGTAGTGTTTAGCAACCTGGTCTGACTACACCTAGAACTCCACCTCAAACTGTTGTATCAATTTCTATTCAACAGCCTACCACACCTATCACTAGAATTTCTATAGTCCCTCAAGTATCACAACTAATCCCTCAACTCACTGCTCATCAACCTGGACCCATAGTTTAAACTACTGTTCAGATGCCTGCGGGGCAACCTGGTATAAGTACGATTGTAACAAGCTAACCTCAGTTTTTTTTCAACCATATCAAGGGCAGTATCAATATGGACCTGTAGCACAAACTCCAGTATACCAGAATCAATCGTACCCTCGTTACATATATCAGATACCATCTCAACCTCAATATGGTACAACTAATCATGGTTATCCAGGAGGGATTCCAATCCCAACTGCACAGCCTATTCCAGGATATCCTGGATATCCTCCTCCTGGTACTAGTCTTGTTCCGCAAGGTTATCAATTTGCTTAGCAGGATCCTAACCGTCGTTTACCATTCATTACATTTTTGGATTTACCAGATTTTTTGCACCTAACATACGATCTAGTTTGTTATCTTCCATTTTGGCCACCAATGCCGAATAACTTTCCTAGTGATATTCCAAAATTCGAAAGTAAATAGGGAGAAGACCCCTCAAACCATGTCATGAATTACCACCTCTGATGCGCATCCAACTCTTTAATCGATGATTCCATTCAATTAAGACTATTTAAAAGAACACTAATAGGATTAGCTGCAAAATGGTATATTGAATTACCACATGGTTCATTCAGAAATTTCAACGCGTTAGCAATAGCTTTATTAACACACTTTCAATTGTCATTCCGATATGACAATGGCACAGAACTCTTAACTTCATTAAAAAAATCTATGGCTACATAAATTTCACATCACATACATGAATGGAGATGTAGACGACGTTTAGTGAAAGTTTTTATTCCAGATCAGATCTTGGCAGAATCGTTCATCAAATCATTACTTCCAAAGGTCACTAAAGATGTGGTTAAGGGAGGAGTTGTTACAGAAGTATAGGTTATTGCTCAAGCGTAGTACTTATACCTTGTATATACACAATTTGATACTTTATACGAAAAAAATCCTGACTTACCACGTCCCGGTCAAATAACTAGAACTCCTTCAGGTTCTCATGTTGTAGACAATGCAATTGGTTTAGTTAGTGATAATAAGAGTAAGAAGAAGTCCTCCAAAACTACTTCTCCTATCATAACTTTACTAGATTCACTAAAAGAAGATTCTTCCCTTGAAACTTCTGTCGGCATTCATGTTGTAGATTCATCTACAGCTAAATCTAAAACTGGTAATAAGAAGAAAGGAAAGAATAAAAACAAACATACTACCTCTTCCAAAGAGAAAAACAAAAAGAATGAACCAAATGATGAAAAAAAGAAACCTTTTTATCCTTGTCTTATCTGTGACAAGGATCACGATACAAAAGAGTGTCCACATCGGTCTGAGGTCTCTAAGTTTGTCAAAGGTTCACCCACACCCACTGTATTGAAGGATCCTTTCCCCACTCAAGATAGCAAAATGATAGGATCTTCTTCAAATTCATCGGAAGATATTTTAATGATGTCTGAGGTTATGGTTACGACTCAATCTCAAGACTATGGAACTAAAAATCCTGTAACTGGTAAAAAGACAGAAAATTCTATTCAAACACTAGATGTATCTCCTTTAGTTTCCAAACTGCTTCATATGGAGAAACCTAATCCTGATCTAGTAATTAAACCACCTGCTAAAGGTGTACTTCGAAAGTCAACTTTCAATCAACATGCGAGAGTTGCTCAGAATTACAACATTGTTGAAGATTTGGTGATATCACCTTCAGCAATTTCGGCCTTAGAAGTGCTAAAATCATGTCTAGCATAAAGGAAATTACTATTAATAGCTATTGGAGCTATTGATCTTCATGATTCTAACCTCATGGTCTTTGATCTAGAAAATTTTACGCCGAGACTCCCTCATTAGATGGCTTTTCAGATACCCGTATTAGTAAAATCCAGACGAGTTTTTTGTACTGTTATTGATGAGGGGGCATCCATTTGTATAATTTTGTTAAAATTTTGGAAATATCTCGATTCTCTAACACTCAACCAATCCCCCAGAATCCTTAAAGCCTTTGATGGAAGAGGATTTCATCCTTATGGAATACTCTAGGATCTACCTATAGAAGTAGAATGTAAAATCATTAATCTAGATGTGGAATTTGTTAATGCTCCTCTTGATTACAACCTTCTATTGGGTCATAGTTGGTCTTATGCCATGACTGCTATCATTTCCTCGGTATTTCGATTAAGCATTTTTCTCATAAAGGAAAGATTATGAAAATCGATCAGTTGTCATATTTTTCATTAGACCCTGCTTCTACAGACATTATCCAACACATTGGAGAAATGACTGTCCCATATGAAGATGTTGGTGTAGGTTTAGTAAAGGACTTTGCTTTGATGGGAACTTTCTTTATACCTCCACCCAACATACTACATACCATTGCCAACATCAATATGCTCTCATCAATAACTATACCATTTGATGACACTTGCATAGTGCCTTCAGCATTAGAACTGGATTGTTTCAATGGCGAGTTGCCTTTGAGTCCTTTTGAAATGGAATATGTGGCAGTACAGTCGTATTCTGACACACTTTCAACTACTACTCTTGATCAAATGAATGTCGTCACTGAAGAATTCTCTTCTCTATCAAGCTAAACCTTGACATCACTTTCTGATCCCTTTCAACATGTGTTTCATATTGATGAAAGTATTCAAGAATGTTTGTCATTGGATGAATTACCCTGGGATGATATCCATCAGAGATCTTCTTTTTTACCTGATCTTAATAGGTTTGAAAATGATTTTTCGTCTATTTTTACAATTGATTATGTCGAGGAACCATAGAATTCCATATCGATTACATATTCGGATTCTGAGACTAATTTGGGAAATATTTATACAATTGTTCCTATCGACATATCAGTTAAACCAAGAATTATTAAAAACATTCATATAGGTGCTTCTTGTACGATGGAAGAGATTAACACATACAAAGCCCTATTTCAGGAATTCCGAGACATATTTTCTAGGTCTTATAAAGAGATGCCAGGAATCGATCCAAAGATTGTAATTCATGAAATTAAGACATACCCAGATGCCAAGCCTATTAGAAAAATATTATGTCCAATACATTCGCAAAAAGCTGCTGTTATTGAAGCTTAATTTGAGAAGTTATTACGAGCAGGATTTATTTCTCCAATACCATTGAAAAATTGGGTATCGAATATAGTTCCTGTTACAAAGAAACAAGGGACTATATGAGTATGTGTCGATTATAGGGACATTAATAAAGCATGTCCAAAAGATAATTATCGTACTCCCTATATTGACCAAATAATCGATGATTGTGCTGGAAATGAAATTTTTTCATTTATGGATGGATTTTCTGGGTATAATCAAATCAACATACTCCATGCCGATCAACCAAAAACGACGTTTATATGTCCTTAGGGAACATTTTCCTATTGAAAATTACCTTTCGGATTAAAAAATATTGTTGCAACTTTTCAAAGGGAAATGTATTACACTTTTCATGACATCAAAAACATTTTACAGCCTTATCTAGATGACTCACCTGCTCACTCTTTACGTAGAGAGGATCATCCTACACACTTGAGAGATATTTTCATGAGATGTAAGCATTACAAGATTCGTTTGAACCCACAAAAATGTGTTTTTTGCGTGAAATTAGGACGATTACTGGGATTCATCATTTCGAAAGATCGCATTCGTATCGAACCTCGAAGGTTGAGTCCCTCATCAACTTACCTCCTCCTTCCACACTTCGCCAACTCCAAAATTTGCAAGGGAAAGAATTTTTTTTACGTAGGTTTATCCCGAACTATGCTAAGTTGAAAAAAGGTTTTACTCGTTTGTTAAAACAAAGTGTTCCTTTTATTTGGGATGAGATTGCTGATAAATCTTTTGATCCTTTAAAACAAGCGTTGACCCATGCATCATTGTTGCATCCGCCTAATTATTACCAGGACTAATTTTTATACTTAGCTGCCTCTGATTCCACCATTGGAATGGTTTTAGTTGAAGAGAATGAATCTCAAAATGAGCATGTGATCTATTATCTAAGTCAGAATCTCAACCTAATGGAAATCAAATATTTGCATGTGGAGAAATTGGCCTTGGCAACAGTTCAAGCTGTCCAACAATTTCGTCACTACATATTGTTACGTAAAACAACTGTGATATCTAATTGCAACCCGATGATGTATATTTTGAAAAAACAATTACTCGGGGGAAAATACTCTAAATGGATATTCATCCTACAAGAGTTTGATTTGAAATTTGAGAAATCTAAATCCAAGAAATCACTGGTGTTTGCAGATCTTATGTGTGACTTTCCCAATACTGAGACAGAAACCGTGGTAGAGAATCCCATTATAGATTAATCTTTGTTTATTATCAATACATTAGATCCATGATATGGAGATATCATTCTATATCTTCAAACCCAAACCTTTTTCCCAGAGCTTTCACATTCATATCGAAGAATAATCCGATATCAATCCCAGCAATACAATATTGTTGGAGACACTCTTTATCGTCGTGGTGCGGATTCCGTCTTTCAACGTTGTGTAACTCACGAAGAGACTGAAAGAGTTTTGAATGATTTCCACTCTAGAGCGTGTTGTGGTAATTTGATTGGGTTTTCCACAGCCCAAAAGATATTGCACGCTGGTTATTTTGGGCCGTCATTATTCAAAGATTGTATTATTGCGGTCCGAAAATGCCACAACTGTCAAAATTTTTATCGAAATATGTGTGCACCTCTAGCTCCTCTTCACCCAATCATTGTTGTCAGTCCTTTTGAAAAATGGGGCATTTATTTCATTACATGTAACCCTCACTCGGCTGGAGGGCATGGGTATATTATTCTCACAGTAGATTATTTTACCAAATGGACCGAGGTGATGCCTACATTCAGGGCAGATGGAAAAACTACAGCTACTTTCGTATTCCATCATTTGATTGCTTGTTTTAGTGTACCTCAAGCTATTATCATAGACCATGGGAATGATTTTCAAAATATTATGATGACTAAACTTTCCGATCAACTTGGCCTGCGCCATGATAATTCTACTCCATATTACCCGCAGGCCAATGGTCAAGTTGAAGTTGTCAATAAGGTTTTAAACACCATGATTAAACAGATTATTAGAATTCGCAAATTAAATTTCTACACCATGTTTTTTTCGCCATTATGGCCTTATCGAACCTCAACAAAAACTGCTACAGGGTTCACTCCTTTTCAATTTGTCTATGGTTTAGAAGTTGTGTTACCCATTGAATGCGAAATGTCGTCAAATTAGCCATTGAGTTATTACCAGCTACCTCTGAAGAGGAAAAATGCTTTTTGTACTTGGCACAATTAGATGATACTCGGCGTACCACTGCATTAGCTACCAAAGCTCATAAGAAACGTGTAAAAGCTCAGTATGATCAAAGTGTCACCCCTCGTGTTTTTTCAGAAGGTGACCTAGTATTATTATACGATCAAGCTAACGATAAGCTAGGTGCTGGAAAATTCGAACTAATGTGGCATGGACCCTACATTATCAAGCATGTTCTTGTAAAAGGGGCCTATTAATTGACTGATTATGACGGGGTCTCTTTGGATAAGCCTAGAAATGTTCTTTATCTTAAGAGATATTATGCTTGACTTTCGTGTGAAGATATTTTTTGTACAATAGTTAATTTTTAGAGTAGTGTGCCTTAGATTAGATTAGTGTGCCTAGATTATTTTTGTTGTTACCACTATCTCTGCTTATCTTGATTACTCTTGATATTGTAGATGTCGACATCCCTTCAAACATATATTGGTTTTGTTGATGGCACCTGTTGTAGTACTCAGAATATCTTTCCGTGGCTTGGGTTATCTATTCACCCACCGATGAGTTAGTTTCTATGCATGGGGTATGACTTAGTCAAAAAACGAACAATATTGCAAAATATAGCGCAATCATTGAACTATTATCTGATGTAATTTCATTTTGTATTTGACATTTGATCATTAGTTTAGATTCATAACTCATTGTATTACATTTAGATAGAGCATATGCGATTAGAAATCCAATGTTATTGAGATTATTTTTGAAGGTTCGTCTCTTGGAACGACAATTTGATTACATCGAGTATCAACATATTTCAAGAAATTTAAACACATTGGCTGATGCATTAGCTAATCGTGTTCTAAATAGACATTTTTCAACATTAACATAGTAAACCAAAATAACATTCAATCCATGTTGAACAAGATACCCAGAGAAACTAGTATTTTCATTAGTATAGATAGGTTTGTTTTCAAAAAATATTACATCATCTATTATCATAGGTTCAAACACCTTATGATATAATAGATACTGATACAAAAAATAAAAATTTCAATCCACAATGATCATCCACTATCTGTGATGATGATCATGGTAATAGACTATGGCACACACCACCTTGCGCAGAAATCTCCTAAACAGTCCTAGAACACCTGTAACATGTCTCTAAAGCCAAAGAGGAATGTCATTTGTTCCCTTCTCAGGAATTTATATGGTTAACCTCTCCAGGTTGTGTTCCATATCTGCTAGGATCCCTGTTGCCTACTCCTGTGGAGGTGTTATAGGTTGTGATTTCCACCTATCAAAGCAACAGAGTGTAGCTGGTGGTCGTGGACTGACAACTGCGTTTAAATATTGTTATCAGTATTGGATGATAAAAAACAAATAAAAATTAGATTAAAAGCATAAAAATAGTTCGCTTACCTGATTCGTCCCATTGTCCCCCTGGAGGCAAGGACCTCTCAGGATCACCTTTGTAATCCATTCCTGCCTAAGAGAAGCCTTCGATGATGAAGACTTGGTTCCTTAGCCACATAAGTATGTCGGAGTAAACCGGACCACTGAACTCCCATCGCCACCATGGCGAGCCATTAATGCCACCCACTGTACCATTCGAGGTTCCTGAGGTTCCCCACGATCTACTAGAATCAGCTGAGGTGCGAGAATCGAGACTCTCTCTAAAGAAAATGAAATCAAAATGGCATCATAACCAAATTTTTTCAACTTTGCATTCTTTGCTCTAATTAATTGGCCTTTCATAATGGCCAATACTCCTTCACATTAGTTAAAAATGGTCCCTCCAAAACACTCCATGGTGGTCTGCATTTGGGATTTAGTGGCCACATGCAGAGCAACACTCCTACACAATATGGTCACAGTAAATGCTATCAATTTAAGATCTAATCGCAAGATAGTTTTAATATCTATGCGATTATCCTTTAAGTCTACCTCATCACAACAATATTGTTGTTTGTAGCTGGAAACAGGAAGACCTCCCTGTCTAGCCCAAAACAAGGATATTTTTCCTCCTCTCGAGGACAATACAGTAAGGAAATAAATGTCATCTAGCTTGATTTCGGGCCGGTGATCACCAATGATGAAACATTGATCTTGAACTTCCCATGCATTTACCAGCCATGTCATCAGCTCTACCTGTACTTTCATACCTTGGATAGCCCAGAACTTATAAAATCCACAATTCTTTAGCACACGCATTGTTGCACGATCATTCATATCTTCATTTTCTATACCCTCATGTTCATGTTCTTGCCACACTAGCATGGTGAAATAGCCTACAAATCAACACATTTGAAAGTAAATAACCATTTGAGTGCAAAACTTGAATCATTATTAAGAGAATTTGTGAATTTTAAAAGGTTTATGATGCCTCCGCAGTTTTTGTAAAGAGACAATGCGGATGTCCACACACGCTTCACACAAAAACCGCGGTAGCCTGATAATTTTTCCATTTAAAAATTATCAAGGTCCGCAGTTACCGTATGCATAACTTGTGGACCCTTGAGAACACATTTTTAAATATAAATTCCTCCCAAAAAATGAAATAAAGACGTAAAAAGAGAAATTAAATGGATATAAATGAAGATGAAGATGATGTGAATTAGCTAGTTCTGACGGTTCAAGGAATAGATGGTCAGTTCTCCCGATAACTGCTCTGGAACTTTTTAGCCAAAAGCTCTTAATTCACTGGTCTAAAGACAAAAGGTGAAAATGATTTAGTTTTAGATCCTTTTTATATTTTTTGAATAGTAAAATATTATATTTTATTTATTTTTCACTTTAAAATGCTATTTTTAAATATTTTTACTTCTTGGAAATAGGTATGCGTAATCTTCTGGGTTTTTGTGCAGGATACAGAATTTTTTGGTGAAAAGAATTATTTTGATGCTTAGTATACTTTTATCACTTTTTCGGGCTCTTGAAAATTACGAAAAGCAAAACCTTGGAGTTCTCTTTTAAGCCCTTTTTAGACTCTTTAAATATGAAAAGATCGCTGAGTACTTGACAATTCTAACTCGTTAAAGTAAATGAACAGTTGTCCCTTCAGTATGATTTTACCCCTTTTCTAGACTAAAATGGACTAATTACGAAAAAGGTATACGTTGACTAATCATGGTCAATAGAGTTCTCTCCTGCATTATTTTATCATTTTTCCGGCCTGAGAGACTAAATTTATGAAAAATAACAACTACGGAGTTTACTTATGTTTTTCTTCTCACTCCCTAAAACTGAAAAACGCCGAGTTTCTCCTATACTGGACCAGTTAAAATTTAACAGCGAAGGACCTGTCGATTACAAACAGGACCAAACCACTCCTTATTAGGGTTCAATTTTAATACTAAGCTGGACTCTTCTGAAGGATGAGCTTATATAAACTAGCAAATTTTATCATCCTCAAGCTTGTTAAAAATAAATAGGTACTTGCTAGTATTAGTGGGGGAAAAGAGAGAAAAAGAATCTAATTTTCATCCTTGTTTAGAAAGCAGCATACCACTCTTGAACATGACACTTTCTCACACTTGTACCTAGGTTGGGAAATGTTTTGTCTAATAGTTAATCAAACCACATTGAAAGTCTTCAGCCAGTTTCTGGGCATTAGCTTTAGGTAAAATGTTGCCAAGCCATCTGCAGTGTTGTTATGTGTTCAAGAATAGTTCAAATAAACCATTCATTACAAACATTTATCTCAATTCATGTTGACCATCCCTGAGTTAGTCCTTGCAAATAATTTTCAAAAGTTGATCTAATGGTTTCCTGCTATGGGCTTTCCTGGGACGGGTTACTTTCTATCGACGTCAGCTCATCATCTAGAAATTTGATGTAGAATCCTATCAGTACCTTGGGTTTTACATGCCCTAATGGCAGGTTTCTTGCATTCGACGACAGGTTGCATCATTGACCTTCGATCGAACAATTCTATGAGTGTTCGACTACAAACCATTCATTCACACTTCATAGATTGTACTGTATTACTTTGAGAACCATTGTCATTATTGGTGGTTTCTCTCATGCTTGTTGACGTTTCACATTATTTATCGATAATCAAGTGGTTTCTACCATGTTCGACTTTTACAAAATCAATTGCATGGATAGATTCATACTAGTTTGGGAAGTGGAAATCAAGACCTTGGATTTAGTTTCCACCATCCATCCCCCTCTTCATGGAACTGAAACTACCTCCATTTCCCTATAAATTGAGCTCAAGTTTCAGTCTCAAGGGTAGACATGGTAGCTTGTACATGTTAGTTGCTAAAGAAATTCCCAATAGTGCATAATCTCTACACTAGTCGTTGTTGGAATGAGAATGATCACACTTTTATGTCCATAACTCCATGCTGGTATTTAGAGAGGAAGGCTTGTAAAACTGAAGGAGGAACGATTGTTCAGGACCCCGGGAGAAATTTGTACGACATCAAGGCATCAAGTTGTAAGATTACTCTTTTTATACAAGATAATACATATGAATATGTTTTTATCATTGAGCTGTTCTTGTGCTTATTGAATAACATCAATACTTAGACTCTTTGATCACTAAGTTGGAGTAGCTTTTCTAGATTATTATATGTTGCAGGTGCTTTGATTCTTTTGTCTTGTCTTTGATTGTAGGTTCTACTTATTGAAGAAGCCTCTTTGGAATGACTGGATAAAACACTGCATTGAATGTTGGATTTCAAGGTAGGGGCATGTCCTCTCTCTCTTTTATTATAATAATTTTGAATTGCAATTAATCTAAAGAAAGAGGTTTCCAAATGGATGTTTGTTTCTAGATATTCGTTGAATACTAGGGAGATTTCTCTTGTTCGCAAGAGGGATTAATCCACATAACACTCCTCAAATTCTATGAGGAGGCTACATCCTCGAAGGACCATAATGGGTTATAGGGACAACTCATCTTCAGGTGGGATACCCACTGACACGATTTCCGGGTCGGTCATGACTAGTGTTTTTTGCCCACTAAGGAGGACATATATTTTGTTACTGGCCTATCTAGGAGAGGGCAGGATTTTCCCTAGTTCCCAGATGTCCCCATTGGCTATGCAGCAGGGAGTCAGTTGGCATACTCCCAGAGATACATTAGGGATGATATAGCTTCTCCTGTTGATTTTCAGGGGTCCAGTGGTAAGTTACATATTGCTTCATTTGGTGCAGAGGATGTGAGGTGTCTCTCACTATTGCTGACGTTCATTGCACACCATACAAGTGATGAGAAGCACATTAGTTGTCTGCTTTTATTTTATGTTGGTTCTTTATTCCAGGCTCGGCGACTTGTGAGATGGTCTGTGATTTTTTTGCGACAGTTTTGTACAACATTAGATAGATGTCTTTCTCAGGCACATGGTCAGTCAAACTTCCCTTTTTCTTCAGAGTTATTTTGTTTATTTTTTTGAGAGGTTTCCAGAGACAAGGCCTACTTTTGTTCGACAACCTTGTAGGTCAATGTTTCAGGTACGAATGGAGATGTGGAGCTAGATGATGCCCAAGAGGAGACAATATGAATTTCCCTCCAGGATATCTTCTGATGCACTAGAGTTGCTATCCAGTTTTGATGATCACTCCTTCGATCTGGCACCATGTTTGAATGTCGTTTTGGATTGGAAAGGGTGTACCAACATCCTCTTCACATAGGATGAGATGGTATATGCGAGAGGTAATATTAATGTTTTCTTTAAATTAATATAGTTTCATTTTATTGTTTTAATTAATTAATTAGAATTATCAAATTTATTCTAACACATTTTTAACTTGTTTTATTAAATTTTTTAATGAAAATTTCTAATTATTTTTGTGTATTATATATTTTGTAGATATTGGGACATTCGTTGGGATGAGATTCCACTGCCACTGAATGATCCAAGTGCAGATGTTGATGAGGAGATGGCAGAGGTGGAGGATCAGGGTGGCAGATCTGATCCTGATCAGGTGCAGATACCCATAGGGGTGAGGCGTAGGCCGGACACCCAATTTAGGATGGAGTTGGGTGACCAAATTTGTCTACTTCTTGTTGATGAGGGAGTCCACCGGGCTACGATTAGAGAGATCCAGGCTAATAGTAGGCTGAAAAAGCTCTGGAGAGGCATGCCCCATGATATGTTGACCCTCACGCATCATATCATTGGAGCTTCCAGAGCACTGGCGCACAACAGGAGGGGTAGGAATCATGGAGATGCACGACAAAGCAATGCCTCATCTGATGATCATGATCATGAGGGGATTGATCATCATTCTAGTACTCCACCTCCTCTTCCTTCACCTCATGATGAAGATCAAGATGAGAAGCCAACATCCAATCCTAATCAACAGGCATTGTCTGAGCAGTCTGCACCATCTCAATAGACACCTAGTCCTGAGCAGGCACCTGATCTGTAGCATGCATGTCCATCTAAGGAGGCAGGTCCATCTAACTAGGCCGCATCATCCACTGAGCAGGCTGCTCCATCGACGAGTCATCAACAGGCAGTTCTTGAGCACACTACACCATTGACTGATTAGCAGACACCTCCAGAGTAGGCACACCATTTATCTGAGCATGAGGCTATCGGGCCTTGACTAGTACTAGTATTGATGTATCACCAAAGAGTGCCCAACCTACCCGAGGCTCCTTGAGAAGAGATGGCTTGTCCTCCTCCTTTATTCCAAAATTTCTTACTTATTTGGAGGAAGTATTTGTCCTCCATTTTTGTCTCCTAAATTAGAAGAATGTCTAGGGTTTCTATCCTTAAAAGGCTTCTTATGGCTTCTTCTTTCACTTTGCTCCCCATACCTATGCAATTCCAGGAGACAACCTTCATCACTTACTTTTTTGGGTGTCATGAGCTCCCTTGGAGCCTTGTATCTGGTTTCTTGTCATCTTTGAAGTTTTTGCCAATAGTTTCTCGAGGGTTGGTTGACTGCCCTGGAGATTATCTTTGTAGGTTTCTTGTTCTCTCTTTTCACTGGTATATTTTCAGCCTCTTGTCGATATTCTAACTAAAGTTTGTGATTCCTCTATTTCTCCTTCCTCCCCTAATTCCTCCGAGCCTTGCTCTTCCTCTTCAGCTTCTGCATGTTTTTCCTTAGGTTTTTTGAGGCACTTTCTCCTTGCCTCAAGCCTGAGGAGGTCCCTTTGTCTGGGGTCACTTTCTTTTGCATTTTGACCTCCTGGATTTCCTCAAAAGCTGAGCTTAAGGGCCCAAACGTTTTTTCTTTACCATTCGGGGGAGGGATTTGCTGAACAAAATCTTACTAAGGACCTTTACCATTTGGAGCCCCAGATTTGGGGGTCTTATGGGAGGCATTTAACTGCTTGACCTGATTCTAGCCCTCCTCCTTCCCTTTCTCCAGCTCTCCATTGCTCGGGCAACCCCTATAAAACTGAACGTATACATGGAATTTCCGACACTTGAAAGGAAGTTGCTCATAGTCAAGCTTTTGCACATGAGTCCAACTGCCAAAATTTATTTTTATTGCCTCTAAAAGTCCCACCTCTAGATCGAACTCGACACATATTTTGGCACAGTCATATTGATCCTTATTGTTTGCTTGATCAATAAATTTTCCCAGGGCATTACCTATGTGCTTCAGAGAATCCCAGTTCCAGCAATGCATTGGCAGATTCGACAACCTAACCCAAACTGGGACGGTCGTTGGAACATCCACTACTGGGTCAAAATACGGCGTCCACTTATTGAGATACAGGTCTTGAGGCCCCATAAATTAGGGGCCATTCCGAAAGATCAGATCTTTATCCTCTTTTGAAATGAATTTGAATAGAAAATAGCCTCTCCCCAAGAAATACGAGGTTACACTATTCTTGATCAAAGGCATCCAGTTTTTGACAACCCAGTTCTCCGTAGTTTTTGGAGAGGGCCGAAGACCAGTAAACTACTCCACAAGGGCGCGATCCACAAGGGACAAAGCTACCTGGATCAGTCCCTCTAGAGGAAGGGATATTTTTATAATATCATCTATCTTTTTCACGAACTTGACAGCTTCTGTTTTCTTTTTTTTTGGCATCATAACCAACAATGAGTTGAAAGCATCCTCAGTGGATGGAGGAGGAGGAGGAGGAACCTGGGGCAAGCCCAGAACCTCCATGGCTGCGTGATGAAGCCCTAGCTTTAGGTGTGCATGGGCTCACAGGCAGTAGAAGCAGCAACGCTTTTTAAAAAAAATATCATTCACACACATTTAAAGCAATCAAGTAGTTGTACTATTTTAGGAATTGAATTATATATAAAAAAAATTATACAGTGCGCTATTGTTTCCGAGATCAACATAATTGCAAATTATAAAGTGAAATTATTTTAACATTAGCACAATGCAAACCAATTAATTCAAAATACATATTATAATATTTTTGTAACAACCCAAAATTTAACGTGCAGATAATTATATCAAATAAACAATTAATGATCACCCAACAAATTGTTCGACTAATCATCATAGAATTTTCAAAAGCATGAGTAAGGCGACTTACCTGTAATGGCGATATTCCTTACTTGAGTCTCCAAAGTTGAACACTGTCTGAATCTTGTTGACCGCAAATTTTTTTTGGGGACAACTCTCCACCCAACCGTAGGCTCATCTGTATGTAATCCTTCCACAACTAGCCACCCCCGAGCCCTCAATCAACGTACTACTGCCAGGGTATCCTTTGCCTCAAAATACATTTCTCTCCAGAGAATGGATGAAAGAATGATCTTTGAATCTTCCTCAGTATCTATTAAATAGACCAAACAATGGAATGAGAACCACATGCACACATTCACTGTGTCAACATCCAACTTAAGCTTTATTTAATTGAGTGTTTATCTTAGTTTAACTTATTTTTTGTTAACTTTACTTAATTTAGTGTTTCTCTTAGTTTTATTCACTTTTTTGTTAACTTTACTTGTTTGTATAGTTTCTTAGTTTAAATCTTTCTTAATTTATTCCTTTTTACTTTTTTTTAATTAAATATTTCTTAATTTATTCCTTTTTACCTTTTGCTAATTAAATATTTCTTAATTAACTCTTAACTTCAATTATTTATTTACTGTTTACTGTTTATTATTTACTATTTTATTTAAAACTCCAATTATTAGTTACTATTTTATTTATTATTTTTATTATTCTCTTAACTTATTATTTATTTATATTATTTTATTTATTATTTTATAATTATTAGGGGACGTTACATACTCCACATCTTCAAGGAAATTCATCCCGAAGTTAAGTATTTAATGGTATTATATCAATTATTTATTATTTATTACTTCATGTGTGACCAACACTCTCTGTTGAACTAGTAAAACCAGCAGGCATCGAAAGTTCCCACAACACCTAGGAAATCTCAAGGAATCTGTGTCCTTTTTCCCACTTTCGGAACTAGGCATAAGCCTCCTCGGTCTATGCCATAGCGAAGGCTAGCCCCAAGGCTTGCACTCGACTCAGACCTCATCTGCCCCAAGGCAGGCACCTGACTCAGTACTCCATGCAATAGTGCTCCATGCATCTCGCAAGGCTAGCCCATTCCCTCCACAGCTCCGTAAGTTTCACAGCCCCAGGCATCGAATTCTTACACCCACTTCTAGACTTCGGTATCCCAATCCAATACCAGGCACTTGGCCTACAATATTAGGCCCTTGGCCTCCTCAAGATGGTCCCACGACCCTTCAAAAGCTATCCATCAAGAGCTATACAGGACAAAGGAACCACTGACATATGTCTTTTTGATTGAGTTTGTCCGTAGCCCATATGGTGTTACATATTCTCCCTCGTAGGTATGGGCTCCTACGAGATCATCAAATAAACTGGTCTTCTCGGCCCATTTGTGGATCTTCTGCCAATCACCACATCTCAACATGCATCCAATGCATTAGTTATAATCATAACATCATAGAAAATAATCCACTTCCTAACCCTTGCATTTCATCATGATAAAATAACATCATTGTTAATAACCATATTCTAAATAGTAAAGAATTGCATCCTCATGCATGTCACAAAAACTGTATCGATTCCACATGCTTCACATCATGAAATACCATCATAAATTATAACATCAACATATATGAATCATGGCATCTCATAATAAACTAACAACATCTCAATATAACCTCAAACCATAACATCGTAATCCCTATGCATATCATATTCATCATGAGCATACAACATCCTTATCGTAACAACTAAATAAGAACCACATGTGCATCATTATCCTCATTATAACTGTATTCATTTACCATATACCATCACATCATGAAACAACAAAAATACGCTATAAACATTCTTATCAT
This sequence comes from Pinus albicaulis, assembly GCA_034641835.2. Taxonomy (NCBI): domain Eukaryota; kingdom Viridiplantae; phylum Streptophyta; class Pinopsida; order Pinales; family Pinaceae; genus Pinus; species Pinus albicaulis. Next base: position 467,633,340 of record CM076569.1, read on the forward strand.
TAATTAATTTCATTTACTTTTATAAACAATGAATACTAACTATGAATTAAGATTATTCAACATCCCTCTAGGATCTAAGCTACCTCATCAACAATGTTAGAGATGTAAATATCTGTCAATAATCATTTTCTTGTCTTCAATAAGAAAGTTCCCAATTTACAAGATAGGCTCAACCACACTATTGGTATGCTACAAATTTGATATAGTATATTTGCTTGCAAGTTTCACCATCTGGAGCCTTAATTTTTTTGTTATGTTGGTACAAAATGGAATGTCTAGTTGGTTGAGTTTGGTGTAAAGGTGTTGGTTATTTCTATTATTATTTCATTTTTTCTTTTCAATACATCGAATAATCCAAATGCATAACTCATCAATTGCATACTAACTTCTTACTCTTCACATTAATTATTTTTCCATTAGTCTCTAAGCCTCGGCTTATCACACAATGTATCTCCCTAATTAATATATTTAAAATTTACCTATAAACATCTTCGTAGTTTATCACTTGTCAACTTACACCTATATGAGTGTTTTGGTTCACAAATTCCCATCTTGCCACAAAAATTAAAATATACAATATAAAAAATAACCTCCATACAAATATCCTCTTTAGAAACAAACTAACATATTTAATATAAGAATTAACAATTTATTGTTCAATAATTATTAATTACAAAAATATTTATATAATAATTTACATGACTACTACAATACCATTTATAGTAATATAATAAAATACATCTATATCCATAGTATACCTTAACCATTTATCACCAAAAACTTTTACACAATAATAATTATTTCCAATCAAATTTTATTTTCTAGTTAAATTTATTTAATATAAAATAATAATTTAATCTCATAAACTAAAATCTAAATTAAACTTTAACCTTGGTTAATTATTCCAAATTAATAATAAAGACAACATAAAAGTAAAATCAACCTAACCTATATATATATACTATTTCATTTAAACCAAGCCCACATTATTTATTCAATCAAATAATTAAAATAATCCACCATACTTTATACAATCAATATATTATCTATTAAAACAATTTAACTTTATTCAACCAATATATTATCTATTTAATAGAATAATAAAAAAAAACAATAATATATATATATATATATATATATATATATATATATATATATATATATAAAGTTTGGAATCTCATTAAATAAGATCTCTCTTAATTTCACTTAAGTTTCTCTTGCATTACGTATGTTGCAAATATCCTAAATAAAATTATTTATATTATTCATATTAAAATAAAATTAAAATGATAACTTTAAAATTCCAACAACTTAATTATCTTTGCACCATCACACTTAGGGCACGCTGTGACAGTTACAAAACCTTTTTCTCCCTCATTCAAGCATAATTTTCTCTTTCTTGCTGCCAAGTAGAGGCCATAGAAACCACACAAAAACCCTAAAGGCTTACATTTTATCTTTTCAATTCTTTGCTCTGTTTCTGAAAGAATTGTTTTCCCTTAATTGTCTCAAATAATTTCCATTTATAGCCATGCTTGGAATTGTAAGGTCATGTTCATTATTATAAGTCTAGATTCCTCTTTGTAAGAATTATTTTCCTTTAGGTACTTTTAATATTTTCCTTGTTCGCTTACTTGATCATTTAGGTTTCCAGATTTCTTGTGCTATTAGTTATCCCTGATCAGACAACAAAAGAGGAATCAAATTTATATAAAAATGCATTTTTTTCCAATTTCTTATATTTTATTTATTTATTTATTATTATTATTTTTATATGGCTTCCAGAAATTTAATATTCTTTATATTATAAAATTAAAATACATATATAGAATAGTTATAATTATTTATTTTATTTTATTTTTCTTAGTTCTAACACCATGTGATATTATGTCTGTTAACCCACCTTTACATAAACCATCTTGCGTAATGCCCAAATATGACTTCTTTAAAAATAAGGTATCGTCTTTAAAAATTAAATTAAATTAAGTTTGTAGGTTGATTGGCAATAACAGCATTGGGTGTGAAAATGAAGTCTCACCCATCCAAAGTCTTTAGTACGCTAGTTCTCTCTTGTTGCTAGGAAGATGCAACAAAATTAGATGGTGCAATGCAGCTATGAAACACAATTAATCTAATCATGAAATGTGTTTATAGCGGGATGGTTAGTAATCTAACTAGAGGATTGGGCTATCATCAAAACTTTGACAAGATTAGAAGAGAGAAATTAGTGCCAAATACCAATCTGCTATTCAAATACCACAATAATGATCAAATTCAGAGATGAAAGGATGAACTAGACTTCAAAATATACCACTCCCAAGAAAGATCAGATTGTTATAGCTACTGTTGAGGTATACACTAGTACAAAATGGGTAATTCGTAACTAAAAAAAGAACTAAAATTTGCATATAAACAACTATTTTTCGATCGATGACCAATAGTAGCTAATTTACAGTATCTTATAATGCGGCCAACTTTTAGTCATTTTTAGCTTAGTCATTAATTAGTTATCTCAATTTTGTTGTCTAGTTGTATATTTGGTCATTAATTTGGTCACTGATTTAGTCATTGATTTGATCATTAATTTAGTCACTGATTTGGTCATTAATTTGGTCATTGATTTAGTCATTGATTTAATCTTTGATTTGGTCATTAATTGACACAATTAATGATCAAATATATTACTATATGATCACCCAAGAAAACCAATTAATGACCAAATAAATATGACCAAAATGTTGGTTGTGTTATAAGATACTGTAAATTAGTTGCTATTATTCATATATATGCAAATTTTAGTCATCGCTTGAAACCAATTAATGATTGAAGCAATATGACTAAAATATAGTCGTGTTATAAGATACTGTAAATTAGCTACGAATAGTCTTATATATGCAAAATTTAGTTGTCATTTGTAGTCACAAAATTATCATTTGCAATAGTTATTTATTCACTATATAAACGACTAATTTAGTAGTTTATATTCATTTCATTTACTTTCATTAATAATCATTATAAATGACTAATTTAGTCATATATTTATTTTATTTGTGTTCATCATTAATCAATATAAACTATTAATTTAGTAGTTTTAAATTGATTTTGTGTTCATTATTAATCAACATAAATTAATTTGTATGATTTTAAAAATGTCATACAATGTGCATGTTCATCTAATATGAAAACACAAAGTCGCATATTTTAACTACAATACTAAACAATATCAAGTGCAACTATAAATAATTTCAACCACATAAATTATATTATATGAAATGTTAAAGTATTACAATATGATTTTCCAACTTAATATTGGTTGGACTACAATTTACACATGAAATGATGTTTCATCACTTCAAACATTATCGTTGTGTTTTCAAGGCATTGCAGGTGCATTCACCAACTCTGAAGACTTGACCATCAGTCTTTATATGTGTGTCTTATGCGGGAAATTGGCTCTAAGAGTATAACCAGACCAGTTCTCCTCTCTTTCTTTTTGCATTTGTGGCTTCAATGTTATTGCTCCCCTCTTTTTTCAATTCATGCTTCTTACCATCAATACTGATTTCGTTCTCTAAAAAAAAAAAAAAGATACAATGCACAGTGTAAAACATGAAAGACAATGAACACTAGAATATAAACTAAATTAGACTATAAATAATTTATACAATATATACCTCAACATGAGCAGTGTTAGAGCCATTTTTCTCCATACAAGTAAGAAACTCCAACAAATTATCTTCATTGGGATGATAATTACCACTATAATGTGGCGAGAAAACCTGTACAAACAAAGAAAATAAAATATCACCATATATAGAAAAGAGCACCTTAGTGACTTAGTAGTCAACTTTCAAGGAAAGCTTAGGAACAATCATGTCAACTAAGTTATATGCTAAAAAGCTCAAGCTGTAGATAACTTGTGAAAACAAATAATTTGAGGTTTGATGTTTAATCCCTGTCGTTTTATTCACAACAACATTTTATTTTCTAACGCATGAACTTAGTTAAATATATAAACAACATGTACTCAAATAACAACATGAAAGTAGCTTTTTTTATAGTCATGAAAATATTTTAACACAAAATAGGAATAAGGATTCCAATAAATATAGTGTAATACTAATTTCATCTTCAAGCTTTGGTTGTTGTTTAAATTGACATGGTACTGAGTATTTTCAATTTCATAGTTAAAAGACAAAAGAAAATCAAAATAAACACCCAAAATACAATCAAGCAATAAAGAGAAGATATCATGGAATGGAAATTGCAATTATAAAATATTTGTTTACCTGTCCACCGATGTCGTGTCTGGCACTCCTAAAGCATTTTCTTGCCCAAAATAACCATGAAGTGAAATAATCACAACATTAAAAACCATAGGAATTCCTACTAGAAACATTTCCAAAGTCGACGGCTTAGGTGTCTAAGTGATCTCTAACAACGAATGAACCATATCCAAGACGTGATATGCATCGTCTCCCTATCATTTTTCCAATCACATTTCATGTAACCTTCCCACCACAAAGTCAAGTAACAATCAAACAAAGACATTGACATTTGTTTTTATCTTTTATATATATATATATATATATATATATATATATAATTTGAATCTTATTTGTTTCATGAACATAGTAATTCATATTTAAAGCCTTCTTGACATATGAGAAAGTATCAATCAAATAGGACATTAGAAAAATCGACCTCAATCACGTCCTCAAACAATTTCTACAATATCAATATTTTTCTTGTTGCGATATCTTGGGTAGAAAAAGAATATATCTGCAAAAGAAAAATGCATATATTGCTTATGATCAAACTTTTTATATGGTGTATTCTTAAGGAGTTTTTTAAGATGTTCCTCCACCTTTACCAAAGTGAATTGTAGCTTGGTTAAACTATGTATCCTTTCATTGAGCATCAATTTCAGCAAGATAAATGTCTCACATTATTCTTTCCCATTTCTCAACATGCTACATATGTTAAATTAAAAGACGCATAAAACAAAGAACAAACCCTATTATAACCAAAACAAATAGTGTCTAATAAAAATTCATTATAATATTAGAAAATGAAAAGAGAGTGGACTATTTTTCTTGTTTGACTTTGCCTATTTTTGTTATGAAATTGGTCGAGCTTCAAGAACCAACAAATGTGAGGGAAGTTGTAAATGTGAAAAAAAATATGTTGACTTAATTTATAGACTTCTTCAAAATGATTTGAATGATGCCATTTTCAGATGTGGTAAATCTCATAATAAGAAATGGCATGTATTCTAATAAATAAAATTACAATGACTACCATGGGCCTCCACAGGTTATAGGTCCTTAGTAGGTTAATCTTGATCTTGAAAGAGAGATGGCAACGATAAGTATGGGTGGTCATAGTTTGTATGGTGAATATCTTCAAACCAAGGTCGTCATCTCAATGAACCTAGGTTCTGACATGGTAAACATGGATCTGGTCTTCAATCCATTTCATTCCATCATACTTTGTCAAGACTTAAGAGGACATGATGGTCCTTCAACTTATAATAGGGTTTCTTTTGAGGTTATTAATAAATATTATCCAAATCAAATGGATTTTTGGGCTCCAAGAGATATGGATAATTTAAGTGATAATAATTATATGTTTTTTTCCCAAGATTCAAATGTAGGGATACATTTTTTGGATTTTACTAATAAATAGAATGAGAGAAATAATCCATGATGAGAATCTATTGGTCATTTTGATTAGGGAAATACACGAAGATAATAAGACTATTTAGGTTCAAATCAAAGGTGGTGTTGATTCTTGTAGCTCCTCAGTTGTTGGTATTTTTTAAGGTAGGAATTTCCGTTCTTCAAGGGTGGGGTCCTTCAACATAATTGCATCTATCTTGGTCATATCACCCAAAAGCAAAACATAATAAAAAAAGAGTAAATATGTCAAGTTTGGGGAAAATCCTATTTGTATAGTTGTCAAACTTGTAGTTTTGTTTGACTCTGTTATAACTCTATTGATACCACCTACTCTATAGTAAAAAATGGCAAATGAGCCATTAGTCATACCTACCCATGGTCTCTTGTAGGCATGATAGAAGAATAGGTTGAGCCATTAATTAGAATTACATATATTTAGGAAAGACAATTCATTATCTAGTTAACCAATTGCACATTGAACCCTATATGGATGAGTAGCCCTAAATAAAGCCAGTTTTCTCTATCATATGCCTTGGAAAGACAAACTAACATTTCTTGTAATTTTTTTGGTTTCATGTTATAAATTCCTTCTTGGGAAACTCCTATTTTGTAATGGATTTGTTTTCCATGAAGGATGCAAAATCATTCTAATGACATGGAATCAACTTAGTGAATTTTTACCCTACATGACCAAGGAACTCGAGCCTTGGGCGCATCAACAGTAGCATCCTCCAATGAAAATAATACAGTCTCCAACCTAGAAACATCAAAATTATATATAGTTATAGTTCATAATTGCAAATGACCATAGATTGTAGCGATCCTTAAATAAATTCAAACTTAATAAGAACAAACACAAAATTTCACATTACCTTCAGTAAGATGTCCATGATTTAGCAAGAAAGGCTCAGACTTGCATAAATGTGTAAGTAGAATCCCCAAAAGATCAATTTCAACATCTTTCCTGAAAAGAGAATATAATATCCAAAGTGAAACCATAGTTGAATGGAACAATGGTGCTTTAAGGTCATCTACAGAAAAGGTTACCTCCTTCAAATCTCTCACACTATATGGTATGTCATGCAAAATTAAGAAAAAGTCAGGGAAGCTTCTCAAATTCTCTAAAAGACATAATGAAAATGCATAAAATCTCTGTAAAGGAATACACCTGTAATATTCTTTGATTTCCATTTCATCCTTTTTCCTAAGTTGAACCACAATGAGTTTTGAACTCAAAGTTCTTTGAAAAGAATGTTCTTACAATTGAAATTCAACATTTGCAGTCTTCCCACATTTGTCACCTTATGAGTATGAATTCTTAAACTCTCTTATGTCATTATCCAAAACATTTCTTTCCTAGACACGTGATTTTTCAAATAAAGGCTTTTATGGAGCATAAGTCCTTGTCAAAATTTCATCTCTCATACCAACTGGCATCCGGTCAGAACTGCAACTTGAAATCGGACCTGCACCCGTTTATCTATTACTCAAGATGTGAATGGTGGAATATCTGCTAGAGCACTCTTAGCATATGGCAGAGGCTAAGCCCTCCCTCTTATTCCCTTGCCAAGACTTCCCTTAGGACCAAGAGTCAAGTGGCCATCATCGGAAGCTCTGAGTGTTGAAGGGCTTTGCATAGACTTATTTTCAAATTGAGCCCTATCCACAATTCGAGCATCTTGACCAGTGAATCCACGGTCACGTGATCCCATATGGGGTTGTGGCCCTTAAATCCCACCCATATGCGGAAGTGAACCCGTCTGTGCACCTGCTATGTAAGGTGGCATCACAAGTCCTCTCCCACCATGATCAAGTGGTGTCATAAGTCTTCGACCTAAATGTCCCATATTGGTACCTTGAGAGCAGCCTCCCTGTCCATGTGGTTCTTACACAGCATCCCAATGCACTTCCTCTATTTTCTTTGGGCCCTCAACTTTCTTCCTTTGTTTCCATCCATTCCTCCTTGAATCAATCAGATCCTTCAACATGAACCTCATCCTAGAGGGAAGCCCTTGGTTATTGGACATTTTTGTCATCTTATCAAGGTAAGCATCAATATGTTCCCTGGCTTTTGAATGGTCAATCATATGACCAATAGTGCTCATCGATTTGCACAAGGCTTCAACATTTTCCTCCTTTGGATGTTGAAATTCACCAATTAATTTCTCGATGCATGCATGCATAATTCTTTTGGTCAACGTAATTTCTTTATAAAGCTCACAAATAAACCTTATATTTCCTAGCATTCGTCATCATGTTGCAGCCTTCTTCTCCCATCTTTCTTCTACTGAAAGGATTTTTTCACCATGCTCTTATGCTTTCTCGGCCTCAGCCTCTTCTCTTTCATCTTTTTCAAATTATTCCTGACATTTGTTCAAAAGAACTCACTTGAAAACAACCTTCTCATTATCTTCATATAATTCAGGTATTCCTGCAGGAAGCTGAAAATTGAATTTTGCATACATTTCACAAAAATCCAGCTCCATCAAGGCTTTGTCAAATATTTGAATATTATACCATGCATACATGACGCAAATTCAATGTTCACTTCTTTGACCTGTTCAAAAAATTTCTCAAAGTTTTGGGGCATTAATTTATTAAGGATGGATTTAATATGTCTTTGTTTCAACTGATCCTCATCAAAAACCTTGCCCACTTCATATCAGTTCTCTGATATATGAACTATGGGCAGAGAAGGCTGTGGAGGAGGAATCAAACCCTTCTTCAAACCAAAATCACGCTGCCACCTATCAGCATCCAAATTATTTCTCACTAGTACAACTTGTGGAAGTGGTGCTTGCACATAAGGCCCTCTAGGAAGGATGACATTCATACTCATCTGTGTTGCACAGGTATTTCTTGCAAAGCCAATATTATAACCTTGGCCAGGTCGAAACACGACAAAGGAACCACTAAGATCCGCATTCATCCGCATATCGCAACCATCAGCAAAAGAATCCACCGGCTTGGCCCATCTATCATCATCCAAACTGGCCATGAATGGATTGTAGCCAGTTTATTTTGTCCTGTTAATGGGTGTGAATAATTTAATATGTTGGTTTTTGTCTTTAAAGGTAGATGAAAAGTAGATGAAATGTTATCATATGACCCAACTAGCATCGATGAGTAGAAATTCATTGGGCGTGAACCACTTAAAGAAACAAAACGTAAAAGTGGAGGTATGTATGTAGGAAGTCCTGCTAATGGAGGAATGGAATCTTTAATTGATGACACAACATCAAAGATCAAAGAAATGAAATAAAATCATTGTGGAAAGAAATATGCAAAAATTTCTCAATTTTTGGATATCAAATATGCTCCAAGTATGGGCACAAACATGAGTTGAATTTTCAACTCTTTAGGCTCTTGTCAATGTGGTCAACCAAAACGATGTCAAAAAACTAAATATTTTGGGGGATTGAAAACTTGTTGTGGATTGAGTCTACGATAAAGTCAAAATAGTGGCCCCTCATTTGGCTCACATTTTGCAAGGTATCAAACAACTCAACAACAAGTTGGATTGGTTCTCTTGTGGCCATATATACCATGAACTCAATACCCTAGCAAACAAGCTCTCCAAATTATTCCATAAGTGCTAGAATACCAAGAGTATACGAAAAATTTTTGTGGGGGTTGTTGAATTCCATATCTAGTTTTTTGTCTCACTTATTACTATATTTTGTGATGATATATGTAAATGATCCAATGATATTATCCAAAAAGTGGTAGAGATTTTTTTTGGCTTTTAAAATCTCGCACAATATATAATTGGAATAAACTTTTATTACTAGAAATTAATCAATTACTTCTACATACCACTAAAAGTGGCAAAATCTCTATAACCTTTGATCACCTTGAACATCAAGCACACTAAGAAATTTGTTTCATGAGTTCAACTGCAATCAAAGTTTTACCGCATCCAGTTCCCAAAAAAGAAATAATATTACTCTTAAGAGAAGCATGGAATATTTCCAATTGATACTTGTATTACGATAGAATTATAGGAAAGAATCAGATACAACACAATTGCATTATTACATTATATTAGAACAACAATGTGAAATTGGAAAATTTAAGACTTAGATTGGGGTTTTGTAATACCAGGAATCTTGATTTTGTATTTCTTGATTATTTACATTAAAATTTTTCCAGTGAGCTATCAAATATGGTTCATCTACAAGATGTTCAAGAATGAACCACAGAAACATCCACAGAAAATTTTCAATGTAAGTATTTCTGAAATGTAAAATCAAAACTAAACATATAAATATCACTAGCGAAAACTAAATTGATGATTAACATGATTAATAATAGTAAAAAATATGAAAGGGAAACGCACTGTCGTAAGATGGTATTAGCAGTCGAATTTTTCATTACACCGTTTTGCATCTTTGAGCAAAACACAAGGGCAAACATGCAGAACAGTGTAATGAAAATTTCTACTACTAATACCATCTGACAACAATGTGTTTCCCTTACATATTTTTTACTGTTATTAATCATGTTAATCATCAATTTAGTTTTCGCTAGTGATATTTATATGTTTAGTTTTGATTTTACATTTCAGAAATACTTAGATTGAAAATTTTGTGTGGAGTTTCAATGGTTCATTTTCGAACGTCTTGTAGATGAACCATATTTGATAGCTCAGTGGAAAATTTTTAAAGTAAATATTCCAAAAATACAAAATCAAGATTTCTGGTCTTACAAAACCCCAATCTTAATCTTAAATTTTCCAATTTAACATTGTTGTTCTAATATAATGTAATAACGCAATTGTGTTGTATCTGATTCTTTCGTATGATTCTATCGTAATACAGGTATCAATTAGAAATACTCGATGCTGCTCTGAAGAGTAACATTATTGCTTTTTTGGGAACTAGATGCAGTAAAATTTGATTGCAGTGGAACCAGATACTAAGAAATGCACAGGAAATGGATGCAAAGATAAAGAAGTTGCTTCAAAAATATTAAATAGGTTATTAATGCTTGAAACTTACACAGATCAAGACCCTTCCTGCCATAGATGAAAGAAGAAATTACTTCACGTGCAGAGAGAGAAGATATTGTTTCCATGTTGTTGACTAATAGCTTTCCCTCGGGCCTGATAGATTCCTCTCTGACTCTCACCTGTGCTCCGATACCAGTTCTTTGCATAGTACAGTTAGATCCATATGAGCCCAATTATCTATCCATAATTGAACCAAGCAAGTGAAGTCAACTAGGCTTATCGAATGAACCAGGCAGATGTCCCTGGTGCAATAGCTCTTATTCCATTATATTGATCAAACTAAATATTTCATTCAAACATAATGAGAGGATGATCTTCTATAGAGAAAATTGAAGAAATTTGACAAGAATGAAATGCAAAAATTCATACATAAAAAAGTGTTTTCAAATGCACACCAAAACTTAAGCGCTACAATAACATATCTAGCTACCTTTTCTGCAAAATGGTACACTTAATACAATAAATGGAATTATATAATTTCAATGCCCTAAAATGACAGCAAAACAAATGAAAGTTTTTTATTAATATAACACCTAAACTTACAAATGAAAGTTTCCATTAATATATCACCTAAACTTACAAATGAATGTTTTCATTAATATGTCCCCTAAACTTGATTTTTTGATGTTTTAATGATAAATAATTGAGAAAATAATTCTCACCCAAATAGACTTTAATATTGGAGCCCATATGGTAAAAGCCTAAGTAGTGCATGTGATAGGTTAATGCACAAATTGACAATATAAAAAAAAAAAAACTTAAGACCTTCTACATGCCACTAAAAGTGGCAAATGCTCTATAACCTTTGATCACCTTGAACATCAAGCACACTAAGAAATTTGTTTCATGAGTTCAACTGCAATCAAAGTTTTACCGCATCCAGTTCCCAAAAAAGAAATAATATTACTCTTAAGAGAAGCATGGAATATTTCCAATTGATACCTGTATTACGATAGAATAATAGGAAAGAATCAGATACAACACAATTGCATTATTACATTATATTAGAACAACAATGTGAAATTGGAAAATTTAAGATTTAGATTGGGGTTTTGTAACACCAGGAATCCTGATTTTGTATTTCTTGATTATTTACATTAAATTTTTTCCAGTGAGCTATCAAATATGGTTCAATACAAGATGTTCGAAAATGAACCACAGAAAATTTTCAATGTAAGTATTTCTGAAATGTAAGATCACAACTAAACATATAAATATCACTAGTGAAAACTAAATTGATGATTAAAATGATTAATAACAGTAAAAAATATGAAAGGGAAACACACTGTTGTCAGATGGTATTAGTAGTAGAAATTTTCATTACACTGTTCTGCATGTCTACCCTTGTGTTTCGCTCAAAGATGCAGAACGGTGTAATGAAAAATTCGACTACTAATACCATTTTACGACAATGCATTTCCCTTTCATATTTTTTACTATTATTAATCATGTTAATCATCAATTTAGTTTTCGCTAGTGATATTTATATGTTTAGTTTTGATTTTACATTTCAGAAATACTTACATTGAAATTTTTTTATGGAGTTTCAATGGTTCATTTTCGAATGTCTTGTAGATGAACCATATTTGATAGTTCATTGGAAAATTTTAAAGTAAATATTCCAGAAATACAAAATCAGGATTTCTGGTCTTACAAAACCCCAATTTGAATCTTAAATTTTCCAATTTTACATTGTTGTTCTAATATAATGTAATAACGCAATTGTGTTGTATCTGATTCTTTCTTATGATAATATCGTAATACAGGTATCAATTAGAAATACTCGATGGTGCTCTTAAGAGTAACATTATTGATTTTTTGGGAACTAGATGCAGTAAAATTTGATTGCAGTGGAACCAGATACTACGAAATGCACAGGAAATGGATGCAAAGATAAAGAAGTTGCTTCAAAAATATTAAATAGGTTATTAATTCTCGAAACTTACACAGATCAAGACCCTTCCTGCCTTAGATGAAAGAAGAAATTATTGCACGTGCAGAGAGAGACAAAATTGTTTCCATGTTATTGACTAATAGCTTTCCCTCGGGCCTGATAGATTTCTCTCTGACTTGGGCTTGCTCTCACCTGTGCTCCGATACCAGTTCTTTTCATAGTACAGTTAGATCCATATGAGCCCAATTATCTATCCATAATTGAACCAAGCAAGTGAAGTCAAATAGGCTTATCGAATGAGCCAAGCAGATGTCCTTGGTGCAATAGCTCTTATTCCATTATATTGATCAAACTAAATATTTCATTCAAACATAATGAGAGGGTGATCTTCTATAGAGAAAATTTAAGAAATTTGACAAGAATGAAATGCAAAAATTCATACATAAAAAAGTGTTTTCAAATGCACACCAAAACTTAAGCGCTACAATAACATATCTAGCTACCTTTTCTGCAAAATGGTACACTTAATACAATAAATGGAATTATATAATTTCAATGCCCTAAAATGACAGCAAAACAAATGAAAGTTTTTTATTAATATAGCACCTAAACTTACAAATGAAAGTTTCCATTAATATATCACCTAAACTTACAAATGAATGTTTTCATTAATATGTCCCCTAAACTTGATTTTTTGATGTTTTAATGATAAATAATTGAGAAAATAATTCTCACCCAAATAGACTTTAATATTGGAGCCCATATGGTAAAAGCCTAAGTAGTGCATGTGATAGGTTAATGCACAAATTGACAATAAAAAACCATTACAGATGTACCAACCATAGATAATAGGAAAACTAATAGGAAATATGCTAAAATGGTTTTACCCTTTCTCAATTGTGCACGAAAATATGCTAAACCAAATATGCTAAACTATTTAGGTAACTACTATTCAATTCACTATTGTTCCTTTAAAAGTCTTTGGGGTTAAGCATAGAAAAACATTTGATACTTATCCTTAAAAGTCTTTGGGGTTAAGCATAGAAAGACATTTGATACTTATCCTTAGACCATTACAAATCATGGCTAAACCACTACACATGATAATCCAAGGTACTATAAGTACAAGAAAGTTTTATTTGATTGGAACTATTCAAAATGCACTTGAAACGAGTCATTTTGAATGAGAAGAGTCTATTACTTATGTTAACTTCTACAACGGTAGTAGCTTTCAATATATCTACAACAACAATTTATTATGCACTTTAATTGTCAATAAAAAACATAACACCTCTACTAATATCACATTTAATTATAATATAGGAAGAAAGTAGGTCTATGGAATATATCTTTATAGCTTTCAATCTATCCACAACAACAATTTATTATGCACTTTAACTGTGAATCAAAAATTTATTATGCAAATTAATTGTCAATCAAAGACATAACACCTCTACTAGCATCACATTTAATTATAATATAGGAAGAAATTAGGTCTATGGAATATATCTTGATAGATAAGAATGAGTTTTATTGATAGAAGCAATGCAATACCAACTATAGAAGCCTAGAAATTACTTATTCCTTATAGAAATAAATCCTTCCACTTGAATTGTAGAAATAAATTCGTGAATCCTTATGCAACAGAGTCACAATAAAGTCATTCACTAAAAAAATACATTCGTTTATGACAAATAATGATGGTACACAAGCACAAGTGTGACATGAAACAAATAATGATGATACACAATCGGTACACAATCACAAGTGTGACATCAAACAAATAATGATGGTACACATCATAAGTGTGACATAATGTAAAGCAAAGTTGCTATAAAAGGAAAAAAAACAACTTAATAGAAAAAAAAAGAATATGAAATGAGACTTGAATTACTTATTGCAATTGGATATCAATGATTCTTATATTAAACATAGATTAATGATCCTTGCATTAAACATATGAAGATCAAGTGATCCTTATGCTAAACATGTAAACTAATGCAAAACTTGTAAATACCACTCTTAGAATTGAAATAAGAAAGAAAGACCTTTACTTTCATGAGGAAAGAAGTCGAAAAATTAACCACCAAGCTCTGTACAGACAAACTGACTCAGACACTGAAGAGAGTTTTACGGACTACACTGCTGATAAAATTGTTGTTGCCTTTAAATACTCAGAATTGTTTTGTTGTGCCGTGTGGGATACTTGTGAATGTGTAATTGGATTAACCGTCAGCCATGTCAATGAATCGAAAATTTCAACATAAAACGCACTACACAGACGCTCCCAAAGAACAAATAAAAGCATTTCATTAATTTGATGGCTATATGACATATGGTTTGCAATTCCATATGCAAACCCTAGATTTCCATACATAAATTTACCCAAATACAAGAATGAAAATACTCTTATCCCCTTCACTCAGATTTCGTGTGACCAAATTTTCCCCAAATTCACGCCTCCAGAGCCCTAGAAATGTCGAAAATATGTACTGACAACAACCTCAGAAACAAAAATCAGAAATGAAACAGAAATCAGAAATCATAAATGAAACCCTCTGTTACATAGAAGACTTCAAAAGATGGAAATGTTGTCTAACAGACCTTTACTTTCAGAGTATTCTCAGATAAATCATGTTGATATAAGAAATCGGCTTGAAACCCTTTCAGCTTCTCGACAGAAATCTCCATTGACAAAATCTCGCTCACACGTCTCTACTTCAAATGCGTATTAAAAATAGGCACCTAATTCGATGTGTATTAAGGTTTCACATATTTTGATTAAAATTCTCATTGGCCATTAATTCGATGAAAACAAATTAAATTCAACATATATATAAATTCCAACTTATGACTTTATGTGTCAAACTTGGAACCTAAATCATCGGAAAAATTTAATGAGAATCGTCCTGTTGCCATGAAAACGAAAAATTTAATGAGAATCGTCCTGTTACCATGAAAACATCTTATATTTACTCATAAATAATATTTTCTTATAATTAATTTATAGTCATATGTAATATCTCTCCTCTAAAACACCTTATCATTTGGAATATTTCATGTTTCCACAGGACATTAAGATACCTTGTCATTTTGCCATTATAGTCTCTAGTGTATAGTGACATGCTCATGTAAACCTTCCCGTAAATTCTGCACACTTTTTTTTTCCCCAAAATTACCAATGCATCTTCAATTATTTATTAAATGGTGAAATTCATCCTGAAAATAAAATGTTTGGCATGTTAATGAAATTTAATCGAAATCAAATATGTTATTAATGAAATTCAATTGGTTTAATTAAAACAATATATTAATCTAAATCTATTTTAATTTAGAATTAAATAAGTGCAAATTTATTAAATGAAATTTGATTATTTTTGGTAGATCTAAGTTAAAATAGATTAAGTTTGGTTATTTTTCAATTTAGGTAAGTTAAAATAGATTAAGTTTGTTTATTTTTCAATTTAAGTAATATGTAACTATTTTGATTTTGAAATAATAGATAAAATGTTATAAAATTAAATTAAAATAAAATATTTTGATTTTGAAATGAGTTCTAATTTTTTGGCATATAATATTAATAAGCCATAGTATTAGCAATGATATTGTAATAAAGCCTACTTACAAGTTAATAATATCCATGGTAAATAGGAGTGAATATTCATGGTTAAAAATCTTGATAAGTCTTTATATGCTTATTAATTCAATTTAATATGGTTACTTAATCATTATGTTAATTTATATGGTAAAATCAATCTTAATTTATAACTACTTTTTATATTATATATATATTAATGTCATATGTAGATTATGATTTTCTTTTATTTAAAAAGTTGTTTATATTGGATTGTATATTACTTTTACCTCACATATAAATGTTTACCAACATGTACACCACTACAACATGTCCCCATACATTAATGCTTTTAGATTTAATTTTTTAAAGGTTATAAATTCAAATTCAAATTAAATATTTCGATTTTAAAATGAATTATGATTTTTTGGCATCTGGAATTGGTAAACCATGGTATTGACCCATGGCATTGTAACAAATGGTAAACCATGATATTGACCCATGGTATTGTAACAATTTATTTAGATGTGAATAATATCCATGAAAATAAGTTTATTGTAAGTATCAAATTTTTATGTGCTTTTTTATTAAATTTAAATATGGTTATGGAATCTTTATTTTAATTTTACCATATAAAAAAAAATGGCTATTATATATATGTGTGTGTGTGTGTGTGTGTGATATGCATATTATGACACTCTTTTATCTAAAATTGTGTTCATAATTTTATTATTTTATTTGTAAAAACACAACTGCAGTATAAAAAAAAATTAAAAATGGTTACAGTATTAAAAAATAATAATTAAAAATGGTTTATTGTCCACTCTATCCAACCCAGTATGGTATAGAAGAGATGTTGTAATGTAATTTTTAACATTTTGACTAAATCAATTTACATAAAAATTAATGTAATGTTTAAAATTCTGATTAAGTCAATTTACATAAAAATTAAATTAAATATAAAAAATAATGTAATGTAAACATCTTAACTTGGTAAAAATAAAATAACAAAACTAAAAATAAAAATAACAAAACAAATTTAATCCTATAAACATAAAAATAGCCCATGGTATTGACCTATGGTATTCATGTGGAATATAGCATATTTAAAGGGAGAAATTAAACCAACCTTTATCCATCTTAACTATGAATCTCTTTTCATTGTAAAATTATCCTTTGGAATCAAGGGAAAACAAGTGGAATTTAGGGCTTTTAGAATTTGTATTGAATGTATGTATTCTTTAATAGTTTTCAGAAGCACCATTTTGGGAAGGTGATAGATCTATGCATCTGGAGAGGGTGACTTAGGGTTTCCATATGGTTCATCTACAATAGTGACTAGGGTGATATGAGCTAAGGAGGTCTAATTTCATGTTTATTCTGGACAAAGAGGTGATTGATTATTTAGACACTCCACTAGAGGGCTAATATGTATGGTCTAATTGAAAATTCCATCCATCTATTGACACATTAGAGTCATGGAGCAATCAACCCTAGGATCCATATTGCTGAAATATGAGATTGTTGTCAGTATTAGTGAAATGGTTCAAGATTTGTTTAAATCCAATGTACGAGAGGTAAATCCAAGAAGGGACATTGTGAAGAGAAAAAAGAAGATCTATTCAACATGTTACTAGGTGAGAAGACCAAGCTAAATGATATATTAGGGATGGAGGACTTGGTGTGTAGGTCATTTTCCAAGTAGAAGAATGATCTCTAAAAATCGGAAGGCATGGGCCAAATCAAAATTTGAGCCCATTAAACGTTAGTTTCCTAAAGAATTCTTGCTAATAATAGGGTGGATGATTTGGATATTTTGAACAATGGATGATGTTTGAAAATATCATGCATAAAAGGTGGAAACAAGGAGCATAGACACTCTTTCCCAAGAAATGGCATTTTAGATATTGATGCAATTTTAGCTCAATTAGATTCAATGTTGGTTTGGCTAGGTATATTGGGAATACCTTTAGTTCTATCGTCAAGATGGGTATTAAGGAAATTGAGAATGCACTTGTTGACGTCTTTTCAAGACATTAGTTATCTAGGTATAACCTATATACTTGGATGTAAGGAGGAATTATGACCATTTTCACCTAAGTATATACTATGAAGGTATTCCCTTCAAGTGTGGTTGATTTCATTGTTATGGACACTTAGCAGTAAAACATTTCCTTACTGATCATAAAATGATTTGGACACATAAGTTAAAATTATCAAATGAAAATGATGACCTATCAATAAAGAATAAAAATTCGAAGATGATGGAGTTTCAGGGGGTAAATTTAACTTTCTAGTTTCCCAACAGAAGCTCCTTCAGTAGTTGTAACTCAGTCCTTGGACACAAGCCAACTTAAAGATTTGACGATGGAAACTACTAGTGACAGAAAGGAATATTCGCTTCATTTGGTTAAGTTCACAAAGTATCCTTCTTTGACTAAAATGAAATCCTTTGAAAATCTATTTTTTAGGGCATGGTACTAAATGATGAAAATAAAAGTTTTGAACCCCTGAATGACTTTCAACTTGACCTCTCTAGAATTAAAATCCCTAACTCTCATCATATTGTTATTATTCTTGGGGTATAAGAAGGCTTGGTAGAAGGGAAATCACTTATTAGGTCCCCTACAACCTAGGTATAGTTACATAATATTTGAAAGCCCATAGAAACCCACATTTTATGGAAATGTCATAATCTCAAAGAGAGGGACAAAGGAATTCTTGATTTACCTAGGCAAGTGGAAGGGGGTTTGGCTCACCTACAAATGGAACAAAAATCCCCACACAAGGAAAGGAATTCATTTATGTCATTGGCTATAAATAAAATCATCATTAGAAATCAAATTCCATAAACAATTTTCCTTAATTTGGAATCTTAGAGAAAATTCCCCTAAAGAGGGGTTTAAACTAGTTTTGATGAAATTAAATTATTGAGGGTTAGTCGGCACACAAGAAAATGGCCCTAAAAATATCGGCGAGGCTTCAAATCCTTCTATCATTCCATTGCAATAAAGTATGATTAATGGGGGGAATTACTCAAGAACTATTAAAATTTTTAACTAGTTGGAAATTTAAATATGTTGGTGCTATAAGAAAGTCGATGGGGAATATAAACGTTCACTTACTCTTTCTAATTCATAGTATTTATTTGAAGCCTTGGGACTACCATGTTCTCTTTGGACACCGAGAAACAAATTTACTCTTCTAAATGTATATGGGTCTTATATTTGCAAAATTGATTACTGCAACATATTCTTCCAAATGGATTGACATATTTTTAGTTTAGTGGTAGTAAGCATAGGTATAATATTCACTATGGGAGCCTCAAAATTTTGTGGATCTACTACAAAAGGGGACTGCCTTTCTGGTTACTTCTTATAAAAATATGGAAGAAGTGAGCTTATTGAAGGTTGAACCTACCAAATTGACCCCAACCTGTACAAATACGAGGATGGGAGAGGCTTGTGTTGCAAAGATACTTCTCCAAGTTCTTGATATCTAAAGCATTCCTTGATGAAGTAAATCAAATTAAACAATGGGTTTCCTGGGACGGGATTATGACCATAATATAGTTATTTTGCAAATGGACCTTGCTTAAGAGAAACTTGCCAACCCTTTCAATTTGAATCCATAAACAATGAAGGAAGAGGAGTTTATAAACAATATTAAAGAGGTATGGGTGCCTTATAGTGGAGACTTAAGAGAATTTTCTACCTTGTATTTTCATCAAGATCTAAAAAATAAAAAAAGTATCCTTACAATGAGAAAAGGAAAAAAGACAGAAGCTGAAAATGTGAAGCTAGGTTACACTTTTTGCCCTTTTTTGAGAAAAAATTTTCATTTTTTTCGGTTCTTCAACTTTCTGCAAACTATAACAATTTTTCTGTGTAGAATTTGATTTTGCGATAAAAATAAAAGTTGTGAGAAATTTTGTTAGCTTTCTATTACTTATTTTTTGAAATTTTTTAATGCAGATTTGATATGTCAACTTAGCGTTTCTTTGAGTGTGTGTTTCTTAACAATCAAAGGATTCATAACAAGTCATGTTATGACGCAATGTTGTATTCATTGAAAATTTGTGTATTTGAAAAATCAAAATGTGTTACAACAATCTAGACAGAGTCTATTTTGTTTTTGTCATATTTACAAAGCCAATGGATGCATATCATAATTACTAGAATTTTTTGAACTGGTCCAATACGAAAAACTGCGTATTTTGGATATGTTTTGTGTCGCAAGAAATTTCTTAACATATAAGTTATAAACTAAAAATCTAAAAGCTACCCATTAGAGACGACAGACCAATCTAATGCCCCATAATTTTTTCAATTTTTTTTACAATGTATTTTGGGAGATACAAAATTTTGATTTCACTGAATCACGACGACCCTCATAAATTGTTTGCACCTATTTTATTAGAAAAATAATTAAAATTAATAAACATTTATGAAATTCCATAAAAGTTATATTTCCTGAAAGTAGATTCAATTCTGAAAATGCTTGTCTTGGTTCCGACAGTTAATTAACAACCTTTCATGGAGTTTAATCAGTCCAAAGTTGCAGAACCATTTTCAGAGCCTGGTTTTGCGTAATTGGTGACGCGTGAGTTCGGCCGAACTTTTAGTCCAAGTTCGGCCGAACTATGTTTTCCGCTTAAGAGTCGTTAACTCTAACATCGCAATAGTTTGACTGAACTTTTTAACAAAAGTTCAGCCGAACTATTGTGTAACTCTCCGTCGGTCGGAAAGTTTTGTGGAGCCCCCTACTAAAAGCACATTTTGCGTCAATATAAATTGCCGCGAAATGATTCACAATTTTCGCACATTTCGCACACTTCATCTCATTTTACAAAGATCTTGGTTTGGGTTCAAAAGCTTTTCTTCAAGGTTTGGGAAAAGAGAATTTCTTGGAAGCAAATTGATTTTACAAAATCTTGGTTTGGGTTCAAAAGCTTTTCTTCAAGGTTTGGGTTTAAGAGCATTTCTTCGAAGCAAATTGATTTTACAATTTTGGGTTTACAGAATTTTTTTGGAGGACATTTCTTGGAGGCGACGTGATTTTGGCAAAAATTGTAAAAAATTTCTTGGAGTTATGTACGTGTTTTGAGTTAAAGAGATTTTCTTCAAGGTTTGGGTTTAAGAGCATTTCTTGGAAGCAAATTGATTTTACAATTTTGGGTTTACAAAATTTTTTTGGAGGACATTTCTTGGAGGCGACGTGATTTTGGCAAAAATTATAAAAAATTTCTTAGAGGTATGTACGTGTTTTGAGTTAAAGTAAATATTTTGAATTTCGTTTCATTTTTATAAGACATTTTTCTCTCGAATTTTTTAAAGTCTGTGTTTTGGATTGGAGTATGTGTTTTTTACAAAAAATTTACAATCGATTTTTTTTAAATTAAATCTTTTGTGATATTTTTTGTAATTGAGTTATTGTCTAATTTTTTTGAAGGAAATTTTTTTGAACTTCATACCCTATTATCATGGGAAATCGAAAGAACTTGTGCGAAAAATATGATCGAAAAAGAGACCCCCGAGACACGTACGAGAAGAAACGAGACAATCTCGCAAAAGAAAGTTAGAAGCCCTCTCAAATATTGAGGAGGAAAATCAACCTCAAGAGGAAAATCAACCTGCAAGCGAGAATTATGTAAATGTAAATATTATGATCTATTGATATATATTTAAAATTTTCCTAATGTAAAATGTAACGCTTAATTTTTATTTGATGAACTAGTTTGAAAAAATATTTTGTTTAATGTAAACAGACAGAGATATTCCTCAAAATATTGAAGAAAAAAATCAAACCTCAAGAAGAAATTGAAAGCAGTATGTAAATGTAAATATTATGATCTATTGATATATTTAAAATTTTTCTAATGTAAAAGGTGAAACTTAATTTTTATTTGATGAACTAATTTGAAAAATATTTTGTTTAATGTAAACGGACGCAGATACTCCTCAAAATATCGAAGAAGAAAATCAACCTCAAGCGTAAATTGAAGCGGGTATGTAAATGTAAATATTATGATCTATTGATATATTTAAAATTTTCCTAATATTTATCGACATATTTATTAATTTAGTGATTTATTGAATATGTACTATTTTTTTTCGAATATGTATAGATGAAATCACTATCGATAATGAGATAAGAGAAAATGTTGACACTCCTGGGACATGGAGATAAAAAACGACCATGTTATACGATATCCCGTCAATCTGCATTTTTAAAGATTATTTCTCTAAATGAGCGAGTGACAGCTCAAGCTCAAATGTTGAAAGGTCTCCTATCATCAAAAGAAATTAAAAGAAGCGACGACACTATTGGGTATTCGAAAATCAACCAAAGATAAAAAAAATGAAGGAAGAAGTGATAAAAAATGTGAGTAGTGCTATAAAGTCAATTAAGAGATCTAGAGATAAAGATGTGTTTCAAATATACGTAGAGGAATACGGATGGCAATGGTTTCATCAAGTACTCAAGAGAATCGTTTGATAACATCTATGGCACGAGCAATGGGAACCTCGCAAAAACTCGCACATAAACATTGAAAAATTTTCGACCGCAAATATATGTAAATGATGAACTCGCTTGTTGGAGAGCTATTTGTAGGCAACCATACAAAAGATAGACTTGGAGAAAATGTTAAAAAAAATAATATATGAATATTGGAAGAACAATTCGCGTGTTTCACCAAGCTGCAAGACATGTGATGTGAAGAAGAATAGCACAAAATCAATACGAAGAACATGAAAAACATCTCTTGGAAGCCACTCGGATAGAGTTATTCAACAAGTTCAAAGAAGAGAATCGTCAAATTCATGTTTCACTCTAGGTGCTTTTGTTCAACAAAAACCATGGTATGTAAAACCTATCACCGTACGCGACACTTGTTGTTGTCGTTATCATGTGGAATTTGAGTTATATTATGACATCATTCCTTGATTTCGGTAGAACATTATGGAAGGATTCACCTCCTCCTTCCACTATCCATGAATTCATATCTCAAATTCTATGTGAAAGAGAAAGCGATGAACTATTTTACAAAAAGAGATGTGTTGGTGGTAAAAAATGCAATGATTGTGGAAATTTGACTAAATTTCAAAACAAATATCGTATTGATATAAATGATCAATCATTGTCCAACATGAAAGTGAAATGGAAGAGATATGAATATATCGGTACATTGATTCAAGGTGCAAATAGTGTTAAAAGAATCGAATTACGAGAAGACGAAATTTTTTGATAGACTTTTTGAGAAATTTTGAGGCGTAAATTTACAAATACACCAAACATTCCCATAGAGCTCGATGGCAAGACTTGCAATTCAAAAAATCTCGTGAAGTTTTTCCACCGGGGACCATTTTGTCTGTGATTGATTTTGCAGAAAACTACACATTTGTTCCACAAAAAGAAATTCAGAGTGAATACTATCATTCTGACCAAGTCTCCATGCTCGTCCATATTCTATATAGACATGCTGAACAAAATTTCGATCATATAGAAAGCATGAGTGAAAATAGACATATCATTAAAGAATATCACTTTTATATCAGTGACGATCATACACATGATACATGCTTTGTACAACATTGTTTTGGAAGAATTTATGATTCATTGAAAAATCGTGGAATAACATTCAATGAACATTGGATATGGTCGATCGGATGCGTAGGTCAATTCAAATCTGCACGATTATTCTTTTGGTTGTGTTGTCTTCATAAGAAAAACTTGCATTAAACATTGTTGGAATTTCTTTGAGACTGGCCATGGAAAAGGAGAACATGACGGTGCAGGAGCATGCATAAAACGAGTACTTCAAAGATATCAAATGAACCACTCGCACGCACGACTTGTGAATGCTTTCGAAGAAGTTGTTCAATGGTGCATCACTGCTCTAAGCCATGAAATTAACCCATAAAGAGAAGTGTGAAGGTACATTCAATTTAATTTATATTGGAAATCTAATTTTAAACATTGTACATTTATCATGCAATGATTATTTTTAATTTTATTTTGATATCATATTTACACATTCTTTTTCTAATTTTCCATATAAAGGTTTTTATGGCATATTGGAATCGGGAGGCGTAGATAGATCAATTGGGAAATGACGTTGAAACAATAAAAGGGACTCGAAAATTGCATTCAATTCAAACAAAGTTGTCCACAAATGTGTTTGCATTGGATAAAAGAAAATATTCTTGTTTTTGTGATGTTTACATAGACAACACAAAATCCAATGACGTTTGTGAAAACAAAATGTATGTGAACGATTGGAAACATACAGAGCTAAATACAAAGGGAAAAATGTCTGTTGCAATGTTTGAAGAAATGCAATCAGAGGAAACTGCAATATCATCCGATGGTGATAGAGTTTCTGATCTTGTTAGAGAAGGTAACATTTGAATTACTTTCTAATGATTTAAAAATCTAGAAATAAATTTAAATATGTATAATTTTGTTAAGTTTATTTTATTGTACAGGATATGTTTTTGCTGTAATTGCACCCATTGACAATGATGAAAATGTGAATTATTATTTGATGCGTTGCACTGAACGAAAAATGAAATTATTACAAAACTATAATGATCACGGATTTCAATATGACAGAGGGTCTATTATACTGAAAGGTTATTTTTTCAAACAAACTCATCAAAGTGGAGACTTTGTTTACTTTGAAGACTATGAACCTGATTCCATAAGTTGTCAATATAGTCACTTGGTGTGTGCAGCACACATCAAGTTGATAGAAGTTCAATCAAAGAAAAAATCGAAAATTAAGAAACGGAAAATGTCAAAATCCGATCATGAACGGATTATTGAGGATGGAATTCCATTAGAATTTTTTTGAGTGAAGTGTCCAACAATTTATTATCTTTTAGACCTTTTAGTACTCAACTAAAAATTGAGCTGCTTATGTTATTTGTGGTTTGCAGATGTTACAAATTGTTTGGGTACAAGCACATGCTCTAGTATCAACTGAAAGTAGTTTTTCTATACATGTGCATTGATTAAAAATGTTAAATATGTATTGGATATATATATTCTAGAATGAAATTAATTGTTCTTATATATTAATTGTTCTTGTATATGTTCTCCGACCATATGGTACAAATTATTTCACTTTATTTTGTAAAGTCAGGTTCGGTCCCCATATGGCCTAGCCTCCAAGGGACGAGATAACAAGTGGTTGTCCCCACTTGCCCGAATCTCGGCTTTTAAGTACAATTTTACTGTTTATGTCTAGCATCTTACATGATGTCCTAGCCAAAGATAGATTCTCTTTGTTTCAAGTTTCCAGTAAAATTTGTCACCGAATGACCTGCTCGAACTCTTGTAGTAAACACCATACCTTATCTCTCTTGCTCTCCAATATTATTAGGTTTAATTATTATAACACAAAAATCGTTCTACATTGTCAATAATTTTTTGCGCTTACATTGAAATCAATGAACACTATTAATCCAATGACTTTACAAGTAATGTACCATCATACATGCAATTATATCAAATCAGAAATCAACATATACAATGAAATCAATGGGGATTGTCTTGTTACAAGTAACATTTCAATTTACCACATGTGCAAATGTAGATTGAAACCATCCAAAACTTTAAGTTTTAAAACCCTTTTGATTATGTATTGTGCAACATTAAAACATTAAACATTTAAAGTTCATTAAATATCACATGCAAAATGTAGATTGAAACCATCCAAAAATCGAGTTTTAAAAACTTCACATGCCATGCAAATTATAATTCAACTATCCAACAAAAACATTTAACAAATTAAATATCACATGCCAAAGTTGTTTCATGTTTCCGGTAAAAGTTGTCACCGAATGACCTACTAGGATATTATAAATACTAACTTTGTAAGATCATTCGGCATTCGGAAAAATTCGAAAGTCTTAGACTGTCAATCAATTTAAAGTATCATTCACCCTAGGGAGTGTAAAATATTCAATGTAGGTTGGTGACGATGCTCACTCCTAGCTTGAAGCAGCACCAAGGACCAATTCTTTAATGAATTCCAATGCACTAGACCAAAGTTGGTTAAACCTACTTGGTTTTTCACCCAAGAAATTCCGAGGATGGACTATCTGGACAAACTGCTGAAATTGAAAAGCTTCACATGGAGATATGACAAGGTGAACAAAGACTTCAAGAACTCTTTATGGAAAGGGCTCACTTGAAGGAAAGAAGCACCACGTTGTAGGCTAAAGTCAAGAACATGGAAGATAATATCAAGAGGGACTTGCCTGATCCGAAACCTATTTTTTTGAAAAAATAAAATGCATGTGTTGGCACACTTGGAAAAGAAGAAGACCACACTATGAGGATTGCTGCACTTCATTTTGAAGGAGTCAATATATGTCTTATTGGAGCAATTAGGCAGAATTCGAAAAGGAAAGAGCTTGAACCAATTCAAGCAGGCCCACGATCGGATTGTTGTATGGAGCTTGATGAGAAGAGATATGTGAAAAGGACTGTTAAGCCAAGGGCTTGTTCGAAAGACATATTGGAAGAGGAAATGTTGAAGAAGATTGCGGAAGTAAAGCGCAAGACAAGGACGAGGAATGATGATGAAAGTTCCTTGGACTTGAGATTCATGTCTACAACCATACATGGGAAAAATTTCTCTGCTTCGATATACATGGGGGCTACCCATAGCTTCCTAAGTCGAAAGGTAGCTTCATCTCTTAGAAAGAGGAAGGCTAGCATCGAGAAAGAGTTGAGTGCTTTCAAGGCAGTCAATTCGAGGATGAAAGCAGTGACTGGTGTCATGAAAGGCACACATGTGAGAGTAGGGTCATGATTTGGAAAGATAGACTTAAGAGTCATTGACATGGATGATCATTCTATGGTGTTGGGACAAGACTTCATGGTTGCAGCACAAGCCATACCAATGATGGACCGAGACATTCTCTTAATTCTTGTGATCAATATTAAACTATTTTCTGAACTTCTATTCTTATTGTCACCCTTATTAGTTTTGTCATCTTTCCATATCGATTATATTAAAAAGAAAGTATAAATCATAAATCATAAACCATTTAAATATTTAGCTCGAACTCTTGTAGTAAACACCATACCTCAAGTCTCTCTTGCTCTCCAATATCATTAGGTTTAATTATTATAACACAAAAATCATTCTACATTGTCAATAATTTTTTGCGCTTACACTGAAATCAATGAACACTATTAATCCAATGACTTTACAAGTAATGTACCATCATACATGCAATTATATCAAATCAGAAATCAACACATAGGTACAAACCATTTAAATATTTAGCTCAAACTCTTGTAGTAAACACCATACCTCAAGTCTCTCTTGCTCTCCAATATTATTAGGTTTAATTATTATAACACAAAAATCTTTCTACATTGTCAATAATTTTTTGCGCTTACACTGAAATCAATGAACACTATTAATCCAATGACTTTATAAGTAATGTACCATCATACATGCAATTATATCAAATCAGAAATCAACATATACTGTAATGAAATCAATGGGGATTGTCTTGTTACAAGTAACATTCCAATTTACCACATGTGCAAATGTAGGTTCACATTCTATCATTCATGTAGTTTTAAAAACTTCAGATGCCATGCCAATTATAATTCAACTATCCAACAAAAACATTTAACATTAAATATCACATGTCAAATGTAATTCAGATGACAACATCACTTCACATTCACATGCCAAAAGTACTAAAACCATCCAAAAATTAAATAAAACAAATTATATAATAACATTGTAATAAAATATGTCCAAAAATTGTAAATCTCACTTGAGTATCAAACTGTATCAAGTTTAACAAATTTTAAAACCATCTAAATTTTGAAATCAAATCTAATGTAAATCATGTCCATCAAATGGAGGATCTAGCGTCTGGGTCTCAGTCTGCACCCTATCCTGTGAATAGGAAACCTACATACACAATGCACATGTACTTGAACATTAAAATTTAAAGTTTTAAAATTGAATGAGAATATATATATCTAGAACTTCATGTAAAAAACAAAATATAACAAAAAAATCATGCAATACCTCGTAAGGTTCCCTCTCCATTTGATGAACAGGTTCTGCCATAGAGACATCTGCAGTGGTAAACTGTACAATATACATGTATAGTTAAATATAAATATATATATACATAAATAATTTATATAAATTAAAAACTTTCAAATGAAAATGCACGTGTACATATATAAACTTATTTGAACAATAATATTAAAAAAAATAACTAAAGACAACTTGTTCAAATGCTGTGGATATTCCTATCTCCGTCGCTAGAGTCCTTGGATTAAAAAAATCTTCTATACGAACCTAAATTCAAAAAATTTTAAATAACTCAAAATATAGATCTCTCTCTATATATCTCATTTTTTAATGGAACTTTTTGAGGTAACATAAATTTTGAACTTGTGAAAAATTGTCCATACTTGTACATCTCCCAATGAAGTAGAAGTTATATCTCCTAAGGAAGAAGAAGGTACCACCATCCCAAAAACATCAGACGGAATCGGTACCTGTTAAAACATTTTATTAAATTATATATATACATACATGTACATGTGTGGCAACAATTATTTATTTTAGAGTCACTTAAAAAACACTAACATACATGTGCCAACATATCATGATGGTCAGACCCATCTGCATCCTTTGAGCCAGAGGTCCCGAACGTAATATTAACATTTTCATCGCGCATCATGCCTGAGAACTGCAAATGGTGCTTTAACATATAATCATACATTTTTGTTAGATTAATGTACACATACAAATAAATGTATACATGTACATACACATGTATTTATTACAAATTGTACACATGTATATGTAAATATAATTTAAACCCTAAGGTCACTAACACATACCGTTCTGGTGCCCTCTTCCTCATGAAAAATTAGGTCTTGCAGACCATTGCGACAATTTATTGCATATGTTCGGAGATCTTCAACATTCATGTTGTAAATCTCCTCATCTGTATGATAAAAAAAATTGGCACGTGCATTTTCACGTGCTCTTTGTCGATTTAAGCAAATATCGACTCCACTCAATCCGCTATGAACATTTTCGATCATAACATCTCTTGCTTCACGACTTATTTGAGAAGTCGCATCCATCTCTGATCGCAGGGTTTCGACTCGAGACGGTCGACTCACCAATGGTGGCTCAGGGCGAGGCAACTCCACATCTCACTTAGCGCCCTTACGTTGATATAATCGACCTCTCCCCGGGCCAAAAAATTCTGAAGGAAGGTCATTGTAGTCGGGTTTCATACCCAAAAAAAATTCTGCATAAAACATTTGTGAAAAATAAACAGGAACCTCATCGTTCCATGGAAGCCTTCCAAAGGCCGCAAGATGTCGATCATACAAATAATAAGCTTTGTCTGGGTGCTTGAAATACTTCACCTTCAACATTTTTCTTTTTGGCCCTTCCTTATAATTAAACATTGACTTAGCATCTGCTCTTGAAACTTTTTTTTTATGTCCTGCCATTTATCGGGACCTATCACTGTTTCTTTTCTCTTTCTCATCAGTTCTACAAACGAATCAGTCGTTGGCCCCAAATTTTTGTACACTTTTACCATTTCACTCAATGAATGTGTAACTATTTTGAGGCTTTGTCTACTCTCAGCAGGTAGAGACAAAGCCTCGAGATCTCTTTGCAATTTTGCATGAAGGCTTTGACACCTTTGTAAGGTGCATTCCACCATGTTCGTTTCCCATGGTATATCAGTAATCTCAGCCTGATAAGTTGTGCTGGGTTGACATCCTTCTTCTTGAATGTAGCGCGCTGCCCTGTGTCTATTTTGACCATTGGCTTGAACATTTTCAGCCTCTGCATCAATATATATATAATTTCGCATATTAGAAAAAACACGTGTAAAAAAAGTTGTACAAATTTAATGAAAAAATATTGAAATTGATGTCAACCTTGATGTTGTTGGTTAACATCATCTCCAACATGACCCTGCTGAGAACCAACCCTAGAATGACGCTGTTGAGAACCAGACCCACAGTGACCCTGTTGAGAACCAACAGCTGTTGATTGGCTTTCGGGGGAATAAATATCACCCCTTCCCGCAACCTGCTACCACTCATACCTCGACCGGTTGAACCTTGGCCACGCTCCATGGATGGAGTAGAAACCCTTCTCCTCTTGCCTCCTAAAATTTAAAATATGAAACTTATTAACAACTAATTTCACTCACAAAGTTAATAAAAAAATCAATTCCATATGTACACACATGTATGGAGATTTAAGATTATATTTAAATACCGTGAACATCCTCCGATCCCTGAACCTCCATATGGTATTCGACTGATCTTCGTCTTTCATCCTCCATGATATATATCTATTGGTCGACATTCACAAAATAGATTTCAAAAAATCAATTTGTAATTTAGTGTACACAAATTATGTAGAACAAAACTTTCAAAGAAATAATTGATCATGTGTGAAACAAAATTTAATCAAAAAATATATTATAAAAATGATAAATTCACCAAATTGCGCTTTACATGGTGGGAGCACACTTGGTATAAAATTTACTACTTATACACTTTATTTTGTGGGAGAAATGACACATGTACATAGTTTACCTTAAAGTTGTTGTGTTTTACGGATATTAAAATGAAGAACTTCTATTTAGATCCATTCCAGAGATTGATTGTAGGGGAATTTACTAGATATGTCACCTTTCATAAAAGATGAGATCCAGAGGCTACCTGGCCCTTTACAGACTCTGCCTATAGAACTTGTAGAAGTAAACACTAGAGGCATTAACAATATCAAAGAATGTTTTCATGCTCATACATGGGAATGTGTCTCTTTCCCTACGCAAAAAAATAGTTCAAGGTAGTTAATCTTCATAGACATGTCATCAAGCAAGTCAATGTGATCATCCCCAACTTACTTTTTATGAAATTAGGCTTGGAATCCTCTACAACCCGGTGGATGGAGTAGAATGGGAACTAGGTTGAAAGGCCTTTACAAAATACATGCTAGTGAATAACACTTACTAGGTTATGCCAACAAATAAAGTGGGAGAAATGTTTTCTCCTCGAGGTTGTCCAATTGGGTGTGTAATACCAACTTCACACATTTCCTCACAGGTTTCTCTCTTAGGTTACAAATTTCTAGAGATATATGTATGTGTTTGTTTCATTATGTTCTCTATTTCTTACGTTGTGTTTCATTATGTTTTATATTTCTTACATTTCTGCCCTCCTATTTTTCTTTCCAATCAAACCCTTAAGCTTAAACTTATGTAGTTTTTCAATTTTTATCATATATTTTTTGGTAAGGATAAATGTTTTTTATCTATAGTACAAGTCATGAGTTCCCCAATTTTACCTTATCTGTAAAGCATGATTCTAGGATTACTACAATTTGTACTTGGTTTTTTATTGTGATGATGCCCTGTCTCAATCTAGACATAAGTGATGATGGTCTTCTCCAAATGAACTCATGTATCCTCATTAAATTTATACAAACATTTCAAATTCATATTTTCTTTCATAAAATTCTAGGAATATTAGAAGAATCAGTAAGAAGTGAGATAACCATCTCAATATGCCCCCCATAATTCATTTTATAAAAGATAAATTTGTAAAATCCCTTTCAGTAATAATGGCCATTATTAATTAATTAAAAAACATAATATATAATAAAAAATTGACAAATAAAATTTTTGATGAAAATGTGCTATATGAAAGTAAAGGTTTAAAGGAAAACATGTACAAGGCATAGTTGAGCCAAATTATTATCTATTTATTGAACTAAAAAGGACATATAATTATTACACAAGTTTAATTTACATTCAAATGCTTCTTTGATTTATCTCCTATAGCTTAATGTAATGCTAGATATATAATTTAAGTTGAAGGCCCATGAGATAAATATGACTTCTATGTGACATTTGTATGGAATCATCTATTTGTTGTGTTATATGAACATAATTGGTGCGCATATCTAAAGAGTCCAAATGCTCATTCAAGACCATATATGTAATCCTCATCTAACTTAGCCAGGGACTTGCAATACTATATTTGAGTTGGCTAGCTCCATTTAAAGATATTATGGTTATCCAAGAGGGGATATAAAAAATGAAAATAAGGATGTTGTTGTAGGTTATCCAAGTCGGACATAGAACCAGTGGAGAAACCTAAGGAAAACCTATGTTTCCAGGTCAAACCTTTGTAGAGGTTCCAGTACCTAAGAGTAAAATCCAGTTTGGGGCTGTTAAATTCTAACTGTACTAGTAATTGTGATAGGGGGGAGAAATAGGATGTAATTTCCTCTTCTGACGGTTGGGAGTCTTGTTTTTCATTTGGATTCAACCAAACATATTGTACATATTAAATGAGGACATAATTATTACACATTTTTAATTTACATTCAAATGCTTCTTTGATTTATCTCCTATAGCTTAATGTATTATGCTAGATATATAATTTAAATTGAAGGCCCATGAGATAAATATGACTTCTATGTGACATTTGTATTGAATCATCTATTTGTTGTGTTATATGAACATAATTGGTACACATATCTAATTTGCATTACTAATATGTCATGCTTCTTTAATTTATCTTTTATAGATGACCGGAGCATCCCTTTTTAATCTATCCCTTTTGACTTCGGATATGTGGGCAATATTCATCTACATATTTTTCTATCATAAAGCAGTGAGTAAAATTGTATTCCATTTGTGTCAATGTTAAGGTTAAGCACATGGATTAAAGTTTTATATATTAAAAGAGGAGGCTATGTATTACATATGGTCTTGAATGAGCTTTTGGACTCTTTAGATATATATCTAAAGAGTCCAAATGCTCATTCAAGACCATATGTAATCCTCATCTAACTTAGACAGGGATTTGCAATACTATATTTGAGTTGGCTAGCTCCATTTCAAGATATTATGGTTATCCAAGAGGGGATATAAAAAATGAAAAGAAGGATGTTGTTGTAGGTTATCCAAGTCGGACATAGAACCAGTGGAGAGACCTAAGGAAAACCTATGTTTCAAGGTCGAACCTTTGTAGAGGTTACAGTAACTGAGAGTAAAATCATTAAATCTATATGGAAGGCAAGAAGGATTATATCCCCTTAAGCTTAAGCTTATGTAGTTTGTCAATTTTTATCATATATTTTTTGGTAAGGGTAAATGTTATTTTTATCTATAGTACAAGTCATGAGTTCCCCAATTTTACCTTATGTAAAGCATGATTCTAGGATTACTACAAGTTGTACTTGGTTTTTTAAGAATATATCAAAGAATGTTTTTGAGAAGCAAATATGGCTTGTTCCTCAACAACATCCCTGAACATGGACACATCCTTGAATATCTAAGGACATAATGATCAAATGAACCATTTACATAAGATATCATCAGGGAGTTTGGTTTGTATTAACCCCTTGCGACATCACCAGTCATGGATGTGATTAGAAATCAGTATGGCATCATCTTGTTTTAAATTAGAAAAGAGATCAAAATCGATGCCATACCTCATCGGTAACTAAAAATGAGTTAAAGGAGTTTGAGCTAACGACGAAAAATTAATGTAATATTTTTTGTCTAATTAAATATGCATTTAGCATCATCTCTAGTTAAGGTGCATTAGAATAGACGTAGTTTAATGGAATCATCCATGAAATAATTTTATGACCACCACAGATGATAGGTGGTAATGCACATTAATGGATTTTCTCTAGAATTCCCTTCAAATTTGGGGATATTGGAAGGCAAATTGGAAGGTATGGGTGGCCACCAAGGATCATGATGAATGGGGTCATTAGTTAACTTCTCCAAATTTGAAAGAAAAATGGAGGATAAGAAAGGATTATGAATTTGACTAAATATGATATAGGAGGATGATCACCTTGAACAATAGTGAGGTCCCCCCATATACTAATTCTAAGGATTAGGAATAGTAGGTTAGGAAAAACTTGGAGTAAAAATAATTGATCCTATAGGATAACTAGAGTTAACTACCATAGATGGTGAAGATAAAGAAGTAGGCATAGGAACACTAGGAAAATTTGTAATATCCATATAAGATATCAGTCAAATGTCCCAAGAATATGTGAGAGGTGTCAATTCAGGTGTAGCTCCTACCACGTTTAATGGTGGCAATGATGACATATCAACAGAAACTTCAGATGCAGAGGGAAAAGAGGAACTAACATCCTTCATTGGTAAAATAGGAATGTATGTGTAAGTAGGTGTAGTATTGTCTGGGTTTAGCCATAGTAACTATAGTTCTAATGGATCAGTCAAAAGTGGATTTACAATAGAGCCATAATTGTTCACCAATGTTTCGATGGAAGCCAAATCACTACAAGGAGGACTAGGTATAGAATCCATAATTATATTTTTGTCTAAGTCTAGGGTAGTGACAGGATCTATTCGAGCAAAAGATAAAATTCCACCTTGTTCAAGAGGAAAACTAACGATATTGGCAATTAAAAAAAACAAATTTGGCACTTAGAATTTCCATAACACTTATAACCCCATCCTTACAATTTTTATAATTTCCATGATGAGACATTTGAATTTCCTTCCCCATATTTCTTGTTAATGATTATAACCTTAAAATGGCTAGTATTGGTTTGTCATCATCATCTCAAAATGACCTGGCAGATGAAAATTTACCATGTCAATCATCATCACTTCACACCCTCTCATACATGACCCCTTCTACATATTATATGCATGAATTTTTGGCATGTCATCCTCTCTACCTATCCCATGAATGATTGTGACAACAGGTGAATAAAATACAATTTATAAGCAGAGGATAGTTTATAGTTTGTCCTCCTCCATCCGTCCCATAGCTAGTGATTTCTCAATTTTCCACTTCCAACTTTCTATTCTCGAAATTCATTAGCAGCTAATTTTATCGATAGCCACACCACACCTAGAAGTTAAAGAAATTATCATATACACTACTACATTAATGAACTCTACGTTCTTTTTTATTGTAAAGTCCAATAACAAACAATGTTAATTGAGTTTAGTAGTGTATATAACAATTTCTTTGACTTCCAGGTGTGTTGTGACTATTTGTAGAATTAACTACCAAAATGAATTTCCAAAATAAAATGTTCGAAGAGAAAAAATAGGCAATCACTGGATATGGAGTGAGTGGAGGAGGACAAACTTATAGTGATCCCTTCCTTATCAAATTTCCTTTATTCACCTAATGTCACTATCAATCATGGTCTAGGTAGAGGAGATGACCTACCATAAATTCAATCATATAATGTGTAGAAGCGTCATATGTAGATGGTGTGAAACGATGATTACAAACATGGTGTGAAACGATGATTACAAACATGGTAATCAAAAACCACAACTCCCTCCCTCCTTCCCTCCCTTGTAAAATAATTATGTTTTGCGGGTCAGAAAGCCAAAATATGGAGACAGTTATCACCAAATCCAACGTATGATTATGCATGATGGAGAATATCTAGCGCTTTCCCTTGTTAATATATTTAATAATCTCAATATTTATTTAAAAGTATCAAGAGTATTTCGACGACATCACATTGTTCAAATCTCATGTTCGAAATACTATTGATACTTTTAAATAAATATTGAGATTATTAAATATATTAACAAGGGAAAGCACTAGAGATTCTCCATCATGCATAATCGTACGTTGGATTTGGTGATAATTGTCTCCATATTTTGGCTTTCTGACCCACAAAACATAATTATTTTACAAGGGAGGGAAGGAGGGAGGGAGTTGTGGTTTTCGAGGGGAGGATTCATTCAAAGGTTATGAAAGCGGTTCATTAACGAAGGCGCGTGTGACATGTATTTTCTTTAGTTTAAAGGTTCGACTCTCAAGCTCCACTCAAATAGTTTTGTGTGACACGTATTTCTTTTGGTTTACATCTCGAATCTCGAGCTCCGGTCCAGTAGTTTTAGTTGTGATATCCTAAAATCTTTTATAGCAATATTTTTTGTTAACAAAATGGAGAACTATCTTCACGGGAGAGGTTAAGGAAGGGAAGTGAAGTGGTAGAAATTAAATTTCTCAAAAGAGGTGCAGGCTCAATTAAGCTTCACAAAATATCATATGAGATAAATATGACTTCTATGTGACATTTGTATTGAATCATCTATTTGTTGTGTTATATGAACATAATTGGTGCACATATCTAAAGAGTCCAAATGCTCATTCAATACCATATATGTAATACTCATCTAACTTAGCTAGGGATTTGCAATACTATATTTGAGTTCGCTAGCTCCATTTCAAGATATTATGGTTATCCAAGAGGGGATATAAAAAATGAAAAGAAGGATGTTGTTGTAGGTTATCCAAGTCGGACATAGAACCAGTGGAGAAACCTAAGGAAAACCTATGTTTCAAGGTCAAACCTTTGTAGAGGTTCCAGTACCTAAGAGTAAAATCTAGTTTGGGGCTGTTAAATTCTAATTGTACTGGTAATTGTGCTAGGGGGGAGAAATAGGATGTAATTTCCTCTTCTCACGGTTGGGAGTCTTGTTTTTCATGTGGATTCAACCAAACATATTGTACATATTAAATGACGAATTTCGCTCTCCCAATCATTTCTAAATCACCTATATCACCAAGAAAACATTTTTTAAAAGAACATACTTTAGTATGGGAAAGACCTTAGGTTTCAAATATTACAAGAAGGTTTTTGATATCGTTGAGAGAATGTGGAAAATAGAATCCATAAACAAATTATTTTTCAAAACATATTACTTTCAAAGTATCACCAAGGAATATACAAGGCTGTTCAATGAATTAATGCTATTTATTTAAATTCCATGATGTATATCTTACTCATAATTTTAACAAATTATTAAATAATGATCAATGTGATTAGCGATTAGCTATGGCATGTGGAAAACACATTAATTTAAATGGAAAACCTTCCCTTGGTTCTATGAAGTGATGGTGATGCTTGTTGATTACATTTGGCCAACGCTAGCTTTCAAACAAATCAGTTAAAAATTAAGATTTATATGGTAAGGGTTTTCTTTTGATAAAACCAATTCTTTTTTGTGGAGTGAGGAACATACTTTTGGCATGTGTGGCTTCGAGGAATTTTAGGGAAACCATGTGTGGAAAGGGACCTACTGTTAAACTTCCACCGTATCCCAACCAACATAAAAAGTGCCATGATTAAATACAATATTTTCATATAAATGTTAGCAAGCCTTCCAAAAAATCTCATAGCTGGGTTGGTGGGGTATGACTGAACCCTATCAGAGAGTGTGGACCCTCTTAATGATGCAGGGTGAAACCTTTGGATTATTTGTGTACAAATGGTAAAAATTCAATTCATTGCAAGTTCAAGCATAGAATGTAGTATATATTGGTATTCTTCTATATATTTAGAATTGCTATTCTCCCTATAGAGAAGCCTAAAAGAGGAATAGGACTACTTAGGTGTCCATGAAAAGGAACGATAAAGGGTACTGTCACAATCTCAATGATCCTAGGTAAACTAAAATGAAATTATTTATTGGCAGTATCATGACCTAAAGTGGACCAATAATAATATAAACATAGATGTATCTCAGCAAGAATGAAAAGGCCAAGGGAAAAATTTCATGTGCTCATGCTAGCACATTCAGCGTACCAATTTCTAGATATCAATATTTGATCCATATTCAACTACCTGCTAACCATTACAAAAGGCTTCTTGGACACTCCTGATTCTTCAGGCTTTACCAGAACATTTGTTGGCACAGACTTGTTGGGTGCATATTGAAAGGTATAATATTTTTAGTATAGTTAATTTGCTCCCTTTCAGGCTCTATTTATGACAGTTTGCTATGAGACAAAGGATATATGTTGCCATAACTCTAGTGGGCTTTCTTCTGAGCTTTTTTTCGCTGTATTTTCGGGTTCATAATGTACCCACAAACCCGTTATTATGAAAAGGAAATTTACAGTGCCAGTGTGAGATGGAGATGCTATTACTGTTTGCAGAAGTTTTTAGCCATTCATTAATTACTTTCTAAGGTTCTGATCATTATAAAATAAGATTTTAGGCCATTGCTTCTGCATTGCAATCTTTTGTGTGGAGTTAGATTCTAATATTGTCAAAAGCATTTCTCTTTTCGGTACTTATTCTAATAACATATGCACATATAGATACTGTGATAGATGCAAGTAATAGTTGGGAATAAATCTAAACCATAAACCATAAAAACGTTTCCGCCCAAAAATCAATTCAAAAATAATCTACAGAAGATGTAGGAAATAAGAAGGCTCCCTCAAGCAAGAAAACATAAAAGAAAATTATTCACTAGTTACACACATCAATTTTATGGTTAATGTTATCTTTGTAATGTGTTTGGTCATAAGGTTGTTGAATGCAAAATGAATGTAAAGAAAAGGAAAAATGACTCAAGAAAACACGAAAAACAATTTTTCCAATTCTTGATCATACAAAGTGTTATTTATGTGACAACTTTGGCCACAAAGCCAATTATTGCAAGTTTCCATATACTTTAAATAAATTTAAACAAAATATGGAAGCAACCCCAAGCAGACGAAACAATGAGCCAAATGGAAATGAAGACATCCAAAGACAACCAACTAAAGTATGGAAGAGAAAGGAAAAGCATGAGGCTTCAATGTCAAGTTAAAGACATATTATCCTCAGGGGGAGCTGGTTAAGGAAATGAAGGTACCCATCTAGTCAGTAATAAAGAGAAGCAACAACAAAGGAGGAGAGCATCCTTAAAAATTCTTAACAATAGAAAACCCTAATCAAAATACTAAATGCATTAAAGGAAAGAATTGTATTGAAGAACTCTAGGTCCAAAGAAAAATCTCAATGGAAGAACAAGCACCTCCCACACAATACATTCAATAATAAAATTGTGATGTCTCTAAGAAAGATAAAGGACATTACATTGAAGACCAATTAACACATCAGATTTCTACTTTATTATGTTTGTTATTGTTTTATTTAGCATAAGATATACTTTTCATCCTTTAATGCACTTCGGCATTCTTAAAATCCATAGAAAGACACTATCCAAACCTCAGCATTTACGAGAATTTGCACCATATGAGGTGTTGGAAAGTCAATAAATGGACTTTATGTTTTTAGCACATCATATTTGGATGCCATTTTTTTCCAGAGAATATATTTGGATGGCATACAATGTACAGCACAAATCTTCTGCTGGTTTTATTGATGACTGGATGGAAGAAATCTTGATCTGTTATGGTTGATGATGATGTGTAAAAATCTGTTGAAAATTTTAATTATGAGGATGAGAGTTTCTGGAATACTGTGTGAGATTATTGAGGTGTCAACACTTAATTTAATTATGATGAGAATTAGTGGTTGTAAGTGGTTCAGTATCATTCAATCACTTCTATGAAAATTCATTTCTCATACTAAGCTATCACTGCTTCTGAGGTAACAACAGGATTTTGGGAAATGGGTAATTTCATAAAGGGAGATGCAGTTTCAAAGCAAAAGATATCTTTTTTTCAGCAAGGAAAAAAGCGTTGTTTTAATATTAATGTGTAAAACAGTCCATCATACAATACATAGACCTCTGGATGGAAACTACCCTATGCACAGAAGAATAGGGAAAACCATGACAGAGGGGAGGAATAAGCATGATCCCTCTACAGGAAACCGCGAAGAGTCGAAAAGATATCCAAAAGTCATCAAAATTACCATAAGGCCCAAGACTACAAACGAACAAAAGATACTAACTAGTGCACGATCGACCAGAATGGTCCAAAACGAAGATGCAGGCAATCAGGCCATTCAGGCCAGACTGAAATGGGGAGTCCTGTAGCAGCGCATAGAGAAAAACAAAATTGGCAGCAAAGAAAGAGATATCATTGCTTCTGAGGTAACAACAGGATTTTGGGAAATGGTAATTTCATAAAGAGAGATGCAGTTTCAAAGCAAGAGAATAAAAGTTTGGAGAAGTTTAAAAGTGAGATTATTTAAGAAAAAAAAATATTTTAATCATTATTGCAATATTTTTTTATTGTTGAATTTGTATTTTTATTGTAAAAACAAATTTAGCAACATTAAAAATTCCACCAAATTTGTGATCTCAATACTAATTAATATCTATAATTCTAATTATTTTTTAAAATTTTTAATCAGGCAACAATAATTGAAAACAATGAAATCACAACACATTTAAACTACAAATCTAAGACTTGGGAACCTAATAGGATAAAAAAACACAGAGATAAATGGCTCGAGCCTTACCCGCGTGGACGGCAGGAGCAACAACGCGTCGACAGCAGCAGCGGGGTGGTGACAGTAGCACCAGGGCGTCGGCAGCAGCTTGGCACGAACACGATACACCACAATAGCAACACATGAAAAATGAAACAGTAAACCATAAAAACTCGTGGGCGATTTATTTATAGAAAATAGTTCGGCCGAACTATTTTAGAAGTAAAACTATTTATAGAAGTTTTTTAGTAGTTCAGCCGAACTATTTATAGAAGTTTTTTAGTAGTTCAGCCAAACTTTAATTGCTGGTTTTCCAAACTCTGGCAAAAATTTTGTTTGCCAGTGCCGTTAGTGTGCCGTCATTGTTAACAGAATATAGAGTTCGACCGAACTTGTGAAAATGTTCGGCCGAACTATTGTTGGAAAAAAATTCCGGGCCCCGATTCTCACAAAAGTGTAACCAAGCTTCACGTTTCCGCCCACCGCTTTCACACCGTGTTTGAAGAGTTAGAGCTTTCTTATATATATTAGATTGTAGTGGTTTGTGTGGCGGTCTATCCATGCGTACCATTAAAAACCCATAATTTGTGTCTCTACCCAATTGCATATAATTCAATGGCTGGGATGTTGTCTTTCCCACCCTGGCTACTGACTTAGATGCTTACTATGCTTCTAGTCCTGAATCAACAGATAGGGACATGCTTGATTCCATGCCACTTTTCATTGATTAATTGCCTATGTTGTAAATTCTAAATGATATTCACTTGCTTCTCAATCTAGGTAGGCTCAAGCATCCTCTAGGACAAACCAAAATAAGAGATACATTATGAGCTATTAAATACATGTTTTATGAACTAACTCTCCCAATTCACTATGCATTAGATACGTTATGAACCATCCAAATCACTATGGAAATTACCTATTAAGTTCCACAAGGCCATTCTATAATAATTTCATTCTGCATTTCCTCTCATCAAAGGTCATCATGAATGGGTGAAGGGATCAGGCGGTAACTCCAGAGGTATACGTGTCCCCGACATCTATACTTCTCTTTATGGATTGGATCAAAGGAGTGGATCAAAGTTCGGATCGAGTGGCTTCATTATTTCTTCGTGTGGCTGGTAACTTGCTTTGTATACGATGCAGTTGCTAGCCTTATGAGATTTCATAACTTGTAACAAGAGATCAAGCACAGTCAATATTAGTAGCAACTAGGAACTACCTTTTTCAGAGAGAAAGACTAGGAACTATCCTTATCTTAGATACTCTTTCATAACTAGGAAGTCTATTTAGAGTGTAGCAGCTAGGAATTATACTTAGTAAATATAATTAGCTCCTTAAGATAAGTTATCTAGTTAAGTCAGGATAAATACACGATCAAACCAGGGACCGGACCCTAAACCCAGATTCAATTAGCCCCTGCGAAGATTTCATCAATGCTTGGCCTAGGAACTCACAGACGCACAAACATCTTTATAGCATCTAAACGAAGAGAAGGCAAGGAATCACTGGTACCATAGCAACAACCTATCTTGATCCTGCCCTAACTATAGGATATAAAAATTCGAATCCTTAGCCTTTATAACTGGTAGCCTCTATAACTTATTAAGTAGAAAAATTAGAGCATTAGGAACAGAAAGAACTAGAATGTATTTTTAAGTATTAAGTAAAGGAACTAGTTAGTAGCTTATTTTATAGAGTGTTTATAGATTTATAATAAGGAGGAGGAATATAATACTCTTTACTATATTTATGAAGAGTAGGAACTAGTCTATATGCTTGAGTGTAGGAGCTAATATGTATGTTGAGGAAATCGAGAGTAGCTCAGAAATATTTATATTGTTTCATAACTATAGATGATAATGAAAGTATTGTTGATGAACTATAGCTCTATAATCTTATACAGGAACCAACTGAAAGCATCATATATCCTCCGTCTCTCCGCCCATCACTTAGAGGAACTCCTAGTACTAGACAAGTTCTTGAGAGAACTTCAATACTTGCCTTAACTTGTAACAAGGAATCAAGGGAGATACTTGCCTTAACTGGTAACAAGGAATTAAGGGACGAGAT
Source organism: Pinus albicaulis (assembly GCA_034641835.2). Taxonomy (NCBI): domain Eukaryota; kingdom Viridiplantae; phylum Streptophyta; class Pinopsida; order Pinales; family Pinaceae; genus Pinus; species Pinus albicaulis. Next base: position 467,675,826 of record CM076569.1, read on the forward strand.
ACTTGCCTTAACTAGAGAAGGATAGCAATTCTCTTTGTACTCAGTACATAAACTCTTGCTTAGAAGATAAACACACACAACTCGAACCCCATTACTCACTATACACTACTAAGGAAAACACAACAACAACACCTAACAAATTCACTTGCACCATTTTACTACCGGACCCTGCCCATTTCACACTATAGCCCATCATACCAAACTATCAACATTTGGCTCCCGAATGATGAGTCATGGTGTAGCAGCATACTTATGACCTCTTATCACAAGGGAGAAGAGACCCGGCATATCTTTCACAGTTATTCCATGAAACACGGATTGACTGGCCTTTCTATTAGTCAAACCAACCTAACCTACCACCTTTTCTCAGCGGGGAGCGCACCTACACAAAACCTACCTTACACCTTCTTGCTTCACTTTAGCTCTCACGTAACTCAACTTCATCACTTGTTCCTGCTGCTACAAAAGTGACTGCGCTGCAACCAGAAGCTAGGAGTTCCCCTAAAAAAGTGGGGTGATGTAGCAAATCGAATGGACGAGGCCGAATTAAACTATACGGGGAAGGGCTAGCCCCTTAACCACCCATCCTCAGCTCCTAGATATTCCCTTTTATTCAGATCTATTTACTGTAGGAGGAAGCCGCCCAATCCCTATGAACATAAATCCCATATTATCATCTTGGTGCTCGTGGTCCGGTATGGTGCTTATGGTCCGATCATTCTTTCTATTCGCTTCCTATAAACTTTCGATCATCCATGCCCCATAGTGATTCAAGCAGTGACGAAACCCCCTTACACTTTCGAATTTGACATTGACACCTTAGACTAACAAACCTATAAACATTGAGCAAAGAAATTCGTCAATGGAGCTCGTGGTACCCATGATATGATGAGGGAACTCTTAAGTCAGGTTAGATTATCTCTACAACTACTAGGGACTGTCCATTCATCTACTGCCACCAAGCAGCGAGTGAGGACATTCATTATATAGGAGGACGGCCTAGAACAACTAAAGCAGAAGATAGACCATCATACAATACCAATCACAGTAGGAAGACCAGGTGAGGGAACCATGGCTTCGTTTACTATGTTTATCAAGCAAGACCTTACCTTGTAGACTTCTTCGGGTATGTATCATAACAACTTATATAAACACCTTCATATCAAAGGAGCTCATAGAATAGGAACTGAGGGAACACATATTATAGGATAGCAGCTCATACGTTATAAATTGTAATAGCTTCGAACGGGTATGCTCACACCCAGAAGCAGAATCAACTCCTGGTTTGAGCAAGGAGCGATGGAAACGAGAAACAGGGATTAGTTCAGCAAAGGTCATATGTTGCTTGTCAAGGGCTAAACAGTAGTCAATATTCATATGGATATGTTGACCCTCTACCGGCGGATGGCCGGGGTGATAACGTTGCCTTTACCAAAGGGGATCCATCCATCCATACAAACTACGGTAATCAATTAGATATGAAATCAGAGAGAAAGATAAGGGAATGAACTCTCAACATTTACTTCACTGATCAGTCATGAAAACACATAATTATTCAGGTCTATAAAATATAGATTTATTACTTATTTATGATAGAATAAAAAGAGAGAGCTTTCCCAGACGGGTTCGGTCCGAAAGAAGTGAGGAGAGAGCCAGGGAGGTCAAATGGGGACCTGTAGTCTCCCCTCTTATTTACTTAAGATTCTCTCTTTTGCTGCGAATGAAGAAGGAAAAAGTATATTTTGGGGGGGATGTGGTTCTATGGGAATGTTAAGCCATTGATCTCTTACTTGATCGAAGGTTGGCTTGGGCCTCTGGGACTACCCCTTTTTCGGCTTACGCCAAATGGGTCACTTAACAAGCCGATGTCCCCATTTAAGGGAGACACCGAATGCCAACCACTAGGAACACCGAACGACACAACCGCTAGTGACCATAAGCATCTTTTAGCAGGCATTCCAGATTGAGACCGCAAGGTTTGTCTTTACCATTTCTATTGAGATATATTTGGTAAAGACCCTCGACTCATGGGGAAATCGAAGCATGGCGTATTTATTGAAGTGGGAGCTCTTTCCGACCATTGTCACAGGGTACGTTAGAACACTCGACTAAAAAGCCGCCATTGACAATCTCCTCATTTTTGGCCTTCCCACCTAGCAAAATCCATAACTGCGGTAGGATCTAGTCGCAGCGCCTTTCCTTCCTTCCTTCTCGAAAAGAAAGACGATCCCCTGTGATAGAGGTTGTTTTCCAATCAACAAGAAGAATAGTCTCATTATTTCCTTCATCTATGTTCCCTTTCGAATTCTTCTTTGGCAGTTATTATGGTGATTCACGAATATTATATACGTAATTATGCAATCGAATAATTGATCAAACACTTTCTCGGTGCACAAACAAGCTCGACCAACGGGCCGCCATCATGCGCAAGCAAGCTCGACTGTAAGGATAGAAATTGACTTTATTCATTTTTTCTTCTAGTAATTCTTTATATATGCAATAACACTAGATTCGGTGTTCTAAGAAGGTTTCACACTTCGTAGCCCTAGTAGTAGTCTACTTGCACCGGAGACTGACTTGCCGTAGAAGTCCTTTGGGCGGCGTGTTTGAACTAAACAAGACACTTCACGTTCAAACGATGGCGGCCTTTAGCCGTATCTATCTGCATGAATTATATACGTAATTATGCTCTCGAACGAATCGGGATCATATTTTTTCATCGCTCTATTGCGGTGCATTCGGAGAATGATGAATGGATAGGAAATGCGTATGATGGAAAAAGTTGTAGCCAAAATAAGAAACTAGAAGAACTCATGACTAATTTGGTGACAGAAGAACATGAAAAAGAAGAGGATGATTGCGATGGAGACATCATTGAAGGAGGATTAATTGGGGTTTGCTGGACAGAATATTTACACAATGATGTTGAAGAAGATTTCTCTCAAGAAGAGGAAAACATATGTGCTTTCGAAACTCGAAATGGTGCTAAAGGAAAACAAGTCCAAAAAGGTCAAGATCAACCATCCATCAAGTCATTTCTTATCTTAAGTTCCAGATTTTCATTCTCAAACTATCCGGGGCAGTGAAACGATATCTGCAATCTGCTAAGGGTAAACCCTCTAAACTAATAGCCTATCTGTCTGGTGCTTCCAAGATAAGGTAAGCAATGAAACAAAGTTTAAGTTCTGTACGATATCTGCCTAAAGGGAAACCCAACCTTCTTGGGACCATAATCTAATCCTCACAGGAGCATGCAACAATTATAAGTCCTTCCTCGCTCAGCTAATAAATAATCCATCCACCTCTGCTTGGGAGCCAGCCTTGTGATCATAGCTTTTTGAAAAATTCAATTCTCCAAGCCCTTTCGGAGATCCTTCGAAGAAAATAAGGATGGGAAGAACCTAATTTTCATCTTCTTCAATTAGAATAGCCTGCCTGGAAGTCAGCTTCTTGGATTATTTTTATATAAGGCCCTCCCTTAAGCCCTAGAGCCAGCAATGAACCAAGTCTACTAGTTCAAGTTGACACTCTCAAGTTCAGTAGCTTTGCGAGAAGAGATCAAAGGAGGGGAAATATGTATTGCCCTGCCTTATAATGCTGACCTGGGACTGGTTTATTAGTTGTCTGCTTTGGTTGATCTGTGGTAAGGAAGAACTACTTCAAGGCATGGGAGGAATTAAGAATGGCTCAGTCCTATCCAAATAGTTGGGTGTTGGCTGGGTCCCGGTAATTCCATAATAAATTGGGGGTTCAAAATGAAGACGAAAAAGTGTGTTTTACCAGCCCAGAATATTGGCCCATTTCAGAAATATGAGCCTCGGTGAATGCACAATTTGTGGTTCATAGCACATGCCCCTAGCTACTTTCGTATTATTGGCTGAGAGGTTAGGCAACAGAACAGTGCCTCCATGCTCCAAAGATTCAAGTATAAAAGAGGGTAAGATAAAGTAAAATATATCTAAGCTAATAATCATGCATACTGGTAACCTAATAGGGATGATCTATCTAGTGAGGGTTCTCGGGACATGTAAACCGGTCTAATATAAGGATATGGCAAGCGGATATGGCAAGCATGCCAATTCTCAAAGGTCTAAGGTAAGGGCTCCACCCATCCTATCCAGTGCTTATAAGGGAAAGTATAAGAAATGTGACTCACTACGTTCTTCATGGTCTGGGGCAAGAAGGTCTAGTTATTGCAGGTAAATAGAAATCCCTTTAAATGGTAAACCAAGCCAAACCAAGGGGTTTAGCAATCCTTATCTAGGTCTTCTGTTCCAGGTCTAAAGACTAGGGTTGGGATAATACCTCTACTAACTCCATGCTTCTAGATTTCAGGCAATAAGAGAAAGGGTAAGGTGATCATTCCATCCACCCAAAGCTTCAAGGGTAAGGGATAAACACAGCTCACTATGTTCTTCATGGTCTAGGGCTAACAACATATATGGGTATTGGAGGTGGGTAAAGAGTTTGTAAACCAAGGTAAGGTATTATCTCTCATATCTGTTGTTCCGTACCGATCGATATTCCTTCCTAGCTCTTAAGCAAAGAGTGGTTGGGCATGACTCCATCCCATGAGGGTGAGGTATAAAGAATAGTTATCTGGAAGGCAGTGAGTGCAGGGATTTATAGTGATGATTCTACTAGGTTTTAGGTATAATAACCCCATCCCATAATTCCATGCCATCCGATACATCCATGTAATCCACCCGGGGCTTGTAAGGTCTCATCAACCATCCCCAAGCCAATTCCCATTGCCATGCCATCCGTGGCTTCTAAGGGGTAAGGTATATAGATTATTGACTCACTCACTACGTGATTCTTGGTCTAGGGCTACAGGTCTATTTCTTTCTAGCAGGTGGATGGGTTGTAAACAAGGAAAGGATAAGGTAAAAAGTCTAAAGAGAAGGCATATGGCTCATGAAAGTGCTGGGTCTAGTTGTAAGGTAAGAGCTCATAAACCCAATCCATTCCATCTGGCAGTTCAACGATCTAAGCTGAACCCACCATCTCTCTCGGCTAATGTGACTATCCATATCCATCCGGGGTGCTTCCTAGGATAAATAAGATCATGAGTGCCCGGTACAGCACTCCATCGTCTTAAGTTTAAGGCAGTATTAATATACCAGTAGCAAATACTAGGGATGCAAGAGCATAGGCTAGGGAAAATGCAAAGCTAGCAACACTAGTAGCAGTATATCCAGTCCCAGAGATGGTTGAAGAACCTATTTATTAAGAACCACCACCTTTCGTAGGATCATCATGCCTGCGTGGGAACCTTTGAATTTCATACTACCAGACTTATTAGATCTTACCGGCTTGGTTGGGTACATATGTACTTAGATAAAGACGACTATTACCTATGCCTATTTTCTTGCCTTTATTTACTCTTAAGTATGACCGTGCTACCAACCTTGATATTTTTGAAACATATTGCCACCCTTCTCTTTACTTACCAAACTTAGTTATTATACAGACACATGCTTGGGTTGGTGAGCACTTATACCTTGAAGTATCATATTACCTTTTTGCCGGAAAGAATTACTTCAGCGTTAACTACAGCAAGCCACTTATATTTACCCACTTCTAGCTAGCGTAGCTCCTCACTTAACCCCTACTACTTTGTTTTCCCCCAAAATTGAAGCATTCACGGGCACCTTCAAACACCATTACTAGGAGATGTCAAGACAACCAGCCAGCAATGCTAGGAGATGCTTTGATTACAGCACTTGCCTTCAATCATGCATGCTTACTTGGGACGCGCTTAGACTAACCTTTCTCCTTAACTTATGTGCATCATATCACCTTGCGTATTCATAGCTAGATACCGGCCCACAGACTTAAACTTTGATATTGAAAAGGAGAAGGAAGGGGAGGGGGGGAGGCAAAAAGTGAGCTAAGTACTTAGATCCATCAGTCTATTACCTTTTGTTCTTGGTGATAGACCAGATGGCCTCATGATACCTACCTGAACCACTTTTAGCATTGATATCAGTATTTTTCGGGTCGGGCTTCACCCCCTTATACCTTTGGATTCATTTAAGCATGTCTAGTAAATGATTTTATCACACTTGCTTTAAGATAATGGATTCGTCTTTGGTATCACTATGACTTACTATTTTGGTCCGGTCGAGCATTGCCTAGGATACAATTATGGAATTAGAACCCAATCCATTCTAGGAAATAATAGAAGATCTACCCACCTTTTATTTTACCACCTTCAGACCTAGACCTGTTCGAACTAGACCACGAACTTCATTCATCACTTAGTGGGTGGGTACTACTATTTCCCTTTCCGGACGGGATGAACCAACAATGGTGGGTGGTGTGGGATCATTGGAACTGCCTTCTCACATTCATTGTTAAGGAAATACAACCATACCCCTTATCTTGGATCGATGGAATCACCTTAAATGCAGGTACGGAGTCCAGTTAAAACAAGCCAAATTCAAGTTCTCAACCCTAATGGATGGAACTCTATTGAACCCTTGAAACACGAGGCACGTAGCATTATGAAACATGCATTTTGGAAGGTTTTGATGGATCGACCGGAAATACTCCAATTCATAAACAAATTTTTAGGGAATGTAATTTGAGGGTTTCTAACTCACATTTGTATTTAGGCAAATATATGAATTATGGAATTTCAGGCTTCACACCTCCCATCCATCCCGTTGGTTTCCCCTTGTCCGATCAAGCAATAAGTGCCCTCCCCATATGCTTCCATCCCAGCTGTCTTGCAATTGACCGACCCACTCTCCCCAAATGGTTCCTTCGAAGAAATTGACCCTCCCTCATCCAAATGGCTTGCCCCTGGTCAAATTCCCTTCCCCTTTTTTGTGGGCTGCAATGTCTATAAAGCATATGTATGTCTATGTTGGTTGTATGCCTATCCGGTTGTATGGCTTGTTAATTTGGTATGGATGGCTATTTGTCCTTCTGATTTATTCTGGGTATCACTATTAACTTATAAGTACCACGTATTAACTTCTTGGTGGTAGCATGTTCCTATCGAGGAGCTCTGTTGAGACGATGAAGGAATGAGAACAAAACCTTTCTTACTCACTTATTGCCTTGGTCCATATGGAGTAGAGGACTGTCCAACCCCAATTCATTCCACCTGGAAGAGAAGTATAGGATGAGTATGATGGATGGCATGCTATGACACCACACCCTTGACTTTATTTACTGCTTCACCCTATTTGATGGAGTTATGGATGCCCCAAGCACGACTACTTGATATTACAGCACCGGATGGATCAATCAGTCAACCTAACTCTTACCTTACTGCCTTCACCCTAGGAGATGGAGTACCTTAACAATTTATTCAGACAAGGAATCACGTGGAATCATGGCACGGAGTGGGGATACACTATCACTATGAACCCTTTACCCTATTGAACCTTGCCAAACTCACTCACTTGAAGAACTAGACCTGTTATTACCTCTAGACCACGAACTTCATTAAGCGCTTAGGTAGACATGCTTAGGACTTCTCTTAGAATAAGGATGGGAGGAATGAAACAAAATTACCCTAATAACTTTTCATGCATCAGTTAAATATGTTTCGTAGGGGAGGCTTCTAGCTAGTCATTCACCCTTGACCCCCGAACCTTATTACCTTTGATGAAGTGTTTCCATACTACCAATCTATCCACCTTCAGACCTAAACATGTTAACCTAGACTACTTTGATTCATGAGGTGCTTTGGATATATCGCTAAGAACCCTCCTTCTCTTATCAGGCTATTCTCAGAACAGGTTCACGTAGTGTATCTCATCCTTACCCCTTCTTACTTTTATGTGTTTACTAACTACTTGCCCTATATCACTTGCTTCATTAATCGCTTAGGCGGTATCGCCATCAACCCTTATAGTCTCTGGACGGAATGGAATTGCATGATACTACGTTATTACCCTTAGACCTCTTGTTTACTAACTACTCTTTCCCTAGACCCATCGGATTCATTAAGCGCTTCAGAAAAAAGGACAACTAGAGAAGAGACCCGGCAACGGCCTGGCATGGATCGCATGAAACCACTCCTTCTTTTTTTACTTACTACCTGCTATTAAAACCTGCTTGCCCTAAAACACTGAATGAATTAAGTGCTTCAGAGGTACTGTATGACCACCCTTCTCTTAGAAGCAGAAGCTGATATCAGGCAGGACGAGTTCATACAAACTTACCATGGCTTTTCTCATGTGCATCAGCTAAGAATGCTTCGTATAGATGGATGGAGTGCTTCCTGCCCTAGAGAAGAGGCAAGGTGCCCACTTTATATGTGGAGCATTCATCGATTTCCCTAAATAAAATTTATAGTTATCAAACCCGGTTGGATCAATATGACTCGGACCCCCTACGAACAACGTTTTTATTTATCCAATTCGTGTTTGTAAACTTTTATAGGATCGACTCGGAACCATTCCAACTTGGGTGGGTGTTAGCCTACCATCCTTATTTTAAATTGGAAGAAAGAATCTGAAATGCTATAATGAATTGATTTCCCTCAATACAAATGCTCCGCGTCTCGACCCAGATGGATGGATCCACCAATTTTCCCCCTCCTGTATTACTTCCTTACACCTAGGTAGGATATGGGATGGAGTGGATGCCCCGGGCACAACTACTTGCTCTTAGAAGCACTAGATGATGGGATGGATGAGAACCCCTCCTCACTTATTAATAACCTCACCACCTTTGGATGCCCTATACCACTTGATTATGAATGGATCCCAGTCAGCATTGATATAGATTATCCCCCAATCAGACCCCATTGCTAGAAGATCCTTTCATGTTATTGACTGTAACCACCTTCTCTATTTCACCCACCTATTGAAAAGAAAAAAGAGACGATTGATTGCCTGCCTCACTTAGACTTACTGCATCTCGGACGGATGGAAGGAAGGCAAGGGCTTCACACATAGAGCCTTGTTGCATGGGCTTTAGAGACCTCTTGCACCAACTTACACATTACCACCTTACTTCCATTTAGACGCTGTTGGATATATGATTCTTCTACCGGCCGGATACTCATGAGGAATTCGCACATACTACCCTAGGAATTGAAATAGGAAAATACCTAAGATACTTAGGACCTTAACCCTTTGACCCACTCACCTCTATACTTAAACCTTTTCACTCTATACCACTTGGATTAATGAAGCTCTTAGGATGGAGAACTATGAACCTTTCTATTCTCCAGACGGACGGAATGAATGGCATGGCACGAAGATGGAATGAAACCACCTCTTACCCTTACTTGACTTGATTACTGCTTTCACCCTAGGAGATATAGAAAGGCCTTGTTAGTGATTCAGCCAGTTTACTTACAGTATCACATACAACGAATCACCAGAACTAAAATGTATGTATCCACCGGAAAACCTATCACTTTAGCCCCTTATACCACTGAATGAATGAATTCACCTAGGGAAGAAACTAGAGTGGAGGCATAGCATAGCATGATAAAACCCCTTAGACCTTACCTTCTTTTTTACTAACCTACCTGCCCACCGGAAGATCTAGACCTATAGCCTTATACCGCAACTTCATGAAAACGATTAGGCACGCAAGGTACGGTATCGCTATGAACTCGAGCAGAGAAAATGGCATGGTGGGCATGACATGACTTCTTACCCTTAACTCTTTACTTAAGTGTTGACCGAAGATAAGGGTTCGTTTAGGTTAAGCACTATGGTACTGGATTTCACACTATATAGGGCACTTCAATTGGCCTTTCATAGGCTCAGCAGAAAGGAGCACATACGGAAGGTTGACCCCTCCTAACTAGCTTATTTTCACTTCTAATATGCACAGTGGAAGCACTATAGATAGTATTAAGGAGACTACTCTTCATGACTTCCTTTCATTAGTTCAAAGTGATCAGAGCTACCAAGGGACAGTGCTTGGCCGGACTCGATGAACCAACCAATCAATCATATATAAAAAAATTAGGCGTGTTTTCCACATGCATGAGTTAGTGCTCGTAGGCGTCTCACTTCCTTCGGTTGACAAGACCACTCATGGAGAACCCGAATGATCCTAGTGTTTCAGTTATTTGATTGATCAATTGATTTGCTTTGGTATGATCAGATATACCTATTTAGTGGAATTCTAGCTATCAATCCTGGGTGGACTACCTCTTATGAGCGAGGTGAGATAGAAAAAGGATAGCAATTGATAGAGGCTTCGGAGCTTAGGGATCTTACTTCTTCAAGCTCAGTCGTTGGTACGGTCATTCAAGTCATTTCATTATGCCGATCCTCCTCAGACCATATGCCATCCCTCCCATCGTCTTCCCTAGGAACCTCTGAATATATCACTGGACCAACCCTTATTAGATTTTATTTATTACTCGTATCTGTTGTGTGGGTGACGGGATGATGGAACCAACCGCATTAGGATAATAAGACGATTCCTCCCATGCATTCAATAGTGAATATTTTTCTCCCAACCCGTACTAGAGATAGCTGCTCCGATAATGAGATATTCTATTGACACTCCATACTGCCCATACCCCTATGATCTCAGTAAGGATTCAAATAAATGATTGGCAAGTAACAATTCAGAGAAGGACTTATCCCCTGCTGCACTAGTAAATGATTACTATGATACCGCCCACTAAGCCTACCGAATAAGCTTTACCTACCGACCATGAGAAAGATACGAGAAATATATAGGTATGAAGATTGAGAAAGCTTGGGTGCAATAGTAGTTTGACTGGATTCGAGGGAGATGGAAATGGATACAATGGATAAATAGTCCCCATTGGTGCACCTGATCCGATAATTTTTGCGTTCTCCGTTCTGACCGATAGGAAGGAAGAAGCCCCTACTGGTTCAAAGTACTATTGCCATTGACCAAGTACGATTGATGGGAGATATGAGATATGCTTGGAATGATTTAGAAACATAGATTATCTAAGGGTTAGAGGAGTCCTACCTCGGAAATAGGAGGAATATAGTAGTTTGACCGAGATACTGAGACGGATGACGCTAGCGATACGGACATAATGTTACCAAGCTCCCTACGGTACTGACTGATCCCACCAACCTTAAGAATATGCCCATCTGCTCTTGTTCTCTTTATTTGTTCTCCAGTTGCTGGTAATGTTTCCCTTCGTAGCTAGACGAACCCAATCCCCACCTGCCGCCGGTATAGGCGATGGTTTAGGAGATGGAGGAATATTGCTCAGTAGGTTAGTGAGAGTACTTTCACCGAGTTGCATAGGTACAAACAGCTACTAGGGAGTGAGTGTAGCTGACTTCAATGGGGGTGATCACCAGCTTTTCCGTACACCTTGCTTGCTTGGCTTCGGGAGAGAGAATTGTATCCGTCACTCGACCGGAGATGGAGAGGGCTATTAAGGAGATATGCTTTTAATCTCAGGAAATGCAGAAAATGTCTCTGTATTTTTCATAGGCAAGTGGGGACCTCATGCATAGACGTAGATCCTGAATTATTGCTATTGGGTTGAGGCATTTATGGTGTTAGGTCACTATATCACTAGTATAGTCCCTTATTATTGTTAGTGTAACCCCCTTATTGTTATTATTGTACCCTTGTAACCCCCATTTTGTTATTATTGTGCCCTTAAATTATTATTGTTAGGTCGGCTAGGATTACATTGTGGCCCACTAGGATTACATTATGGCCCCATGGGAGGTTTTGTGAATTGTATCATCCAAGAATTGTGCATTTATGTAATGTATTGGAGGTTTCCCCCTCGAAGTGGCTTATTTCTAAGGCGTTGATATCTCTTTTCTTCTATTTTTGAAGCTGGTTACACAACATTTGGTATCTAGGTCATATTGTATCTCACGAGGGTGTTAAAGTAGACCCTAACAAAATTAAAGCCATTAAGGAATGGAAAGTCCCCACAACCATAAAGAAGTTACGAGGATTTCTCGGGTTAACAGGGTATTATCACAAGTTTGTTAAGAATTATGGGAGAATAGCAGCACCTCTAACAACATTATTGAAGAAAGATGCATTTTCATGGACTCCTGAAGCAACTAAGGCCTTTGAACATCTTAAAGAGGCAATGTGCCTAGCAACGGTCTTAGCTACGCCAGACTTCACAAAAACCTTTATTGTGGAATGTGATGCCTCAGGAAATGGAATTGGTGTTGTTTTAATGCAGGAAGGAAGACCCATTGCTTTTGAAAGTCGTCCAATCGAAGGAAAGTATTTACAGAAACCTATTTATGAGAAGGAAATGTTAGCAATACTGCATGCACTAAAGAAATGGCGAACTTACCTAATGGAAAGACACTTCAAGGTAAAAACTGATCATGATAGTCTTAAACACTTTTTGGAACAAAGACTATCTTCAGAAGAGCAGCAAAAATGGGTCACAAAGATGTTGGGTGATGACTTTGAAATAATCTACAAAAAAGGAAAGCTTAATGTTGTTGCAGATGCACTCTCAAGAAAGAATGAAGAGGTGGAAGCATTGCTTTGTGCCATTTCTATTATCCAACCAGATTGGATAATTGAAGCAAGAGATGAATGGAATAAGGACAAAGATGTATGGACACTCATTCAAAAGTTGCAGCAAGATCCTAGTACATATGATACATTTAGTTGGAAAAATGATTCCTTATGGTGAAGAAAGAAGTTTTTTGGGATGGCCTTAAATCTGATATTCAAAAATTTGTGGCGGAATTTTTGGTTTGCCAGCAGAATAAAGTGGAAACAATTAATACACGCGGACTTCTACAACCTTTATCCGTTCCAAGTCAACATTGGGAGGAGATTTCAATGGATTTTATCATAGGTTTACCTAAGTCCGAAGGAAAGAGTGTCATCATGGTGGTAGTTGATAGAATTACCAAGTATGCACACTTTTGTGCATTATCTCATCCATTTAAAGCAAGTACAGTTGCTACTACATTTATGGATGGAATTCAAAAGCTACATGGAAGCCCAAGGGTTATTGTGAGCGACAGAGATCCCATTTTTACTGGAATTTTTTGGACGGAGTTATTTTCTTGTTTGGGTACTCAATTAGCTCATAGCTCATCTTATCATCCTCAATCTGATGGTCAAACTGAGATAGTAAATAAATGTTTGGAAGGATATCTTCGTTGTTTTGTATCTGATAAACAAACACAATGGGTCAAGTGGTTACCTCTTGCTGAATGGTGGTATAACACTTCCTTCCATACTGCGGCAAAAATGACCCCATTTATGGCACTTTATGGATATCATCCACCATCCATCACATCATCTTTAAGGGAAAATTCGAAGGTTCAAGCAGTGGAAGATCACATCGAGCATCAGCAAGAAGTTCTCCAAATCTTAAAGGATAACCTGACTTTGGCACAAAATCGAATGAAACAACAGGCGGATCAACATCGCAGCGAGAGAAGTTTTGATGTAGGAGATTGGGTATTTTTACGGCTACAACCATACAAACAAATGTCCCTCAAGCAAGCTAAGAAGGATAATAAATTATCACCAAAGTACTATGGTCCTTACAAGGTGTTGCAAAATATTGGTTCTATGGAATACAAATTGGAGCTTCCTGCTTCTTCGCGAGTACATCCAGTTTTCCATGTTTCATGCTTAAAAAAGGTTATAGGTGAAAATCTTCCAGTTCAAACAATATTGCCAGAACTTGATGAGGAAGGAAAAATCATATTGGAACCTGAAGCGGTCATGGAAACAAGAACTCGACAGCTACAGAATCGATCAATTTCAGAGTATCTCATCGAGTGGAAGAACTTACCCACTGAAGATTCTACATGGGAGGATGAGAATTTTATACAGAAGCACCCGGAGCTACTCAAGCGTTGAGGACAACACTTTTTTGAAGGAGAGGGGCATGTTAGGTCCCTATATCACTAGTATAGTCCCTTATTATTATTAGTGTAACCCCCTTATTGTTATTATTGTACCCTTGTAACCCCCATTTTGTTATTATTGTGCCCTTAAATTATTATTGTTAGGTCAGCTAGGATTACATTGTGGCCCACTAGGATTACATTATAGCCCCATGGACTCCTATATATAGAAAGGAGGTTTTTTAAATTGTATCATCCAAGAATTGTGCATCTATGTAATGTATTTGAGGTTGCCCCCTCGAAGTGGCTTATTTCTAAGGTGTTGATATCTCTTTTATTCTATTGTTGAAGCTGGTTACACAACATATGTAGTCACTCTGGAGGGTTGGTTCCTATTGAATGGAATCATTAAGTAGGCGGGCCAAGTGCTTGATGCAGTTGTTAATGTCTTGGTGAAGCATATACAATGGCTACCAAGTTCCAGAGTTTGCTTTACTACTGGGTGAGCACGAGATTAATATCATAGTCATTTTTCATCCATATCATACAAATTTAGAGGGAGGGAAACACATAAGCTGTATAGTAAATCACTTGTATTAGTAGCACAAGTAATGGTAATTAGAGATACTTGGTATAGTATTAAAACACCCTTATTGCTTTTAAGTTAATAGAAGTGATACATATCTGTATTACTTAAGCTAAAAGGGCTATGATATTGGAACCAATAGCTTGTATCAACATAACACATGAGAACTTCATGATTTGGTAGAAGTAACTTCAAAGCACATAGATGAAGATGGAATGATAGCTATGGTTAAGTAACAAACAGAACCCATAGTATAAGCATATTTGTAATGTTTAAGCTGATGAAACTAGAGCTATTCCATATCACGTATATACATGGTATTCCTAGTAGAAACCATAGACTAGTGTAAGGTATGAAACAAGCATTGAACATGAGTAGCTTCGTCATATGTTACTATGGAATTACTACTCATCATTGATTCCACATAAGTATTACCATAACATGATTTCTCTTATGGAACTGATAACAAGAAAGGTAAGTGATTCCAGCTTGTTGCTTAGCTATGATCTTGACATAACTACTTACACAGATTAAGCTCTGTGATCTTTGCTTATACATAACCTTTCACTATCATTGAATCTAATTAGGCTAATAACGTAACTAGTAATGAGTGCTTTAAGATCATAACAAGGCTTATTACACTAATCATATTGAACAAGCTTATGTTAATAATAGGTATAGTAATATCCATAATTTTAATGATGTAGCATGTTCTAAGCTAATTCCCTAATGAATTCGAGCTCTTAGTAATCAGAACAGCAATGAGATAGTGCAAACTCGGTACATATTAGTGATATGTTGTGTACAATAATGTATCACGTATTCGTCATCGATCTTCATATCAAACTTTATGGAAATACAGTAATCTAAACTGATGTGTTCTATTACACGACTATCATTTCCTATGTTATCATGCAAACACACAAGATATGTAAGCTAATACGATTGGTTTACTTGTACTGAATGAAACCAGTAGCAAGAGGTAATGAACAACAACATAACCTCGTACTCTATACTAATTCAATATGCTATGTTATGGATAGTTCCTTATATCGAACCTGTACTGTGCTTTAATGATGAGTACTATTACCATAACTATGATGGTTATGTTTAGTAAGATCAGCTTTGAATGGATAGCTTAATCTAAAGCAACGTACTCATAATGCGTACCATAGATGTTTGAATCATCTTTAAGCTTATATGTATATAATAGAGTCTAACTATTACCTGTGGTTTATGAGCCCACTGTGCATCTTACACTTATATATTAGGGAAATACTATGTACTAGATTCAGACTAGTAGATCACTATGACAAAGAGAGGGCTTTTCTTAAGCTTCAAACTAGTCGTAATTAGGCTGTAATGCTTATAGTAACTACATAAGATATGAACATGAGTAAGCTTGACATGGATATGGCATACTTAGAGTACTCGTATTTACTAAGCCGTGTGAAATGGCACTGAATTTCTCAACCTATGGGATACATAACACATCACCTATTAACAAGCTGTAGTAAGCTCATTCTACATGTAACTATAAGGAATAGCAGAATAAATCACATACAAAAAAACGTATGTAATAAAAAAGACTAGTACTTATTACTACGATCCTTATATTGAGTCTATGGTTTTCACAGCTTATACTGATAGTGTTCATTATTGGTCTTTTATTACAATTACAATGATTAAGCAGGTGGTTTGATATGGGTAATGCTTATCATTGATTTTATTACATAGGTATCATATCACTATTAACATATGGTGGCTTTGATTCCATTGAAGCATATGAAGTACAACAATCAGTAACACTAGCTTATGAACACTTATAGAAAGCTTACTAGTATATAGGGCAGCTTAGTTCTCCATGGTTACTAATTATCTCGAATATAGCCTAATATAGTGAAGCATGATTCCCATTAGTCTTACTTGTTAGTAGCTGATAACCAATCCCTGTAGCACTATACTTACACTATCTTAGCTATGTGATATCCCATATTAATCACAGATAGGAATACAGAAAGCTTGATTAGGGAATATACGTAATATCGTAATTAGTAACACTATTGGTTTATCTGAGCTTGTTGTACTAGTGGCTTTCCCATTACTTGATAGTTGGTTATGGATTTCCCTTTCTCCTTGTAATAGTTACACATAGAAGCATAACTTGAGCAGTATAGGTATAAGTTACATGTATAAGCTATAGAGTATGAACACCCTTGTTATTAGAAAATCCGAGTATAAGCTGTAATAAATATAGGAAATGATAGTAAGGCTTATTTGTTAAGCAATAAGACTAATCTAATACTATATCTAATATGGTTTGTTATTGCTATGTTAGTAATAGAGAAGCTTAGTATGTTCATAGGTGCGTATTCTCCCAGGAATCAATGGTAATACAAGAGCTTATCTATACATATTCTGTAATCATTAGAGAAGTAGTAGTAACCCCATTAAGCTAGTGATATCCTTCTAGTGTAGAGTGATAGCCAAATGGAACAGTATTCAACGGCTTTCATTGTTATCACGCTTGAAGAACTTAACCTTATGATATTAGGTATATGCTTGAAACACTTAACCCTATGAGATAAGGTAATATGAATGAAACATATGAGAATAGTATGAGTTATAGGTAAAGGATAAGCATATTGTGTTCCCGTAATTAACATGAATGTAAACTGCTTGGAACTAATAGCATGTATTACTAATAGTTCATGTCCGTAATCTCTGTAATTAACACTATTACATTATGTGGATAACGTGCCATAACCTGGTATGATATGGATTTCATGATAGTTGCAACCATTTCTTTAGTATGATTGGTGTTGTATACTCTATACCTTGTAGTTATTATGCTATTACCTATATTGAGCTTTATGAGATAGAACACTCTAAGCTGGATATGAGCTTGAATGGGAATAGTTGACTATATTACTTCACCATTACTCTTAATTATGTAGATAGCTGGTATGTGATCTGAGCGTGATAGGAGACCATACAATACAAGCTTCAACCATATTCCACAGCGTGTGTTGCCTCCATATCAATGGAAACAATACACTCTATTACAACTAAGCTCTAAGCTTCCATATGTAAGTTATATGGATTACTACGGATATGTTATCCCTTATTTCCATAATAGATGTATACTAGCTAATTACACTTAACTACTATTCTAACCAGCAACTATCACATATGTAATGATTACCCTTATTTACATAATAGAACAGTTGGTAGATGGGATCCTCAGAACTTCTTGAATTTAGTAACTATGTCCCAACCAGAACTTATGATATGAGATTTTATGGGGGTGAGCACTTTGACCTGTCATATGAACTTTAGATCTATACTTTGACTTCATGTGCATGCTTGAGTACCTGGGTGGGCGTATTAACGAACCTTTATAGAATAGAAACGATCCATTACCTGCCTGAACTTAGAGCATTCATGAGCTTGGGTTGGTTGGAACTTACACGATTCCTATTAATTTAGCCTACTCTATGGGATTCATGCTTGTGCGACCTAGCATGTCTGGCAACTGCCCTATTGAGGAAATAACTACTGCCAGCCAGGACTTATTCCGATTTGATCAGGGTGGGCCACTTAGACCAGTCTATTTACTTGATCAGCCTACCTTGACTTTATCTTTACAATATACCAATCGGGCACCCATCCGCTTTACCAATATTACGACTTACCTTTGGAAATTCCCTAAATAGACAGCCAGCGTTAACCGACTTCCCTTAGAGCTCTTAGAGCTTTTGGATTTACCGCGCCTAGACAGACGGAATTCACAGACCTGAACTCACACTTGCTTGAGTCATGCTTACTTCATGGGTAGGCATAGGCACTATTACTATTGACCTTAGGCCTATTTTCCTTTACTTCACTGTTCTCTACCAATCTGGCACCCATCATTTATTTAGACAAAGCG
Source organism: Pinus albicaulis (assembly GCA_034641835.2). Taxonomy (NCBI): domain Eukaryota; kingdom Viridiplantae; phylum Streptophyta; class Pinopsida; order Pinales; family Pinaceae; genus Pinus; species Pinus albicaulis. The sequence goes on from CM076569.1 coordinate 467,694,127, forward strand.
CGTTTAAGTGATTCCAGTTTTTGATCAACTGGAACCAAGCACCCAACATGCATAATGCCTTAATATAGGAATCTTATTGCTGCGCACCTACTTTCCCCCTGCCTGATTATAAGGAATAATATTAACTGCATGAAATATGATATTTCACTTAAGACAAATGTGAATTCGAGACCCAAATGGATCAATCTCCGAACCCACACAACCTAGGGGATTATCTATCTCAAATTGCATTTGGGCGAATAACATTTTGTTTTTTCATTCACGGACAACCGGAAAATAAAAAACTAGTTGTTCGGGTCAGATTTGCTACCCCCTCAGAGTGTTGGAACATGACCTCCTCTTTAGAGAAATAATAGGCACGGAGTGAAGTTACATATTGACAAATCAAGTTATCAAACCCGATTATAATTATGCCTTCAAACCCACGAAAAACGAGGACCTGGAGGGACTTTCCTGAAGTACGAGGGTAAGTTTTTGATATAGAAAAGACATGGAAGGTTTTTTGAGAAACCCGAGCTGGGTGTTTGCCCACAACCTGGTGCCTGAATATGGAGCCCGGAAAAAGAAATGAGTTAACAGGCGCGAAGGCGAGCTTTATAGAATACACCTTGTTTATCTAGGAATCACCTTTTTCTTATTACGTATATAATATAACACTTATTACGAGCTTTCATTTTAACCAGACTTACCATCTTTGCATGACCCAACCAAGCTTTTACAGGTTGGACCGCAGCTACCAACTGGTGTGGGATCCTAATAACTGCCCCGGATTGAGGAATGACACTTGAACCTTTAGCAGATGAAGATATCATTGAACTGCCTTATTTTATCTAGACAGACAGTGCTTTAGCAAAGATCCTGGGAACTTAACTAGGCACGTCGTGAACTGCCAGATGGATTATAAGCAGCCAGAACTGATGAAACACGGTAGCTGGATGATGGTCAATCAGAGAGCCTTTTTGGACGGACTTAAGACATCGCTAGGAGATGCCCAGACAGCCAACATCTCCAGGAGATTCTTCACACTTGCCTTTCTTAATATCTTAGGAGGGCACTATTACAAGCATACCTCCTGCCTTACCTTTCTGGTCCACCCAAACTTTGTACCTTCTCCCAACCCAAAAAGACAGTCTATCTAGGCAGGAAGCACATAAGTAAGCACGCCCGTTCATTTTTTCGTCTCTTTTTCCACCATCCCCCTAGATTTCTCGGGTTGATTCTCCTAGCGGTGGTATAGTGGTGGCTCATCTAGCTTCAATACCTCCTAATAAATAAAGAAATCAATCAATGAAGAAATTGTTCTTCCCTTCAACCCCAACAACCAATGGAGAAAAGTATCCTTGATCCCACACCTTATAGAAATAGACGGGGAACAACTAACTTGTCCCTCTCCCTTGCGTACAGTGGCGGGATTTATGATATGATTGCTGGGTGTTTGCAAGCTTGCGAAGGTGTTGGGAATAAATGATTAGTTTTTTTAGTTTGAGCTACCACCTTACCAACATATTTCCTTCTATTCTTGCGCCTTGACTCTTTTTCCCCCGGAGACCCACCTTCATCAAACAACTTAGAGCTTTCGACTTGACTCAATGTCTTCATCGAACTTGTTGTCGTATCTCAATGGCTTATCACCTAATATTTTGTTATCCCTGCCTGAGAGAGAGCTTGCGACCTTCAACCTGAATGCCTTCTCTCGACCTCCCTTGATGCCTGCCTTCGATATGATAAAGAATCGCCCCCTTACCGAAATGCCAATCTTGAATCTTGCTTACTGCCTGAGATATATGGTCTATATGCCTGCTTAGATATCTTGCTACCTACCTTACTAACTGATGGAGGGATTGATTGAGCATGAGGCACAGATTGCGCTTCTCTGCAGGCAGGGTGGTGTTTCTATCCACTGCCTGGCCGCCTGCTAATGTCAGTCAAATCAAGCCCGAACTTGAGAAGCCTCCATTCCACCCCTTCCTTCCCCAGGCTTGACAAGTAATGTGTTAAACCTTCCCCTCTAAGACTCGGCACGGTCATAATCTCACCTGGGGCTAGGGTCATTTTCCTCCTTCCAATAGGAATTCATCGGCAAAATAACGTTATATAAGATAGTGGAGAACGAAGAATGTTGGATCATCTTTTGATCTCTCGCCATCTCATCAGTATCAAGAGTCGGTTGAATTTATTTTGGTAAACAACTACTTCATACCTTACTGGGTCCTATGGGTCTTGAGCGTGCTCTAGGGGCTCTAGTGTGGGTGCATAGATAGAAGTTCTTCGGCAACGTAGAAGCACGGGGTCCGTCTAAGCACAAAATTCATTATTTCTGACATCACTGCATTAATGCCCAGGAAAGGAAGTTGCCAAGACGGCACAGTGCATACATACATGGGTTGAAGTGCTCTCTATTATAAAAAATGGCTTCCCCATCCATTTGCATGTAATAGGGTGAGGTTTCTAAATATGGACCCTCCCTTCCTTTCCATTCACCCAGAAGCAGCGAGAGCCATCCCTATGTAAGAAAGAATGAATGATGAACAAGGGCAGAGGAATTGGTCGCTTTCGTTACGCCAGCTGTCAAATCCCAATATTCCCAGTCCTAGCTTTCGTTTTCCAAGACACCAACTTAGGCTTCATTTCCAATGAAGTAACTGTAGGCGGTTCAGAGAAAAGGAAGTTCTTTTAGTATGGGCATGAAAGAAACTGGCCTATCGAGATGGTAAATTCACTAGTGAAAGGGTCATTGATCGTTGAACTTAGCAATCGAAACTGGTCAATTTCTGAGAGGAAATTATAGCATTGACCCATGGCTAGCTGGCCTTGAAGTGGGAATTTAAGTAATAATAGGTTAAAAAATTGTATCTCGCCCTTTGTTCCCCGTAGCATCTGGGGATCGAAAAGCACCAAAATTGAGAACTTATGGAAGGAAAGATGGAGTAGGAGCATACGACGTAGTAACACATGTTGAAGAGGCCTCAGTCAATCATGTACGAATGGAATACAAGTCCAAAGGTAGGGTCATAAAGGTTTTAGCTGATGGAAATATTTACTCGTTCGGGAACCAATGACGTGTAAACCATATCGAACTAACCAATATCTGAATAGAATGAATTCTAGCTTCTATCGGAGGAGTTTTCGATGCCAAATTCGTATGATATGGATGAAAGATTCAGAAAATTTAAGCTCGTTCGTCCAGTGCAATGGAGATTTTTTCTCTATTGAAGCATACCCTTTAAGCACAGTTACCTATAATAGGAGGGATTGACCCATTTGAGTGTTAGCACATCTTGCTTCATGTAGTCAGCCGTAGAAAGGACACGGAATAAGGGAAGGCACTTAAGGAGGGACATTAGCACGAGACAGAATCACTTCAGGATACACCCACCACTTGGGCACAGCCTAGAACATCTTCGCTTGGAACATAATTTGGAAAAACTTATGAGTAGCCAGTTTGAATATATAGAATTGCACTTTTAGGAGGAAAAATAGCCAATCACTCATCAAAACACAGAAATGGATTTTGTCCAGAATCAAACATACCTTTTCTGATCATTTACCTTCACACCCTAGACATACCTCAACTGTAGGAGCGAGAGCTAGGCACCTACCATCTGGCAATAACCCTTTGGTTACGCTTGGTCTACACATGACACTTTGAAAAAAGAGAGGGGGCAGCCACAAGAGAATATGAATGGATTGAGATATCTACTTCTTAAGAACATTGTTTATTACACCAAATACAGACCATGGGCAACTTGTTGATCGATCACGATTGCCTACTCGGTTGGTTTGTTTTGGCTTGTTTGATCTGGAAGTAGTCGTAGGTTGAATCAGCTGGCTTTGATCAAGTGAGTGGTTGGGCTGATCTGGTTCTAGTTTGAGCCCCGGAGGGTGGATTGATCCTGCTCTTCAGATTGGCTCTAGTAGTACCAAGTTGGCTCTTGTGGAAGAGCTTGGATCTAGTTGAAGGATTTATCAGATTGCTGCATTGATCTGATTCTGGTTGGCTCTTGAAATGGTGGTTAGCTCTGGTGGATTCGTTATGCTTATGGAAATGGATGGTTAGCTCTGGTTCTAGTTTATATGCTTCAGGTTTCATACAACGGATTTCTTATGGAAATGATAGTTAGCTATGGCTCAGGTTAGCTATGGTGAAATAGCTTTTATATAGTCGAAGGGTTGCATCTTGCTCAGGTGTGATCGCTTGCGCTGGCTGGCTTTTGAGTTCCAGGGATAAATGGTGTTGTGGTGGGAAGAAGAAGGTGGTGTAAAGGAATTTATAGGAGGGGGCGGTGTCAAGAAGGAGGGAGCCACTTGATCGCTATCGCTTGTTGCCTACTTGGTGGGCACTACCAAGAACAACTTAGATTGGAACATAATTTTGGAAACCTTATCAGTAGCTGCATTTTACCCATACAAACACTTCTTTGGTAGGTCGGAAGCCAATACCTCATCGGGACACTTCAATCTCTTTTTTCCTTATTTCACCATACCCTTTGAGCTACCTATTGCTGGCTTTCTTGATTGATGGATGGAGCTTAAAAGAAGAATAAGAAGGAAATTAGCACGAGCCGGGATCACTTCAGCAGGATACGCTTGCCCACTGGCGAAAGGAAAATACATGGGATCGCTCAACTTCGTTGACCTAACTAACATTTATTTACCCCGAATACGGAAGAAATAGAAATGCAGCGAGAGAGATCAGCAGATCCTTGCTTCAATCTGCATCCACACATTAGGATTTATGGAAAAAATGCCAATGCCTTATGAAACCCTTACTCTACCACAATCCTCATGCCCTCTGATCACTTACCCGCCCTATCCATCCATCACCTGGAGGAGCTAGAGCTAAGCACCCCACCAAGTCACAGGAACTGCACCTGCATTACGCCAGGAATAACGATACTGCACCAATAACACAATAACCCTATGAATACGCTTGGTCCATGGCAAAGAAGATAGGAGGGCCCAAAGAGAATGGATTAAGAGATTGTAGGAGCAGAGATTTATATTACAATACATAGTTTTTTATTGCTGGTTGAATCCGGTGACGCGCTGTTGCTTTGGCTTTGATATGATTCAGTTTGAATCCGAAAGATTGCTTATGCTGCTGGGTTGATCCGGCAGATTTATTACGAACGCTTGCCCACTTCATATATATACCCATAACGAGGAACACATCAGTTATAGTTAGGCCCGCAACTGCCTAATGATAGGCCCAGGAACCCTCCCCTCTTTTCTTTTCTTTGCACGTCCCCTCCTCATTAATGAAAGCTTGAAGTGAACGCCATACTATATCACTAACCTCTTTCTTATCCCCTGTAGGGCAGTCATGGTCGGTATGAAATAGAACTTCCTTCATCTCTTCTTGTGTAATGGGTTATAGAATCCATTGGGTCTATTGTTGGCAATTACCCTCCTATCTTTGGATTCCAAGCGATATGGATAACCACCACCAGTATCAATCCCGCCCGGAAAGCAAAGCGATCAACCACAACCCGGCAAGCGAAGCGATCAACGACTTAAAGAAGGCAATCAGTTGCAGACCCTCATGGGCTCTTTGGGGTAGAGGAACCTCATGGTATGCCTTTGGGGTCAAGCGATCTAAATTAAGCACTCTTTCATCTACCTCCTTCTTTGTGGGCGGTTGGTAAATTCAATAATTTGTATGGTTAGGTCTAAACTCGAAGGCCCTTTAATCAGTTGTATTGGCTCTATATGGCTCTACACCTTAGCTCTGCTCTGTAAGGTTCTGTTGGAAGGTTGTTTCTGGGCTCTATTTTTTTTCTCTCCACTGGAAGGCTCTTAGTTGGAAGGCTGTGTCTGGATGGCTCTGGTTGGAAGGTTTCCTTTGAAGACCCTCTCTTTGGAAGGCTCTCTCTGTATGGAAGGATTTTTTTGGCAGGCTCTCTTTGGAAGGCTTCTTTTGGTGAGGTATAAAATACCGCTTATTTCATTTCTTTCTTTGGGTAGGTATCCAAGAATGAATCCACTCATCAAACTCACAACCTCGGAATGGGTTATGAAGATCCATCTAAAGATATATGGGCAGGTATTAGGAGTATCACCCTAGGTTCATAGTTGTTGATTGATGCCCCCCCGGTCAATATTCCCGTTTCCGGGCTATCCCAACCAAAGTGTCCTTCCATTTGAGCTATAATTCTAGATTGTCAATGTAAGTTCAGAAGGATTAGTATAGAGAGTCAAGGTCAGAAGGAGAAGGATTTTTATCTGGGTTGTGGTAAGGATCTTAGGTAGTAGTAGGTACCCCATCCATCCCATCCATAAAAGGCAAGAGTGAAGTGAGATGATTGTATATAAAGCATTAGTAGGGCAGTGCGGAGTCAGGAATTTGTGTAAGTAAATAGAGAAGCCTATATAATGCCCCTTTCAAAGGTCATATCAGGTCAGGTATAAAGCCTCCTTCCTCTCAAAAACAAGTATTATCCAGCCAGACTAAGTGGTGGTTCCACGGAGCCTCATCAGTCGTGGTGTTTAGGGTTGGTAAGTTTGTGAAGCATCAATAAAAAGGTAAGCTAGGCAAATGAATTCCAAGATCCGAGAGTGTGTATCGGATGCCAGCCTGCCTCTTGTGGTTCCACGGTCAGAGAAGGTTAAGTTTTGTTCGTAGGGAGTGTAACCCAATCCATGCAATGCAATGCCATGCCGATAAAAGGATTCATCATATATTTGTCAAAGGAGGGCGTAATTAAGCAGATCGGGATTATCGGGAAGGGAATAAAGAAAGGAGGAGCCCAGGCATGATAGGAAGGATATTCTATTGGCAAGGGAAGATTATAAGTGTGATGGTGGAAATAGAGAGATACCCATCTGACGGAACAACATTCCTCTGAGCTCACATTAACATAACTTAGTTTATCATCCACGTAACGGAACAACATAGAGCTGGAGATTTCCCATAAGCACCTGTAGGAGACAGGACAGCAGGACTTAGCAACAGGTATACCCCTTTGTGACGTACACGTTTCCACCTATCTTTCGCTTCATCCAACAAGGGAAGAAGATACGGGACGATATGGGTCACTGAGGTGAGGGAGTCGATTAGTCTGTAAGTCCGTGGTTAGTTAGTGAAGTTACACAATTTGGGTTCCACAATGAGGTAGGTCTTTTCCCCAATCAGGTATCTTCCCAATAAGGTAGGTACATCTTTCAATTAGGTTTTCTTTTACCAATGAAGGTTGTACCAATACATGGTGACTTTGAGGTTGATTGTGATTGGCTTGGCAATAGAAATCAATGGCAATTAGCAATTCACAATGACAATAGCGTTACAATGGCAGATAGATACACATGTTACACTCTCTTTTTTCCTGCCCGGTATTCTTTCCATTCTCCGTTCTATCCGATTACCCAAGTGAAATATGCCTTACGCTTCTCCCCTTGCCCCATTATTGCATTATCGCTTTACCACTTTTCCCATTCAAGCCGCATCCCCGCATTCCATTCAATATGCACCTGCCAACTCCCTTTCAGATAAACACGACTGTTTGTTCATTTAGACTCCCCCAGTTATGTTAGAGCCAACTACTTGGAATAGAATCTAATAATCTATTAATAAGAATTCATACAGGTGAGTGATAACCCGCTTAATTTACATTTGCGGGCGTTTGATCGCTACTTGAACCCTCATCATATGAATAGTGAGTGACTCCATCCCTTCGAAGGTGTGTAGTGACGTTGACACACCAAAAAGCATGCAAATGGCCAGGCCATTTCAGCCGTTCTTTGCATTTCAATCCATCCATCCATCCAACAGCTCTATGTGAAGCTCTTCCTTCCATCCCATCCATCCATTTTTCTCAATTTATTTGGGTTAGCCCAGAGTTCAGTGTTCTAATTTGACTATTTCAGTTGGAGGTGAAAGAGTGGGAGCAACTTCCTTTTGGAGCCCAAATAACTATTTATCTATCCCATCTATCTGAATCATAGGTGGGTTTGGGTTAAAATGCCTGCTATGATTAGAAGATCATATATAATGTGCCTCTCGTAACCCGCTCGAAAACCATATTGACAAATAACCTTCTGACTAAAGGGAAGTGTGCAGCTGCTAAAGAGAAATTGATGAACCAATAATCAATTCAATTTCTAAACTCCCTTCTTTCTTTATAAGAGAATTCTTCCTGGTGGTAGCTATCTAGAAGGTGGTGAGGTCTTCTGCTGATAGCTCTACATTCCAAATTGCTTCATCGCCCCCGACGAGGAATACATGAAGGAAGTGGTTAATACGTATACGAGAATTTCCAACTGACTATAGTTATTTTTCATTCCTTTATGTAGTACTATCAGCCATTGGCCCTTCTCATATATAGGGGTTTTTCTTTCTATTTATTCGCCTGAAATATAGTTCAAAATGAAATTCCCTTCCCTTTATCTTTTCCACACACACTTCCAGAGTTTGTGCCTTCTAGGTCGCTGTTTATGGATATGGCCTACCAAATGGATCTCATGTTTAAAGTGTTATAATTTAGAAATAAATCTTTTGTGGCCCTATCCTCTATAGTGGGCTATTAGAGCTGGGCATTATGCCTTAGCCAACAAAGCACATGCTCAAAAAGAAGCCTCCTGAATACATATGATGTACAAATCTAGAATGGTAAAAGGGATATTGTATGACCCAGGAAGGTAGTTGAGAATGCTTCGAACATGTTGGTTGGCCATATGCTCATGAAGCCGATGATTAGGAAGATCATATGTATGTAAGAGTGGATGATTGGGAACACATTGAGGAAAATCTTGTTGAAGAACGGGCTAAGAAAGCTATTATGTCCTCCGTGCTATCCTCTAGCTCTTCACAACTATACTTTAGGCACCCTTGGATAAAATGAAGAAAGTCTTGTCTGTCTCAACACCAAGTAGTGATCTGAAAGGTAGAAGAAAAGGTATTCAAGAGGAAATAAGGTCTCAGCCCCAACCTGAATCAAATCAGAGGTACAGGTCAAACCGTTTGCCTATCTGAACTATGGGGTTTTTGCTTTATTTAGAGAATATAAAACCAAATTCAATCCAAAGCCAACTCATCGGCATGTTCTTTGAAATTCTCTGCCCCCGGAGCAAGGGAAAGCCCACCCGACAACGCTACCCGAGGAAGGAAGGTGGAAGGGCTAGAAGGGTTATAAAGGCACTATGTCTGTATAGGAGGATGAAAAAGGCACTATAAATAAGGTCTTGTTACACCTTTGAATATTTTAAAGGTTGTAGATAGATAGATCATATTCGAGCATATTGATGGATGTCCAAACATTCAAACATAGGAGCAATGATATCATTCTTAAAGCATCAGTGAGAGCAACTATAATTCACACACTATATAAATTCTTGATAACACTATGGGCGGGCTAAATAAGAATGTAAAGGCCCAACCTAAAGGGGTTAGGTCTTGAGTGAGCACTTGCTCAAGAGATTGAAGAGAGATAAATGAAAGAGATCATCTGAGTTAGAGTTGGTTTGGATCAGATGGAGTAGTTCTTTATATCCCGCCTACTACATATACTACTTACTTATATGACTATATGGCGAGTTTGGCACACCGACATGTTTGGCCTCCGGGAGGAACAATATTGAATGCATCAGCTGGTAGGAATTGGTACGAATGTAAGCTTACGAACTGTAGCCGTTAGCCATATAAACAGTACTGCTCTCATCTTTCCAAGTGAATAGGCTCATGTTAATTGACTTCTAGCATGCATCTCTACTGATGCTTACTGAAGATACCATCCATCTGCAGCTACGATCCATAGCTACCATCCATCTCTGCCTTCGGTACCTCTGCTTGCTCCTCTGCTTCTGTCTGTACTGCTACAAGTGCTGGGACATAAACTAGGATATCGCCCATAAGGGCAGGCAATAAAGAGACATATATCACTCATATCGCTATGGCTCATATCCAATATTTGCAGCGAGCAAGAGAATAATTAACAATGGAAATGAAGCCAGCAGAGAACCTTTCCTAAACTATTCATAAAAAAGGAATTTGGTGGGGGGTTTCTGGGCTACGAAAAGTTCGATATCCCCCCTCAAGTAGGAGCTTATTTGTTTGAGGGACTTCTCTAGCTTTTGTCTCTAAATCAATCCATCAATAACGAAGTTTCAGTATATTCCTAGAGTTACAAAAATATGAACAGTTGGTATTTTCAAACCTTTTCAAGAAAAATGGAGGCAAAATGTAGGTACGTAGTCGCTTGTACGCATCGGGCAAGGAAGGGGATAACTCTGAAAAGGAAAGGGGTCTGAACTCCGCAAATATTGAGAGGGGAAAAGTAAGGTTACAGAAGGGATAAGTGCAAGAATGGAGGGAATAGGCTCTGTAACTAGTTCGGATGTTGGTGGTAGTGATTCAACTTGGTAAACTGTCTATGCTGCCGGTGAAACTCGACCAACCGGGTATGAATCAACATAATCAATTTGCACCTTGACCAATTGGATCAGTGTACATTAGGTATGAAATTAGGTATGTAAGGTCAATGTACGTATACATTGAGATGTTTCACTCATCATTGGCCAGCTCGCTGAGGCCCAGCTTCTTTGTGTTGGTCTACGATCAAGAGTGATGTGGAAACAGGTTGCTCGCTTATATAGTATCCTCTGTTAGCTTTTCTATCGTGTATGCTAGCCTGTTGTTAGTATTGAGTCGAATCCGGTATCTCTCTCAGAGCTTCACTGTCTGTTCACACGTTCCCATGGGCTATTCTCAAATAAATACCATATATCTATATCTGATACCAACTATGTGTCTGCATCCCCCCTACAGACCTAATACTTTCGTAAGTTTTGAAGTTTATTTTGAGGATACTACAGCAGGCTCGACCATAAGGGAGAGGTTTTTTTTATTTGATTTCTTTTTTTATGGAGGATTGGTTCCAGAAAGCGTATGTGGAAGAACAGAAGGCTAATGCGTGGATGAACAGAAAGCATAATGATGTAATGTAATAGTTTCCAACTGGGGGTAATGCGGAAGGAAGGCAAGCGTTATAGACTCAGTCAAGCATGAGCGATAGCGATTAACCGGAGTAAGTGGGTAAGCGTTATCAATCATTCATCACGAAAAAATTCGGTAATGCATGGCTCAAGTTAAAGAAAGCATAATGAGGGAAAAGAAAGCATGATAACGTAATGGGAAAGTAAACTGAAAGCGTAAGTAAATTCGAGGATAGGTAATAGAAAGATGGGGGAAAACATGAAAGCATAACTAGTGTAATGGTATTTGGCCTGCCTTGCCAATTAGCAATATCTGTTTGGGGTCATTGGGGTCTTACCTTATAGTAAAGGATACTGGGCTCACCTCGAGGGTGCCATGTATCACTGTCACTTAGGAGTGAACCGTTACTGGCCCAATCACACGAGTGCTTCATTGGGTTAGTAATTACGCCCTAGCAAATCATGCATATATTATATATGTAATTATGCATTCATTCATTATATACGTAATTACGCTTTAGCAGATCATGCATATATTGTATATGTAATTATGTATTTCAGATTCTTTCATTTCCGACCAAGCCAAGAAGTAAGAGGCTTCCATTCATGATGCGCAAGCAAGCTATCAATAGTGGGAGATGAATTATATATGTAATTATGCTCTCGAATCTAGTAATGATGCGCTTTAAGGCTCTACCATAAGGCCCGGTAGGCCCGGTAGGGTGAGCCTGCCGAAATATCGACTATAAGGCCACCATCGACTCGACCGAGGTAACGAGGGAGAGGAAAAACAAGTAAGAAAATAGATTGAAATTATGGGATTTCTTTTATAGACTTGCAACCCGCCGGGACTTAGGAAGCCCGGAGTTGACGAGGTGTGAGCTTGGATCCTCTAGGCTTAAGAACAGGCTGGGCTTTATACTGATTGATCAATTTGATATATCCCACTTCTTCCGAGATAGCTTAGGTGTGGTCCCTCAGATAGGCAACAACCATCTTCTCAAATAGGCGCTCCCACACAAATGAATGCCCACATATTTTCCACTAGCCAACTAGAGAAGGCCACCTCGCATAGCCAATAGGGATAGGGACACCCGCATAGGTATGTGAGGCTTGGTGGGCTTGGGAGAGGGTGAAGGCATGCTAAGCGCCTCCCCGTTGCATTAGCCAGATGACCGAGAAATGGCATTTACAGGGCTTTACGTTGCCTGACCCTCTACACTTGGTTAGCTAGTGTCATTTTACCTAGGGAAAGGGAGGCGCATAGATATTTATTTGAGGTTTATGTTATAATAAGAATTTTATATTCAGCCCTAATTCTGTCCAGATAACATTTCTTGTTGCAATTCCGATTTTCAATCATTCGTGACCAGATATTCCCGATCCTCCCGTATAAGGCTATTGCATAAAAGTATCCATCTAATATGTTTAGAGAGCAGTAACTCATTATTCTGTAACTGAGGGAAGGCTCTATGAATTTTTGAGAAAAGGACCCTCATTCTTGGAGAATCAGGTATTTTGATGCGGACGTGGTATTGAATTAGGCCCCCTTTGACCCTTTGTTTCGTCACAAGCAGGGAAGCTCTAGGAAAAAGTAAAGAAAATTGATCTAGAATAATATTTCGGGTAAAGATGATATCTTTAATGGGGCCTAACGTTACCTGATAGACGCCAATCTTAGGTTTCATTCGTTCCGATAGGAAATAAATAGGATCACCTTTGATTGTTCCAACTAGGTGTTCCCCTACGTAAACAATATGAATCGAGCCCCCTTTTTTAAGACTTAGGTGTCTAACTGATCTAGGACTTACTTCTTCCCGACCATATGCTTTATGACTTATTTTCACCCATAAATCCGAGAAGAATGGCATACTTAAGGTTTTAAGTAAATCCCTAATTCTAGCAATTTCTCTCACAATAAATACCACTGAAACCCCAACAAACAGCATTAATAGAACTATATTGAAAAGTATTTGGTTGGGAAAGAATTCGTTCAAGAATGATTTAACCTCATGAATAAATTAAATATCACCAAACATATCTATCAACATTGCTTCAGGTAGTATAACGACTATTAGAAAGAAAAAATGGAGAAAATAAAGATATAAATATTGAAATATACACTACATGCTATCTTTTCTTTCCCTTCTCCTTAGTGAACGAAGCAAGCGGGAGACCCATTCGGGTACTTATTTATCGATCGTCTTGCCCATCATATTATAAGTGCATCATAATATAAATAGAATTCATGTTGACCCAAAGGGAAGGTTAGGAGCAGAAAGCAGGTGGGTTGTTAGGCAGCTCTGATTCGATGGCTGGTGCGGTTGGGTTCGACAGCTCTTGTTCTAAGGCCTACTGCTTTTCTTGTATGTTCGGCCTGTGACCTCTTTTCTTACTTACTGGGCATGTGAACAAAGGTGAAATTGTATCATCTACCATAGCCAACGCCATTGCTATCGTGAATTTCTCATTGCTTTTTCCTCGCTATAGCCAAGGCCTATCAGATGGGCATCGAAGTAAACATTATCGTGTAAGATCATCCCACGGACTAAAGAAAGTTACCGAAGTATTATCTCCCATGTACTCATGCAAGTAACCAATGCATATCCCACAGACTCATGCTATATGTCCCCCTGCTACCTGACTAACGAATTCATCACTAACAGACTAACTGACTGATTCACCTCTCTCCCTCGTTCAAGGCCTCTTCAAGTGTAAGGCCTCCTTCTCCCGTAAAAGCCTCTAGATGGAAAGGTGGGCATTAGTTCCTAGGAACAGTAGTATCGTTTATGCACAGTGAGCTAGTTACTTTCTTTTTAGGAACTATGGTGACAAGTGGGACTACTTCTCTACTCTGTGAGTAGTATGGCTTAAGACCTTATGGAAGTCCGGCTAGCACTTCTTAGGAGAGGACTTACACTCTCTCTCTTTTTCAAATAATGGGAAACTATCTTTTCAGTTGGCACCTACCTTGTCATGCATGGAGAAGTTGTTAATAGGTCACCTCACACTGCTGGGGACTACTACTCTGTGCCCTCTGGCCTATCTGATATAGATAGCAACCTCAGAAGTTTTGGAAATTATTTATGTCAACTGGGATAGGTCACTACAGCTAATTAGAACTTGGATTCTTCTTTCCCAATGAAGTGGAGTCTCCTCTATTGGATTTACCTCGACAAAGGGGTTTATCAACAATCCTGTAGACACTATCATAGCTCTAGTGTAACCTCATCATCGGACCTCTACTCGAACCTCTACGTGGTGTCTTCAATGTGACACTCTCTAGCTCGATTATGGATGGATGGATTAAATTAAAGTGGTGTATTTAGGGAAGAGAATGGTGCTACTAAGGATCACCTAAAGAGGTGCAGACCCCTGGATCACAGGAGGAAACCCCATACATATGGATTGGATTAGTCTTATCTCGGCTCTTTCCCTCATTACCACCAGTACACGCCTGCCGAGAGGACATCAGGCCTAGGATGCAAGTACCCATTCACAATTAGACAATACCTAGAAACTACTTACCCAACAGAACAGGAGGGTCACACTGGGAGGTAGGGGCCTAATCACAAGGCACACTAACCTACATAGAATGATACAGTGAGTAATTTTGCATAATTTCCATATATAATACATGAGCTAAAGAATGCATGTAGAGCGACTTAATCTTCTTCTCACCTGCTGCTATATCTTCATGGTTCATTGCTTTATATACTTGCAGACCAGAGGAATAGCAACGAAGTTGGGGTTGGGTTGGACAATGGATTTTCTGAAGTTAGACCACTTAACTGATGAGGTTCGACATCAATTCTGATAGGAGGTGTCTTCAATACATTCCCTGAGCACAAGTACATAGTTGAGCTCGAAACACATTGCACAATTACTACCCATTCCCCAGTAGAGAACTTACCATAGCACAATTACCATAGTTCCACATACCACGAGGCCCAGTTGGGGGGAACAACCAACATAGTGTGGGGTTAGTCAGTTAGCTGAGTCAGTTAGTAAGGGTCATTCCCAATAAGCACCAAGCCCAGTTGTTCTACGTTACCTTTTATTTATTGCTGGCCTTACTTCCAATAGGTTCAAAATTATAGAATGTTTTTTATAGTCCTAAATCACTAAGCTCCCAGTATCATTCCGTAGCACTCGGTTTCTTCTATTGCTGGGCCCGGGGTCAGGGTCCCAGGGCTCTGTATCTTGTCAGGAATGCTTCTTGGTTCGAAGTGTATGTTGTATTAAAGAGTTGTAATTGCAAGAGAACCTATTCTCGTTCAACCATCAAGGGGCAAGCGGCAGCGATCAATCAAAATAACGCGTATGATCGAGGGCATGTACTTGTAACCATAGTAATTTCTCTGAATGAAGGGAATCAAAGGTAAAAGTCTAGGTCAAACGAAGTTGAGCTAACCCCGCCAGGAAAAAGGGGTGAGCGTAGGTAGTATTGACCGGCTCATGCTAATGTAATTCCTTTAATCTTGTTGTTGAAGGTAGGGGTAGTTTGGGAAGGTGAAGTGTCATAAGGGTAGGCAGTCAAGGTGTAGTTCGGCTTGTAGTAAATAGGTTCGGCAGGTATTAAATAGTAAAGGTGTAGGTAGTTCATTAGGTGAGCTTGGGTGTAAGAGGTCAGGTGAGAAGTCAAGATGTAAGGTGTAGGGAGGGAGTAAAGAAGGTGGTAAGATATAGGTCAGCTGGGGAGTCAAGATGTAAGGTGAAGGAAGGGAGTAAAGAAGGTGGGCTAGGTCGTAGTGTCAGATGTCGGGTTGGCGAGGTAGTAAAGCGAGGTAGTAAGGACGGGTATTGAGGTTAGCTTGGTGGGATTGGTGGGCGTAAGGGTTCGTAGGTGTTTTTTTAGGTGAGCTTCGTGCATTCTCAGGGCTAGACTCCCGGAGGTTCCTAAAGATCAGGGCTTGGCTCCTTTCCTCGTTGATTGCGGTTCGGGTTCGATGGCGAGCCAACTAGATGCTGCGGAGTTTGACTAAACCGATTGATCAAGGGAATTGGAGAACCACCCATCTCTATCTCTCCATATTGACCACTACGAAATGACGAAAAAAGGAGGGCCTTGGGGCAAAGAAAAAAGCATAATTACGTAGATAATAAAGAAAGCGTAATTACATATCCTACGATATTATGGTACGATCGATTACGAAAGAAAGTGTAATTACGCCAACTAACGTAAGATAGCCTTTAGGGGGCAGTAGAGTCACTATATTGCCCCAGCCTTAAGGGGTGAAGCAGTAACCTTTATTTATAAGGACTTACAGCTCAGAACGACATCTCCATTCGGGAGCCAAAAACAGAGATAGAAAAGACTAGGGTAGCGGTGTCTACCCGGAACAACCACCATAAGAAGTGGGAGAGCCAGCTAGAGTGGATCCCATTTAACTTGACTCTGGTTACCCACCTCTCTCTCACTAGTTAGAGAGAGAAAGTCCCAGCTTAGCTTTTCTCAGTTCCAAATAAAGTTACATAGCTGGTCCATCCTTTCTATTTAAGTGCCTAGGTTGCTACCCACCCCAATGTTAGTAGCATTTGCTCCTGCTTCCTATGATGCCCCTGCTCGGGGGTAATCACAGTCTATTTTGCCTCCACATGATAAGCCGCTCAAGCGGGAGATATGGAACCCGGTTCATTTCATGAGCAGCAGGATTCGGATTTAGCGAACTTAAACATTCAAGTAGCTAGAGTAAAGGCCATGTGGGAAGAATCAATTGAAAAATGTTGAATTATTATACAAGTATAGTTACGAAGTTGCTCCGACTAAGATTTTTAGAGATCTTAAAGCCCAGGAATCGGACTTGAGAGAGACCAATTAGTTCGACCCAAGAATCAATGCAGAATATCCCAGGGAATTGGCTTGGTTAATCCAAGGCGATCCTTTATATATGTAATAAGAGGACTTGACCTTTTTATTTGAAAGTGATAGAATGGTGATGTGCAGGAGGGAAATTGCAATATTGTATAATGAACACGAAGCAATGTCGGCGATTTGAAGGAGGGAATTGGTGATGGAAACTGGAGCTATTGACAATAAGATTCGATAAGGATACGCACTGGGTAGATACGTGTCCAAGGTGGATGACTAGGTCGATTACGAGGTGGATGAACGATTGCACCGATTAGCAACTAGACCAATTAGCCACTAGACCGAGCACCTAACTAGTATGACTAGCATTACGAGAGCGGTTCGAGAGTAAGACTAGCCATTAAGTCAGAGCCATTAATTTAACCTCAATTCTTTTCTTCCCTCAATTACCTACCCATTGGAAAGAGAGTAGTACCCAATGTAATGAGTAGTAATGGAATGAGTAGTACCAAAGTATGTAGGGCCTTAAAGGTACGGTATGCTCGTATAAAACAAAATACTATATTTTACCAATGGAACCAGTTTCCCACCTGTTAGCGCTCAAATCTACCTCAGGCTGAAATAAGGTAAGACTCAAGGCTACATCAAACCACGCTCAGCCTCGTAGCTAGCCCTACGAGGACAGGAGAGGGCTCTCTCCGTCAATCTCGATAAAATGAGCAATAGGGTGCGAGATGACTTAAAATGGGAACTGATTTTAGGCTAGTAAAGAGATAGGTATGTTTTATTTGGATTTTTTTGGGTTTTCGTTGGAGAAATGGGAAAAAACAATATTGGGTCCGGGGATAAGGCCAGATCTTTGCAGAATTCGAGTTGGGGCGAGGTAGGTGATTGTCTTGATGCTTTTGATTGGATAAATGGACAGATTAGAATGAAAAGGATCTGAAGAGGGAAAAGAAGAACTTGGATCCTCTCCAAACAGTTGAAAACATGTAAAACTAAATGAATTCAAAGGCAGAGCACTGTAAACAATGGATTAAACCTCATATACTTATTCATTTTAGTTTCAGAAGCATATGAAAGGAATGGCATACATTAAACATAAATAACTTACAATAAACAGAGAGAAAACATTATCAAGAATAGAACACCACAAGAATCCCAACAGGTGCCGCAAAACCTCTGATCTTTCCTTAGCCAAAATATGAAAAAATATGTACAATGGTGCCAAAAGTTTCCCAAGAGTCCAACCTGTAGAATGTCTCAGAAATTACAATATATAGATCACGCTAACCCCTTCCCACACCTCTAGGCATCTAAATCCTCCTTCTAGGAGCAGTTCCAACAAATTCTAATCAAGGAGCTAAAATCTAGGCAGCTAACAACTTGCCTCTAAAAGAGTGGAAACTGATTCATTTACATGATTTTCACTTTTTTGAGAGTGAATCTTCTAGAATAGGTAAAAATGAGCCAAAGTTACATGTCAACCATCAATTTACATCATGAAAACCCATAAATTTTATCCACAAGCAAAACTGGTCCCAACTGGCCGAAATTCTGAGCTGGAAGTTGAAAATTTAGCCAAAAATTTAAGTGGGTAGCACCCCTGAAC
This sequence comes from Pinus albicaulis, assembly GCA_034641835.2. Lineage (NCBI taxonomy): Eukaryota > Viridiplantae > Streptophyta > Pinopsida > Pinales > Pinaceae > Pinus > Pinus albicaulis. The sequence continues at coordinate 467,712,477 of CM076569.1, forward strand.
TGAGTGGGTAGCGCGCCTTTCAACCTGATTTGGAGGCACTTCCCGGCATCCAAATTGAGCTCATGATAGCTCGTTGGAAAGCCCTGGATGTTTTATATCCAACCCAAGTGGAATTTCCCAATTTGGAGCTCATTTTCCCCTCTAAAACTTCATTCTCCCAGAAGTACTTCCTGCTGGTGCAAAAGGTGGCAGCAAGGTGGTTTTCATGGTGTTTTTGAGCTTTTTTAACATCCAGAATCTGATGAAATTCTTCAGCAATACCTGAGGATGCATAACTTACCATGAAAAATCCAAAAATGCAAATATTTCCTTCAGCAAGTGTCCCGAAAAAAAGTGAGCATATGGGCGCGCTACCCGCTTAACTGAAAAACCTGTTTTTAGACCAAAATATTTCAAAATGACAAATTTTTTTCCGAATTTGCTCAAATTCGGAGCGAAGACCCTCCATCATGTATCTTTCCCAGCCAATGAAGCCTCGGCCAAAATCCAGAGTGGATCAGGCCTTTTCCGCCGTTTTAGTACTTCGCTCAACCTCCTCTTCAGAATCTTCATTCTTGCTTTGCAGACATGCATGCGAGCCAAATAATGGTTTACCACCTTTGCCACCTTTGTGAGGCCTCCGTGGTACATTACCCTCTGCTATGGAATCAATATCCGACTCCTGCTCATAAACTGACTCTGTCTCTGACATGGCTTTGAATAAGATATTTGTAATATGGATGTTGATATAGGTGCAGTGAAAGCAAAGTTTTAATGTATGTTCAAAACCCAATAGATATCACCCATGTACCCAAGCATCACAGGAAAACAAAATCATAATGAGGATGACTCTGTTTTAATGACATAAAAACTATCACTGTTTCGATCATAAGTGAGTTTGACAAATGAAAACCAAATGCAGATGTATGGTATAATTTTATAATGATGGCCAAAATTTGTCAATGGGGCAACAATTATGGGACTGTGTTTTATGAACTGGAGAATAGGGAGATCATGACAATAACCATAGTGACACAAATGGCCATGACAGTGGCAATATTATGGTAATGGCAGCAGTGATAAGATTAGGGTGATGGTGGCTATAGACTAGTCAACATGAAATTGTGAAAAAAAATGAAAGGGCATGACAGCAATGATAAAATGATAACTGAGGGCGTGAGGATCATGTACATAACGTGCTAAGGTATGAGCACATTTAGCATTCAAGAGTTTTCAAACTTTTCACAAAACTGTCCATATATTTCCAAAAACCCTTGAGGAATTATTTTGCATGTGAATGTAGGGTTTATATATTCTTCTCCAAACGTGGCCTCTTTCCCAGCATCAAATTCATCACAAGCATGATAAAAATCTACTGAGCAATGATAAAAACCTGTTTGCAATTTGCTGGAGTCGATTTGAATCAAAACTGGGCGCAAAACACAAATTTATGGTCTCTGTTGCTAAGTGGGTAGCGCCCCTGCTCAAGTGGGTAGCGCCCCTCAAGTGGGTAGCGCCCTTGTTATTTTACAGAGGCTGAGGAGGTTAAGTGGGTAGCGCCCCTCAAGTGGGTAGCGCCCCTCCTGTATGGGTAGCGCGCACTTTTCTATGAGTAGCTACATAGTGCATTTTGTAGGAAGCGTTTGGAGGCCTTCCCGATGTCCAAATTGGGCGTGTGATAGATCATTGGAAAGATCTTGGAGTTTCCTTTCTAAAAAAAGTGTAATTATGCAATTTGGATTTCATTTACCCTATCAAAAATCAAATCTCCCAACACTAGTCAAAATGAGCAGAATGAGGCTGCCTCAAGGCAGTGCGCTGTTGCAGTCAACTTTTGAAGGTCTTACTCAACTCCAAATTGAGCTCATGACAGCTCATTGGAAATATATTTGTGTCTAGGTATCCTTTGACTCATCAAGCAAGTCATTTAGCCAACCATGCTAGGAGAAATCTTGATTTTCCCAAGGTCACTTCAGAGGTGCATTCAATTCTCCTGAGGCAACGGTATTTTTGACATTTCTCCAAAACCATTATACTTGTGTAAAAAATGAAGGAGGTTGTTCTTCCTTGGCATTTTTTGGACAAAAACCTCTCTCAGTTTTCCAAAATTCATCTTTTATTGCTCTGACAAATCTTTTGAGTGAGACTTATCCCGATGGGTGGAACAAGGAATTTTGTCGAAATGAAGAAAAATGAAGGGGATAAGGGGCTTCTAAATTCTTGGGAAATTTTTCAGAAGTAGGGAGGGATGTTAGGAAGAAGGGGAAAGTGGAATCTCAGAGATTGAGTGAGAGGAAGGGGTCCAAAAGGGCAAAACACAGGCCTAGCCTAGAAAATTGCCAAGTTGTGGCAAGAAACTAGGGTTTGTGCAAAAATGAGGAATTTGGGGGATCTCAGTGATGGGAAGTGTTTAATAAGATATATTAAGGATAGGGGAAGGTGTGTGAACATCAGGATACAAGTTTTTTCGATGATTTGACCATCCAAGAGAAATTACCTCCAAAACCCTAGGAGAGGGAAATGGACCTTACCTAGGCACAACTGAAGCATGAACAAGGTATAAAATGACCCAATGGAACTTGACATGATGATGACAACCCTATGAATGATGGCACACTCAGCTGAATGGTGACATGGACTGGAATTTGCACAACTTTGGAAGTAGTGAAAGCAAACCCTAGACCTAATGCCTAGTGACCAAATTTTGCTTGAAGACTTATTGAAATGACAAAATTTGACCTTGACACCTTAAAATCACTTTGTAAGAGCATGTTTGATCACTGAAGGAAGGCTGAAAAGGCTGAATCTAACACCACCCAATGGAACCATGCAGAATGATGGTCTGTCTCTCAGAAGTGCCTTTTCTAGGATAAATGAGCGTCCACGGGGTTCGATTCTCCGGTGCTGCATCGAAGGCAATAACTAGAGTAAGTAAGAGAAGGTAGGGAGATCGGGAGATATCCTTTAGCGGCATGATGGTCTGGCTTCCATAAGCACATTTTCAGAAATAAAATGGATTCTTTTCTTTTTCTTCTATCAACCTGGCCTTTCTCTTTTCTTTTTCTTCTATCATTAGGTCATATGGATCAATTGATCTCAAAGGTTGAACAACATCCATCCAGGAGGGAGTAGAGCTAGTTCATTGTGAAGTCCCAACACCAGGTGTTTTGGGAACTCCTCCTAGCACCACTAGGGAGAGAAAATTGAAGTACTTTGATGGAGAGGGAGATGGTTGTGTGGACTGAGTTGATTGGGCAGTGTGGGAGGGTCCTCAAACTACCTTAGGTATGCTTATCTCAGGGAATATGTTTTCAGCTTGCCCTTCTGCCTTTTATCCTGAGCTCTTGGTCCTCGCCTTCTTCTCTGGTGGCCCTTTGTCATCTTGCTCACCTTTTCTCTTATTCTTTCCATTTCCCTCTCCTTGTGTCGAGAGTTTGTTACCTCACCCTAGGGCCCACATGTTTTTGCTTGCTTTGCTTCTTTTGCAGCCTTATGTGCATCTTCCTCTTTAGCTTTCCCTTAAGGTAGGTAATAGCCCGCCCGAAGGGAGTGAATTCCCAATCTATAGGGAGGTACTGGACCAAAGGGAGGATGTCAGGAGACGCCATTTTATATGAAGGCCCGTGCATGCCTAAAAGGGATAATATCTTCAGTATCAGTGATAGTTTTTTCCCTTCAAGAAATAATACATGGCAAGGAATCTGAACAAGTGTTCCTTCGATAGCTGGATGGCAGGAAAGAATCACTCATTATCCAGGACCAGGAAAGAATCAGTCGTGGCTGGTAAGTCATTCTTGCCTAATGACTGGCCATCGGACCAACACTGGCTGGCCTCTTGTCTTTCTTCTTTGATTTGACTTGAGGAGACCGGCCAAGTCCATCGGTAAGCTCTCGGTCTTGTATATGCTATTTTATTCGTTATCTCTCTCTCTAGAAAGGCCAGTATCTCAAACCAGGAAGGAAGGCCAGAAAGACCCCACCAATGGGACTGAGAAAAGACCCAATAACGGGGCTTAAAAAAGACCTAGTAACAAACGAAGGAAAGGAAGGTGCGAGGGTAAACACCCAGCTACGATCCTGAGTGCACAGACCCAGTAACGAAGCATCGGGCTTAGTTATAATTCCCTCCTTCCATTACCCCAGAGAGAGGGCTTTCCTTAGTCGAGTCCGTCAAGTGAGAGGGTCGATGAGCTTTCCTTACCTTACCGGTATGAATGGTGAATAAGAGTCACTCTTTTAATAGAGGAGGAACTATTTCCACCTCAACTGGTGAAGAAGAGTCACTATTTTATCCTCAACCAGTATTCCACCTATGGAACCTTAACCATTATTCCACCTCTTGGGCTGTATTTTAACCCACCATTGGGCTATTTTAGAACTCACCTATGGAACCTTAACCAGTATGCCACCTCTGGCGATGAAGAGTTGTTTGAGCGTAAGCGAGTCCATTAGTGGAGACGTATTTGCAATTGTTTCTATCCCTATTTGAGCGAAAGCGAGTCCGGTCACAAGCGAGTCGATAGTATTCTCCTTCCTCTACCAGTCCAAGAACAAAATCCAATAGTAATATTTAACGGTCTTAGACAAGTTTTTTCGTTAAGAAGCTCTAAGGTAAAGACCGAAATATGACCTGTGCGAGATACTGTCGGTCTCTTCCTGCCTTTCCCAATCTAAATATCCAATACTTTTAATGTGGATTCAAGGCAGGCTCCTTCCAAGAAATGAAAATACCCAATAGCCTTCCTTTATCTTGCTTGATATTTCTTTTAGCTCGCTTGGACCTTACAGCCAGCAAGCCAGCGATAACAAATGACTACAATGACTACAAGGCCGATAGCTATTATAAAATGACAAATACAATGCCAATATATTACCTACGGGCTCTGCTGGTCTCCTCATGTCCATGAAAAATATAGAATAGCAAAGCTCCTCAAGCCAGCCCGCTAGCATGGCAATGAATAATATATAATAGTATTTCCTATATATCTGTTTCCTCCTCGATGTATAATAGATTAATTCTCTGAAAGTTAAATTCCTCATAAAATGTGAACCTGGCCTTGAAGTGGGAAATTCTAGAGTTCAAAGTGGGCGTAGCGAAATGATAGAGAGTCTGAACGTGTGGCCTATCAATATGGGAATTTCAGTACAGAAAGTGGGCGTTGACCCAAGTAAAGTAACTGTTGGACCTTCCTATCTCAGGAAAGCACTTAGTACCTTCTGCAATTATTCTATGACATGTAAGATTCACTGATAGCTCCGATAGCTCCAACATGTCCGACCGCGGAAGGTTTAGTAAGCTGTATAAGTGCACCAATAGGAAGTCATCTATCTATGCACAAGGTATACCATATAAACATATAGATTTCTTTATGGCAGGAGCAGGAAGTCATCTATGCACAAGCACCAACAGGAAGTCATCTAGGCACAAGGTATACCATATCATACATAACGTTTATCGCTGATCCATCTTCAGCAGGACCATATAGTCTAGTCTTCAGTAGGATCAAGTATATTTCATTATGGCCTTGTTTCTAGGGATATCGATTGCCCTAGTCCACCATTCGTTCGATGGTTTTAAAACATAGTTAACAACACACCGTATATATATTATTTCTTCGGTGAATAAGGTTAGTATGAAGGCTCTACTAAGTATTTGGTGTAGGTAGTTATTGGGGGGCAAGGAGGGACAGACATAGATAATAAGCTTTAACCCCCAACCCACAAATAGGCATGTATTAGTAGGAAACAAGGCATTCAGGGGAATATAGAATCCTTCCTCCTACATGGTATCATTTATATATGCTCAACTGGCTCTATTTAAAAGAAATCCTCATTCTCACTATGTATCCCTGGGGTAGGCCCAATCATTATCATGAATCCGAGCATATAATATATCGAAGAGATTCACAACGTTCATTCCAATATATATTGGGCGATATAAGAATATTCAATCAAAATGCTACGTCTATTATCTATATGTCTATCATGTGAATCAGGTTATCCCTAGTTGTTCGAATAAACCCTAGGGAAGGGAGTTTCCAATATAGGGTATATAGGGTAGGGTATATAGTATAAGAAACTCGTTCCCTCATTTCCTATGCTCACTAGGTCTCCAGGTTTCACTGAGTTCTACCCCTTTCCCACTCAACTAAATATTAAGGGGTGGTAGAAGTAATACTGGTGGTACTATATCGGGTTTACTGAGGGGAGGGGAACTCATGGATAATAAGTCTTAAACCCATATATTTAATATAGTTCTATGGTTGCCGGATTCTCAAATGGATGATCCTTGTGGACCCTTGCAGGTGAGCTAGCCATGTATGTATTTTCATCGAGCTAGCTAGGATTGCGGGCGGGACTGAGTCTGAACCAATCTCAAAAAATCGATTCCAATAGAATATGGATTTTAAATGGAACGAGGTCTTACACGGGTGAACCCACACCACCCGGGGAGCCAGATATCCATTTCACACTTGCTCTTCTAAAACTGATCCTTTTCATATGATATAACACATCTAGTGAAACAACATCCCTCGAAGGGAAACCAAACAAGCTAGCCTTCCCCCAGCCAATGAACCTCTTCCACCCAATGAAACCTCTCCCACTTGGCCAATGAAACTTCTTCCACCCAATGAACCTCTCCCACCCTTCTCGTTCTTAGGTCTCACAATCAATATATATTAGAAATTCATTCAATGGGTATGCAAAGAATATCATAGATAGGGTATCCTAAGGTATGCTTTCCACCCCACCCCTGGCCTCTGCGCTTGCCCGATTACTTACCACCATCACGTTGTTAGTTTGGTATGCAAGAAGTTACCTGAACAAAATACGTTCAGCTGTATGCTTGGATTGATTAGGTTTTCCTATTATCAATGGGATATATGCCTGCCAATATATATACGTCTATTTTGAGGCGAGGTTATATGCTTTATATAATTTAATATTATATGATATAAGGGGTATGGTGGTAAAGAAGAAAGCCAACTCGTGACCATGGCTTGTCCTTGTTGTCTACTGCTGCTGAGAAATCAATATTACCTCGACTGCGTCAGGCATATATAATCTAATATCATAAGCTAATATATAGGGATACATTCCCCTTCGAACTGAATACACAAATCAATGGAATAGCAGTGAATAGCATATTTACCTCCTTAGTATTTGTTAAACTTCATCTAATTTGTGACATTATCATAACTTTCGTAGCAACTGAATAGTTCAGAGCCATTCCTCCCATATTATAGTTGTAAATATTGTACCAAGAGTGCAACCCGCATTGTGTGGGACTTCCCATAGGTCACTTTCCCCTCCTACCCCCCGTGTGCTATGAATGAAGCCGCCATAGACATTCAGAAACAAAGCCAAACCGGGTCACCCTTTCTTCGAACCTTGTCAATGATCGAACTTACGGATAGAAACTTGGTGCCATGTTATGAGTAACTAAGAACAAGGGCCGCCATCGATTAGTGCAATGGATTGATTGGCCATCCCCACCCAACAAATGATAGTTACGAATAATAGAGACTTTCTTGAACCGACAAAGAAAAGAAAACCGTCTCTTGGATCCATTGGGTTATTAAGGGAGACAGGAAAACATATTTTTATTTCTTTCTTAGTCAAGGTCGAGTCTATTATTAAGGTATTCACCCGAATAAAGACCCTTCAAGATATAGTTGTGGTAACTTGCATTATATATGAGCTTATCCATTTTATTCTTTCCCACGTTGCTTAGAAATAAGTCATATCTGTTGGCTTAAACTCTACCTTTACTTTATTTTACCTTCTGAATGACTAAGACCTTGGCAGAACGCTTCACTCGATAAACCCGAGCACCTCACAGGCCATCTTTTGCATGGACACCCCTGGCTGGACATCCCACACACCCCTGGCCATCACTGCACAAACCTGCCTTGACACAGAACTGCCAACCTTAGGACCTCACTCCATCGCACCTTACTCCTGAAGACCTTTCCAATCGAAAAACAAAATTGAAAAACCTTGCCTTGCCTGAGAACCAACACAGCCAACTACCCTACCTATTTTGGACCCGCCTTCTGACCCACCACCTATCCTACCTATGCTGACTATATACCCATTAGGATTAGAGCTAGGACTCAGCAAGATGAAGAAGAGAGGTCCTACCAACCAATATCCGGGAATACACAATAGACAGAGCCCTACCAGTTACTGGTAATGCTTTTACAATTGAAAGCCAGCAGATATATTATATTAGGTGAATATAAAAAACCTTATCATTTTTCCTTTAAGAACCTTCTATTAACCTTTCCACTTGACCCTAGACAGAAACCTCCTTATCCTCTGGCTTCTCAATAAAGAAAAAGAAGTCCCATATTTGTTTGCATTTTAATTTACCTGAGGCTGTCCAGGATCTTGCTTCACCTTTGTCTCACCGAAGTAAATTGCCTCACCTAAGATTCCCAAGAATATTCTTTAGGGCCCTGCCTTCCTTAAGACTCAATCAGTGATCACAATCCTTTCACTCTGTTGAGCGAGGCAAGTCAATCAATAAATCAAGGTTTGTCGAAGCAGCATATATCCATGCATCTGGCTTTCCAAGTAGTCTCTATCTGGATAGAGTCCGCAAGTAGGTTAAACCGAGTTTTTACGTCGCGAGAAACTAAAGTAAAGATTGAACATATAGAGGAAGCTTAGACAATTGTTATCAACCTTCTCATTTCCCCTTGGAGTTTGCCCTTGGAGCACATTATATTCATATAGAATTTCTTTCTCTAAATTAGAAGGTAGATCGGGGTACTATAACTAACTAAAGGATGAAATGAGTCCCAATTATCACCATACATAGGGGCTAAAGATATTAGAACCACATAGGAGACTAACGCTATTCTCACCATTCAATTCCTAGGGGGCTAAAGCAATTCATAGGGGGGCTAAAGCTTAGAAGCCAGATTGTAATTAAAAAGGAGAAGTGCTTCCTGAATCCATGAACTTAAACTTAAGCACTCTACCTAACCTGCTTTATGTTGCGATACGTGGTGATCTTCCTTCTTACCACTAAACGATGGCCCTTACCTTAATGCTAACTCGATGAATGATGCTGACGCGAAGGAGGATTGTCCTCTTCAAGAAAGTCATGAATCCTGCTTCAAGAAGGAAGGCTCCTCATTAACCCACCGTTCGTCCTTTGAGCAAGTGTGATATACTCTATAGAGTGGTGCTGGTGGTGCTGGTAGTTCTTGTGGTGCTTAATTCGATCTATAGTACAGGCGCCTGGGCAGAAAAAATGAAATTATGGGCAGGATCGCTTAACTTACGTGCTTATTCCTTGCTGGCTGTCTATAACCTTTTTAAAAAGATCTATAGCCGGGTGGAATGCAGTAAGTTTGGGGCATTCACCCTTCCTAAGTGGGGTAGGTATATATTGGTTGATAAATTGAAAGGTGGGGTTTCTTTATCCCTGCAAAAAGAAACCTTGACTACATTTAGTAGGATACAGTTGATCAAATAGTGGACTTGAAGAATATACATGGAAAGTCATTTAGACACATCCAGCATGAGGCCGTTGTGGGCAGGCTACGGCATTCACATACGCATGAGTCCCCTCCGGGGGCCGAACATTGAGCTGAGAAGAGCAATCATGGTGCAGAGCGTACAAGAAATATAAAGCCTTGTCTCAAGATAAAGCCTTGTTTTGATGATGATTGAGTGCTACCACTAGGAAGCACGATGGACGCTACCGCTAGGAAGGAGGGAAGGATTTCTATCACTTTCCGGAATGGTAGTTAATCGCTCACGCTCATGGTCGAAGGAAAGATTGATAACGCTTGCTTGTTGAGGAATCAGCACTACAAGATGAGGGTGGAAGGATAGCTACAACAGCTTGCTTGGTTACCGCTACTCAATTGTTCCCCTGGCAATTACTACGCTTCAATAGAATAGAAGATTCGACCCTTGAGCTTGCTTGCTTTATACCTCCCCCCATTAGCATGGAGCGCTTACGTAGGTTGATGAATAAGGAATATGGTGCGGCCCCAACCCCATGAACAGATAGGCAGGACATAGGCTTATACCCTTCCCCTTGAGGTTGGTTGGATGGATAGATACTTCCCCATGAGGCTGGTTGGAAGGATCGCTTGGTTATGCTGATCCTGGACAATGGGAGTAAAACAAATTTAGTCACTTCATCTATGGTAAAAGCTTTTTTCCTCCCTATAACTCCTCACCTACAACCATATCGTCTCGTTTGGGTCAAAGACGACACTCTAACCCCTTGTTGGTGTCCCACAACTGCGCTGTCACATTCGCTATGGGCTCTCTTTTCCGCAATACGGTGGTCTGCAATGTAACCCCTCTGGATTGTGCAGAGTTAATCCCGAGTACCCCATAAAAAATGCTCGTTGTGCTATCTATAGCTTCATTCATGCACTACCTAGAGTTCTAGCTGCATTGAGTAGAGCATTGATGCGTAGAGGTAGCGTGGAGTAAAGGTTCCTGAATAGAGGTTCATGCACTGAGTAGAACTTTAGGTTTTATCACTGACCATAGTTTCTAGCTGAACCGAAAAGAAGTGCATTCACTGACTAGAGCTTCTTTCTTGCACCTAAAAGAGTTCTATCACTGAGTGGCTATCAGACTGTTACCCCCCTATGGGCTATGAGTGGCACTGACACCTGGCAATGATAAGCTAGGCCTTCAGGCTCCGAATAACGTGTATATGGGCATTATTAGTCCGTCTGTGGGACCATCCCTCTGTTGGATGAGCGCAGTAGTCTGTGGGAACCCCTCTCATGTGGAAATTAGTAACAACCTTCACTTCGTGTGGGCCCTCAATCAATATTTCTCCAGGCAAGCCTAACCCACCTCTCTTCCTTCCCTACCTGTGTAGTGAAGGCTCAACCAAGCTTCCCTCTTTGAATGCATTTCTTTCTTTCTGTGTGGCTTATCTATCTATGTTTATTTCTCGTTAAGGTGTGTGAAACAACCTAAAGTAGGTGCATTAATATGCCCACACGGATTAGTACCTCGCTCTTGGTCTGTATTGCTAAATATTCTCTATGGCATACTCTCGGCTATGACTTATGTATGGCAGGTAGCCTGACTCTGATTGTATGGCTATTACTAAATATCATCGGTTGTACCTTATGGCAATGATTGGAAATGCTCTATGGCAGCTATGAATGGTTGGTTGGCTATGACTGGAATGATTGGCAATGTCTGAAGGGCGTGTGATCCGATCCTAAGCGGGTGCATATATATAATGACAAGCTGTAGTAACTAACCCTTGCCATGAGGCCATTGCTAACATAGCTTGTCCAATGCACATAGCAGTCAAAAAAATCAAATAGTCGCCATGTTCCCATACACAAAGTAAGTACCCTCCCTATTGAGTCACCTTACCCGCCGAGAGAGATCCCAATTCCATGTATTCGGTTAAGTAAGCCCTGCCAGCTATGTCCCACCCATGAAAGAAAGTACTGATCCGAGTGGATCGCTACCCTTATCTTTGTCTCTACTCTAGTTGACTTTGCCTTAGGTGCTTCTTCGACTGGTGGATCTGGATCTTAAACAGCGGGCTATGGCCCTGGAATGGATTCTGGGTCTACTCAATTGACTGGTTATGAAATGGATTAAGCTAGGTCATAAACTGCTTGGCTTGCGCGGATGCCGCTTCCATCGCTTCAATGGTATCCAGAACTAAGCTATATGTATTTCTCTCTTGGGACCATAGGAACACCAATCTCTAGGGACTAAGCTACCGTTGGAATAGCACTTGTAGGAACACTAGCAGATTCCAGAACATATGTACTTTGAACATCTTTCACTCCTAGTTATAACCCTTAGCCAGCCCCGTAGATGAGCCAAGCAAGATTGTAAGCCTGAGTCTAGATGACTAAAGCAAGCATGATAAGCCTAACCCCATCCTCAATCCCAAGATGAAGCATGACCTCAAATGGAACATAAAGATCCCCGTATTCAGCCTACCCCTAGCAAGACCCAAGTATGAAGCATGAAGAACCCACCAATCCAATGAAGCATAAACCTCATGACCTGTCCTTTCCTCTCTTCTAATGCCTAATCATCAACTCATAAGCTCGGATGAAGCTAAGCCGGGATGAAGCAATAAGCCCCCAGATGCAGATACGGGTATCAATCTCATGAATGTAAATCTCAATCCAGAAGCTCAAGCATGAATAGAAACTCCTAAGCAAGATGCTTCCTCTGCCTGTTTTGTTATAATCTAAGCTAGTCATTTACCACAGGTGAGAGGCAAGGCTTTCTATGGAGAGCGAACTAGATATTTGGTCCGGGGCTCGCTAGTCCTCCTCATTTCAGGGAGGTCCAGATGGTAGAGTGAATGTGACTCCATTGGATAGGGAAGGAAAGAAGGCCATATATGTCACATGGCCACCGAGGTCAGGTTCTATTAGTTCTCAAGCTGGACTGATTGGCCAGTGCTTGGAAGGTTCGGATGTCGATGAGTAGGTTGAAAGCAATAGACCCAAGCCTTCAGCTCACCGACCCATCTTCAGCCTAAACCCAGCAAGATAAGCCTTCACCCAGCCCCTCAATCCCAAGCCATAAGCCTGACCCAAGCCTTCAGCCAAAAGTTCACCCACCAAGAGTAAGCCTGACCCAAAAATGAGCCTAACAATAGCCCGGATGAAGCCTAACCCGGGAAGCAGAGACCAAGCAAGCCCGTCCGTCCCGTCCATCCAATCAATAACAAAGTTTCATTGAGCTAATTTTATTCCCTTATTTATTTTTTCAGTGAGACTTCCTATTTACGGGCCCTATTGTTCAGCCTCTTTACGGGGAATTTCTTATGGGATTGCCTATACTATATTATATAAGTAATAGCGCTAGGGCATATCACCCAAGCTAGTGAGATGAGAGAAAGGGATCTATTTCAAGAAATATCACGAGGTCCGTGAAAAGGGCATCATCCACTGCGGGATCACTGCTCGAAGGTATCATCTCTGCCCCAAGGTGGGTTAGGGGCAACGCTGCTCAGCCAAGCACCAACCGTAGGATAAGGGTTGGAAGCCTGCCAAGGTCACGTGCAAGTCCAATTGGTACACTTGGATCTAACTAATCTAACCTCTACAATAGTGAATCAATAGCATCCCATAGCAATCTAATAAAACTACATCCACTACAACGTTATAAACGTAGATATACTAGATAGCGTAGAAAATACAGTAGCTAAATAACAGGCACGCTGCGCTTATATGGTTTTCATAATGGATAATATCTTATATAATTAAATAATAGCATCAACTCCTTCACAAAGTGAAGTCAACTCTTCCAAGATAGGCATTCCTACAGACGAATGAGGACTAGCCAGGATACCTTACCATAGCATCCATACCTCCTCGATAGCCGATAAACGCTAGTCATAATCATACAACGACGCCTAGAACCTAGAGCCTAGAAATAACTTACTGTTATGGAACATAGGGTTACCACCTCGGCTTTCATAATTAGCTTGGCTTGCTTACTCAACTGGGCTGCTGGGATTTTCTCCCTTGCTACTCGGCTCGGATACTCTTCTACTAAGCTTGGACCCTCAAATGGGCTCCTGGCCCAGGAGACTCAGTTGGGCTTGGATACTCAGTTTGGATACTTGGCTTGGCTCCTGGGATCAGCTGGGACACTTGGATAGGATCTCGGTTATTTCAAACAACATAATTCCAGAGTTTTGAGCAATAAAATCGCTATTTTTTGGGAGGCATCACTTTCAGACCCCTTAAAGGTATTTTCTCTTTACTTAACCATACCCTTGCAGTTCGTTTCCCTATGATTCTAGGTGGTTTCCACTCGATGATGACGACAGGAGGTGTTTACTCACTCGATCCAGGTAGGTTTTGATGCCAGGACTCGATGCTGGCGATCCAGGTGGTGATCCAGGTTTCAATAACTCAATCTAATAGTCGATTCAATAGATAGATGATCCCAGTACTCCATCCCAAGTTTAAATGCCAGGTTTCAGTTCATGCACTCAATCCATGTGGAAATGATGTTACTCGATGCTGGTACTCCATGCTAAGAGGCGATCCACTCGATGTGGTATATGTGAAAATCTAAAGCTCTTTAACTAATAGGGACGAGCGCTTATCGAGCGAAGCAATATGTGAACTACTACTACGGATAATCACGGACAAGGCCCGAGATGATGCAAACTCCTAAAAGAGACATCTTCATGTGGCAGCCTTGGCTTCCCTGCCAACATGTAGTTGGCATTCCTACTGCCACTAGTAATAGACAGTTAGTGCTAGTTCTACAAGTCGTTCGGCTGCAGTGCTATTTCTCCTCTTTCACTCACACACAGTCCTATATATATTATAACATAACATTGTTCACCATATTGATAGGGTCACTACTGTTCGTTTCATACCCAATGCTTATCGAACCTTCTCTGTACATACAACAGCAACTGTCGGCCTTAGTGATCAATCAGGAGTGTAAGGGCAGGGAATATATTCTTATACATAACAACCCCTCTTTTTCTAGTTCATTAGTTTGATAATGTAAAGTATGGGAGTTAGTAACCTGTCCAACTATTTATATCCATTAGGTAGAATTATGAAAGAATGAGACCCTTTTCACCGAGGACATTGAGAGAAAGCTTAGGACCTGAAGAAACCACTAATGCTGCATGCAATCCCTGAAGCCATCATGAGAGAGCTCTAATGAATGAAGCACTCTTCACCTTCCTCCCCAACCAAAGCTCTCTCCCCCTACTCTAGTCACTCTATTCTCTTAGGAATGATATGAAAGCTTATATGGAAATGTTGGTTATTAAAGGTGCTTCTATTACCTACTCAGCTCTCGACTTGGATGCAATTTCTACTTTTAGTCTGGAGATTGTTCCAACACAACATGAAAATCTGGAATGGTTCAAAACATACTTCCACTCCTAGGGTCATGTTTTATTGGGAATAATCGAACGCTCTCACCAGCGAGGTTGGGTATTTTGGGGAATATTCTGATCGTCTGGTATGCTCGAATGTCGGTAGGCTTTCAATGTCCCAACCATGTGGAGAATGAAACTACTGGAGGAGTTAGACAACATTGTGCTCTCCTAGGGGCACAACAACGGTCACTCCAAAGACAGTGAACTTAAAAATACTGTACATATAGGAAGGCCCGGGGTGCCAATGATACAGTTCTAAACAGAGTAAAAAGCTCCCCTATTCCCTTAATAACTGCCTGATCTACACACCAACTTCGATCGATTAGAATGGGAGGTTTCACGTAATCACACCACAGTCAACGAGAGATACTATAAAGTGAAGGCATCTATCAATCATTCCTTCCCCATCATTAACCATCATTAGCTTCTGATCATCTATTAGTGAAGGAGGCTTAAAATACTCAACGAAGGTCGTCTAATGGTTATTGCATTGCAAAGGCTTTTACTATACCTATTGTAGCACCGCCAATGCATCCCTATTTCCTCATAACTCACAGCAGCGGGATTGAGACAGTAACAGGTCATGAAGATAGCTTATTCAATTCCTTTCAACACACATTTCATTGCTCTTGTAGGAGGCATATAACTAAAGAAAGTTGACTATATACAATACAGTAGAGGCCTTGCCAATACTTCAACAATAGGACTGTTAACCCAAATTCTAGTGGTAATAACAACCAGTATGGGGATAATAACAAGTCATGAAGGGAGATCAGTAGGCTAATCACTTAGCACAATCTAAGCCCCTAAAAGAGTGTGCCATAGACTCCTAAAAGAGTGCTCGGTAATAAAGATGGTTAAATAAGTGTATGATGGGCCTGCCTTTCATTTCCAACGTATAAATAGAATAAAATGTGATAAAAAAGCCAAGCCCCGAAGTGATCACCTAGTTATCGATCCGGTTCATCCCTTCCCACTGATAGCTACCGGCCCAAATGGATATCTCTTTTCTTATTCTCTCGGTGACTTCACAATCTCTCTCTTGAGGAATAAGGGTTCATTTCAAATGCAAGGCATAGATGAGTGACCACCTATCCAGCCTTTCCTGTAGAACCAACAACTATTTCTATCAGCTGACCTAAGCACCTGATAACCTTACCTGATTTCATGGTTTATACCGCTAGCCGAATAATTGGTTATAGCCCTAGATAGATGTCTGGATAGCCATTGTGGAAAAGAGTTGGCAGGATGAATTGAATTGATCAGGGTCGGCTTCTCGTTCATCTGTATCCGGCTGAATCATCTTCCCCAGCTAATCAAGGTCACCTTATTTATGATTGACCCACAGCTAATTCCCCTTTATGGGCCTATTTTTTTCTAACATAAGCTAGCTTCTTCCTTCTTTCCTGTTTAGCCTGACATGCATTTTATGACACTTGATTAGGTTTCGGGGTAATGGTAGGTAATCTTAGATGTGTCCTTAAACTCCTAATTACCTGTTAGTTATGGCTGGGATAGAAATGTTTATCGGTCAGGTGCACGCGTTGTTCTGGTCAAATTTCAAAATCCATTTGTTAGAGCATAGGTATACTTTTATTTTCCAGCTGGATGTTAGTTCACTGTATTATTTATCTTAGGAGGGATTAAAGGAAACGTTCACTTTGCATCATTCATAGGTCAGATAGCCTCAGCTTTTTTATGCATGATTAGAAGCAGGCTCATAAAGTGGTCAGCTCATTCATTCTCCAACATATCATTTTGTGCGGCTCATACATACTCTGCTTACCTACCCAGTGTAGCTCCTCTCCTTATAAGTCTAAAGGTTCAACCCCCAACAATTGATTTCTCTTTTCTTTTCTTTATGCCAGCGAAAGTTCCAAAAAAAAGAATCTAATTAGCTGAAGGAGATGAGCCATGATCATTAAGTAAAAAGCACGTGGTAGCCAAATCAAATGAGAAGCTACAATTTTGATTAGCTAATCGAAACCTAGCACATCATGTTCTTGAGTTGCAAGGTGTTTATTCTCTGGGAAGCAAGACAAATCTGCCCACCCAATTTGATGTATATTTCTCTCTTGTTACTAGTTGGATTGGAGCTGACACAAGGAATTGGTTGATGCAGCCAGGTTGAGATGTCGATAAAATCAAATAGTTTTATTACGTATATAATGTTATTTCATGATGGTCTTGGAATTAAGCTCACAACAATCGTTGGTTGTGATGGAATGATCAAGTAGCTATATCACTTTTATTACGTACATAATAAAGGTGAATTATTCGAACATACATAAGGTACGGATTTGTCGTCTCGAGGAGCTCCCCAAACCCCAAGAGGAGTGATGCCAATAGGGGGGTGACATCTATGATAACCTTATCTTGTTTCCAACCCACCCACCTACAAGAAATAGACATGTTAGCCTTAGACCACTTGATGTTCTCCGAAAATGAACATCCACTAAGGAAGATAGGCTTGATAAGGATGATAATTAGTCAAAGGTGGGTAAAACAAGGGTTGTCAGAAGGAGCATGGGAATGAATGGATGGCAGGAGCGGAATAAGTCATGGTTGGAATAAGGCATGGCGAGGAAGGGAAGGGAATGCATTATTCATGGCTTTCCTGCCCTCTCTCTCTTAATGGGGGAATAAGGCAAGCCAAGATAAGATTGGGAGAGCAATACCTTGGCGGCTGAGCCCTCTCCTCGACCTTGTAACCTCAGTCAAGTCGATGGCAGATTTTTATTCGAGTGTGCTAACGCACCCTATGGGCCTTTTAGTTCTTCAAGTTGATGGTCGCTTTTGGGGCCCCTCCCCCAAAAGAGGGTTGCTCCTCTCCCTCGGTACCTCGATCGAGTCCCTCTAGGCCTCACCAATATGAATGTGTGAGTCCCTCCTAGTCCTCTCCCTCGGTACCTCGGTCGAGTCTCTCCGGGCCTCACCCATATGAATGTGTGATTCCCTCCCGGTCTTCTCCCTCGATACCTCAGTCGAGTCGCGTCGGGCCTCACCATATGAATAGTGAGTCCCTCCGGACCTTCCTCGCCACATTACTTCACCCTACTACTCATTGGCCTTCCCGAAGCAGATTCGACTAATAGAACCTATCTTATGGGGTTGTCTCCAGCTAGAGAACCAATGACAAAGGAGAGTATCTTAGAAGTGGTTCAACAACATTACTTTCCTTGAGGCAAGTCTTACTCTCCCTTCTCCCGTTGGTCGAGCCTGCTTGCGCACCTTTCTTTTTTTCAGTTTCGGCCAAGTGCCTGAACTCAGGGGACTTTGATCAAAGAACTACCTTCGTTGAGAAAACATTCCTTTATTTCTCATTCCCTCCTAATTGAGAGCGCGGTATAAGCCCTATATAAAATAGATATAGGAATAGACATGTACTTCGACCGCTTGAACATTATTACATATATAATATATGTAAAGGCTCGCTTGGGAGGTTCCTGAGCAAGACTGAGATAGGAGGAAATAAGTGAGTCTCGACGTTTAGCTTAGTCATTATCCTTATCCTTTCATAAATTTACCCTTATTCCTTTTTTGGTATAAACAACCTCTTCCACAACGGGAGAGGATACCCGCCATGAATGGGCGGATAAATGTCACAAATCTTCCATCATGATCAGAAAAGATGTTTCGATTTGTAATCGAAAACCACTGTATATCTTCATAGTTTTTCCCCTTCGTACCTTTACGGAGCTTGTAGAGATAGGGAGCTTGTAGAGGTTGAGTCAGATATGGAACTAGTAGAGATATATAGGGTATGGAGGGGAATAGAGCGGGTATGGAGGGGCATAGAGAGATATATGGAGGATGGATATGTATGGGCATAGAGAGATAGAGAGATATGGGTATAAAGATAGATGGAGATAGAGTGAGTATAAGCGGTATAAGCATGAGTATAATGGATGGGCTAGATGTTTTCTATTTAGATGAGTAGAAGGTTCGAAGAGTAGTAGTGGATCAGAAGGCTAGTCTGAGTTGTGTGTTAGTCTGAATGTGTGCTTCTGTCATCAGCTGAGATAGATAGGCTTGGTGGGCTTAGATAGAGGTGGGATTGGGGTTGTTGTAGTTCTAATAGAGAGTAGCTGGGAGTAATCTTTTTTGAATGCAAATAGATTATCTATGTTATTATGTCATTGAAGCAGCTCTATGAGTTTTAATATTGACTCTTCAAGGATGCGACAGCAGGCTCGACCAAGAGGGAGAGGCCATTTCCATGCATTCTATCGCCACTTTACCCACACAGCACAGGGTACATATATATGCGTTCTTATGTCATTAGATACTATCTTACTTATCTCTAGTTGTAGGGTTCATTGTCTGTCTAGTGAATGAAAATACAGGTCTATCCAGCAAGCGATAAAGCCCCGCCCGGTTCATCGACCGGCCAGCTAACCATCCAGCTCCAGCTTTATCCAAGGTCCAGCTTCCCAGCTAACCAGCTCCCAAGCTCAAGCTCCTGATCTAGATTTCCGGCCAGCTCAAGATCCCTATCCCTGCGGATAGCCACACAAAACCAATAGTTGTTGCTTGAAGGTTGTTTCCTTAAAGTCATTGTCGATAGCCGGTTGCCATTGTTCCAAGATCCTTGCCGAGATACGGGAGGCCTAGCCTAATCATTCCAGGTGTCTAGGAACTCCTGTTCCATATTCGTAAGTGAGGTAGAGGTTATAGGTAGAGGGTAGAGGTGATGCTTAAGGGTCAAGGTCAAGGGCCATGGTTGGGTCTAGGATATAGGTCGAGGTATGGGTGCTACGGATAGAGAACAGAATGCTGCTTCTTGCCAAAGGTGGTTGGTTTCTTGCCTTCTCGATATTGCTATACCCGGCTGGAGATGAAGCAAGAACTTGACACTAACAAGGAAGGCCCTTCCATGCTTCTACGCTTCCACCTTCAAATGGAATTGAACTAGAAATCGGATAAGAAGGAGACCTCTCAAAATATTAAAACACAAAATGTGAGTGGTTTCAAAATGAGGATGGTCAGAGGTAGGGAGGGTCGGTGAAGCGTCTTATTAAAAGGGTATTTATAGGGCAAGGACTTACACCCACTATGTATTTTTCGAGCAAGCAGCTTAGCCTCTTTTGATGATTGATTCAGCAGATGATTAATTCCTAATGATACAAAGCCTTTGATACACCCCATTCTATTGAAGGTCTTTAGGTTCGTATACTATGCGATCTCATTGCTATTGATCTAGATCTTTCCCCTCCTCAGCCATGGACAATATAATATTTTACGCCATGAAAATTTGATTCACCAAGTGACCTTGCTCTGATATCAGCTCACGCAGTGAAAAGAATCAGAGGATTATATTGGTTCTTACCTTCACATCAAGGATCTGGAACCAGCGATAACTACATCAAATTATATATAATATCAAAAAGGTTCAATACCGATACTCGAAACTATCTATCGAACTGGTTAGTCTTTTAATTGATCTTACCTTCCATAGAGATGTTGAATCTCATAGAGGGTCTCAAAGTTAGAGCATCGATTAGCCCCTGACCAATCTTCCTATGGGTCTTTATAATAAACCCCAACTAACTCATTGAAAAAATAGATCTGGTTAGATCGATTCAATAGAAGATTGAAAATGTTTTGAGCAAGCAGAGGGCGGGTTGTAATATCAAGTCGACTGAATTAGATCTATAAAGTGTCTTAGGGAGATTGAACCGGAGCTCGCAAGAAAATGCTTTAAGAACATATCCTCCCATACTGATTAATGATTACACCTCAAATAATATGATGGAGTTGATCAGTGGTTCTTATCTCTGGTTTGAAGAAATTAATAAATCAAAAAGTATAAGCTAAAGAGTTATTCTATCAGCTCTGCTCAATCTATCATCTCTGCTCAATGTAACCAGATTGATTGATTGATTGAGTGCTCACTCGAGAGAGAGATATCATGAGAGCCATTGAGCCCAGCCTTCCTTATTTTTATAAAGTCAAGAAAATAACTCCATATATAGATTCGAAGGGTTATATTGATTCTTTTGCTTGCTCGAATCAAACCACTCTATTCTAGGCTCTCTCTGTTGATACACCGCCTCGCTGGCTTCGCACACGAGTACCAGCAAGCTCAAATTCAGGTCAGGTGATTGGGAGCAGCGTGGTGTGAGTGAGCGGGGAAAGCTCCTAATTTCCTATTTTGAACCCAAAACCAGATTGAAAAGAGAAAGAACACACTCATGACCTCTCATAATCAGGATATCGGGATGATCAATCAGATGATTGGAATAACTCACACCACAAGATACGAGTTGAACCAATGACTGATCAATCCCACTCATTGACTTACTTACTGGGCTAGGCGCCACCACTTTGATTTCGAACCAATAAAGACCAATCCTTTCAATCTCACTCATACATATCCCTCATCTCCTATTCATTTTTCAATTCGAGGAAATACAACTTATTCGTTCATTTTCAAGTTATTCACATAGTTTAATCTCAACCCCTCCTCTCCAGATACCGATATGGGAATGTAAGAACCAATAGAGACCAACCCGTTGCTCCACCCAGGTCTCACTCATTCATGCCCTGCTCAGTTTGGTAATCACCCTTATAACACGGTTTATTTTATTAAGATCTGTTAGCTGGAAAGAAAACGATGAAAGTGGTTGTTTTCATTAGTATCTTAATGACCTCAACTTGAAAAGCTCTTGCTTGCTCGGACCAGTATATGTGCTCAAGACCTTGTTCCTCTTGGCCTATCTAATTGGCTGTAGGTGGTCTCCCCTAATTTCCTCCTCCTTTCTATGATGGAAAAGCTAATCAATCAAATAGGCTTTGAAGCTGGTAGTTCAAGGGATGATCAATCAGATGATTGGTTGACGAGGATTGACACTTTACCCTACATTGATATCATTACCTTATGAATTCTTCTTGGCATCACTAGGATCTTTTGGGTAACACTGTGAACTTCTGAGTACCACGTATTACCTTCTGGTCCTGCTGAGGAGCCAATACGATTCAGCAATTAGAGCCCAGAGACCTATAGAACCTGCCTTTCAGTTAATGTCGGCCAGCTACCCACCTACTGATAGTTACCCACTTGAAGAAATAGACTTGCCTTATACCTATACCACTTGATTAATGAATGCGGGCTATTGCACTAGACTTCTATTATTGGGACAGGCTAACCAAATATGCATTCATTTATTAAGAAAGCATTGCCTTTACTCTTACCATTTAAAGGGATCCACCTACTTCACCTTATGAATTCGGGCATCGCCCAAAAAGCTAGCCAGCATTCCAGAAGGTTCATGGATCCCAGTAAGCATTGATATAATATTCCTAGCCAGACTCCATTCTAGGATATCCCTACTTTAATGTCATGTTAGTGCCTTTAACCACCTGTTCTATTTACCCCCACCTATTGAGAAGAGACGATTGCCTGCCTCACTTATCATCCTACCTAGGAATCCCCAAAATAGCCAGCATTGGACTAGTTATTAAACAGGTGATTCAATGGGCTATGGCATGGGGTATGGAATTGGTGGAAGGAATGCTAGCTTGGATGCAGGGACTCCCCCTGTTGCAGGGTCTAAATCCTTGATGAATGGATCTGGAACTAGATCCACGCTTGGAGAATATCAAATTGGATGGGAAATTTGATGGAACTGTTCGCTTTATAACTACACCTAGAACTGGCACTCGATCTGTATTTGTATCTGCATCATAAGTAGTACCCTTTCCATATGTTGGAATAGCACTTCTAGCATCTCTAGCAACACTATCAAATATAGGGGCACTTCGAAGGAAGAAAACAGACTAAAGCGCTTCGAAGGAATAAGTAGCTGCCTTATGTCTTAAAGCTCTGTCTAGCTCTGTATCTTATAAGGCTCTCAAGGGCGAGGCCCAAGCCGATATCTTTCTCCACTGACATAAGGAAATAGTCTTTGTTACTGCTTGTTCCACTTTCACTGTGTGACTGTTTGTGTCTTTTCACTGTGTGATTGAATGATATATAGGGGATTTTTCTAGACGCAATAAGTATAATTTGAAGTCAAGAATATTAGATACAAAAAGAAGTAGGACAATTACGCAGCTCCACCATTACTTTCTCTATCCAATCTATTCGGTAATCCATTGATTCTTTGGTAATCCATTGAAAGCCTAATTCTTATTGTGCGGGATTTCTTATGTGGGATTACCTAATTCCTCTTGTGCGGTATTCATTGAGCGGTAAGGAATGGATGGTGCGGTATTCATTCCATCAATATGATTTACGATAAAGCCCTACCCTCAATACTACTATTTCTATTGCCTACCATCGATCAGCAGTCATCAGTAGTTAAGTCTCTCTCTCTATCGAGGAATCTATGAGACTCATTCAACAATCATCAGATCGCATAAACTCATCATTTCACCATAGCCATTTCACCCTCCCAATCAATAGGCTTTGTAGGCACTTGACTTCGGTAGCTTCGATAACTTGTCTAAATACATTGGGGCAAGGAAACTGATATCTCTCGTTAGAAAAACTCTCGAGACCGAAGATAACCTACAAGAAAGCAAACTTACCTGCAGATTGAGATTTATTGATTGAACCAACCATCCAGCAAGCAAGCCATACCTGATACCCCATTCTATCATAGCTAGTAAAGAGCGAGCTATAAGGGAAGAAAAGAGTTGTTGGAGGGGTAAGGGGTGTTCGTGTGGTGAGGTGAAGACTTTTAGATGAGGACTGAATGTGCTAGGTAAGGTAGGAAGGTAAGGTGCTGGTCTTATCTCTCGTATCTCGCTAGTGAAGGGAAGGTATGTAGTTGAGGTTAGGTTGGTCTGGTAAGATTTGTAAGGAAAGAGCGACCCTGTGATAGAACTGGTAGGCTAGGTAACGTCACCCAGTAAAGAAATTAGATTTATCTGCTGAGAAAGTTAGAGTTTAGGTCAATGGATCACTAATTAATTAGGTTTATACTCGCAGGAAATATTCAATTCTTGTGCAAGGGAAACATCTATCTTCCTGTCTCTAAATACACGGGGAATAGGGGAATTCTTGATGTATCTCTCCCAACTACCTACCTTCATTAGTTTGATTGAAGGTTTTGAACGGCTTAAATCTGTGTATGACATTGACAATATGTGTATGTCAATTACATATTGATTGAGTCATTTAAATAAGACCTTTTTAGAGTCGTAATGAATGGCCTTGCCATCTATATGAATTATATGAATAAGATATTCCGACCGGTCCAAACACTAGACCCAGCCCGTTTGGCCACCCTTGAATGAAATGAATCTAATTCAAATACCTCTCTCGTTGGTCGAGACTGAAATGGGGGCATGATGGCGGCATTAACTGAGAGACTGAAAAAACTTCTCTTATTATGTTTTTCCATAATTTCGGAGAGAAATAAAAGAAGGAATAGAAATTATTTTCACATAATATCAAATGAAAGGAATGAAATAGAAATGAGATCTACCTTTGTACAATGTTAAATGCATAGCTTCGCTTACATACGCTCAGAAGTGGCCCTTTATTTCCCACCATTAGGAATGGGAATTGGAATCGCTTCATGAGCCCTTACCTTCACAACTTGTACCACCCTACTGATAAATGCCCCAACCTAGCACTTCAGCCAGGAATGCTCAGTAGTTATGGTACTTAGACCATTCATATTTACCCTCATATCCCTAATTTTAGACTGGAAGTTGGACTACTACCCTTCATTGGATGGATCCTCCGAACTGCCTTACTTGGGAACCTTAGAGCCAGAAACCTTTAGTTTAGATCGTGGAACTGCCAATATTTCTTCTATATAGCCAGAACTTATGAGACACAACTATTTATAAGCTATCCGGGGTAGTGAAATGATGATATCCGCTAAAGTTCAACCCTATCTGGCAGGACCATCCCTGCAGGAACATGCTATTCAAAGGGTCCTCGCCTGGGCTAATCGACCCATCCAATCCATCCAGTTCTTCTAATCGAAGGTAAGTAACAGTACCGACTCATTAAGTGCTTCATTCATCAGTCTAAGTCTTTACTCTAGGTGGGCGGGTAATAAGTAAACACATAAGTAAGTGATAAGGGAAGGTTGTATCATGCCATCCCTCCCATGCCCGGCCGGGGGGGATTGGGGAATTTGATGGGTTCATTAGCCCTTCCCTTAGAACTTGAATCATCACAAACCATATGCCTTAGAGTTCAAGGGGAGGAACCTCTTACCTAGACCATCAGCCTCAGAGCATAAAGCTACCACCCTAGAAGCTTGGAATACCACACATAGCCATTCTTTACCTACTATCTTACCTGATAGAACTAGACCTGGAGCTAGATACCTGGAATCACGTTGCGTAGTCAGTCACCAATGTTGAACCTTACAAGCCCCCAGAGGATGGGATGGCATGGATGGATCTTACCCTTACCCTTATCTTGATACTTCCAGACACCTAAGACCATGGATGGGATGGGGGAGTCCCTTTACCCTATTACCTTTATATTGACTCTGATAATATAACCAATCCTGTTCACCTTATTAGAGGATATAATGCCTTACTTACTTAGACTTACTTCATTGGATGGATGGGATGGAAGGAAGAGCTTCACATAGATCTGTTGGATGGATGGATTGAAATGTGAAGAATGGCTTCAACGGCCATTTGCGTGCTTTTTATCGCTACTTGAACCCTCACCATATGAATAGTGAGTGACTCCATCCCTTACTAACACTCAAACTAAACCCGATAAACATGGGAATGTAAGTACAATATGAGATAAGCTTATACGTATACAGATTAGGTTACAGTGTAATCCCATATTCAATATACTATGAACATTATCTAGGTGATTACTCATATGGGCTTTAACACTACTTATGTTTGGGATATTAGTCTTATTACCATTACTAAGCTAGGTGAAATGTGTGATGCTTAGTTATTCTTATACTATA